>BQMF02000244.1:0-646588 GCA_027922465.2 Turritopsis dohrnii | reverse complement strand
CACAAGAACAAAGAAGCACTAGGAAGTTGAAACCAACAAGAAATACAACAGGCATCTTCCAAACTTTTCCAAAAATGTTTAGGTAAATTACACATTCAGTTTCGGAACTTTAAATGTCAAAAGAGAATTTAATCTATAAACACGCTTTAATGTGTCGTTCCTTTCAAATGAATCACTGAAGATATCTTTGAATGAATGTTTCCTGAGTATTATTTTTTAACACATGTGGCTGGAAATGCCCAACACTTCAATTTGACATTGGTTGCTCCTGTCTTTGGTTCAGCAGTTCGATTGTTTCAAGCATACGAGATGTCCAACAATTATACGTTTCGTCCTCATTCAAACATTGATATTGATTACTTTTGATAATGCGATACACACCTGAAATATAAAACGAACATATAAATTAATAAGAACATAAAATTTCCCATTCACAAAATGATAGTAATAACTTATTAGTATAATTTTTCCTAAGTAAAATCATTTTAAATATATAATTGTTGGACTTGTCTTTCAGCTGTCCAACTGGGAAACCAATACCTTCACGATATTAATGTAAGTTGTCGGTTGTGGATATGTTTTGTTGACAATCTGTTGTAGATCAAGGCTTTTTAAGCACACTAAAATTATTTTTTGACTGAGCATCATAAAATGTGCTCAACAACGCTGGTTGCGTGCTATAGAGGAATATCCATACGATCCATACGTATTTCTTATCCATTCCTTTTGCTACTACATTTCAGCCATGTTTATTTAGCCTTTCGTGTTGTATTTTGAACCACTGGCACTGTTTAAAAATTCTATTTCCCACAACAACAAACACCGAACAAGTCAACGTTGACTTGTTGCAACACAACAACAAACATTATTAATTAGTAGACGAATAATCATCTCATCTCATCATTTGCAATGAGACCACTTTTACACAACAAAATTTTGTTAATTGGTCCTTAGTGATTTTGAATTCTTTTGAATTCTTCTTTCGTATGTGGCGTATTAGATTTTACTTTACCTTGCGGGTAGAAGGATATGCAGAAAAAAATTGACCTTGGTTATTTCTAATGCAAATCCACTCAGCAAAAATTGAAACAGTATATCTACATCATGATGGAATTTGAAAGGGTAAAATCTCTGTCAGTTTTGGTAATAAAATTGGACTGCTTTACAACAAAAACTGTAAACAGCATTTACCTACCTGTAATGGCGGAAAAATATTGTCTGATTTGCTATTAATATACTACTTGAGTTCATTCTAATAATATAACATTGCATATAATGTAATACTACCAGTAAAATTAGGAGGCTTAGCAATCCAAAACTCGGTTGAGCGCAGTTCACATGAATATAGAAACTCGAGAGGCGCAACCACAGAAATGGTGAAGAAGATGAAACTCCAATGCAGTATTTGTGACGAGACCATTGAAACGCGCAAGCTAAAGAGATTCGCCAACTAAACGACGAAAAGAAAAAGCGCAATGAAGAGAAATTAGTTGCCTATAAAGCAAAGATTTCGGGCACAGTTACAGCGAGGTGAATAGAAGCTAGCATGGAAAAGGGGCCTCGAATTGGCTCACAACGCTACCGATAGATCATGCTTTTTCTTGTTCGCAGGGTGGTGTGGTGTGGTGTGGAGACACAACGAAATACGCGATGTTACTGCTGAAATGTTGTCTTAGTGCTGCAAAGACGTAGCAGTCTAACCAGTCCTGTAGAAGATTACAGGGGAATACTTGCCAGCCTCAGCCATTAAGAGTGATGAGACGAGAGTTGATGTTGCTGCCAGAGGGTTCTGGGTACAGGGACAAGTAGCGTACTTGGATGTTAAGGTTTTCAACTCTACTGCTGAATCGTACCTCACTCAGACACTCGAAGCATCGCATCGATCAAATGAGCAAGCAAAGAAACGAGCTTTAAAACAGACGGGTCAATACCATCGATATGGCAGCTTCACACCACACTTTGTTTTTACGTGCTTTGGCGGCATGGCGAAGGAGTGTCTCACCTTCTACAATCGACTAGCGGAAATGATAGCTGAAAGAAGAGATAACGATTCCAGCTTAATGAAAAATTGGCTCCGTATGAGAATAAGTTTCAGCCTGCTTAGAAGCCAGCTCCTATGTTTATGATGTGGTTCTAGATCAGTAAAGAAGATCTTCGCACAGACAGAGTGATGACGTAAATCTGATCACTGCCAAATCAATCCCTCGCGCCGATTGATCGATTTGTAATATTGTTCACCGATTGATCGATTTGTAATATTGTTCACCGAGGAATCTTTGTAATTATATTGATTTTGATTTTGTAAAAATTTCATAAAAAATATATAATTATATATATATTCAAGGTGTTATCTGACTGAATTCTACTCGGAAAATCTGATCTAAGTGAGCCAAATTGCACTTTTTGTATGACCCTGTGTAGGAGTTACGGCAACCGAAAATAATCTCTCTGTTAGTATTTTGATGACAACATTTGATCTTGCCAAACGAGCTCCGTTCCGCACAGCTCCACTCCGCAAAAATCTAGAAAATGGTTAGGGTTATGTTATATTCTTAAATTGCACTGTTGACGCCCGTTCGTCGACCAAAAATAACCTCAAACCAATCACAGCCTGACAGATTATCCAATAAACCAATCACAGCCTGACAGATTATCAAATAAACCAATCACAGCCTGACAGATTATCAAGTAGGTATGACTATATGGCTAACAGATAATTTTTAGATCCAGCATACAAGGGATATTCATATTAATAATCTCCCACTACACTGATTTCGAACTCTGCCATTTGTTTTCGACAATTGGGTCAAGAAAAGGAAATTAACTCATAATATTGATGAGCCAGTTTACCATGAAAACTCAGAATACCACCAGTGCGTTCATTCAGTATATATAGCTGACTATATCACTATACCTTATTGGTTGTAAGTTGGTTGTAAGATCTTATCAGTCAACACAAATACGTCTCGAAATCGTCTAAAGACATCTTTTAAAATATCAAAAAACGTTGAAATCTGTAACACCTCGACTAGTTTTTCTCACATACACAAACCTACACCGCGCAAAAAAGGGAACGGAAGTCCTTCATATCGGTCTACCATCCAGATTCTTCTCTCCAGCCAAATTTCTGAAGACATTTTCCTTTTTTTCGTGCGCAGTAGAGATATCATATCCAAAATTTTCTGTGAGAAATTGAAACTCCTCAAGTTTTTCCTAAAGAAATTTTCCGAACATTCCGAAAATCAGTTCAGTTAACAACAACCTCAAAACACAATTTGCTTTTACCCATTCCCAGTCGGCAAAATGGCCAAAAAGTCACTGTGACGGAGAGAATTTTTATTGAAATTGTGTGCATATTTATATAGAAATGCACTCCTTCGCAGAGATTTTTTAACAAATGTGCCGGCTGGATTGTTTTTAGGAGTGGCATTTAAAAGTTTTGGGAAAGTGAAAGAGAAACTATTGTATTTACTTGCATAAGTGTCTTTGCTAACTAACAATCGGTATAAACCGAGATAATCGGCTTTCTTAAGCGGAAAGGTTTTCTTTTTACGAAATTCAAATGACGTCAAAGACAAAAACTGATTCTCTTCCCAGCATCCTTTTGTACGTGACGACAAGGATATGATATAAAAATGATCACGAAGTGACGTCATAGGGATATTATCAGTGGAAAAAACTTGTCATAAACTCATTAGTATGTACAAATACAAAACATCGAAACGAGGCGGGGTTTTTTGAAAGTTTGGCAAAATAATTGGCGTTTTAAAACTTTATTTCGGAAAATCCGGGAAATCCGTTGCAACGAAAAACATATCTAACACCAACAGCATTAATCGAAGCCGAAGGATGACGGGGAGAGGAGGAAGAGAATAACATAATGAAATTGAGTGTTCCATCCCGAGTAATGGATATTATCTAGATATTATCTATGTTCTTTTTTCGCCGCAGTGACGTCAGCCGTTTCTTCCGAAAACTCCGACTGTGGCGAAATTAAGAAAAACGGTTTGACTTCGCAGTGAAAAAAATCAATGAAGAACTGACACCTTTAAAAGATGCATTCGACAAACAAAAAGAAATATTATAAAATTAAAAAAATAAAAACAAGTAAATCGAAAGTAAAAAAATAAATAATTAATAGAAAATTACGTAAACCTATTGTATAAAAAAATGTGAATGACGTCACCAAGTAAAAGAATTCATGGTAACCAAGTAAGCAATCAACACCCACAGAAAGATAGACTTAGTTACACCATTCCCAGTGGGCAAAATCATCAAAAAGGCACTGCAATGGAGAGCATTCTTATTGAAATAATGTCTATTTTCTCTAAAAATGCACTTCTCCGCAGTGGTTTTTCAACAATTTTGCATACTGGGTTAAAACTTTTGTGTCTCGTTCCTAAACTTTTAAGAATTTATAACAGCAGGGGTAAACAAGCTCTTTTAATAATTCACTGTTCTCGGAATGTCGTTATCTCCATAATATACAATACAACTACCACCATGCCTCGATGGAATTACAAAGGGTTCCACGAACAGAACTGATATTCTTTGAACTGTTTCAAACAATCGATCGAGTTATCAGAGCATTGCATTGTGGTAACTGTATTCGGTATTATATTCATGACACCAATAACATTCCAGTCACCTCGAATTATACCGTTTTAAGTCAACGGTACGAACATCATTACTTAAAACTTGGAAACGAGGCGAAAGAAACCATGATATAACCTATGAGAAGGAATATTTTGCAGAACAAGAATTGCAAGGAACGAACAGAATAAGGTTTAAATTCCAAATTCAATAAAAGGATGATCGCAACAGAAGAAATGACCGGCCGTGGACTTTCGCATTACCTTTAATTACTCACCTAACAAAACCTCAAAACCGTAGCAGATTAATGTTAAGAATCATACTATTTACAAATACATTACCAAGTTGCTGTTTATACCAAAACAAACAAAAAAATTGCAAAAATATATAATGCCGCCATTTTACTTGTACAATGCGATAAATGCCTAATATAATTGCTATCATTTTCCAAAGTGTAACCAAAACAACCAGACGAAAAAATGGATACTAATCTACTAAAAGCTGTAAAACCTCCTCCGCAACGATCACTTCCGCTTCTTCGTGTTGGCTATATGAAAGGCGGGATTGATGAAGGAAAACCCTTTAAACTGCATTTGGTCCATGGACTGGAGAAGTTTCTCGTCGGTGGGGGTAAGGTTCGCCTCCTCCATTGTGAAATCGGGATCGAAATTATTGACTGCGTTGTTGGCTTTCTGTAAGACGAGTAAGAAAAAACAAAGGTGAACACAGACTAGTCTGTTTGCAAGAAACTACCCTTCTACACAAGCTATCCCTAGCAGTAAAAATGTTCTGATCGGAATATTTAGGTAAAAACTTGTTTAATGGCATATATTTTGAAGCATGCTTCCCAGCAGACAAATTTGTTGGAAATCAATGCGAAGGAGTACGTTGTTTAGAAATGTAGACACTATGTCAATGGCAGTGCTCTTCTTCGCAGTGACTTTTAGACGATTTGAAGGTTTTTTTATTCCGTTTTCAGTTCTCGATATAATCGAAGGAAACCAGTTTTCGTTCTGCTATACATCATTCACCTCACAAACTAAGAGTGTTTATAGAAATATACTCCTCCGCAGTGATCTTTCAAGAGATTTTCCCGGTGGGCAGTAAACGAAACAAACTATGTAGTACTGCATTAGAATTTCATAGTGAGACATTCCCCCATTTCTTTATTTCATTCGGAAAAATATAGAGGTATAGTAAATGAACATCTTGAAAGCTGGAAGAACACACTTACCACTTCAGGTTGGAATGGCGGTTTGATTTCCCTTTTCTCCAATTTTTCCCAATCTATGGGACTAAAGAACGGGTGTTTGCGGATGTGGGGCTTGGTGCCGTAACAGTAACCCAGCCGAAGGGAAATGTTTCTTTCAAGCAACTAAAAAAGAAGTCCAACAATAAAATATAATGCTATAATGACTCAATGATATTAGTCAATGACGGCGCATGTAATTAAGTTTTAAGTACTTGGGTGTGCATCCATAATGGTTGCCTCTTCCAACCACCAGCTTGCAACCAGATTTACTGCCAGTGATAGGTCACACTCACCTGAGTTAACACTGACATGGCTGGTTCCGAAATCCACTTGGGGAATTGGACCTTATCACGGCATATTGATGCAAACAGGCCGTCCTCGTCTTCACCTGCAAATGGTGATTGCCCTATCAACATCTCGTATAACAGGACACCAAATGACCACCAATCAGGCGCTGAATCATAACGCTGCCCTTTTAGGATCTGAAAGACAAAACAGAACGCACTTGAGTGTTCACAGCCAATACAGGCAGATGAAGAATTTATTCAAAAGGGTAAATCAGCAATCAACCTCAAATGGCATGACGTCACAGTTTCAGGTAAGTAACCTCAAAACTTCCCTTCTCAAAAAGACAACTGCAGAGGAGGGCTTTGTTGGTTAGTGTAAAACCTTTTACTAGAGACCCACATTTAACTGATCTTTTTTTTGGTGACATAGGAGTACATTTCTATAGAAGTATGTACACTATTTACACTATAACATTTTTTTACCTACTGGGCATTTCTTATACAGTCCACTCAACTTATGTACCATCTACTAGTTTGCAAGAATTTCAAAACTTTCATAGACAATGTTCACGAAGTGATAGCATGATGCAAAACAATGAAAGTCACTCCACCTCAGGTGCAATATAATCAGGCGTGCCACAGAATGTTGATGTTTTAACACCTTCAGTCATTTCTTCTTTACACATTCCAAAATCAGCAATTTTGACGTGACCTTCACGGTCCAGCAACACATTGTCCAGTTTGAGATCTCTGTAGATAAACAAAAAAAAAACAATTTGTTTATTTACAGGTAATATTTTGAAACTCTTGTTCAATTATAATATTGATGTTTTCTTGGTTTGGAAGATGGAAATCTGAGCAACATACCTGTATACAATGCCATTTTTATGAAGAAATTGCAAGCCGCAAATGATCTCAGCACCATAAAACCGAGACCGATTTTCATCAAATTTACCATCTTTTTGAATATGAAACATAAGATCTCCTCCGTTAAGATATTCCATCACGAAAAACAAATGGCTCTGTAAAAGAAAAACAATATACAAAAGTGAGGTACCAAAGTAGCTATACATATCTTTAGAGCAGTGGTGAAGTCAACATAATAAGTAAATAAGCAAGGTTGTTCCAAACCAAAAAAGGTTTTGAAGAACAGTTTTAATAATTCATTAAGATTCCTAGTCTATCAAACTTCACTAGCTGGTAATCTTGAAAATTTTTAAATAGTTTGTTTTACTAACTTTGAAACATTCAAAGCAGTCAACGAATTGCGATCTGACAATAGAAATTGTCGTTAAGGATGCTTAATTTCGTTTATCATGTCGATGTTTGCTGAAAAGTATCTGAAGATATCTTACTCAAGTGACCATTTTGTCGACTGGCAGTCTAGGATTGTATTCACTAACAGAATGGGCATCAATACCTTGCTCAGTCAGGTATCGGATATAACAGTGCGAATCAAGCTACTTAGCTTCAGAACAAGAATGTTATCTACAGGGATTGTTTAGTTGTGTAGCTGAAGCAGTCCTCTTCCTTCAATATGTCAGCTAAAACTTCCTTTGCAGAACCGTCACTATTAACACTGATAACAGTCTTAATCAGAACTTATGAAACCATCCTGAATAAACATCAATGAAAAAAAATTCATTGGACAAAAATAAAGGAGGTATCTACACACCTGGTTTTGGAATGTTGACATGAGATGTGTCAAGTATGGATGCCTTGTAGATAAAGCTAGAACCCGACGCTCTACCAATGTGCATTCTACGTCATCATCTTCTAATACAACATCTTTTTTTAGTGCCTTGATAGCATATACTGCATTATTCTCTGACGGAACTTCAGCCAGGAGGACCTTAATACAAATGATATCTAGTAAAACTAACAAGAAAGCCTTTCTGGCAAAATTATTTGAACTTTTCTAGACTGTTTTTTTAAGCAAAGTCTTGAAAATATAACTCATTAAAGCTTTTCGTCATACACTATTTTCCAAAAAGGCTGAAAGGTCAAATCATTCATAAAGCTCTACTGCAACTTAGTAAACAGAAAGAAAGAAAAAACACCTTTCCAAAACTGCCTTTTCCTAAAACTTTTAAAAATGTGAAATCATCAATGTCGTATCTCCTCTTTTTACTTTCAGGGCGTATACTGGCTGTTCTTAAAGGAGGAGCGGGCGTGTTTGTTTCCCAAACAGATTCGTATAATGAAGACTCTTCTTCCATCGTTTGATAATCCTCTGCATCGTCAACAGCGCTACTCTCCCGTTTCTTTTTATTCTAGGAAAGGAGTTTGTACATCAGACATTTAGTTTAGGGGGGGGGGGGGGGGGGGGGGGTGGGGGGAAGACAAATATTTCGGCACAATGTACCTCTATACTTTTCATAGCTTCTGCAAACATGATTTGATTTATACCACAAAGGTTTGGAACTTTTTCTCGGCATTTGTGATGGACATTTGTGTTGCAAGCTGAACAAAGAAAACAGCAATAGAAGAATCAATTTTCGTAATGGACACATCAATGCTAGAACATAAACATTAGGACTTACTTTCACATTTAACACCTTGTCGAAACAAACCGTACAGCAGAGAACCACAGTGATCGCAAAATGTTGGACTCAGGTAAGTTTTCGGCAAAAACCGATGTGGAACATTTATGTGAAAACGTTCCTTCATTTTCTAAAGAATTAAAAAAGTATAATACTATAAAACACATACTAAAACTAAATACTAATACTAAACAGACAAGACAAAGTTAAGCTGATCATCTGCATATTCCACACTCACAATAGTATCTTCAGATGTGTTTGCAGATTTCGTACAATGAAACAAAACTTTATCATGACATTTCTTGTGAGCAGAACAGGAGCACGCTAAACAGAAATGCAAGAGATCTAGAATGCTAGAAATCTAGTATGAAACTAGATATTTAAAATAATAATATTATGCAAAGAGAATGGGCCAAGAGTTACCCATGAAACAGCAAAAAATCATTTCAGAATGATAAATAATGACCTCATTTTTTCTAAGTAAATTATTATGATTAAGAAGCATTTTGCACATGTATCAGAGTTTTTAGAGGGCTTAATTTTTGGACCCTGTTAAGGCTTAGAATACATTCTGATAAAATATCTTTAATCATCCTCAATATTTATAAAGATTTAATAAAGTCACAAGATCTCTTTTTTTATGCCTCCTCTATACAACGAATTTTCTATTAGTTGTAAAGAGTTATTCACTATGGCCATGATAAAGTCCATACATACCAGTGCATTGATAGCCCTGTTTTCCAAATCCCCTAAGAAAAACAATTGAAGGTTGTCACGGTTATAAATCGTCAAAGAAACAAGTAAACAAAAAACACATATCAACAAAACATTTACCACATAAATTGGTTGCAGACAGAACAGAAAGCTGGCTGTCGAAAAAACTTTGCAATAAATTCGTGGCCACGCACTTCATGGACTTTAGCCTTTCGAACAGCCCCGCGTCGTTCTTGTAAGCCACTTATGTTTTGTAATGTATTAGAAACCAAAGCACCAGCATTCGGATCATCTAAAATGATGGATTAAAATGATCGTGAAACAAGAGAATGATGGCAGTGTAAAAATTAGAAATAATGTATTATTGTTCACAAGTCATTCAGTAACACTACTGGGTTAGGAAATCAGCTAAACATACAAATAATTAGGAAGGTTTGAAAAAGAAATTAATTTTTTATGAATAAGTAGTTCATTTTCAATTCCTAGCCTGTGCTCATTCATTACAAATTTTATAATATAGGAAAACTGAGCCTGCCAGACTCCACAAATAAGGCTAGACTGTCAATTCAAATGCTATAGAAGAAGTATGAATGCAATGGTTAGCCGTTACATTTTATGTGGCTAATGTCAATGTTAGTACCATACGATCTCTTGAACTAGTGAAAAAACATTTTAGGATAATGAACAATCACGTTTGAATTGAAAAACTCTCTCACACTTAAGAAATCGGTTGTCATTGATGGAGAGCAGTGGTAGTGTTTTATTCCTCAAATAAAAGAGAAAGTTTGTTATGCTAAACTTACCTTTGACCTCAGAAAAGTAACGCACATGAACCAGTAGCCTCCCAAAGGGCTTCAAATCAAGCTAGTCGAAGAAAGAAATAAAACTGTTAAAAACATTAGAACATGCTGGTTGACTTGAAGAATTGTTGCTTTATAGCAGTTAGGCATCATAAGAACTTTTTTGACCTATTTGAAAAAACCTGTTCCTATGGTTACTGATATGTGCTCATTTCATATCTGCCTCACAGAAAATGGATATTAATAAATAACTCACCCAAACACTGGATACATTAGTTAAAGTACTTTTACATTGATCAGCAAGAAAGCCAACACCAACTGTAGCATCGCCAGTCACTTTTCCATCTACTTTGTTCATGACAACAAAGGTAACCATTCTTCCTATAATCACAAAGGAATAAGTACAGATAGTTTGTTCAAAAGGTTTACCCTTAATGCATATTGATTTCCTTAGATATGAAAATTTGATGAACATAGGTATTCTGCAAGTTAAACACAACAAACAAGACAAATATATAACAAACTAACATCATCAGTTACTTTATCCAGTAACTGACTCAAAAATTATTATAGTCATTTATTATTATGTGATTAACTAAATGTAATGAGGGAAATATCATCAAATACTAAGATAGAAATAAAATCAACCCTTTAAGAATGTATATATAAGGAGTTGCATTCCTTTGTGCAAATGATGTAAAATATGCGTAAAAAGACCTACCCTGATACAAATGAGTATCAAAGCATCGATTCCAAACAGGATATATAGTTTTCTTTTTTTGAACTAATTGTATCCCTTGGCCAGGAACCTCGACGGCTTCTTTGATATGAACACCAGTAAAAGGATCCCATGTTTTACCCTCCTCTTCTAAGGTATCCCAAACATCTGAACCAGCAGTTGCTTCGATTAATTTGATTCGAATGAAACCCATCTGTCAACGTTGTCATTCAACTTTTACAATTTTGTTGGGGTTCTAACATACTATGAGCAAAAACAGAGCCATTTCCATTAAAATAAAAAGTGACGTGAGTCATATGTTAATCGAAGGAAGAGGTTAGTTGGGAAGTACACCTGTGAACCTCCTCTACTGACCCCTTAATACCCCTTAGACTGTATAATGTAGACCCCTAGTACAATCCAATGCCAAACAGCCATTCCAAGTGACATTTGTGAATCCCTATCATGCAGCACTACTACAAAGGTGTGGGATAACTTATTCTCACTTCTGCTTTTGAAGAAAGAAGCCATTAAGATAAAAAAAATTAAAAAATTATTAAAATATATGGGGTCTGAAGTGTTTTTGGTTTTGTGACAGTTGGAATATGTTTCGACATTGACAGTGTACACCTGATTTGTTTTTTAAATGAAGACGACTATTCAGAAAAAAAATTATGGTATATATGTGTATCTTAGAGTTGGTGAGGAGTATAGATGACTTGAAAATAATAGCGATGCGAAATCCTGGCATTATTCATTATGCATTATTTTGCAAACAAAATAATGACATACAATACACATTTCTAACGATAATCTACAAAGCGGATTTTAGATCTTTTTATGAATGTTATGAAGTATTACACAAAATTATAACAAGACATTCTCTATTTATTTATGTTAAATACATTGGGTGTGTTTGTTTCTTTTTTTCACTTCACGCTATATTAACATTTGTCTTGACAGTTAAGTAAAAGGAAAGTATCGCGTCACAACATGTATCTTAGCAACGTTTAGACAAATGTTAATACAGCATGAAAAAAAGAAACAAACACACCTGATGTATTTAATGTAAATAAATAGAGAATGTTTCGTTAATATTGTGTAATACTTCATAACATTTATAAGAAGTTCTGTTCTAAAATCCGCTTTGTAGTACATTATCGTTAAAAAATGTGCATTGTATGTCATTACTTTTTTTGCAAAATAATGCATAATGAATAATGCCCGCAATCCGCATCGTTATTTTTGTTAAGTCTGTTACGCTAAAGGAAGTATTAAATAACTATGGCCTAAAAGAGGACCCATGATAATTTTGTTTGTTTGGTGGTTCATTAAGATATACACCAAACATATGTGTCTAATTTAATTCACATATTAGAAAGGTGAAAAATACCGTCAATCCCCCTAACTTCGGACATCCTTCCAAACTTCGGACATAAAAAAAACATATCCGCAAAATACAAATCACATCAACAATAAACTAAATCCAAAACTTATCATAACTAAACTTAACAAACGCAAACTTTTGAATAAGTCTGTATATACCTTTGAGACACATGTTGCAAGAATTGAGTTTTGCAATGTGATTACGTATGGGATTTAAGGCTCTATCTAAACAAACCTTTCAAGTTGCACTTATTTATTGTGATGTCTGTAAAGATGTGTGTGCGGGCAACAAGTTTAATAATGAAAAGTAGTATTAGAAGCTTCATATTTTCCGTTTAAGAAATGGATCTCATTTCTTAAACGGAAAATATGAAGCTTCTAATACTACTTTTCATTATTGTGATTCGACATTTTGTTACTTCGTTTTCCTATCATATTATCAGAAAGTTTGTTTGGATTCTTATTCTTATTGTTGAACATCTTAATTGATCGTTAAGAATTAAATGATTTTTTCTTAACTTATGTTTTGATTTTCTCTTCTTCTACTTTTCCATTTCCTACAAAAAATATATCACGAGCAAGACCAAAAGATAAGGATTCCATCGATATAAAATTTATAAGTATTAATTGGATATTTCCTTCAAAACTGCAATGATATTTTTTGAAACAAACTGTGATAACGGTTATTCTTCACAGGCTTATTGCGTTTCAACAGCTTTTACCTCTGCTTCATATATTATCTTAGTACTTGTTGTGACTTAGTTGAGTGGTTATGTACATTTGTTTACCAGACAGGTCTATTTATTATCGTGTCCGAAATTAGGACGATTAACGATATTGAAGCTTTAGTTTTTAATGAAATTTAAAATAATTAAGGCCGATGGAAATTTTATATTAGTTTAGCGTCACCCGCCCGCATCACTTTAAGTGCCCGCGTAAAAAAGTTCATTATTTTACAAGATTTCATTATTTCAATACAAAATGACAATTTAACAAGAATAATACATCATCCACTTCATTTGCTTGCCTACCCACCACCGACCGTCGTATCCCGGTTCAAAATGTCCAAGTAGTTGCTCTTCCATGTGCGTCTAATGACTTCCCCAGAGTGTTCCGTATAATAAATGTAGCGAAATTTCGACATTCGATTACGTAATCGAAGTAGACATTAATTTTTGCAGTGTTTTGGAATAATAGAGTTATGGTTTCGATTTATATCAGATATATACATGCTGAAAAAGCCAACTTTGCAGAATACCAAATTTGCAAAAATTTCTTGAAAATTTCTTCTTTTTCAATGTAGTTGAAGAAAAAGCAGGTCTGAAGTAATTTGAAAGCTCGAGCTAGTACCGTACTCGGGCGGGCGGGATCTCAGTGATTATAATATAATGCAAAATGGCGTATTTGATGTGTTCTCCGGCTATGCATGGCACTAGAACAAAATTAATGAATAATGAATAATGAAAACATGCCGCATGACATTTTCAGGAGTTAAGTGACGCTAAACTAATATCAAATTTCCATCGGCCTAATGCATATTTATTATAAAAATAAAATTGAAAACATAAATAACAATTAGGAAAATACGAAAAACAAGTAACAGAACAAGTCCAATGTCATTCATTTAATAGTGAGAACGAAAATGAAACTGCTGACACCATGAGCCCTCATGGATACACAACGCCGCACGATGCCGGCGGCGCTCTTTATCCACACACCGTACGTACGTGGTCCATACATCCATTATACACTTCCCAAACACACACAAACACCGCCGCTTTTTCTTTTTCTTTTTAATTTTCGCATCAGACAAAATGTTACTGATTAATCATATTACCATTTATTTAGCAAATTACTCATTACCTCTTAAATTGTCAAATATGGTAATTACAATCGAATTGCAAACTTTGCCTGATATTAACAATGTTTACATCCTCCCCCGTAGCATTAGCAGCCATTATAGAAATGGAAGGTAAAAGATACTGTGGTTATCTTGTAAATTTAACTTCCAAATATTCTATGACATTTCAATTGTTCATTATTTGTCATTCGCTATTTCTTAACATACAAACATGTTGCATAGCATTCTATACTATTCAAGAAACCTTCAATTTCCAAATTCAACATTGAAATTACCGAAAATTGAATGTCACTAATGTTTTTTAACTTCGACAATGAGCCCATGACATGAAAAGAAAATTTTCCATTTTCTTTCCACCCGCACATGCTCAGGAAGGTTTTTTCGCAGTGAGCAGACTCGAAGAGTTCAACGCAAGAAAATTTGAACTTTTGCGCAGATTTATACCATAACAGCAACAAATTGCAGTAAGTTGGTTATACCTCGTGAACGTCCTTGCTAACGACAACATCTTATTTCTGATTTTATCTGTATATTACTGACGATGACGAGCACTCTCGCTCCAGAATTAGCTTCAGATAACCAATACAGCATTTTTGTCTCCTCTTTCTTAATGATGAATAAAGTAAGTTGTTTTGGTATTATTTATTCTTTATCTTTAATGTGTGTGAGGAGAGGTGCTCGGGCGTCTAAGAACAATCACAATTCGGAACCATAGTGAGGATTTATGAATTGAAAAAAACAACAGGCGGTTTAAAGATATTGCATAGCGACATTACAACTAAAGTTGCAAAAATAACATACAATGTTTATAAACATTAGCTTTCTTTGCTCCATTATTGCAGAAGATTGGATTTATACATGCTTTTTTTATAATCCAAAAATTAAGAACAGTCTGAGCCTGAATTTTCTTGGAAAATAAGAACAGTTCATGATGTGAATTCTCTCACTGGTAAATGGTTTAGAAGTTTATTGGGTTTTTTTTTCACCTCCAATAAATGTGCGAATGGGTCATTACCGAACAGCAACCATACTTTTTACCAGTTGTTTTTAAAAAATATTTCTATTGCTATATCTTGCACTCACATGAATGAAATGAAACTTTCCACACTTAACTAATTTCAGCCCAAAGAATTCATTCGAAGTGTCGAGAATTCAAAATTAAGAACCGAACTTGCATAAATTATCATAATTACTACTATGTGTAATTATCATGTTATTTTATACAGAATTGAGCTTACAAATGAAATGAAATTTTTCAATAACCCAACTTATCAGTGATGGATAGAATTTAGCCAAATTATGTTTTTTTATAAATTGCAAGTTCTTAATAAAATCAACTGTAAATACATCTCAATGTGATGATCCATTTTTCATTTTAGTTTAGAAAATATGCAAAAGAATGAGTAAAATTTTTTACTGGTTTAATCAAAACTGCTGCTAAATGGAATAATTGTAAAAAAACACATCCTGCATGGCCTTACATGCTCCCATTAAGAACTTGACCATAAATTTTACTTAAAATTATCACTCTGAAATAAAAGTGGAATGCAAAAAGTGGATTAAGTATATATTGAAATTTAAAATAAATCTATCACACTCTAAAACAAAAGTGGGAAAATACCAAATGACAAAGAAGTTGTTGTTGATACACCAACGACATAAAGTTCCCAGGGGCTAATACAGGATTTGAATTTGGGCGGCGGTAGCTGCACATTGAGCCTGACGAGCGAAGCGAGGCAGGCGAACAAATGCAGCTGGGGGTCAGGGGGCGCTGTTAGCCCCCTCTGTGTGGGGTTCGGGGGCGAAGCCCCGAAAAATATTCGATTTGAGGGCCTAGAATGGTCTAAAATGCGTTCTATTTTAACATACTATACATATTCTTAGTCCCTTAAAACTTTCTCATTTCTTGTTATTCGTGTCGTAACATTCTTTCCTGTAGAATCTTCAAATGTTCTTCGAAATTCAATCACGCGAATCGGCGTGTTTACCTTCCGCCATTTTTGATTTCCTTACTTTGTGTATATTTTACAGGACTATATAGTCATTTCGAAAGTTTCAGTTCGTAAAGTAATCACCTAGCCTTGGTAACCAGGTACGGAAACCTCACAGAGTGCCCTTCTTTTCCAGCGCTTCTTCTCTGCTTTACGCTAAATCGTAAGTCTGATTTAGCGCAAAAGAGAGAAGAAGCGACGGTAACGAGGTTGTCTTTGTTTCTCCTCACGATTCCTTTTTTCCCTTTCTTTCGTTTTGCTCTTATTACATTCTTTTTTGATCTTTTCAAAAAAAAATGTTTCCCTTTTTTTTTTGAATTTGGGCGCCTCGATATTGGCGCCCAATAGCGGTTGCCGCTATGAAATTTGACCTGTATTAGCCCCTGGTTCCTCTACCATTTCATACATGTAAGGGATGATTTCTTATTATGAAATTGTTTATTTTCTTCACAAAGTTGGATGGTTTTCTAATTTTCTAAGAAAAATCCTGAACAGACGACTTTATAGCTTTCCCAAACACTAAATTTGAAAGAGACTGATTTTCAACAACTGCAAACAAGTTTTGAAGGGTTTCATAAGTGATTTTATCATTTTCGGGTTCCCAACATCTAGGAATTTGAGAACTTAGCACGAGTGAAACACAGGAGTCACAACATAAAACTTTGTTTATATTCGATTCTGCCATTTTGCTTAATCTTATTAACCAATCAAATCACTCTGATGTAAACTAATTTTTGAAGAAAAAAAAAAAAAATCCCCAGTAACAAAAGTTTTGCTACTTTGAGTTACTTAATAAATGGAAAAGTGCGAGAGCAAACAATTATGTAATAAAACAAACTTTACAGCATTAATCTACAATGCCTAAGCTTTCCAACGATGTCACTTTCTTTGGCAAATTCGAAATGAACATTTTAAAAATTTTTAAATATCAGTGTCTGATCTTAGCAGTGGCCCGACTGTCTGAGACAGTCAAAAATTGGTTCGGGCCACCAAAATTTTTGAAAACCAGTGTTGTGGTGGCCCGAATGGACAGGCGAAAAAAAGTATATAAATTGTAAACATGATTTAAGACTATCCATTACAAGAGAATTGAGTTTTATAATGTTTGTCTTTGCAATTTCAGCTCTTTCTTTCTAATTTGTAAGCATTTCTAAGTGTGTCCAAATGAAATTGTAGAGTGTTATTGAATATCGGGCCATTAAAATTTCCTTCGGGCCACCAACAATTTTAAAACCAATGATGTCAATGGCCCAGCACGACACCCAGATAAAATCTTAAGATTAGACACTGAATATGAACTTTGATTTGCATTTTCAGGGTCTTTCAGGAGGATAATCAGGAAGAAAAATATATGGCGGGAAACTTTATTGTCTTGTGTGTGCGTTGCAAAAACCGTTTTAAACCGCTGTCCAAGGCTTTTACGCGCTTTGCTGTCAAACATACCCTAGTACTTGATTTTACGGTGCCGTTTTTTGTAAACAATCGAAGATTTTGCCGAGGTCAGTTTTTAGTTGAAATGTGCAAACACAAGTTCCCCTATGGCTTCGAGATTTATATATTAGAGAGTTTACGCAATGACGACACGGTAGGGACGACGACGTATGTTATGACGTAATATGCTAAGAACCGCCGCGTTGTGATCAGAACGACGTTTGAGTTTACGCGGGAACAACGAACGTAAATGGCGCATGCAGACTGTAAACAAACTTGGAAAAAGCAATTTGAAAAATATGCCGAAGTTAAAAGCCGTTAGAGATATGTTGCTTTTATCTTATGACCAAAATGTACTAACAGAAGACGAATTCCTTTTGATATGATGTGAATAAATCGAAAAATCATGAGTTTTGCTACAATGATTACGAAAAATTCTCTCTGGATAGTGTTTCTGAAGATGACTGTCAAGCTGAATTCAGGTTTAAAAAATTAGACATCATAAGGCTGAAAAATGCTCTTGAAATTCCTGATGAAATCATTTGCTATGCTCACAATGATTTGACTTGTGATGGGATTGAAGCACTTTGTATACTGCTAAAAAGGCTGGCCTATCCAAACAGATACTCAGATCTAATTCCTAGATTTGGAAGAGCAGTACCCCAACTTTGTATGATTTTCAATCACATGATCAGGATGATAGATGACAGTTGGGGAAGATTATTACAGGACATAAATCAGCCCTGGTTGCAACCACATAAACTAAGTGAATTTTCTCAAGCTGTACAGAATAAAGGTGCACCACTGGATAACGTATGGGGGTTCATTGATGGTACACTTCGTGCATGTTGTAGACCCAGTCAGTATCAAAGAACACTGTACAATGGTCACAAAAGGTATCATGGGTTGAAATATCAGAGTGTTGTCACACCATCCGGAATGATTGCTAGTTTATTTGGCCCCTTAGAAGGAAAAAGGCATGATAGTGCAATGCTGATGTTATCTGGACTTCTTCAACAATTACAACAACACTCTCATGATAGTAATGGCAATATCTTATGTCTGTACGGTGATCCTGCTTATCCACTAAGAAGGTATTTACAAGCACCGTTTGGTGGAGCAAATTTAACACAACAAGAAAAAGAATTTAACACAGCAATGAGTAGAGTTCGAGTATCAGTGGAATGGGTGTTCGGAGATATCATAAACCTCTTCAAGTTTAATGATTATAAGAAGAACTTAAAGATAGGACTCAGTCAAATCGGGAAGTTCTACAGAGTTAGTGCTATCTTAACAAATGCCTATGCATGTTTATATGGGAATAATATTGAAACATTTTTCAATGCTAGTCCACCATTGCTGGAGGAATATTTTCAGTAAATCAAGTTTCAAGAATAAATGCTAGTCACTACAGTAATGCAGTTGGATATGGACATAATTGTTCATTTTGAAGCAAATGCTGGTACTTTGATGGCAGATTATTTTCCATACAACTCGAAACTGCTTTGATTTTTTTTGTGGAGTGGTCAAAAATTATTTAAAAGTTCATTCAATGTGCCTCTATCCCAAACTATAAAAGGGTAAATTTAGTTATGATGCATTTTAAACAAACAAGTTTGTGTGATGCAACAAAAAATGAAAGTACTAGCACTGATTAGCATTAATCCATACCAAAAACAGATGTTCTCTTTATATTAGATATAATACGGTATGCATGACTTTGTAAATTCTTCTTTAAAATCTTGCTTATGCAACAACAAATATGAAAAATAAACAGGTTCATCTCACTTTGTAGCACAGTTCAAATAACACTAGAGTTTGTCAGCCAGCTTAGCCATAAACAACATCAATGCCTGGTTTTGCTGCTGAGACTGCAAGATAAGCTGTTCAAATCGTTGATTAGTATTTTCTTCCTTTTTTTTCATAAGCTCCAGTTCTTGCTGTTTTAATTCCAGTTCTTTGTTACGGATTTCACATTCAACCTGTGATTTTTCCCTTAAGTATTTGACTGTTTCCAGGCCTGGTCGTAAGAAAATTTGCAGACGTGTGGTCATCGCACGCCTTAACAGGCATGAGAATTTTCCGCGGAACCGCGGAATTCCGCGGAAATATTCTTCGAGGATGAAAAAAAAAATTTCTGTGAAGATAAAATAGGGGGGGGGGGGGGGGGGGGGGGGGGGGGGGTGAATCGTTGTTGAGTTTCGTGTCTCATTCATTTTATGAGTTATTTTACACTTTCTAAAGGAAGAAAAAATCATTCTATGCATTACGTGATTCTTTACGTTTACGTTTTTTCTTCACATGACGTCAATGATCATGCTTCGTGATTATGATCAAGCTCCATTGTGTACTGCGTGTAAACAAATTTTTTATCAAGAAGAACAGATGGTGAGCATAATAGGCCATTTAATCTTCGGTAAAAACAGAAATAGGAAGACCTAAAGGACAAATTCGTGCCCAGCGCCTCTTTTTTCTTATCAAAGTGTCTTTAGCTGAAAGTAGGTAAGAAGTGTGGTCTGTGAAAGTGTTTAAAAGCGTTGATCGAGAGAATGCTACTAGTTATTAAGTATGGAAGTTTATAAGTCATGGAAAGTCATTAATAGAGGAGATGAATCAAATTTAAAGGAAGTGGAGTCTTCAATCAAAAATAAATTCAAATGGTCGTGGCTAGAAAAGTGTTGTGAGTCTACCGTTAAAATCAATGGAAAAGTTGAGGTCGTTAAAAGTTATCTTGTAGATTTTTTTCGCAAAATTGATAAGCCAGGCAAAGCTTTATGCGTTTGGTGTGAAGCAGAAGTTAATTATGGCGGTAGTGGTGCTAATAGGTTGGTCGAACACACCAAAACATCAAAACACCAGCAGGTTAGTTAAATTTCACAAGTAGAAATACTTAGCCTATTTGTTAGCTTTTGTGTGATGTGTTCGGTAAGTTAGTTCATAGAATGGTTATTTAACAGAAATGTA
This sequence comes from Turritopsis dohrnii, assembly GCA_027922465.2. Lineage (NCBI taxonomy): Eukaryota > Metazoa > Cnidaria > Hydrozoa > Anthoathecata > Oceaniidae > Turritopsis > Turritopsis dohrnii. Next base: position 626,048 of record BQMF02000244.1, on the reverse strand, counting down.
ACATAATGTTTAAGATATTGATTCTGAGAAAGACGAACACCGCCTTACCCGGTGCTTCCCGAGATCAAGCAACGTATGGACTGGCTCCTATTTTTAAAGAAAGTTCCGCAGCATTTCGTATCGAAAGACGTGACGCTGTACCAACTCCTCATGTGCCAATTAACGACCGAGTTATCAACTCGCAAGCTCTCGTACTCAGCACTGCAGCAGAACATTCTTTGCCTTTCACAATGGTACCAGTAATGATCAATTTAGCGCAAGAATTGGCGAAAGATCCCCAAGCGTTAGCAAGGTTATCTGTAGATCGCACTTCTGCCTCCTACAAAATGAAATATGGTTTGGCTAAAACATTTGAGGATAAAACTTTGAATGCTATTCGAAATACTTTTTTTTTGTTGAATATTGACGAGTCCACAAGTAACAATCTAATGCGTCTCCTTTGTATACTCGTGAGTTATTTCTCAGAGGAGAAAAGCGAAGTAGTTGTTCAACATTTAACGTCACTCAGTGTCATAAACGTGAACGCTGTTTCATTGTATGGGGAGTTATGTGATGTTTTTGAACAAAACGATATACCCTGGGTGAACCTTATGTCTGTGCTGATGGATTCTTGCAGTGTAATGCGTGGTTCGAAAAGTGGCGTCGAAACAAGGTTGAGAACGAATAAAGCTCCTCATCTTCTAGATATCGATGGTGACTCTTGCCACCATATCCATAATGCAACAAAAATGTTTTGCAAACCTTTCGAAAATTGGGTGGAGTCTTTACATAACAATCTTTACAATGATGTTAAGTGGTCTACCGATGTTCGAGATTACATGAGAGAAGTTAGTTTTCTACTGGGCATCAAATTCACAATGCCTGAACGTTTTGTTAAACATCGTTGGCTTTCCTGTTATGACGTTTCAGCTAGCAACTTAGAGAAACTCGACTTATACACGATTTTCTACTCGGCGTTTCTGCGAGGTGAAGATAAAGTGCTGTACAAGTCAGACGTGGAGAAGATCTACGAAGCTAGAAAAGTAAGTAAAGAAGCTAAGGCCTCCATCAATGTTGTTTTAAAGAAATTGTCGCAGAAAAAACTTACTGAAGATGGAGTGGAACGCAAGAGAAAAGTCATCACGCGACTCTTCCATGAACGATTGAAGACTGAGCTGGTCCTAAATTTTTACGTCTCTGTCCTGCCCATGCTGAAAAAATACGTTATGCTGTTCGAAATGAAAGCCCCGATCATTCATCTTTTGCATGAAAAGCAAATTGAGATTTTCAGGGACTTCTTAGTTTGCTTTTGTAAACCAGAGAGCGTAAGGTCCTTAAGCGCTTCGAAGCTGAAATCGCTAAAACTAACTAACGACATATTGGTTAAGAAAAAAGAAATGTATGGTGGCGGCAAGAATTTTCGTCGTATTCAGCGAAGCACACAAAAGGAAGTTATTGATTCTTTTATGTCAAACGTGTCCACTAGCTACACAACTACCGCGGAGTCTGCAGATAAAATTACCGTTAACAAATCCGTTACTTCGCGCAATCGCCTCCATTAGTCCTGCTGCCCGTGGTCATGAGATTACGTTGCGCTACCTCTCGAAGATTCCCGACTTCGTCACAAATGTTCTGACGGATGACGAATTGGAAAACTATCACCGTGAAATTCGCCTGTATCAAGTGTCGAATAAAGTGCCGAAACCGTTTGACGATAAAGGAAACGAGACACGGACGGACCAATGGTGGGGTGCTGTGTCAAAATTGGGTGATTTCCCGTCACTTAGCAAAATGGCTCTGTCAATTTTAACATGCTTCCATGGTCCACAAGTAGAGAGCAGTTTTAATGTCATGAACGATATCATCGATAGTCGCTCTGGTCGTCTCGACATTAAAACGTACAGTGCCGTTCAGTCTGTTAAATATTCCTTACGTGCGAGTGGTAAAGACTCGATAAAGATGTTTGGCCGCAAAGATAAGTTTTATGACCCTATCAACAAAAGCTTATGCAGCAATTTTCGAGCCTCGTGGAAAGTTTACCGGAAGGATCAAGAGGAAGGTAGGTCGAAGATTGCAGTAAAACGCAAGATGAACTCAGTCACTGCCCAAGCTGCAATCAGCAAAAAGAAAGCAAAGGAAATCTTACGATCGAAATCTGAGAGAGAAAGAGCCTCTCGTCTTTCTGTATAAACTCTGAGTGGAACTTTGATTACGTTAGTGATGACGTATTTGTTAATAACAGTTTATCTTTAATATAGTAGAAGCGCCTGCAGTCTGTTCTTGTATCCATTATTATGGTCAGTATTTTATATCGTTGCGAAACAAAAGATGGTAGTTAATTTCCTCGTGAAGTGGACGTTCGAAGCGGTGCTTTTTTCCTTAGCGTTTCGTATTTTGCTTATTCATGGATTACTCTACTTTCCTGTAGTTATTTTATCTGCTTAGAATTAGTTTTTTTGTTAGACAATATTATGTAAATGGCGATAGATATTTGATATGATATTTGGTAGTCCTTACACTTTATTGGACTTCAGTGTGTACGCATCAAGATATTTTTACCGTTGGAAACTCATTACTTCATCCGTTGAAATTACCTTTTTGCTACCTGATTTAGAGGTCAATTCAAGGTTGGAGGTACTCAAATTTGTAAAAATTTTCCGGGGGCTTCGCCCCCTGAACCCCCATTGAGGGGGGCTCACAGCGCCCCCCCAAACCCCCCAGCTGTTTTCCGCGGAAACTTTGTTTCCGCGTTCTCATGCCTGCTTAATTGACGATATCAGTTATGGCGTGCGCTCGTGTAAATTTTTGACAGATGTGCGATCGATTTTTCCAGTTAAGATCAACGATCTTCATTCTTTATTATGACCAAGTCAAATTTGAAATGTCATAATATAATGTAAAAATAATGAGATTTTCACGGGGAATAATTAATAAAACGAAACAACGTTTTTGAAGATTCGGAACGTAAAATGTTAGCTATAAAAGATTACTTTGACGGTAAATAAAATTTATTCAAAAATTTACAAAGAGAAAAAATAAACCTGAAAATAAAAAATTTGTATCACTCTCCATCGTTGAGGTTTGAATCCCAATGATTTTTGAATTAAATTAAAGACGTTTCCGTTCCATTAACTCGTCACCACCTGGCTGGCTATATTTTTAAATAAAAGATTATGTTTTCGAAACCGCAACCTTGCGCATACTTTTGTATCTTAAAAGAACGTTAAAAAGAAAGAGAAAATTACATAATACAATTAAATATAATACATAATAAAATCGCGCACACGAAGCTCCTTCTTCATTCCACAGCGGATTTCAAGGAGTTGGCTTGTTTTCTACTACCAAACGAATAAAATTTGTGAGCACTGATTCTTAATTCAAAACCACTACCGTATTCCAAATCGATCGGAGACCTCACTTCTGAAATGGTAGCAAAGTTTCATTCCGTTATTGCAAAATCTAATCGTACCACATGAACAATTTCCAAAGTAAAACTTTTAACATTTTGGGACAGATTTTGTTGACTTTTAAATAAACATTTATTATCACACTTGTCATTACAAGCCAGGCGTGCGATTGCCACACGCCTAAATAAATCTTGGCGTGTGCGGAGGCGTGCGCCTCTTACGACCAGGCCTGGTTTCATTCCCATTATTTCTACTACGTTTTGGAGAGGTAATTTCATCTATATCAGAGGATTCACTCTCTCTCTTTTTGGATTCAGACCATGTCTCTAATGATCTTCGGCGGACTGCCACAGCAGCTTTTTGCTCATTTTCATTGGCTTTTGACTTAGATTCAGCAGCAGTTTGTGAAAGTAACTCGCCTTCTTTTTGCAATTCAGAAATTTCCTCAAGCAATACATCAATTTCTGTAGTCTCCACATCAATTCCAGAAGCTCTTTCTTCATACGCCTTCTTTCTGCAATACTCCTTCAGTAATTTGTTCAAATGATCCCTTAAGGAGCGTTGGTCAACTTTGAATTTGGGTTTTTCAATGCCATTTAAAACATCAGCAATAGCATCCCAAACTTTACCTCTTTCACGTGAACCTCCCTTGAATTTAAAAGGGTTTGAAACCATCAGCTCTTTCAGAAATAAAGCATCATGCTCCTCACTCCAAACCATTTAGGCACTGGAAAAAAAATTAAAATATTTAAATAAAATATATATATATATGCAGCAACCCAGCTATACAGCTTTAGAGTCAAGCAAAACACAAAGTACTTCACTGAAAAAACAACTTGCAGTTGCACAATTCTTTCAACTACTTCCATATACATGCCTAGAATTGTTATTACTAACCTAAAAAAAACATGAACGTAAAAAATTTACCTGGCTGCTTTAGCAGATGATAATATTGATGCTTCTGAAGCCATGCTGCTTTTTGACACGAGTGAGCAGTCTAATGCAGAAAAAGCAGTGTGAACAACAAGATGATGTAAAATGTGGAAAAAATATGTCATAATGGGCAGCTAGCTGTAAAAAGGGACTAGACAACAGTAAAATTTGCCACTCACCTCTTATACTCTTCTTACGTTGTGTTGACAACGTAAAATCACTGATTTTCACCACCGCGCACTTGACTGCAGAACTTAAAAATGGTGGCGATTCCCCTCAACGCATGCGCATAAGTGAGTTTTGACGACACAGCAGCGTCGTCGTCACTTACGTCGTGTCTTCGTAAACTCTCTATTTAGAATCAGCAGTAAATTCTGTACATTTTTAAAAAAAAAACTATCTATCTGTCAGAAGGAAAAAGGGCACATTATCCAAAGGGCACTTTCTTTTAAGGAAAAGGGCAACCTGAGCTTTATTTCGGTGGGTTAAACCTCATCACATACACAGCAATATGACAGCCTTTAATAAATTCACAAAGTGAGCTAATTTAAAACACCTTTTGAGTATGTAACAAATTGTCTTAAAGGTTAACTTAAAAATATTGAATAACAAAAAATGCCCATAACATTCTTGAAAAGCAATATTGTCCCTAGTGATTACATCTGTCAATAAAATTAAAAAAATACCCATAACGTTCTCGAAAAGCAATATTGTCCCTAGTGATTACATCTGTCAATAAAATTGAAGGAAAAAACTTCACTTTTGAAATTTACACTGAATCCTATAAGTCGTTTTTGTATTCAATGCATGAACTCCCTTTTTGAAATATTAATGAAATAATTTTATGTGCCCTGTTTTTTGTGCACCCAAAAGTTCAATGTTAGATTATTTGCAAAGTTTTGCAATATGTCACACACACACATGTTTCATTTGTATTTTAACAGATCAAAATACCGTATTTCCTCTTTTTAGCGCCCCCCTCTTTTAAGCGGCTCCCTCTAATAAGCCCCCCTGTTAATCCAAAAATAATTTTATAAGCGCCCCCCCCAATTACAATGTTAGAGTCAAAATCCTAGATAAGCGCCCGGGCGCTTATTAGAAACTATCCAAAACAGTCAGCCAACTGCTTGTAGATCTTTTCAACGAGAGATGCGCCCTCCTAATTTTCGAAAAAATTTTATAAGCGCCCGGGCGCTTAATAGAGGAAATACGGTACTTGATCACTTCCAAATAAATTTTGATCAGAAAAAGCATCTAATTACTTATGGTGAATTTTTCTTTTAGAAATGGATGTGCATCATTCAACAGTCAAACTTGAAGATATGACACATGTTCAAGTTCACAATGATGTTGCAAGAACGAATTCTTTATCAATGGCACATCATGTTGGTTCGATGTCAGACGATATGTCCGATGAACCTTCATCTCCTGAATCAGCTACTTTCGATGATTCAGACCTTTTAACAACAACAGGTATTATTTGGGAGTGTTATTCATTTAAGATTTAAAAGCAAATCTGAACGATGATTGTTCAAAATTTCTGATATGTATGAAAAACTTCAACAGAGAATAATTTCTATGCATAGGTGTTCCTGACGATGTAACAGACGATGTCACTGCACAGTTAGCTGCTGCAGGACCAATTGGTATATCTTTTACATGATTTATGTGTTCTTTTCATATTGGGAAAAACATTTGAGGGTTGAATTTAGTCTGGGAAAAATGGAGTCAATTTTCTAAATTAGTATATACTTTATGCTTAGTATTAGCCAACTTGAACCTGAAAAAATGTCGTAAAGCTTATGGAATTATAAGGCATCACTGATTTTATTTGTATAGTTTCTTACACACTGCCTTGTTCAGTTTCTTGGATTTTATGTTGCGATAAAAAGTATTAAAGTTATTATATACATTCTCATACACATCTCATAAAAAAAAATCATCATCAAAAGTTGGTTCTGAAAAAATAAATTTGTAGCTTTAATTTGAATCAGATTTGCTAACCAAGTGATGTAAATCAGAAACAACTATAGTTGCAGTGTCGCATCCAGATCATTTATGGGGACATCGATTTTCAGCAGGGGGTTTCGGGTCAGCTGTGATGCTTCCGATAGCTCTGACATTTTAGCACTTTCAAGAGGCGAAAAATCACTTAATTGCATGTTTTATGAAGTACTTCAAATTTGATTACGGATTGCATAATTTAGAACTGCACCAGAGAGAAGCTCTAAATTACTATTTAGCAGACCGGACAAATTTAAACCGTGTGAAATGTTACGTTTGAACTAATTTGGTATTGTTCTAAATTACTTTTGTTTAATTTGTTCAGGAATTTATGATTCTGATTTTTTCTTTTGGATATTTTTTGGGGACATTTTTTGGGCGTCCATAACGTTTCAACGTTATCATTTTCGGTCTGGATGCGACCCTGGTGACCCTGAGTTGTTGCATGCATTTGCATAGACTGCATGGATAGTTCCTGCATAACACAGTATAACCATCAATCAATATCCCTTCAAAGCCAGAAAAGGTTAAGTTGTGTTCCCTCAAGGAAAGGGCGGGCCATAAAATCAAAAATATTTGTTCTGAAAATTGGGTAAAACAATGTCAGGGAAAATAATATGTCAAGAAAAGAAGTCAAGTTTAAAAATGGTTGGGTTTAAATTTAATGAGATGTGAAAGCTCTGGTCATTTACCATCTTCATGTTTGTTCCCTGTGTAATGTAGTTGAACTTTCTTTTGAATAGGAATGGCAGCTGCTGCAGCTATAATAACTGGTAAAAAGCGAAAGAAGAATTACACATTTGAAACAAACCCATCGATAAGAAAACGACAAGCCACTCGTCTATTAAGAAAGCTGAAGCAACTGTTGACTGAATACACAACGAGAGTTGGTCAACAAGCCTGTATCGTTGTCTGCTGTCCTGGTATGCTGGCCTCTATTCTTGAATCAATTTTGTTTACTTTTAAATCTTTTGAGTTAATGTGTATCTCGAAAAAAGTCATCTTTTCTGCTAGTTTTGATTGTAGTTTAGTATTTACCGCTATTGAATTCTTACATCCCTTTCTTATTCTGCATTTGACCATGACCAAAACGTTTTGGTAAAACTGCGAAAGGAATGATAAACAGTGCTTTAATGCCATTGTGTTGTCAGAGTCTAATCTAGGCCGAAAGAGCGTCCGTTGATCGAACCCTGCCCTCTATGTGTTGTTCACCTGAACATTACAATCTAAAATAACAATTGGTACTATCCATATCCAGGTAAAATGGGATCATCTTTCAAATGTTTTGGAGCCGCACCTCTTGAAAACATAGTAAAGAACCGCAAAAACATGATTATGGAAGATCTTGAGAATGCCTTGGCACAGCAGGCGCCCAGTTTACCTCACGCTAACCCTGATGTGCACGAGCTCCCGCCACTGGTATGCTAAAGTAATATCGCTGTTTAATTTTCTATCTGTGCTTCATACTTATTTGTTTATTTCATGTTTACTCAGGTAATAGAAGGTATACCGACGCCAGTCGATAAAATGACCCAGGCACAGCTACGTGCGTTCATACCAATCATGTTGAAGTATTCAACTGGGCGTGGCAAGCCTGGTTGGGGGCGCGATAATACGAAGCCGCCTTGGTGGCCTACGGAAGTTCCGTGGGCAAATGTACGAAGTGATGTTCGTTCAGAGGAAGAAAAGCAGAAAATATCGTGGACTAACGCTCTTAGGAAAGTGGTACGCAATTGTTATCAATACCATGGCCGTGAAGAACTTCTCGATGCGTTCTCCTCCGCAGAGAACTCTATGGATCACCATCATCATCATCATCATACTACCCATCAACCCACGCAAGTGTTCACCTCACAATACCCTCATCTAGTCCATACCATCAACAATGCTGACGGCACTGTTTCCATCATACAAGTGGATGCCACCGGCGCTGTTACTACCTTGTCGGAATCTGCTACTCATTCTGAAGCAACACAAGCTGTGGCCACACTCGCTGAAGTGGCATCTGCTTCTCAAGGTAAAATTGAAAATTTCCGTTATCAACCTGTTACAAGTGGCGTGAACTGTTTTATTTAATTTTGATTATTTTTTTAACTGTGATTGTTTTTTAGGCGAGGTCATATATGGGAACCACACGATTGACCACAACTCACTGACACATGATCATGGTGGCGTAGCATCTATGAGTGAGAGCACACTGCATGATGGGCAATTGTTGCTTGGTGATGCAGTCTCCGCCGCAGCTGCTTTAGTAGGAGTACAAGATTCAACTGGGATTGTTTCTATTCCTGTACAAGCGGCTGCCGCCATGATGCAGATTCAAGGAAGTAATTTGATACCAGTATCAATAGCGAATGGTTCGGGCGTTCAATTCATTACTGCTTCCTCGTTACCGAACTTTCAAATAGCTACCCATCATCCTTCACCGCAACAACACCACGTTCAACAGGATCACAACTCCGACAGCTCTTTGACGATGGACGTTACTATGCATACAGTTAACGACTCGCCGGCAGCAGATGCGTCGGTGCCAACTGCGACACAAGCCGTGGAAGTCGTGACTCTTCCCCCTGAGCACCAGCAAACACAGCGACAGCAGTCGCAACAATCCTCGACGTCATCGTCACAAGATGACGAACAGCCGCCAACTACAGTGCCGTAAAATCCCTATTCACTAAACTGACGGGTTATGAATACGAAAATGTCATTTCATAAAACAGAACTATTTGTATATAATGTTCCTGTGCAATTCAACACATTCTTTTGTGTATTATTATAGATAAAAATCTCATCATTGAAAAAAATTTTTTCTCTTCGGTGCGTATTTTCATGCTGTCCTACTCTTTCACAAAGAACGAGGCTGAAGCCCCTCCAATATTTTTTGGTTGAAAAAAAAATTGTTTTTAAAACTCTAAAAAGCTAGAATTTGGAATGATTTTAAGATAAAGTAAAGTATTAGGGAAAACTTTTTATGAGGAGGCTCCAACCCCTAAAACCCCTGTTGGTGGGCTTAGAGCGCCCCCCGAGCCCCTTTGAGTCAAAATATTTTCTCGATCGCTCCATTTTTTTAGCCCCCTCAATATTTTTGAAGAAATTACGGCCCTGATACTGTGTTCTCCCCTACCCCTGGAGAGGTTTGATTCCCCTTCAGAGTGTCCCAGTTAATGATGAACAGAGTGTCATTAACGTTTGGATTAGATAATGAAGTAGTTGGGAATTGGAGATGGAGGGAATGATCTTAAGAAATGTCTCGGAGAAATCGTGCGAAGAAAATTTCGCGGTTTCGCGATTTTTTGAAAAATCACGAAATATTCCACGAATTACTTTTTGTTACACGACCCGTGAAAATAAATTCCGCTAAGAAGAACTGAATTGAACCGCGAAATAGAGCAATGTCAAACGTTCTATGCCCAACGTGAAAAATCATGTTCCGAAGTCGTGTTGACAACGGAGACGCGATTATAGAGATCCTATTCTCTCATGTAGATTTTATAGTAACTTGATAACTTTCCAGTCGATATAAGTTTATAAATTGAACTGTTTCTCTAACAAAAATAAGTTCTTCAAATTTTATTTGTTGGTAATTATTTATTTTCTTGTTTTTGCTCACGTCGTCGTCTACGTCTCCGTTGCTAAGAGTGTGTTAAGCTAACAAGATGCGATCATGCTATCGTTATGGTTAAAAGTCTGTTATTTGCGTTTGAAAGAACGAGGCAATAACAACAGTTTTGCTCGTTTATTACAGACGTAAATAACAAAGTTTTGACCACAAACTTTAATGATCGGATCTTGTTAGATTAACTGTATGCTAATAGCCACAAGTCAACAACATGGTCATGGTCGAGATTTTTATATATCAGCAGCGACAGGAGTCTGGAACATTATGACAAGTTTCCAGTTTTTCTGAAATTACCGCGAAGTTTATTTTTCTGATCGTATGGAAAATAAAAAAAAAATCACCCTGTCCCGGGTCCGAATTTTTCTAAAAATTCCCTCTTCTCCGTCTCAACAGCGTCTTTTGAACTCAGAGAAAAATCAAACTTGTCCTTGATAGCTTTGGTTTTACTGTAATCATAGCAACATAGTTTCTTGCGACTGTTGTAATGGCTCTCTCGAAAGTAGAAGTATCAGCCATTCGCAAAAATCTTCGAAATATTCTGAACAACAAACACGCGCAAAAAAAAGATGGTAGGGTCATAGTAATCTTCACTACTGGGGATATTTCGCAAAAAAAATTTTTTCTGATAAAGTAATCGCAATACAACTATTATTCACATTTTTAATCCGCCGTTTCCAAGGCAACAGAACCAGAAATAATTTCAATGAGCTCAGTGGTGATGACGGCTTGACGAGTCCGATTATAGGTGATTTGTAGACGTGCAATCATATCGCCTGAAAGAAAAGGAAACAACACTCTCATACGGTTGGTTCTGACTGAGAGAAGTATCTCACAAACCAAATATGTAGAAAAATCAACACATTTCTATAGAAGTTTATACATTATTTCAATAACAATGCCTCGCAGTGTTCCCTTTTTGACATTTCTTACCGATTGGGATTCAGACGACGAGTACAGAGAACAAAGAACTACAAATCTGATAACATTACAGTGGGCAAAACCGTCAAAAAGTCACTGCGTTGAAGAGCATTTTCAGAGAAACAGTGTGCATATTTCTATCGCAGTGGTTTTTTCGACAAACTTGCACACTTGGGAAAACCACAACAGAAATTAGACAGAGTCGAAATCACGACCAACACAGGCTATGTCGCATTTAGCACTGATGCCGTCACATAAGTTGCCGACGAGTCGTTACTATTGTTGAATCATTCTCCTGACACGTCAAAAAGAAAAAAAAATCCTTCGAACGCAATAGATTGATTGACTCACCGGCATTCTTAGTCGCATTATCCATAGCAGTCATGCGTGCGCTTTGCTCGGAGCAAGCCGATTCTTTCATACCATAGAATATCAGGTTAGCCAAAGAGAACTCGTGGAAGTTACGCAACACATCCTCGTCGACATCATCATACTGTAACATAGTTTCTAGTGACAGAAACACGTATGTAAAGTTGCAGGCATAAATGCAAACATCATTTATTGTCAAAATTCCTTGATGTTCGAAATTCCAACTTCGTTAGTTACAGTGGACTCTTTATAATTCGACTTTCCATTACTCGAACTCTCAATAATTCGAACTGAATCAGTGGGTCCCTTCAAGCTAAAACCTAGCAATATCACTCTCTATAATTCGAACTCTCCATTATTCGAACGATTTTGTTTTCCCCTTCGAGGTTTGAGTTATAGAGAGTCTACTATAGTTAGTTATAGTACAGTATAGTTACTTATAGTTAGTTAATTAGTAAGTGAAAAATGCATCATCAACCAGGTTGTTAATTAAACACGATAGAAGGGTTAAATACCTGCTGTTCCCAATGTATTTAATGAGAAAATAGTTTGAGGAGTCGTTTCATATGATACAACAGATCTAAAAATAAGGTTAAATTTGAGAAGCAGAAAAATTTATCCAAACACTTGCAGCTTGATAGATGCTTCATCTTTTCTGCAATAGAACTAACATGGAGTGTTTGATGGCAACATATCAAACCTGCTTATAAGGTTCCATTATATCCAAAAGTAAATCTTCCAATTCTGAAAAGCCTTTTAATTCCATATACGAGTGAAAAAGGGAAATTCAAATAATTTTCGAGGTGCCAATAATACCTCAAAATATCATAGAACACTGATGTACTGAGCAACAAAGTAATCACAAGAAAAAGTTGAAACAAACAAGAAACCAATCGTACTTGAATTTGTTGTAATAAATTTCTCCGACATCATATTCATAGCCGGAATCCAAAACCTGCTCAGCAATGAAGGAAGCCTCTTCGAACAATGGCGGTTTCCTACCAAGCTCGGACATATGGAACAAAATACTATCACCTAAAAACAGAGTACAGGAAAAATATTAAAAAATAATTTATGGTAATTTATTAAATACTTTATTTAATCTAGCATGATTTATCTTGATTGGTTTCTTTATACTTACTATGGGTTCGTTGTAAAATTGCTTTGGCTTTTTCACCGCACACAACCAATTTGGTGTTGACGCTGGAACCAGTTTCCGCAACACGAGCTTTAATAGCTTTGGAGACATTAGAGTGGATACCGCCACATAACCCACGATCCGACGAAATACCAATAATTAGATGGTTAGGTTTTGTTTCGTCCACTTCAAGGTCAGCTTTTTCAAATAATGCTAAAACAAAAAAATTAAAATAATATTTATATGGAACACAAGTATTGCCAGTAAATAATAATAATGTATTATTCAATGGAAAATATAGTATTAAAATTAAGATTTGGAAATGTGGAAATACTTTTTCGCAGACAAGTACTGACCTGTTGCACCGGTGCCATAGACACGTGCAGGTTTTAATTCACGTTCTGCTCGAGCATACTTTGCTGCAGACACCATCTGCATAGTTTTAGTGATTTTTTGAATGTTCTGCACTGATTTCAAACGTAAACGAACTGAAATTAACAATAAAAGAAGATTTACCAATATATAAGGTCTATTCTAAGAAACATACAAGGTTTAAAATATCTCTAAAAGTGTCCCAGAAATTTCTCTTAGAAATTAATTTCATTAATAATCCTTCACAACAAGAGCACATGGTATGTAGGCGTAAAAATTAAACTGAAGTAAACTGATACAAATACAAAATAATTTCCTTACTATCTTTTAATGTTGCATTATGGGTTTGCGTCATACTGAAATTCCTGGCCCCATGGCTGTAAAAACAAAAAAATAGAACAATTGTTGGTTCCCATGTATAAACCACAGCAAATACAGTTTATAGTCCATATGATTTATATTGAACTCCTACTTCCAACACTGTAATACAGTTTTCGTAGAAATTGTGTAAAATACCATGGAGACAGCAGAACAAAAGTAACCTGACAAATGAAATAAATATATTCTTTTCAAACCATTTCAAAGAAACTTGCTTTGCGAAAAGTCACAAATAAGCAAAGCAACGAATAAAAGAAAGGTTGCTTTGTTTAGTCATTAAAGACTGTCTGCACCATCAACACTTGCATATCAGAACATGGTGCCAAGAAGAACGTTGATAGAATGTAGCAAAATAATTTGAAGTTTGTACCCATTATGTGGACGTATATATCTCCTCCATGAAGGAATGCTTACTTGTAACTGACATATCAAAAGTCACTGCAACAAAGAGCATTTTCATTAAAACAGTATCTGTATTTCTATAGAAATGTACTCCATCGTGGTAATTTGGTAACAAGTTTATATATAAGGTATATAATTAGGTTTCACAGATTACGTATAATGTCGTTTTCCCAATCGAGTAATTCAATTTAGTACATTCAATTTCCCAATTATGTCTAGATTTTTGACTTTGCCCACTGTAACCCTACATCGGGACTTACAAAACGTTCCCTGTAAGACCCCATGCTGAAACGTGACACGCACACCAACTTCCCGATACAGTAAACAATTTTTGCCCAAAATTTTTGGCTAACACCCTGTAAGTTTGGAAAGAATGGGAGTAAGATTGAAAAAAAAAAAAAAAATTCGAAATTGATAGAGGAACAGTTATAAGAATAAAACTGATCTGTTTACAAAACATTAATATATCAACTGATTGAACCTCAAAAAGTGTGAGGTTTGATCAGCATTTAATTTTTGATAATCAAATGCTACCCCCTGTTCTGTTGTACTGTACAATTTGCTTACTTGTGCTTGTTATTAATCATTCAATTATGTTGATAAGTAAGTTTAATATGATATATATGTATATACTGTCAATGTGCCAAATTACGGACAGCCTTCCTTATTGCGGACACAAGAAGTAAACAAAGATTCTTGTCATGAAAATATACATCCACTCTTACCAAGTTCACCATGCATAACTGAATAAAATGTTTTATGAAACAGAGGAATAGAAAACATGTGAAGAGATGGGCTGTGAAGAATCATAATAGCCTATTTCAATACTCATTAAGACAGCCCACTGAATTAGGAAAAAAGACTGACAGCAAAAAATCCCATCATCGTAAATTGCGACTGTAGACCATTATTTACGACTGCAAAAAAAAAAGCCACCATGTAAGATATTAATGACGGCAAAACTTGATTGGATTATTCCAGTAAAAATAATGGTGTAGAATAATGGGTAATAAAACAGAAACTAAATAATATACTTTATAAATCAACAGTGTTATCTGGAACAAGAAGTTACAAGATTTTAAATAGATTTAAAGCTACAGGGAATTTGCTGCGAATACGTAGTTTAAAAGCAACAAACCTACGCGTTAACGTTTCTGTACTAACTTCATGACAAGCGAAAAGAAAAATCAGAAGACAATCAGTATTGAAAACAAAACCGAAACTGACTCGAATAGAATATGAACTTATTGAAAAAAAATCCATCCAAAAACAAATCCCAAATTGACTTTCATAATACACATTCCTGCATAGACGCTTTCTATTTGGCATTGTGATTATTGTTAAAAGATTTTCGAAAGAAAATATGTTTGTCTTATTCCCATTTCATAAATCGATGATACAATATTTGTATATAAAACCAAACGTTTTATATCACTATAAGTTACATTTTTGCAAGAACTTCGTGAAAAGTTGTCATACCGTAAATATCCGATTAAGCGCCCAGCATTTATTAAGCGCCCACATCTAATAAGCGCCCAGGTAATTTCCATAAAGTTCAATAAGCGTCCAGTATTTATTAAGCGCCCAGGGGCTAATACAGGTCAAATTTCATAGCGGTAACTGCTATTGGGCGCCAAGATGGAGGCGCCCAAATTCAAAAAAAAGGGAAATTTTTTTTTTTGAAAAGATCAAAAAAGAATGTGAGAAGAGCAAAACGAAAGGGAAAAAAGGAATCGTGAGGAGATCTCTCTTATTAAATTATTAAATACGGAGAAGTGCGTTCATCTTATTTTAAAGCGGAAAGACAACCTCGTTACCGTCGCTTCTTCTCTCTTTTGCGCTAAATCAGACTTACGATTTAGCGTAAAGAAGCAGAGAAGAAGCGCTGGGAAAGAAGGGCACTCTGTGAGGTTTCCGTACCTGGTTACCAAGGCTAGGTGATTACTTTACGAACTGAAACTTTCAAAATGATTACATAGTCCTGTAAAATATACACAAAGTAAGGAAATCAAAAATGGCGGAAGGTAAACACGCCGATTCGCGTGATTGAATTTCGAAGTACATTTGAAGATTCTACAGGAAAGACTGTTACGACACGAATAACAACAGGGCTCCCACTCATAAGCTACAAACTTTTTTTATGATTTTATGCCAAAAAATGCAATATTTTATGCTTTTTTTATGCTGAAGGACAAGATTTTATGCCCTTTTTATGCCACTTGAGGCCAGAGAAGAAGTTATGTTTTCTTTACTGAGGCATTTTTAGTGTTTATAGCAAATATGGAGGACAGGAAATAAGCTATTATGAAAGGCAACTTTTGTTCACTGTCAAAACAATGGAAATATGTAGTATATGTGTACTATACTACACTGCCTTTTTTTATTGATTGGGCAATCAATTTAGAGCGGCCTATCATTTTATCAGCTTAGTACTCTATACTTGCATTGCTTGAATAATGGACAAAAGTTACACTATATCACACTCCAATTCAGTGATAAGATGAAAAAAAGGTGACATATAAATAAGACTATTGCACTACATAATTCTTATTTAAAATGAATAAAGGAACAGGTTTTCAGAAGAAACTCCTTCATTTAAAATAAGCCACAAAACTAAAATAAGGCAATTTGTGAAAACATTGCTTTGCTTCCTTCAGTAAAAATAACTGGTTATGAACTATAAGTATATACAGCTAACACTATACGTTTAAACATTGCAAACTTTATATGTGGCTCGCTCGGTAATATGGTCAACTAAACATTAAACTGAAGGACCAAAAACCATTTCAAAGGTTTTGCAAGCTTTGCCAAGAAAAAAATAGAACAAACAATGAAGCAATCACTCGACATCTATGAGGCAACTTTTTATGTCAATGTGTTGATTGAGGTAATGCGTCCTCTTATCATAGTTAAATAGAAACAACAAATTGGATAAAAACACAAATTGCAGCAAGCACAAATTGTGTTCAGATGTCAATAGAATTACAACTAAAACTAAACAACATAAAAATCAAAAACAGAGGACACAGAATACAAGATATAAACAATCAATATGGTATGCAAGTCTACAATTCACTTTTTTCATTTTCAACATAACAAGAGCCTGATAATTTCATAGATTAAGGGGGTGCTTACATGGAGGTGAGCTAGCCCAGTTAAACAGGCTGGGTAGCTAAGCCAGGATCTCACTTATATTAAGAGATGCATGTTTTTATTCGAATGTGTTTACATGAAAAGCAAGCCAGCCCGCCTGAGATCTTGACTTAATATGCCGAGATTCTGCTTCAGTGTGATAAAAATTTTCCATTAACATCCACAAACAGGCTAGCGCAGCTGAGCGGGCCAATTTCATAGCATGCACATACTATTTGATAAGCAAAAAAATAAAAAGGTGAGCCAACTCACTCCCATATAAAAGAGAGATGAAATTGTCTTGGCTTGACAAGTCAGCCTGCCTATCCGGGCAAGCTCACCTCCATATAAACACCCCCTAATAGAAGCCCAGAACACTACATTACCTTAGGAAATTACGGAGAATTGCCAGAGGTAAAAAAACAACAACAAAATAGAACAACAAACAAACATGATTTTCTAAAAAACTTCAGAGTTATATTCTTATATAACTTGTGTATGCAAATGGACCTTTTTCAATTTTATTTATGGATCCTCTCACAGTTTGGTTTAGTACTCCCATTATTCCCAGTTTCAATATAAGACATCGAAGATGAGGAGCTAGAAGGCGACAAGCAGCAAAATGACGAGGCCATGTTATAGATTAGAATAAAATATACATCATTAAAGTTTTTTTCTATTCTTATACCCTGTAAGAATCATCTGCTCTGTCAAGTTGCTCTCGTGGATAAAACAATAAAGCGATGAATATTTGGTCTTGAAAATTTTTTTGTGAAGATGCTCATCCGCTAAAGCAAGGCGACGCAAAAAAAGTCAACCTAAGATATACTACACTAAATCAAAGTAAAACATCATTTCATAGTCTAGTAGAAGCATAGCACACTAATACTGCAAATATAGTACATCTGCACATAATGACAAAAGCATCTGCTTCCTGAAAGGTATCTCTTATTCACGGACATGTTATTTATTCATAGCAGCGAAAAATTACTGAGAGGTGTCACATGGCTTTTTTATGATTTTTTATGCTTTTAGGCCAATTTTATGCTTTTTTATGACAACAGGCAATTTATTCCATTTCTTATGAAATTTTATGATTTTATGCCGAGTGGGAGCCCTGTAACAAGAAATGAGAAAGTTTTAAGGGACTAAGAATATGTATAGTATGTTAAAATAGAACGCATTTTAGACCATTCTAGGCCCTCAAATCTAAAATTTTTCGGGGCCTCACCCCTGGACCCCACAGAAGGGGCTTACAGCGCCCCCTTACCCCCAGCTGCATTTGTTCGCCTGAATCGCTTCGCTCGTCAGTCTCAATGTGTGGCTACCGCCGCCCAAATTCAAATCCTGTATTAGCCCCTGGCGCCCCCTCTTGAATAAGCGCCCACCTTGTAAAAGAGGACGGGTGCTTATTTGAAATTTTTACTTTCTTATATCGGTAAATAAATAAAATACGTAGTTTATGTTGTGAGCAAAATCCAAAAATTTAATAAGCGCCCAGGGCGCTTGTTCGGATATTTACGGTATCTCATGGGAGATTTAATGACTTAACCAAAAATATTTTATTTAGCGTGCTCTTTCCCCATGATGACAGATCTCAAAATTTTGTTTGAGATACAATGAAATTTCAATGTTATTTCGTTTCGTATTAATGAGGGTCACACGTGTGAACGTTGTAAATCTTTGTTTTACTAAGATTCGGTGATCCTTTACGGTCAAACATTTACCGCGGATGACAAATGGTGGTCTGTTAATATTGTAATAATGGTGCTTTTAAAAAACATTGTCAAATATAATTAAAGCTTACCTCCCACACAAAATCATTATAAAATATATTAAACATACATCAAACATATTTTCGGAATTTGATATTCTTTTTGTTAATTAAGAATATCTCACCGAAATAAAAAGCAAAACATAGTTCAATAATTCAGGTTTTATCGTACTGGCCGCCATATTTTTGTAAAGATTTCAAAAATACAGTGAAACGAGTTTTCTCGGAAATTAAATGGTGACTTCAGAGCGGTAACAAATCATTGACCGGCTTTTGCGATAAAGTTAATAATCATTTATTTTTGATATTCTCCCGGGAATGTTAGTTTAACATTTCTTCAGTTCAAAGGAAATTTTATGCTCAAAGTGTAGAACAATTCATTTTACGTCACAAACATTTTTTTTTCTAAGTTTGAATTACATACAACGTCTTATTCAAACGAGTGTACTTTGTACTATTTTCAATGATTGTTTCTCTTTCTGGGCGACCCGCTGGTCGCACAGTTTCCTGTCTTCGTTTCAAACTGCGGTTTCTTTCGGATGATCCTTTTTTATCAACTGCCCTGAAATATGCGTTCTCAGCAATATCTTTCATGAATTGATAGCTTTTAGCCTTTTTCACTTTCGTTGCCGTAAACTTTTTTGTTCGTTTGTTCCACGCTATTTTGAGAAACGTGGAACTATTTTTCCTTCTTTCAACGTTGTTGACTGGACAAAAGAAAATAAATAAATAAATAAAACAGGGAATTTAGTAAATCAACTCAAGATACGAACGTTAAGGAGAAATTTATATGGTATTATAGCTGCACGTCTTACTTGTTCACGGTTGACATTTAAGTTATGGTCTAAAATTGCAATTTTTGTTGGAGCAATCATCTTTTCTTTTTTGTAAAATGAACTTTTCGGAAGGTACCGAATATGTAAACTCTTCATAATCCGAATCCTCCATATTCGCGGCATGATAGCAATATTTAGATTTGTTTCACGAACAGAAAGTGTGTATCGATCTTTCAACAGAAGGTGAGTTGAGAATTTTCAAGAGATTAGTGAGCTTTTTGTTTAGAAGAGTAAAACTTTATAGGGGGTTTGCATCTTTTCCTATACTTTCAAAAATCAGTCCGCAAATTTGTTACCGCTCTGACGTCACATTTCCCGCGAAGCTTCGATCAGTGTTTTCAAGATGGCGACGTTGCTCACAATGTTGTTGTTGTGATTAAAAAATTATCTGTTTTGTTTGGACATTTAGGCATACCTACTAGTGTTTTTATTAATGAATTCTAAGATAGTAGTTTATTTAGAATGTTTTGAGAGTAACTTATGTTTTTGTGGGAGGTAAGCTTTAAAAGTAATTTGGCGCTTCTCATAAGCTGATCGAAGTCAACCCCATAATCATTACTGTCGTTTTCTTGGAAATATCAGGTTATTTCTCTGGAATTACATGTTTAGTTAATGAGAAATTTTGCACTGAAATAGAAGAAATATGTAATGTAATGATTCCAAAGTTTCAGAAGTAATGGTTAAGTATTTCAGAAGTTACTTTTATAGTGGCAAAATTGATTGAAGTCACCCCGCTTTACGGTATATAATTTAAACTTCTTGAGCAATAAGTAAGTATTGGAGAAATTCTCATTCAAAATTTATAATCACATCTTATCACATTCTGTTTCGTTCTTAAGGGTATACGATTCTTTAAGCTTGGTAGTTGGTGGGGAGAGCGGTGCGGTGGTTTGTGCTTCTCTTTTGATTGAGGTTTGGTGGTGGTGTTAGGCGCAAGAACATTTTCATAACTGAATTAAATAAAAGTGTATAAAAGCATTTTTTAAACAGTTTTACGAAGTAATAAACTCAGTTAATCATAATGATGACAACAGGCACAAAAATAAATTTATATATACCCTGAAGTTTTGATGGCCAATCGTGCAAACATCCCTGGCGCAGCCATCTTGCTTAACTGGACAGGAGCTAGTTTCGCGCATGCCCTCTTTTAAAATCATAAGACTCCCTACACACTTGCTCTCAAATTACAGACTTTTAAAACTCTGTTTTTGTTTAATTTGTTTTGTTTTGTTTCTTTTTTTCTCGCCGTTTTCCAATTTAAAAGATAGAAGGGTCATATCACTGTGAGTGAAGCCAATACATTGAACTGGACTATTGTAAATTTTCGCATAAGCGCCCATTAAAGTAAGTATGTAAGTAGAAATTTATTTACCAAACAGAATTAATGTGAAATATTTACAAGAGAAAAATTTAAATAAATAATGGAAGGAGACCTTCTCAATAGCATAATGCTAAACTAGGAGTAGGCCACCTTAGATATGTACACAGTAATATCTACAGTAGTAAGTGTAAACAAAACAAAAAAATCTTGTTATAACAATGTAAATTTTAACATAGCAAAAGTGAATTGATATTGATTCATGTAGTATTTGGTTGCTAAAGCTTTCAGTCTGCTTATACTTAGTTCAGATAGCTTAAGATTATGGAAGTGACATTGAAGATTATTCCATTGAATAGGATAATCTTGGCAAACAAGATAGACCATGGTTGGTAGTACGTACCGAAAGCTCAACAACAAGAAGACCCAAAATTATTAGACATGGATCTATGAGAGTGAGCAATTTTGTGAATGTTTAAGATTTTAAGTGTGTCAGAAGCCATCTGTGACTTTATAAAGTTTCGAACAAAAATAATGAGGACTTCAACCAACAAGATCAAAAAATTTAAGAATACCAAGATTTGAGAAGAGGGATGATGATATGGTGTTCGAGGCTCAGAAAGTCATAAGCCGCATTGCTGCTTTTTGCAGTGTTAAGATTCTGTGAGGTATAGATGTTGTCACCACAGATTTGGCAGGCATAGCGCATATGAGAGCTAAATATTGCATGGTAGATCTTAAGGAGGGGTGTTTTGGAGAACACAATGACGAATTTTGGATAACGCCCCATTGGCTCTTAAGTGTAGTTTTACTGCAATTGATGAAATATGGGTTTTCCATGTAAGATGGACGAATCATAATAAAGTATTTAATAAATTCTTTAACACTGGTGGCTTGCGTAGATGCGCTTACCGCATAATGTTAAGTATGATATAAAGGCCAGATTACAAGACCGGAGATTTAAAGATCAGGAATTCAGTTTTGCTTGAGCTTAAGGAAATTTGATGGCATTAAGAAGCCAAGAGCATAGCCGCGTTTAAGGTTAACGTTAGTCTACCTACGGAAAGACTCGAGTGAATTTGAAAAATTTAGGAGGTGTGTGTCATCTGCAAAGTGGTAGGTTTCGGATGAATTGATGCAGTAATGCAGATCGTTAATATACAATAAGAATATAATAACAGACCAATCATTGAACCTTGTGGAACACCATGGAGAATGGATAACAATCTAGAGTTTGATTTGCTGATAGAGACATATTGGAAACGACCAGTAAGATAGGACCTGAACCATTTGTTTGCTATACTTCGAATACAATAAAACGAGGCCGGGAATTCTCTCGACAAAACGACACGGTTGATTTTGAATTTTTGTACATGACACATGATGATGATGAATATCTTCTCTTCAATATGTCACATATCTCTTCGATATGTCATATCTTGTTTTATTTTGAGTATCAAACTAACACAAGATGAATTTGCTCGCGCTTACTTTTATGGATCTTCTCTTCACTTTATCATGAAACCAAATAAGAAACTTTCAGTTCGAGAATTGCGAAAAAATTGCCAGTGCTAGTAGAGCCCTTGTATATGAGCAAAAAAATTGCCAGTACTCTAGTAGAGGCTTGTATATGAGCAAAATTTGGTTGTAGTCTGTTATTCCCAATTCCCATTAAAATACCCCGTCATTTCTCTAATTCAATGCGGCCAATTAAATAATTATTTTCGAGGTGTCGCACTAATAATGCGAGAAAATAAATTACTTTGAACCGTTTACTTTCCTACCGCACTAAAAATTAGAGGAACATTTTAGTCTATCTGCAATAAATTGGAGGGAAAATGAAAAAAAACCTTCGTTATTTTTTCTTTTTCTTTTCTTTCTTTTTCAAACTATTTTCCAGTCCAATCTTTCTTCTCTCTTCGAACTTTTCCACCTCTTCCAATGTTTTTTCTTTCATTTGATCGTAAAGATCTTTGTTTTCCGATTTGAAAACGTATTCTGCTGGAATCCCCATGCATCCTTGAGCCAGATCGCATGAGAATCTTCTTTTCCTTGTCACTTTGACTGACAGCTTGCCTCCATATTTTAGGAAAAAGTATGTCAGATTTGGTAAATGTTTGGAACATGTCCCACTGTTTGACCGTTGCTTACGATAGCGATGACGTATTTGTCTTCCACCAAAACACCAGGTCTCACTTCTGGCTCAACGCTTAAAATTGAACCGATCTCAGCAGTCCATTGAGTGCAGCCGTAGATGTGATAGCCCCTGATAGAATAGGCAAATGAAAACTGATTTTCCAATATTATTGGAATTTCCAAATCTTTTAGCAAGAAGTTCTTGTAGAATGGCTGTTTTTGCTTGACTTGACCGCCTTATCAATTCCAAAGTTTTTAGTGTAAAGCAATCCACTTACCGAAATATTGTAAAAACCCCAACAAGTAAAGTTAAATTGACTGATAAATGAAACCATTCAGGTGCTGATAGGACCACTAAGATACCTTTTGGAAGTTGAAAACGATCTTGTTTTTTGGATTCCAGTGTTGGTTCTTACAAGGAAAGGCCAAAAGTGTTGTTCGGCCTCTCACAACCCAACATATTCAATGCAAGCCGTGGCTGGGTTGAAAACTTTTTAGCAAGACATCGTTTATCCCTTCCCAGTAGAACATCAGTTAGCCAAAATCTCCCTCAACAATTGGAAGCGCCAATCACAAAGTTTTATGCAGACAACGAAGTGAAGACCCAAGCGAAAGTGTGGATGGATGAAGGCTTGATGGACGTTTGTTGGACAAAATCTGGATCAAATACATTAAGAAAGTCTTGCAAGAAATCGGATTCGACAACTCTCTTTTGACGTATGGCGCGTTTTCGACACACAAGATGGATGATGTCGAGGGCAAGTTACTCCAGAATGAATCGGATGTGCTTATGATTCCAGCCGGATGTACTTCCAAATGCGAACCTATGGATGCGTGTGTCAATAAGCTTTTTTAAGGCCGTTCTTCGAAAATATTGAGTCGAACATGTTGTCAAAGCGATCGAGGAAATACCTGCATCCGCCTTCAACAAGTGATTACAAGCTTCCACCACCAACCAGGCAGGATATTGTAAAGTGGGTGGAAAAGACACACAAAACATTATCCAACGATAAAGAAATGGTAAAGTAAGTATCACCACCACAGACCGTAAGTCCGGAGTTTTATGTTTTATGAAAAGTGTATGTTGTTGAACGCAAAATCCTTGCTAGAGGACGAGGTGTTGAAGAAAATGAAGACGAGCCTTTTAATTTGTAATTTTTATTTAGCTTTTCTGAAATTGCTAAGAAAGACATCTTTAAACAGAACTTTCAAAGCATTTTTTGTCTGCAGTACAATACACCTTTCCCGAAATTCTATTTAAATGCCGAGATAATGCTTAGTTATCAAGTTTAGCCTTGTTTCTATGTTTTTTTTTATTGTTTTTCTAATTTCATAATCTTTACAGTAAGTAATAGTTACTCGTTCTTTCAGTTCCCCAGTGGAATAATCAGTAATTAAGAGTTTGAAAAAGAGGTGAAACTTAGAGGCTAGGCTATAACACGGTGTTTAAACAGAAATTCGGGAAAGGTCTATTTATTAATTAGATATGACCTTTGTCGTATTAAATTAGAGGAAAATCTGAAATAGGTAAAACACAGTGTCCGCATTAATAATTAGAGGAAACTAGTATCCCGTGTAAAAATTTTTTACGGGTTTTAGTTCTGAAAATGACGTCTCAAAAATGGTGTTGAAAAATTAATTTACAAAATGATAAACAGAAAGTGCATCAATGTTGAAGTCACTCCTTCGTGTCAATGACGCGGACCATAAAAATGCCACTTATTTTCTTAGAAGTTCTAGATACGCGCTGTGCATCCGCTATTTTCACTCTCTAAAATATATTTTATCCTGTGTAAAATATTTTTAAGGGTTTTGATTTTAAAAATGACGTCTCAAAAAATGGATACCAAAATTTTAATCACGGAACGATGTTTAGAAAGTACATCCATCTGATCTGAAAAATTCAGTAACCGCTACCGAGATGTCGGCGATCAAACATCACAGCCCTGTTCACCAATGTTGTGGACCCTCAAAAATGTAGTTCTCGAGATATCTTCCGAAAAGCGCCTTGTTTGATTCGAGATGCAATGCAATGGTTCCTCGTGATAAAAAAATGTAACGTCAAAATGGAAAAAAGTACTCCTCACCCTTTTAATTAAAACTCTTTAGGTATTCCAGCTAAAGCATTTTTACGTGTTCATTATCAACACTGCGCCTCTGAACGTAAACATCTTCTTACTTGGAAGATCTGAAACACATAAAAACTACTCATTAAGCCCTTTCACCATACGATAAAGAAATAAATTGTGCGTACATGAAAACAACAGAAAGACTGAAATGGCCGTGACTGTTCATGGAACCCGCAACGTAAACAGAAGCCAAACACGTAAGTCGTAAACGTGTCAAAATATGAATTATACCTTCTAGTGATTTTCTTTTTACGAAGCTAAGATCGGATACCAATATAGAATATTGTTTTTCACCAACCCAGAACGTCATCAATTAAAACAATCATATTCATTTCTTCAATCGCGTATTATTGTTTTTGTCTCTGTCTTCCCTAAAGGAAAAGTAATGATGCAGAAACCTTGTTCATACTATAGGAAAAACAAAACAAACAAACAAAAAAGTTCAAAAGCGTAACTTACCCAAGAAACATTAATAAATCTTCGTGCAATAATTTCGTTAATAACTTTGTTGTCTTGAAACTTTTCAAATCAGGAAATGAAAACTTGCTGGCGAACGAACGCTGCTATCGTTTTTTGATCTCGCGAATAATCAAAACATTTGAAACGATTAAATGCAATGCAATGTTTTCCCCTTATACTAATCGTAGAAAAATATTAACCGCCGTGGTCTGACACTCTATTATGAATAAGTGACCGCAAAAACGACCGGAAATTTTAGAGAGTGAAAGCGTGAAAAAAGCGGATGCACAGCGCGTATTAGTATATAGATAAATTCATCCAATTTGGTCAAAATAATTTATCCGCATGAATTAGAGGACGCATTAAATGCAATGACGGTAGTAATAAGGAATTTAAATATTGAAAGCGAAGTTAGATACGATAACTCTGCCGAAATGCGATCTTTGAACAGAAATCGGTAAAGTCCATTATAAGGCTTATCAATAAAAAGAAATTGTTTATTACGTTACTTCGTCATACGGATTCTACTTGAAAACGAGGCCGGGACTGCTCACAACATGAGACGATTAACTTTAAAAATTTATTTGAAACTTTAAAAAAAAAAAAAAAAAAATGAGATGAACAACATTTCACATTCAATAATTTTCTATAAACCAAACATGAACAGTGTTAACCAACTCATACCTTCAATAGCGACTCTGCTGGGGGTCTGCACACTTGTTCATAAATGTTGTCGGCTGTGTGTGTTATAAATAAGTTTCCTTGAAGAGGAAAACATCACACTACCGTTAAAACTTTTATAGAACAGTCAAACATTTCAAAGTCAACATCAGGTATGGTTAAAACATAATGAATCAAGTAGCGACTCTGCGCTGCGGAGGGTCTACAATTTCTAAAATAAATGAAAAAATTCTAGATTCTTCATGTATTAACAGATAGGTAAAGAAGACAGTTTTTTATTGGTACTTAAAGTTTCATGCCCACTTTCGTGGACAATCTTCAGCCAAATCTATGTATTATGTACTAATCTATGTATTAACAGATAAAAACTTTTCTCTAAATTAAAAACAAAAATTTGTAACAAAATTCAAACACGAAACAGAAACGATTTGTTCTTACAGTAGCGACTCTCCGGGGGGTCTTTTCTTCTATTAGATCATCAACTGTATTTGGAGTCTGGGCACGAAGTTGATATAAGTTATATGATTAATAAAACATAAATTAACTTCATCAATAAATAAATAAATTCAAGTATGAAAACTAAACAAACATGAAACGAAAGATTTTTTGCATTAGCGACTCTGCGGGGGGTCTTTCTTCCAATAGGATAATTGTATCAATTGTTTTGGAAGTTTGGGTACGAAGTTGGGGAATTAAGATGGTAATTATAATTGTCTCAATAAT
Organism: Turritopsis dohrnii; assembly: GCA_027922465.2. Classification (NCBI taxonomy): domain Eukaryota; kingdom Metazoa; phylum Cnidaria; class Hydrozoa; order Anthoathecata; family Oceaniidae; genus Turritopsis; species Turritopsis dohrnii. The sequence goes on along the minus strand of BQMF02000244.1, from coordinate 599,341 downwards.
AGAAAATGTTTAATATGTGTAAATAAATAAATTTAAATAAATACAATTAAAAACGGCATCACGGATGGTTCCTACAACAAAAACAAAACTTCATTAGCGTGTTGCCATGGTAACGATAGGAAACTTTTCATAAAAAATAGTCTTTTCCATCCAACTTTTTTCTGATAAAAACATTTAAATGAAATATTTACTTACTTTTAGTGTTGCAGAAGAAAATCCCTTATTCGTTTCTTCTTTTCATCGTTACCTTTCCACTGACACGCCACATCATATGCAGTTTCGCCACGTTTATTTTTAATATGACGATCTGCTCCGTGACGTATCAGGAGTTCAACACATTCGAAAAAACCAGACCATGATGCGTAGTGAAGTGGTGTGTCGTTGTTTAAGTTATCTTGTTTGTTGATGAGATGATGAGGTGCGGATTTTATAAGGAGGGCGAGACAATCGAAAGAATTATTCCATGCAGCTATATGAAGTGCTGTTTGTCCATCGATGTTCTTTGCTTCTATATCTGAACCTCTCTCAAGTAATAATCGAACAATCGATGGTTTGTTGTAATAAGAAGCCCATATTAAAAGTGTCCATCCATCATCACCATCCCTCATCTTCACGATCGATGGAGAGATTGTGAGGTGGTGTTCGATGGATGACACGTCGCCATTTTGGATAAGAGGAAGAAGATCTAAAATAAATGAAAAATAAATGATAAAATGAATGAAGAATAATCGAAATAAAAATAGATTTTAAATGGAAAGAAATTCTAAACAACTAATAATCAATAATTATAACAAATAAAAATAAAAAGGAAAACTAAATAAAAAAAGATTTTAGATTTTATCAGAAATTTTGTGAAATGACAATGTTAATTTTGTGGGATTATCTTCTAAACCAATCAAAACAACTGACGTTTTATGATGTGTACCTCCCCTCCTGGTGGTACGCAGAGGTGACGCAAGTGGAGTGGATGGTTGTGGAACGCCGCGGATGGGTGCACCCACTAACTATGACGTCATAGGAAAACTTAATGACGCGTATCTCTTAAACTGTTCGTCTCAGACATATGGTTCTATATATCATTTTAATCAGCTTTTCAAGCTCTAACTGATGGTAAACAAATTCTAAAGCGAAACGAATCTTCATAATTTCCATCTATTCTCGATCAAAAAACTTTCCACATCAACACGAAGGTACTGAACACATTGAATTTACTTTTGTTGACTAATACAAAAGCGCTTTTGAATAAAAAATCTGATCGTCGACAAGTCGAAAAATGATCAAAAATCTTGTAAGTGGTTAGTCGTATCTGTAACCATTCGATTAATGATATTTTTTACCTCGCTGTAGAATACGCTACAGTCTTTCGTGATAAGCAGAAATAGTCATGATTGATAGATATGAAATACTCTCAATGATTTTGAAAAATCAACAACACAGAGCTCCACACACTTCAAGAGTCAAGAAGAAATAGAAATCGAAGTATACTTGGCGGGAAGAAATAGAACTACAAATAGAACTTTTCGAACAATACGAAAATTCGAAAATGTAACCCAACCAGGAGTAAAAGTGTTCGAAACATACATGGTTCACATCACATGACAAAAACAAATACCGTAAATGAGAATAATGAGGACAGAATGGCGTTACCAGATTAAAGAGAAGGGGCGTTTTAAAGAAAGCATCTTATCGGAAAATGAGTATTAGTCCAAAACAGTCGCTCTGATATGTTTATTTCCATAATCGGAAATACTAGTAAACTATGTTTTAATTCACGTAGACTGGAGAAGTTGTAATGGTGCTCCTGTACATGTTATTACGGTAGCAGCGTAAGCGAATACCGTATTAAAACACCCTTGGACTCCTACTACTACTACTACTACTTCTACTCCTCCTACTCCTCCGGCCGAAACGGCAGTTTTTAGCCTACGCTTAACAGTCGATCAGATTTCGTTCAGAAAATCATATGAAATCTCACAAAGGAATGCAGTCTAAAAATATTCGAAGGTTATATCCAGCAAACATTCTAAAATAAATTTTTCTAACATTTCATCGCTTAATAATACATGAAGAAAGAGATATTTTGGTAGCAAGGCCTTAAGTTAAAAGTAGTAAGTAGTTACTTTTACTAAAAATGCTTAACATTTGGATGTAAGGTACGATTTTATCGTCGGTAGTTCAACCTTAACGAACTTTTTAATTACATCTAAAGTTTGTCAGCTATCTAAACCGTCATTTTGCATTAAATATTTCAAAGATCACAGTTTTTGGGAAGGTTTCTTGAGTCCATGGAATCTTTATTGTTTTTAATTTTTTTCGAAGCAGACGCGTTTTTTTACACATAAGTTCTTATAATTTTTTTCTTGAAAAAATTCGACTCATGTATGTACATTTCTTTGTCTTGAAAATTATTTGCTGGTGGCGTTTCTTAATAACACCCCATTTACATTCGATAAGACCTCTTTACACTATTTTTTTATGGCAATTTTTGGTCGTGCTTTCGAAAGTATGCTGCTTGCTGCTACCGTTTTGCGCCATCTGGCTCTTGTGTTATACTTAATAATGGTCTCAGCCTTGGTGAATGAAAGTGCTGTAAAGAATTCACAATAATTATTAAATGTTATGTTGAACAACAAGAAACGCACAAGGATGAATAGCGATTTTGAAATTTTATGTTTGAATCGTACAGTTCTTGAAACAGCTATTCTTCCGCAATAACATTGCTACCAGTGAGTGTGCTACGGTTGCTTCATGGTCTCAGGTGTAAAGAAGTACTTACATTTCTTTTCCGCTTCTCCAGGAAACCCTAAACGCTAAACCCGAATTAGTAACCTACAGAATTCAAGAAGTCGTCACTCTGCTGTCTGATTTCACAGTACTGTCATGTTCATGTGATATAACACCCAGTGATATTATAACAACTGAACCATAAACGATCATTCGATTTCGTCAGCCATCTTCTTAAACTACTAGCTTCTTTCTTCTTCTTCTTCAATACAGTATTGATTACATGGCGTGTGTGATGTCGTGTAACAGACCCCACTAACATGATGGGACCTGATCAATCTCAGCGTTTTTATGTACCTCAGTCGGTCTGCTCTCAAAAGTTTTAACGACAGCTCGTGTCCGGCTTCGTGTTAAATTTGACATTCCCCGATTTATTATTTTTGTGTAGCCCCACTTTACTTTTTAGAAGGCCAGCACAATTGCTGTGTTTACTCCATTGTACGCGTGTGTTACCCAAATACGATGTTTTGACATTTCCCCGAAATTATTTTTTCTGCGAAAGCTTCTTTATTTTCATTATTAATATCCAGCATGTTTCATTAAACAAATTCTGCACTCCATCATAGAGCTTATATTCATATTACTTAGTTATGTCTTACAAAGAAATTTTTAGATAACGGGATGAGATCGAAGGTGATTTATTAGCAATTGTTAGGTTCATTTTATAAGCAGTGCTGTACCAAGATCTGATTTTCTAGAAATTTTTTTTACCTTACAAATATTATCTTTGAAAAATAAAGTGAGCGCTGCCAACAATTTGAGCGTAATATACGTCCTAAATCTCCATTGTAGATGTTATTTTCGTTTAATATGACGATTAACGTTATTACTTTTTTAGGCTTAAAAGGAGGATTTAAAACATTTTAAATCCATTTTTCGGATTTTTATGGGAAGAATCATAGAAGGTATTTTGCAAGAAAAAAATGTTTGAGCATAATTCTCATTTATGTCGAGAGAACTAAGAGAACAAAGTAACAGGTATATTCAGATTCTTTTCTAGCTGATCAAAACTATTTTGCAGATGAAAGATTTCTTAAAATGTGAGGATTTCTAAGATTTCTAGTTATAAAATTAGATGTGGAAACATACTAGTAAAATATTAAATTGATATATTTACAAACAAGGTTGATATGTAAAACTGCAATACCTTGCCATGCGAATTTTGTGACACTGTATTCAAAGGAAAATTTTGAGGATATTTATAAAATATAAAAATACAACCTCGCAAGGATTGCCGTTAAAAATGGATCGAAAAAATCGAAGAATATCAGAAACAAATGTAATAGGGAATACCTTTGAAGGTGTAATTTTTAGCGGGTGGAAGAGATGGCGTATCTTGGTTAGATGGTAGGCTAAATGAAAATCACAAAAAATTTAGTTTGTTTAGTTATCAAAATCTCAAAATTTCGAAAGTTCATCACATCTAGTCCAGTTGTGGAAGTGAATTATACCCCCTTACCTGGAAAACATTAGTAACAAGCTGAAATTTGGCACAGTGACTCAGTATTACAATAAAATTCAACCTTCAAAAATTGCATCCTTTTTTTTATAATTAGTACATTTATTATTACTATTCTTAATTCTGAAATGGAAATATTATGTGAAAAAATTAACATAGCAATACCACGAAATCTAAAGTTGGGTAAATAACTTCTCTGCAGTGGATATTAGGTTTACGACCTTTAAGCAAAAAATAAAAAGCATCAAAAATACAAAACGGCATTGTAATATGTGTATGTTTACATATTTTTCCACTATGACAGGTAGCTGCCTGCGTGTTTCCGAAGTCAAAAACATAGGGTCTTTTTTTGGCGATTCAGGACATGATACTGAGTCAGTGGTTCCAAATTTCAGCACATTACTAATTTTTTCCATCTCAAAACTCTTCACGACTGGACTATACGCTTACCTTTGTATATTACTCGAGGTACTTTCCTCATCAGTCGATGTTAGAGAATACTCAGATCCAAAGGGTGGCAGTTTGCTAAATGAAAAAGCAAAACAAAAGAATATCAGAAACAAACGTCATAGCGAATACCTTCGAAGGCGCATATTTTAACAGGTGGAAGGATTGAGTATCTTGGTTAAAAAAATCATGAACCATTCACTTTGCTTCAAACTTATCTCATAACATCGAAAGCTGATCACTAAGCTTACCTTGGCATATCACTTTCCTCATCACTCGATATTAGAATATATGCGGGTTCTCGCATAGTGCTTGATGGTTCACTGAATGAAAAAGCAAAAGAAAAGAAAACCACAATTTCAGAATAGTTAGGAACTTTTCCTTTGAAACCTAAGTGATACCTTTGCTTATCACTTGGCGGAAATTCAAGTTCGGCAGGTTCTGATAGCAGCCCTCCATATTTACTGATTGCTTGTATTCTAAATCTGTACAAACAATCCTTTTCGATGGGTACTTGGAAATTGTAACCATGAAATTGCGAATGTACGACTTTGTAATCATCTACAGCATGCGTGGTGCTTGTGGAACAATTCATTCTTGCCACTCGAAAAGTATTTTCAGGATGGTCCCATGAAAGTTCTATTAAACCTTCTGATAGAATTTTTGCTTGGAGATTTGTGACAGGTACAGGCTGCATATATCTAAAAAGACGATCCATAGAATGGTATAAAAGTTATATATCCCCATATGTACACCTTAATAATACTGACAAAAAATTGAAGCGAAATTAAATTTCAGCATTTTCAACCACATAAAGTTATATTAAAAACTAAAATACCTTGGTAGGAGGTATTCATCTGATTGTGGTTTACATGGAACATTTGTCCGCGAAGTAATGTCACAATATTTCTGGCGTTCCAACTGATCAGGACTGATTCTGATTGTTTTTATCTTTGAGTTTTCCTCGTTTCTCTGAAACTCTTGATCTGGATGCTCAGCTAGCACGTATGAGAATATGTCAAGGAAATTTTTACTACAGATTTGATTATGGTGGCATAATATCTTTATGATAGTGCCCATCGATTCTCTTGCATTTTCACCATAGTCGTTCTCATCATAAAGGTAAGGGACAATCAGCACCAGATGATCAGTACATCGGGAGATCATTTCAATAAAGAATTGTCTTCTGAAATGTTCTTTCGGATCTATGAGCACAACAACTTGTGAACACTCCATTCCTCTACTGCCTTCGTAATTGGTGATAACTGTTGTTGCATTAAATGATTTAGTCAAGGATTGATTGTCTGTTGTACCTGGTATGTAGTACAAATATCTTTCTTCCAATGCTGTCAATGATATCCCACACATCCTGTATTCGCTTATATTGCTACATAAAATTATTCTTTTCTCATTTCCAACTTCTAAATTGAAACAGTGATCTTTCAGTACTTTAGACAATAATAATGTGCGGTCTAGTTCAAGCATGTCCTTTTTTCTGCGTTCATTCAAAAATACAAGAACAGGTTGGCGACCAGATATACTATGTCCACACTTAATACATTCATGGAAATGAAATTCTGTTTCTAAAAACGTATTCGAGCCCTGAAACCTTTCATTGTATTCTTGAGCGATCGAATCAATCTCGTCTGGGTTGGTATGTTGTACCTGAACTTTTCTGCTTTCCCCTGCTGTGTTTGCAATGGCTAAAAGCGGCTGTGATTGTAAATATTTGGTTGTTCTGTGGCCAGTTTCAGACTTAATAATTTTATTGTTTACGGTTTCCTTGCTAACATTATGGAGCTTTCTTTTTCTATTAGTTGGAGGTTCTTTGCCAGGATTTTGGGAGATGACCTTCACTGGTGGTTGCATTATCCTGTTTGAACGAGTAATTCCTTTCATACATACTTTAATGATTTCTGAGACTTTTGTAGTAGTGCGCATTGACAATGATAATGGCATAACTTCCATTCCACATTTATGATACCATTGAAAGGATTGGTGCTCAGTTCGATGCCCATCAACTATATTTGTCCGTTTTTTCTCCATTGACCGCATTGCAAATAACATAGAGGTGTTATTCAGAAACTCAGCATTCTGTTCTAAAATCTGCTTCAGTGCAGCTGCTTCATGTGCACTAATAACCTCGGCATCCAGCTCATCAATGATCAAATGAAACTGCTTGTTGGAAGCTTTAGCTTTCTCTATCATCGATAACAGCATATTAGACACAGTGAAAGGAATGACTTTTCCATGGCTTCCACAAACTCGTTCAAGTTCGTTTGATAGGCAACTTTCTATTTCCCGACAGTTTCCAAATATGAAATTAGCATTGGAGCCAAGGCAGGTTTCTTTTATTTTCTTGAAAAACTTTTCATGACTTTTCAGGAACAAGCTGTTATTGTCGGAAAACAGGAAATATATATCTACAGGATCTGGTGGGTGCTTCACTAATTGTTCCAGTAGAAACCTTGTAACTACAGACTTGCCACTGCCATAACCCCCTGTGACTATCCTCCATTTCTCCTTACTAAATACTACCTGTAGCTGTTCTTTGGTTAACCACATGTATAATATTTTCTTTTGAGTATCAAGAAATAAAGTATTTTTTAAAGTAATATTTGGTTTAAATTCTACTGTAGCAAGGAAACCAAATATGTAACTGACTGCAAGGATTGTAGATTCATGGTTTTGGTCTTGAGATCTTAATGGCTTATCCATCTTCCCTTTCACATAAGAGTGCAACTTCAAAAGTTTGTTTTTCAGCTTCTGTTGGTCAAGTAGGTGATGTTTATTTAAAATGAGGGGGTTACTATGTTTATTTTCCATATTTGGCGCCACTGCTATATTAATGAATGAGTAATCCTTTCCAAGAAAACTACTGAAGACATAGAAAAACAATCGGCAAAAGTTATCAGAAGACTTCAAGTCCATCAGAGCCGTTTCTTCTTGGTCAGCTTTACTGTAATGTACTATGTAGAGGCATTGTTTCATGTAGTCAAAAACAAGGAAGTGCTGATCACTGTTTCCAATGGATGAACGTTCAATTTGCAATTTAGCACAAATTTCATCAACAGTTAGTTTGAGCATCTTACAATGTTCAACAAGATCATAATCAGTAATAACAATAGTATTTCGTGATTCAAATTTTGCAGCAATATCGTATAATCCACCACGATTCATATAAGCCGGCGGAAACCTGATCTTCTCGTCAATCTGATCATTGATACTGAAGTAGTCTGACAAATACTCCCTGCATTTCTTAGTATAATCAGCAAAGGGTATTTCTACGGGATCAAGTTTACCATTTATGACAATATCAACCTTGTGTGGAACTTCTACTTTCGAAACATCGAAATCTTGATATATCTTCTTGAAAGTTGTGTTGGTTAACACTCCAGGGTTTTTTCGAACAACGGTAGTTTCTTCCTTTCCTTTCAAATCTGAAATGAAAAATTTAAGAAGTTTAATTAAATTTGAAGTGGATTAAGGGAGTCTTTTTGTACAAGTGGTATGGCTTTGTACATTGCGAAGTATTTACCTGGAAATAATTATAGAATTCAATCAGATAATTTCTTTATGACATTATGAAAATTTCACAAAATGAATTTTCAGATCAGCATTTGATTCCAATGAACATAGTGGCGATTGTACTAGTTTTATGTATATGATCTGCAGTAAGACTTAAGTGTTTTTCTTCAATCACATTAAAAACACAAATAATGTAAAACGTTTACAGGGCAAAAAGATAAGGACAACATACTGTTCTCAATGTCTGCGCCATCTGCATTATCCAAGGAACAGCAATATACTAAACAGAAGGTAGAGTTTTCTAAGTCAGGTTTTGCATGTGGTTGTCTTTACAAGAAACAGTGGAAAGTCAGCAGCATTTCCTTTATCTTACAGATAAATTAAAAAGTTCTTACATATATCTTCAATTTCAGATATGAGATGCCGTTTTTTCAGGAATATTAGCAGTTTCCGTAAACACATCCAGGTTACTTTCTCGGGAGGAGTGGACCGGTGCCATACCTCTAGTATATTGCGTAGTCTATTTTGAACACTTTCTCTATTGTCGATGGAAATATTTTGAATGACAGAAAATTCCAATAGAAAGTGGCCAATTAATTTCCAGTCACTTCCTGCAGATTTAGAAATCTTGTCAAAGATTTTCATTCGAGTCGGTTTGTCTTGAAGATCTAAAACTGAATTTGAACATTTTATTATTTGGCATTCAAATTTGTCTCAAAACAAAATATGATAAAAAATGAAAGAGATTTTAACACACCAACCTTTTATATTGTATGGTGAATTCTTGATTTCATCTGTGTGTATCTCTTGTATTTCAAATGACATCAGCTGATCATTGATCTTTCTAAGCAAATCCTTTCTTTCTTTGGCAGGAGTATTGGAGAACATCTCCATAATACAGTGAAGTACTGGTCTATCATCAGGAGTCAAGGTACCAAATATCCGATCAACTTCAACATCATAGTTACAGACTTGCTGGCAGAACCTTTTACCTTTCTCCTGATCACCCTGGAGACGTTTATCCAATAGATACGAAAACATGCAGTAATCTACAGATGTATATATTAACAATAACAATAAAGCATTCATGTTTAGTTTATTCATTACATTTATTTACAAAACACACACACCATTGTGTATATTAGTGAGGAGAAATAAATGTTGCTTAGAAGACTAGTAACAAAATTGAATTATGAAAACGAGATAAATTGATGTGGTATACTAAATTTGGTGGCATTAAGAATGACTTGAGTGAAGACTACAGTTCAGTTGAAATGAGTAAACATTTCTTCTTTCTGAATAAAGTGTCTTCCAGTTTAATAATGCAAGGGTAAATGATCATGATAAAGAACTGAATCTGGTCAAACAGACCAAGTCAAATAAGCAGACAAATAATGAATTATGGTAATCACAGCAAATGTGACACATGCACCTTATCTTAGTCAACGGACATCTCTCACATATTACATGCTATAAAAAAATATTTACCTTGCTCTTCACTGAATGAAGCTCCACTCTTACTTGTCCCCATTGCAGAAGCACTAAAGCGAAAAATCACATACTATAAAGTTATAGAAATGGATTAAAAAACAATTCAAGGAATTCAAGGAATTTAAGAATCGCTGGCTACCCTGTTGAAAAATGAAAAAGATCAAAGTTATTTTTGGAAATATTTTGCTGATATTCTTTCAGTACCCTGTTTAAGAACTGCAGATTTTTAGATTTCATCACGGTGAAAGTAATTAACTTTTAATCAAAATCAATTTTAAATTGATTGTGATGGATCACAATATTACACGCAAGAATGAAGTTACCAGGCTAGACAAATCAAGCAAATCTTAGCTTAGAGCATTATGCATTAAGAGGTTCAAGTGGCAATCATAAATACCGCAATGTTCCACAATGTTCAATGCTTATGTAGATGTCAGAGCATATGTGCCCAATTCTTTTAACCAATATTTTTTTCGCTTTGCGGCCAACCTTGATCATTATGTAGTAGACTAAAATGTAGGATTGACCCCAAAAGAAAGGATACCTGTTATCACCTTATATCTAATAATAATAATCAGTTCCAATGTGGAGTATGGTGCATAATTGGAGCAAACAAATAAAAACTACACCTTATCTTATCATAACCACCGGGTTACAAAGAGAAGTAAGAAAATCATAGAGTACAAGTTGTTTTTCTAATCAGCAACTTACAGCTATCCTCCTAGCTTACAGTGATAACTGCTACGCAATAGAAAATATCTTCCCAACTCCCACACAATGGTTTGCTTCACTACTTTGACAATAAGGAGATTTCGAACTGCAATAAACAAAAGTAAAGAAGTAAATAAAACAAAAACATAACACTTTAAAATTTATTCTAAAATATGCTTGAACGCACATGTGAGAACATAACAGAATATTCGGTAGTTTTAACAAATAACTTTTTAGATTTTGAAGGCAGAGTTTTCCTCTAAACAAGTGTAGGACTATTGTGTCATATTGACACTTAATATATTATCTTATTGTTTCATTTACATATTTTTAACTACTCAAGTATTCCTTACCGAATCTTATAAGACTCTTCAAGATCTTACAGGGTAGCAATTAACGTAATTCATCTGATGATGACTGAAGGATAACCACCACCACTAAAATCCACTCAAGCAAAAATAACTTGCAAGTCTATCAAAAAATAAATATCCACTAGTTGCACTTACTTCTTTACGAATGATGAAAACAAATATCACATGACTATAAGTTTCAACAACTCCCTCTCTCAAACAATAGAAAACTAAACGATGTATAATCATTGGTAGTTGTTCATAATCCGCCATTGTTTTATAAAAAGTTGCTGTCAATCACACAATACGGAATTGAAATATCAAATAGATTTCAACATAACTAATACCACCCATTATTTCTAATGAAAGTACAAAAAATAGATTTTATTATTAATTCATTATTAATTCAGAAATATATAAAATGCATAATTCATTCCTAATTATAATCATGGACTTTTACATTTATAAAACAGATAACATTCCTGCAGTTACAAAATCTAAAGCTTTGTCCTATGACATTATAATTGTTGATAAAATCTCCGCAGCAACAAAGCCTACAGCTTTGTCCTATGAAATTAATATATCAGTTGTTTTGAATAATATAATTATGCTTTGTCATGACTACTAAAATACCTATTATGAGAATAAGAAATTTTCACACACTGTATATAATGGTACCTACAGTAGCCTACGGTACAGGTAAAAAAGCTTTTGTTGACGACTCGTAGGTTACAAATAACAATATGTTTATCCATTTCTTTGTGCATATAGAAACACCACATGACAACCTCATACCAGCTCAACAAAATTACAAGGCTATGAGTAAAGTATGAGCACCAGTAGGATGGTTTCTTGGCAACATATAACATTTCTTTAAGTTCATTGACTATAAAAAAAAGACATGCCCTTTCAATTTCTTTTTAAACATAGTATCGCCTTTTTTTTAAGGATTTTTATTATCCAACTGTGTAAATAATAAGTAACTAGACTAACATTTGCTTCATAGATATTAGACTTGAAAAAAGAATATATATTATGTTTCTATTATCATGTAATAGAAGCGAGGTTACACATGTTATAATAGGACTTTTATTGGCACCTCACAATAGACAAATAGAAGTTGTTACAAGGAAACTGGATTTGTTTCAATTGACTTTACTAAGGAAATCAAACTAATATGTTCCATTTACAAATTTGATATCAATATAGTAAGCAAGTCAATAAATCTGGTAAGGCGGTAAAACTGAAAAGCTCATAAATCCAGTAAGCCAATAAATCTGATAAGCCAACAACTTCGGTGAGCAGACAACTCTGGTTTAAAAGATAGAAAGCTGGTATAGATAAAGACAGGAAAAGCAGTTACTACTTTGTTCCTTTAAAATTATCCTGTTGTTATATGCACATCAGAATAATGTATTCGGATGAGAGGATAAATCCGGATAATGCATAGTTAATATATGAGTGCCCCAGAAGTTGATGGAAGGGTGTATATATCAGAATAATAATATTCAGATATGTCACAAAATTCTAAATATTGTTGTAGTTTCTCTTAGAGGCTGTTAATATGGAGTCAGGTTGTCCTCCTTGACCTGGTTGGCTCGGCTAGGTGAGGTAATTTTCTTCTCCGTGTTCATATGAAAATTTGTTATCGCACTTAACCGCAAAAGTATGGGCAGTTTGTGTTTTCGGGATAATGCTTCGCTGACCCAATGAGGGTTTCATTGCTTTTTATTTCTTCAGAACTTACAATGACAGTAGCTTGAGCAATATTATTCATTTTTGCCTTGTTTATTACGAAAACGCATTTAACTACGCATTTGTGTATAAAAATCCCAGCTTGAGATTCATATGTAAAATTTTATCCCATCCAATTGAGATCTTGGCAAGGCAGGCTAGCTCGCTTGTCATAAGAAAAACTCTTGTTCTCATATTCGTTTCTTAAGAATTTGAAGATCTCGCCTAGCCGAACCAACCCGTTCAAGCGAGACAGTCCACAGCGCCTGTGTAACTATATTTTTTCCAGAGTTTTCTCCTGACAAAATATATATCTCCCTGATTAGAACTGAAAATGGAACATTTTTCCAGATGTCATAAACACTTCTACAATATTTACACTATCATAAAATAACAGAAGAATTACACATGTGAAAAACAGTGACAAATTTTTGTTGGTACCCTAGAAATGTATTATTTTTCAGCTAAAAAATACCAGCAAGAGAAGTATAATAAATTGAAAAGATATAATGTGCAAGATGACAGTTTGTTTTTCATTATCACATGTCTGGCTTTTGTTTTCCAAAAAATGTGTGACGTGCATGGAATTTAGTCAGAATATCAATATAATTAATGGTTTCCAGACAGTATCATTAAAAATACAAACAAACAAGCATACCATCAAGTTTGAGTTGCTAATGAATCCCATAAAAGTTTAAAAACGTTATCCATGTCACTGTACCACGCCATTGACAAACAAAAACTATCGACAGTATGTATAAACCTATTGTTGTGATTATTTGGACTAAGGAAAAATATATCAAATATTAGAAAGCAGCAGAAATAAATTGAACTACAGTGTAGAGAATAAAATACCAAATTGAAATCTTGAGGAGAATATCTCATCATCAAAACAATCGTGTTTAGCATCCACAATACTCCTTTACTTCCATTGAGAAACCATTATGGACTCTTGAGCTCAGTTTAACTCACTGCTTCATGTATTAGGTATAAGACTAAACCTGTGTTTAGTTAGGATTGCTTCTAAGGACATAGTAGAAACAGAAGTGTTTCACACAATTACACAAGTTTATGCACATACTACACATGTTACATCAACTTTTTTAAAGAAATAAATAAAATGGTTTTTTATAAAAAAAAGTGCAATGTGTGTAACATGTGCGAAATTTTCTATAGATTCCTTAGAACATAATGTCAGTGCCGTACCCAGACGTATTTCAATAAAGTTTGAGCAGTATGGGTGCTCAAACTAATCCGCCCAAACACGACTAGCTCTTTTAAAATATCAAGCAGCAAATTTGATAATTGTTTTTCTGCTTCATATCTCTCCCATTCTACTTATATACTTACTTGAGTTACCTCTGCGAATCTTCACTCATTCAACACAATGGTGTCCAATGCTTGACCATTTCTACGATGCTGTTGGAATCCGCTCTCCTAAATGAAAGGTAGCTTGAGAGCAGAGGTTCATCAGGTATGTGTCGTAGAAATTGGTCTAATTTAGTTTTGAAGATGGTTTTGGCACAGTCACTTGTATTTCTGATATGTTTGGGAAGGACATTGAAGAGTCTTGGCCTTCCTTCAGACAGACAACCTTTCCAGATATTTCTATAGGTTGAATTAACTGATTTGAGGTGACATTTTCGTCCTAGTCTCTGACTTGTGTGTGCATATATACCACCGTTACCATCATCAAGATTGAAGATTGGGACTGATCAAGGATGCACCAGGTGTATATGATCTTATATCTTTCTCTTCTCCTCTCAAGACTGCAGATATTCAGCTTCTTCAATTTCTCCCAATAATTTAGGTTTCTTAGTGATGGTATACCGTTCAAAAATTATTTCTGGAGAACTTCAAGATCTTTTTTAAGAGATCGTTTCGTTGGATCCCATAACTGAGAACAATAGTCCAGGTGTGGAATAACCAACGATTTCCACAATGTTAGCAATTTTTGTTCCTGTATCTGATTTGGTCACCACCTTTAAATATAGGAGATATTCTATTCAATGTTGCACGAAGGAAATTCATAACTCGCTACACGATGTCTTTTTTTATTAGCAAACGCGATATATTTTCACTTTATATATAAGCAAAAACTATATTTTGTTCAATTCCCATGCAAAGAGAAATTAAATGCCCTCTAAACCTCATTGAACTTGACGAATTCGGAACACAAAAACTAAACATTTTTACCTTTCTCTTTTTCCACTATTTTACAATGAATGAAATGTCTTTGAACAATTCTTTGCTCCCCCCTTGGCATCCCTCTTTAAATTGGAGGCTTTGCAAAATACATTCTGAACCATTTTATGTGCTCCTATTTATTAAATATTTTTCGCAGAAAAATATCCTACAAACTCACTTCATGTAGCGCTATTGAAGATTCAACTACGTAAATTGGATAAGGGGACTTTTTTTGCTTGGACAAATTTTTGCGAGCCAAGGCTTTAAAGCATTTTGCATGGATTAATTTTTCCGAGTCAGAGCTTCTCATGGAAAATGTTTGGATTTATTTTTGCGAATGTGCACAAAGTAAAAAATTGTATTTTATAATATTATATATATACATAGCTGAGAAGTAGCAGTGAGAATCACCACTTCCATGTCTGCCACATTGCAAAACCAATGGGTGCTTGATAAGGACAAGAAAATAGTTAATATACGAAAGGTAATAGAGCCAAAAAATAGCAACAAAAATCACGGATGGAAAGGATGCAAAAAGTTTGTTTTGCGAATTGTTCATGTCTTGACGTTTTGCATGGATTTAAAAACGATCATTTAAAAACGATCACGAAATAGATTGGGGATTGCATATCTACAGCAATCTAGAGGCTATAAAATTGAAAATTTTCTGTTACTGTTATATCACTAAATTAAAAACCACTTATAGTTCTATCATAAGAACAAATTCTACAAATGTAATTCATGCAAGTTTTTGCATATAATATGTGTGCCACGGCATGCAGTCTCTTTTTATAGTGAATGGACCAACAGCAACCCCTAGAATGGTAATTTGAAGACACTCATCTCTTTCAGTTAGTTTGGGTGGATGCCCCTTTTTGTTGTGGCACTGCTCCCCTACAGCCAACTTTAATTAATGTTGTGTTGCAAAATTTGTCAATGCAAACGTGAAAATATAGCTAATGGATTCAGCATCACAATTGGTCATTTTAGATTTCAAATCAGCAAGAACAAACAAGGAGAATAAGATTGATAACAAAATACTGTAATTGTAAACATCATTGCATGAGGGTGATGTTGTTCTTTTCACTTATATACTTGTGTTCTAAATAATTTCACGTCCATCAAAGTGATATACAAATAACCAAATGTTATGGAAGTTAGTGTTCATAATGAGTTTAATTTCTTTTCTCTCAATTTAAGTGCTTTCCTCCTTTGCTTCTGACTGTAGATGTAAGAGGACCACAGCCATAGATATACATGCCCTTACTGCTTAATTGAAGACAGAACAGATTTTCATAAGTGTCATATATATCGACAAGTCAAGCTTTGATCACCAAAAATTCTAGATACATGCACTATTGTGAGCGTGCAGAGAAAGAGAGCTATGAAAAAGTAATTATTGCAGCATAGTGGCAAAGTCATCACTAATTTTTCTATAAGTCATTATTTATTATTAGCATTTCTCAGATCAACATCAGGCTTTTATTAAACCCATGTTTATTCACCCACGTGAACGAAAATAATGACAATGGGTCCTATGGCTGAAATGTTTCATGAAAGAAATTTCATTCACGTTTATGGAACAGAAAGAAAGAAGATTCGCATGGTGCAAAGCCAAACTGTCACGACTAATCTGCCTTTACGAATTTTTCGAAAAACTGTTTATCGCTGCAATTTCAATGTCAACAAGAAGCCGCTTGACTTGAAGACTTCAGGAAGTAACAAACGATGCATAGCTATCTAGTCTCAAAAATACAACATTGCCAAATTGCCAAATTATGTTCAAATCTAACAAAAATGACTGGCAAATCCAAACTCAACAACTTCTAATTGTGCATTGTACAAATTTTTATGAATATTGCAGAACTTTCTAAGTCCAAATTTGGCCTGAATTACCCATTTCTGGTCAAATCTGACAAAATGACTGTCAAATTCGAAATCAGCACGTTTCAAATGTGATCTGTGCAAAATTTGTGAAATTTAAAGAACTTTCTAAATTTGGTCCAAATTTGGCCCAAATTGTCCATTTTTACACTAATCTGACAAAATGACTGTGAAATTTGAAATCAGCACCTTTCAATTGTGATCTTTGCAAAATTTCATGAAAATTAAAGAACTTTCGAAATTTGGTCCAAATTTGGCCTAAATGGCCCAATTTTAGTAAAACCTGGAAATGAAAATTACTAAAACCAAGTTAGCCGCACATTCGCAGCGACACATTCGGCATCCACACATTCCAGCCACACATTCAGATTTTTCCAGCGACACATTCGCAATCTTTGCCAAATAGCAACGTCAGCAAAAATGCAAAGAAGATGAAAGTCTTATTCCCCTAAAATACTAAATCTAGGCAACACATACCACATCACTATTTGCTTCTATCAATTCCAAATTTCCTGGAAAAAGTCGAAATATGACGGAATAAGAGATCACAGCAAAACACAAGTTGAACTTTGAAGAGGTCTGGAAACTATATTGCAAGTGCTTTCACCAAATTTAATTCTTATTCCCCTAATGTCAATGTAATGTCAATTAATTCTTATTTGTTTTAAAATATCTGCTGTATTCTTTTTTCTAATTTGTTCTCAGTTATGAGACAGCTGTGTATGAATTAAATAAGAACCAATTGCCTAAATAATTTGTCATCATCCTCCACCATTTTGATTACCATTACATTAAAATTTTCTTATTAGATGATGAAGTGGTTTAGTGTATCCACAATGTGTCACCCGTGAAAACGGCAAAAATGACGGGTAAAGGAAATTTCAATTTCATGGTACAACAGGAAAAACGAGCACGCCAACGTGTATGTTTCCATTTGGAAAGACGCAATAAATTGATTGAATGTCAAACTGCTAAAATTCCAATAAAGATATCCAATTTTAATAACAAAAGACCGGACATTGTAATCAACCAGAACACCAGCTTGAAATCAGTTGATCCTGACACAGTTCGTTTTCAATATGATAATAGACTGTCAGCAGATGCCATTGTTAAGATTGCAGAATTATCAAAACTAGCACCTGGTCAATTGATTAACACTCGATGTGAAGTACATTCTGTTGGGGATGTGAACACACATCAAACCAAAAATGGTGCATTGAATCAACAAAATGCAATAATCCGTGATGATACGTCTTTTATTAAGTTGCAATTATTTGGGAGTGATGTTGGATCCGTTGATGTTGGGAAGTCTTACCTTCTTAAGAATCTCAGGCAGCGATCAACAAAAAATTGTCTGAATACATCCAAGTCTGATAAGTTTTTATTTCAAGTGATAATCTAGTTAATACAATACAATAATATACAATAAAGGATTCTGGAAATAGGCATATAATGCCTTTGACACCAGGTTCGATCTTCAGTCTTCTTCAACTTTACGATAACGTATCTTTCGAGGAGCAGTAATTTCCGCAAGGTTCATTTCGACATCGTACATTAAGCCAGTGTCTTTCCATAGTTTATCGAATCTGTTCTTAAAGCTATTCAATGATGGAGCTTCAGCTACTTTCGGAGGCAGATTGTTCCACTGTTCTGCAACCCGATTCTTGAAAAAGTACTTCTTGATATCTTTACCGCACTTTTCTCTTGTCACAGTAAATTTATGGCGACGTAAATGCAGATCCGGATAATCCTGCGTTCTGAGCTGGATTAAATTTCCAACAGCTTCCGTATCGTAATGCTGATGAGTCATTTTGTACAACTCAATCATATCACCCTTGTATCGTCGGAACTCGAGTGTTGGCAAATCCATGATCTCTAACCTTTCCTTGTAGCTTAAGTTGTACATTCCAGGCAATAGTTTTGTTGCTCGTCGCTGCACACCTTCCAAAAGTTTTTTCTGTTGTTTGAGATGCGGGTTCCATACAGGTGCTCCGTATTCAAGATGGGGTCGCACAATGCTCGTGAAAAGTTGTTTAAAGGTGTCTTTATCCAAGTGCATAAATTGGACGATGTTTCTGTTATTTGTCAAATTGAAATAATTGCTAAAATTGTTGGTTTGCAATCAATCAAAAAGATGATTCTATGTACTGTCTGTAATAAAAGGTGTGAGCAGTCTGGTAAGTTGTTGTTTGTCAAATGTACTGGTTGTGGACTGGAATTGTTAGAAATAAAATGTCGACATTCATGGTTTTTAAATCTGGTCGTAACAGATGTAACATCCGAAGAGATTTTTAAAATAAATCTGCGAAATGATCAAGCGCATTCCTTGTGCAATCTCTTTGATTTGAAAATCTGAATGTGTCGCTAGAATGAGTGGATACTGAATGTGTCGCTGAATGTGCGGCTAACTTTGTTTTAGTATGAAAATTGGTCACCTGGAAGTCCGAATTTGACCGAATTTGCGAATTCGGCAACGATGTCATGTAAACGTTGCACGAAAACGCTCATAACTTGGAGTAGTAGTAGTAGTAGTAGGAGGAGGAGGCGGAGGAGAAACCACGGGTATTTTAAATACTTTACTCCACCACGGGTGTCCTAAAGTCAACATGAGCCAGATGGCGCAAAACGGTAGCAGTAAGCAGCATACTTTCGAAAGCACGATCAAACATTGCCATAAAAAAAATAGTTAGTGTAAAGAGGTCTTATCGAATGTAAATGGGGTCTTATTAAGAAACGCCACCAGCAAATAATTTTCAAGACAAAGAAATGTACATACATGAGTCGAATTTTTTCAAGAAAAGAATTATAAGAACTTATGTGTAAAAAAACGCGTCTGCTTCGAAAAAAATTAAAAACAATAACAAAGATTCCTCCATGGACTCAAGAAACCTTCCCAAAAACTGTGATCTTTGAAATATTTAATGCAAAATAATGACGGTTTAGATAGCTGACAAACTTTAGATGTAATTAAAAAGTTCGTTAAGGTTGAACTACCGACGATAAAATCGTACCTTACATCCAAATGTTCAGCATTTTTAGTAAAAGTAACTACTTACTACTTTTAACTTAAAGCCTTGCTACCAAAATATCTCTTTCTTCATGTATTATTAAACGATGAAATATTAGAAAAATTTATTTTAGAATGTTTGCTGGATATAACCTTCGAATATTTTTAGACTGCGTTCCTTTGTGAGATTTCATATGATTTTCTGAACGAAATCTGATCGACTGTTAAGCGTAGGCTAAAGACTTCCATTTCGGCCGGAGTAGTAGTAGTAGGAGTAATAAGTAGTTTACAGTACCAAAAATCAAAGAACTATCACACATAATGGTTACCAAGCAATCAAGCATTTCAGTTTTGTGTGACAAAACCTTCTCATTATAATCTTCAACACTTTAAATATAATGTCCATCGTCACCTTTCCTCCTTGTACCTCAATACACATTAGTGGTTTTAAACCTTGTATTGAGCGAAAAAAAAAAAAAAAAAAACCCTTCACGAAAATTATTGGGAAAACTTTAATTAAAAAATAGTTGTAAAAGGTAAAATGTCCCTGCAAGTTCAGAAGATAGGTCCCCCTGTTGTGCGTATGGGAACAAAGCCGATGTGAGCATCGATGTTCTTGATTTTATATGTGGTTTGTGTTGAATGTGGGAATAGTTTTCATTTGGTTATTTACGGACATGATGATAGGATGATTCTAAAATGATTAGGAATGGAATAGACCTTTCCCGAATTTCTGTTTAAACATCGTCTTATGGCTAAGCCAACAACTATCAAGGAATATGAGAAATTTCTATTACCTCCTGGTAGAAAGAGGGCATTTTCTATTCACGTAACGTCGTAATTGGAGAGTTTCAATTTTCGATATCAGATAAATGTTTTGTCGTCTATACGAGAATCTGCAAATCTAGTTTCCTGAAACAAAATGTTTAATAACTTAATGCCAAGGTATGAATATGGTATGAGTATAGGACAAATATGTTTGAGCAGAAGCAAACAAAATGATTCAGTTACTCTGCTAAAAGTGAGATGATTCAGTTGCAAAGCGTCAATTTGTACCGTTTAACTTTTTATTGGAGGATGGTCTGTGTTCAAGAAATATAAGTTTATGCAATGCAAAAGTATTTAGTTGTAGTATTTCCTTGGTAGGCACGAAGTGGAAAGCTTTCGAATTTGGGCTTTCATTCGTTTCAAACGCTGTGCAAGCCTTATGAATTTGTGTTAAAAGCGCACGCAAATGGACCATCGAGATTCTGATTTTGTCGTTGCTCTTAAATGATATCACATCATTCCCAGTACTTTCATCGATGTCTTCTTAAATTCCATTCCTCAAAGTAAAATGAGCTTTTTCGACATTCTTCAGGAAATGCTTTGAAATCTCTAAGAACACCGATATACATTTGTGTGCTACCTGAAACATCTGCGTGAATTCTATTAGATCTGTTGTTTAGATGGAGCCTTAAATCAGAGACGTTATTATAAATCACATTATAACAGCTCTGACGTTATTGCGTTCAACGTTGATCTCAAGAGTACAGTCAACTAATTTAAGTGTTTGATTTTTCTTAAGTTTAGTTATGACAAGTTTTAGATTTAGTTTAATTGACAGCGCAGTATGGATTATTACTGACGTGTTTGTATTATGCAGAGGCTTTTTTTATGTCCGAAGTTTGGAAGGATGTCCGAAGTTAGGACGATTGACGGTATCAAAACAAACAAAACATCCATGACGTTTACATGACATTTATTCTTTTATACGTTCATTCAACATAGCGCAAAACATTTTAGGACAACACTCAACTAAAACCATAGTTTCCATTATTCTACGTTTTATCTCTTAAATCATGTAAAATGCCAATAGAAAACACAAATTTTCCATTGCTCATCTGTACTGACTAACAAAATTGGCGTACTACTGCACTGTAGACTAGCCTCTTTCTATTCTTATCTACCTTGTCTATCGGAAAGGTTCAATGCTGAACTGCGGCTATAAAATTGAACGGAGGTGAAAGAAAATGCCCGTTGCAACATAATATTTCAAGAAAAACACAAATAAATAAATAAAAATAGATAAACAAACAAACAAAAAGAATCAAAATAATAATAGAAATTAAATGAGAAATTTTGTTTCGGAAGTGATTAATTTCAAAATTGTAATTGTTATGTGTGTTTACTTTCAATACAATTATCAATAAAAAATAATAAACAGAAAGAAGTAAGATAGCACAACAGGTCCGTCTTGACCATAAAGACGCAAACCCTTTGACCCAACTAAAACCAAATGATCTTCTTCTATTTCCTACTCTATCCACTCAATAATTGAAGTAACGTTGGCCTCTTCTTCTTGATAAGACATTGATGTGCGCAAACCTATTGTGGCGCTGGATGTTGATTAGGCGAAATCTGCTCTTACGACCTTGATGGAACATACAGGCCACCTTTTACTGCTGCTTACAGAAAGTGGAGTTACAGTATGATGACGGTGACACTGGTGACAGTGGCAGTGGTTAGAGTGAAGAGAAAAAATCCTCACAGAGTTGTAGGTACCATGTTGATGTCTTTGGCCACAATTTGAAACCGTTGCCCATCTTCAAATCTGTCTAAGTTGGAAATTCTGTTGTGGTATACACCCAAGCTAGTACTCATCAGAGTGTTTGGAACATTTATTGAAGTAATGTTCAAACTGAAATACAAAGTAAGGACTAATAAATAAATAGAAATAAATGTAAGTTGAAATTTGACAAATTTGATTGAGAAAAACTAAGTCACTGCTGCAAACAAAATGGCAGCAAAAAAAAGAAACAAAAGCAAAGACTGAAATGTAAAAGCAAAAGCAAAACAGAACTCACCAGCTGGCCTAAAGTAATAGCTGGGTATGATAAGCCATGTACAAAATACAAATGTAATTTTCAACTTGAACTGACTTGAAACTTCATCTCTTACTCATCATTACTTTATGAGTGTGAGAGCAGATTGAGAAGTGATTACTCAAAAAAGTATTTTATAATAGAGAGATAATTGCTCCCCATTTGTACAAACAATAGAAATACTAAACAAAAGAAAAGTGTGATGATGATGATGACATGGAAGTGACAAGATGGTAGATTGAGAGGTGTTACCACTCCTCTTATCCTTATCCAATGACTTCTTTTTTTTTTTTTTTTTTTCTCCTTTTCTCACTTAAAGATTGTATGATTCTGCATTATATTTTTATTATTATATTATTATTTTCTTGTTTTTTAGTATGTGATTGTTTTGGTGGCCACCCCCTGTGTTTAGATTCATCTATTGGGGTGGTCTCCTGTCACCACTTTATCTTGATGTATCACCTTATTTTTGTGACAAATAAATGAATATTCTATTCTATTCTATTCTATTCTATTCTATTCTATTCTATTCCGCTGTGTGGAAGGGAGAAAGTGAAATGTAAGTGGTTGTGACATATGCTACTGACTAATGAGAAAATGAAAGTAAATGGATATGATAGATGGAGTGATGGATGATGATAAATGTTGAGAGAAATTTAAACAAAATAAAATAAAATTATCAGTACTGTACTGTCTGTACAACATCTGTGCCATCACCAAATCCTTCCTGTCAGATATAAGGCACTAGCGAGTACTTTTAATGTAAAAACAGATGTTTTTTAACAGAACTTGAAAGCACTGAACAGTTATCATAAGCAAATGCATCAAAACATAATACCCAGTAAGCACAAAGACGTTTTATCGACATTGCTTCGACGTCGCTTTCCATCGTCACTTCCATCGTCACTTGACGTCACTTGACTAATATCAAAATCACCAATTGAATTTAAGCTAAGATAGAAAAGAACGAAATGACGAAATGAAAGAACAAATGCATTATAATTTTTGCTTGCTTTTTAAAACATCGTTTTAAACATTGTTTCGGTGTACAGTTCACCAGCCATCGTTTTTCGTTTCTTTCTTCATCTTGGATTTTATTAATTCATACAGGCTTTCTTCTATCCTTTGATTCAAATGAATTGATAATGGTAGACATTTTTCATGATTTTCAAGAGGATTACTTTAAAAATGAAACGAACTAACAGAATGCAGGAATATAAAATGTGCAACGTCCTTTTGACATCGAAAAAACGTCAGAATTGGCTGTAAATAAATAACTGATTTTAATAGCATAAATACAAATTTACAGGATATACTCACTCTATTCATGATATAAGTTATCAACCATTTCAACCATTGTAGGATTTTGAAATGTTTTTTGTACAGGTTGCCATTTGTCGCGACCTTCCCCGATGACGTCGGTTAATAGTCGTTTTTGGTTGCAAAGAGGGACCATAAAATAATGTTGGATTGACGTCGTGTGTTAACTGGATACCCGAAAATGACGTACAAGGTTTTCACGAGTGATTTGTTCTGCTCGTAATCTGATTTCGCGTAAAGGAAGTAAATTTCTTCATTTCATAAGATTTTTAGAATATAATACAAAGCCCTATGACAGCTCTGTAATGATATTGATGTTTAGAAACGTGAAATTTATATCTGATGATTTTCATCATGTGACAAGAGGCCCCTTTGTCAATTAAATCAATAACAATTATGACAAAACACGTGTTGTATTCAGACGTCAGTAAAAAAAAATTAGATTCCCAGATGCGTAGAGTGCATTTTTAGAAGGTGCAAAATATTCACTGGAAAAAAGCATGCTTCAAAACAAAATTTTTAAGTGTTAAAACCTTTGCTTTAAGGCCTGGATTTGACGATTACAACGATTACGACGATTAAAACTTAGTGTAATCGTCGCAATCGTCAATCGCCAGATCTGAACAGTCTCAAGTATCTCAAAACACTAATTTCAAAATTGTTTCAAACACACGATACTTCTTTCCCTTGTTAAGTTTGAACTTCTTTGTAAAATTTGAAGCACACGATCTTAAAACAATAGAATTGACGTAAAATTCAATAGAATTTTACATATAATAGAGCGACTACGACGATAAAATATCAAAATGTTTTGATATTTTGTGGTCGTAAACGCCAGGCGTTTATGACGATTACGACGATTACAATAATGTTCACATTAGACGATTACGACGACTAAGACGATTACACTAAATTTTCATCGTCGTAACCGTCAGGTCTGAACTAGGCTTAAATGGAAACCGATATAATGTGTTTTCGTTCATTTTTTATCCACCATACCAGTATAATATCTGTATAAGGAAAGAAACCTATCTAAGAATCAAGCTCAAGTGAATACACGAGACAAGTGAAGTTGGCAAATTTGAAAAAAATTATTATAGCTCATATTAATATTAATTCTGTACGAAATAAGTTCGAGTTTTTACGAAATAAGTACGAGTTTTTACGGGAAAAAATTGGATGAAAAGTTAATATTTCATCAATATCTGAAACCAAGTTAGATGAATCTTTTCCTAATGTTCAGTTTTTAATCGAAGGCTATAACCAAGCTGTGAGGCTTGACAGGGACTGTAAAAGCCGTGGTTTACTGCTGTTTGTTCACGAGGATATCCCTACTAAACTCTTGTCAGTAGAGAAAGCCCCAATAGAAGGTTTTTTTGTGGAAATTAATCTTAGAAAAAAGAAATGGCTCCTCTGTTGCTCATATAATCCGCATATGTCACATATAGACAGTCATCTTGAAACTTTATCTAGAGGCTTGGACTTACATTCCACTAAATACGATAATATTATTTTATTAGGTGATTTTAATGAAGTAGTGAACGCAACTTCACTAAAAAACTATGGCCTGGCAAGCTTAGTGAAAACTCCTACATGTTTTAAAAATCCAGCTAACCCAAGATGCATTGACTTAATTTTGACTAATGCACCACGGAGTTTTCAAAATTCTTGCACAATAGATATAGGACTGTCTGATTTCCACCTAATGACTGTCACAGTCATGAAGGCAACGTTTGAAAAGCTGCAACCAAAAGTAATGACATATCGGGACTATAAAGGTTACTCGAACGAAAACTATAGAAATGAAGTTCATGAGGAGATTTCAAAAACAACTCCTCGGTACGATGAATTTGGACTTAAGGACTTTCTTGAACAGTGCAGAGTTACGTTGGACAAACATGCTCCAAAAAAACAGAGACAATCAATCGCCTTTCATGAATAAGGAAATCAGTAAAGTCATAATGAAAAGATCGGGTCTGAAAAATAAATTTCTAAATGAAAACACAGAGGAAAATAAAGAAAATTACAAAAGACAAAGGAACTATTGTGTTTCGTTAGTAAGAAAAACAAAGAAAAACTACTACGGTAATTTGAATATTAAAGACATTACTGATTTTAGTCGTCTGCCTCTGAACCTTATCTATGCTTTTGATGATCCTGAAGATCAAATATCAGTCCTGAATGATCTCATCACCACATGTATCGATGAACATGCTCCACTTAAGCGCACAAAGATTACTCGCCCTCCTGCTCCCTGGATGAAAAACCCAGAAATAACTCTACTCCAAAACGAAAGAGACACACTTCGTGATGTCGCCCATCGCACACAAGAAGAACCCAGCGGGCACAAAGACGTCGTAAAGACGTCGTAAAGACATCTTTTCAAGACGTCCCTAAGACGTCGCAAAATGGTCGCGAAGTGGGAATCTCAAAAGACGTCCCAATTACATCTTCATTGAGACGTCTCGATGACATCCCAACGACATCGTAACGACGTCGCAGGATTATGAAATTTACTCTTTCAAAAACTGTAATAAGCCACAGGTGGACCCGAACCTGGAACCTCTGGTGTGCCAGCCGAACTCGTAACCGTTATGCCACCGCTGCTTGTTGTCAAGACGTTTAAAAACATTTACAATAAATCATTCTATACAGACTGATTGCTTTTGAAAGTTTATAATTGTTTCGAAGATCGTTATTGAATCTGCACAGAGACGTCCCAAAAACGTCGTAAAAGGATCCCAATTGCGACGTCCCGTTTCAGACGTTCCTACGACGTCCCAAAATGATCTTAAGTTTATAATTGTTTCGTAGGTCGTTATTCAATCCGTATAAAGACGTCCCAAAAACGTCGTAAAAGGATCCCAATTGCGACGTCCCGTTTCAGACGTTCCTACGACGTCCCAAAATGATCTTAAGTTTATAATTGTTTCGTAGGTCGTTATTCAATCCGTATAAAGACGTCCCAAAAACGTCGTAAAAGGATCCCAATTGCGACGTCCCGTTTCAGACGTTCCTACGACGTCCCAAAATGATCTTAAGTTTATAATTGTTTTGAAGGTCGTTATTCAATCCGTATAAGGACGTCCTAAAAACGTCGTAAAAGGATCCCAATAGTGACGTCCCGTTTCAGACGTCCCAACGACGTCGCAAAATGATCTTAAATTTACAATTGTTTCGAAGGTCGTTATTCAATCCGTATAAAGACGTCCCAAAAACGTCGTAAAAGGATCCCAATTGCGACGTCCCGTTTCAGACGTCCCTACGACGTCCCAAAATGATCTGAAAAGCAAACGACCATTTTACGATTAAAATAAGACGTCTCAAAGACGTCTCGTGCCCGCTGGGAAGAGGCATGGACGAATTTCAGAGCAGCTCGAAATAAACTGAAACAAGTAATCAAATCAGCAAAAAGTAACTTTACAAAAGCAGCTCTTTCGTCAAAGAAACCGAAAGAAGTCTGGCAAACAATCCATCGGATACTGTCACCTAGTCCAAAAAGAATAAAGTTCGATCCAAGAGCACTCAATGACTATTACACCACCCTTGCTGAATCAATATCCACCGTAAAAGAAGTACCAATAGATCATCTGAATACTCCCGACCAACACAACGCTTTCAAAATCAATCCTGTTACTACTAAAGATATAGAAAGAGAGCTTCAACAACTCCGTAATGACTGCTCGACTAGACACGATAATATACCAGTCAAGTTTATTAAACCCGTCAAAGATTCTCTGGCATCACCAATCACTAACATCATCAACAACTGCATCGCCAAGTCAGTATTCCCATCCAATTGGAAAATCAGTCGAGTGTGTCCAATTACAAAGGTAGAACATCCTCAAGCACCACAAGACTTCCGGCCAATATCTGTTCTCCCCATTCTGTCAAAAGTCTTCGAGAGAGTAATCCTACAGCAAACAACAAAATACATCGAAAATCTTAACATCTACAAGGACACGCAGTCAGGTTTCCGAAAAGGTCATTCTACAACGTCACTGCTACTAAGAATGAAAGACGATATCATGAAATCGATGAAAAGAAGCGAAATCACCTTAGCTGTCCTCGCAGACTACTCAAAAGCTTTTGACACCGTACACCATCAGCTGTTATTGATCAAACTTAAGGAAAACAACTTCGCCAACTCTGCGATCAAGCTGATAGAAAGTTATGTGTCTGGACGTAAGCAATTTGTTCAAATTGATGATATTAAGTCTACCACCAAGGATATCAACTATGGTGTACCACAGGGAAGCATCCTTGGTCCGATGTTATTTAACCTTTACGTAACCATTATGTCCAACCACGTCCGTAGTACGTGCCTTCAATATGCAGATGATACCAACATCTATCAGCACTGCAAGCATAAGAACATTAGAGATTGCGCACAAAGTCTCGAAGACGACTTGAACTCCCTTGCAAGCTGGTCAACAGAGAACAACCTGATCTTCAACCAACTCAAAACAAAATCTATGTTATTTGCCACGCCTGCCATGTTCAAAGCACACAATCTCGGTGATCCGAACACATATAACATTAGTCACCTTGACCAGACAATAGAAGGAGAGAAGACGACGAAAATACTTGGAGTCATCTTTGATGAAAAACTTCAATGGAAAGATCATATAAATAAGCTGTTGTCTTGCGGTTATTCGACGCTGAGAATGATAAAA
This sequence comes from Turritopsis dohrnii, assembly GCA_027922465.2. NCBI lineage: Eukaryota > Metazoa > Cnidaria > Hydrozoa > Anthoathecata > Oceaniidae > Turritopsis > Turritopsis dohrnii. The sequence goes on along the minus strand of BQMF02000244.1, from coordinate 570,899 downwards.
AAAATCAAAAGATTCACGCCATTCCACCTGAGGAAAAGTTTAGCTGAAATGTTGATCTTCACTAAACTTGACTACTGCAACATCGTATTCATGGAATCGTCCGAAGAATTGAAGAAACGGCTGCAAAAACTTCAGAATGCCGCAACAAGTTACGTCACCAACCACTATAGTAGAACTTCTAACACCGTCAACCTAAACTGGCTTCCGATCAAAGAAAGAATGGAGTTTTCAGCAGCAAAGATAGCATACAAATTTATCTACGATGAGCACTGGCCTGAACATTTGAAGAATCGGTTTCGTGAACCAAATGAACGTCTACGAAATGCAGGAAATTTTAAACTGCCGACGTCAAATATTAAGAACTCATTTCTAGACGTAACTAGCAAAGTATTCAACGATTTACCATTGAGCATACGTAATGAAAGTAATTCTATAAACTTCATCAGAAAATCCAAGAGATACCTTCACGACAAGGCTCTTGCCAGAACAATTGCTGATTGACTTTTATATAAAACAAAATATTGATAATTAATGTTGTGTTAATTTGTATTTTCACGTTCTTTTATATAACACACATGCACAATTCATGCGCTATTTCAGGAGAAGAGCCAATGTAATATATTTGGAACTTGAAATGTAAACAATTATTATTATTGTTATTATTATTAAAGAGTTGACAGATAATAAAAAATTCTGGAAGACTGTCAAACCCTATCTTTCTCATAAAAACGTTCAGTCAGGAAAAATTACTTTAGTAGAAAATGATGAAATTGTTGAATCCGATGAAAAAGCTTCGGAGATAATAAACGAATACTTTATTAACGCTGTTTCAAACTTTAATATTCCTCGGTATAAAAATTATGATCCCGATGCTGAGAAAATCAATGATAAAACAATTAGGGCAATTTTTAAATACAGAAGTCACCCTAGCATCATTACGATTCAAAATAAACTAGAAGCCTCATGGCTTGAACAATTTCCGCATCAGGCCTAGAGGAAATTGCTTTAGGCTAACTTTCAAGATATCTGAATGACTATCCAATCTTTTCTTGCTGCTTATGTGAGAACAGGTCTATCACAATTCCCAAAATATGAGTTACGTTTCACATGAAAAATAAAATAATATTCGATAGAAGTGAACCAAAATCATTTGAAAAAAAGGCTGCATGGGATTGAAGACTTTCACAACACTATTAAACTATTAAAGTTATACAAGCAAACTCGTTTAAAAACTGAAGACCTCGGCTATTTATGATCTGCAAGTAACTGCCGACTTTGATATCAGGACCTTACAATTGTTCTTCGTGCACACCTTCCAAATTTTGCCAGAAATGTGAATTTGGTGATACATTTAAGTAAACATTACAAGAAATTGTTCATAACTGCATTAATAAGAGCAGGAGAAACTTGGGGATTTCAAAGATTTTAATCCATGACATTTAACAGGATTACAAGAAGATAAAAATTACATTGCTTATACATAACTTAAATCAACATAACATACAATATGAAAATCTATTTCTACTAAACCAACCAGTCACGGATCCAGAGGTAAGCCGCAACTTGTGTAGGAGAGTGTTAGCAATTCAAACATAAAAGAAAAAGGTTCAAATAATCCCATTGATAATATGAACTGAAGTCACAAATTATGTCAATGCGCTTCTCCACAAGTTGCAACTACACTCTAGATCCACCACTGTCTCCATATTACCACTTCCATAGAGTTTATAAATAACACCAATGTGCACGAAAAGACAAATGACACAATGAAACTTTGTTAGGATCTGTATGAAAATGTTCTTTTCAAACATGATATACCTTAAAGGGATTTTTTTGCGTGGACTAACTTTTGCGAGCCAAGGTTTGAGAGCGTTTTGCGTGGATTAACTTTTTGAGTCGGAGCTTCTAAAGGAAAATGTTTGGATTTATATTTGCGAATGGGCACAAAGTGCAATGCGTGTACTTTATAATATACCTAAAAGGAGAACTAAACTTGAAAATTTAATTTTTCAAAAATCTTTTTCTACTTAACCTTCTGTAAATATAACTTATAAAATCATAATTTTATAAGCGAAAGAACTTTTATTCTAAATGAATGAGCTCTTTATATTTCTGCATAAAGCCGTTTCTTTTCAAGATCGCTGAAAAGTTTGGGATCTGGAGCCGAGAATTTATAATGACGTACAAAAGTTCAAAATAAATGTAGCGTATGTTATACGAGAAAAAGAAACATGTCTGAAATTAGCAGTGATGAAAGTTTTAGTTACGAATTTTTATATACGAACAACAAGTTAGTTCTGTAGGTACACAGAGCCAAAAAATGAGCAAATAAAATCATGAAATTTTGCGTGCATTTATTTTCACGAATCGTTCATGTCTTGACGTTTTGCGTCAATTTATTTTTGTGAATTTGACTAAAATTCGCAAAAGTCGCAAAACTTAATCCACGCAAAAAAAATCCCCGTATTGTGTCCTAGAACATATTACACTCCAAATTTTCACAAGGCTTTAGTGATCTCATTGTATGTATATAATTGGTTGGATTTGAATCATCATCCAAAGTTTGTTTTCCTGACATATATATATCCAAACTAAATCATTGTACCTCCATATTGAACGGTTTGCAGGATTATTTTGAACAATGTAATCTTAAAACCTTTTAATGTGAATTTAAAGCTAATCGGTTCCACACAGTGATAAATTGACCGACCATTGTACAGTGATGAATAATTTGATACAGTCTGGAATTCCCAAAATTAGCTAATCCCTTCTTTAATTTATTACTGCTTTTCAATTCACTATGATGTTTCAGAGCCAAAAAAACAGTTTTATAAGACATATCGTTCACCAATATCTTGCACATGTTTATACTTGCAGTATGTATGTTTGGATCAATTCATTCACAACACACAAGTGATTTGTGCAGCTATGACAATGTCATTTGTTTTTGTTTTTTTTCAATATCTTCAACTTTCGGTGTAATATTTATTAAATGAAATGAAGTTATTTCATGCATTTATTGATAGGACGTATGACGTATTCACCAGTAATTTTGATACTACATACATTTCTGCTGTGATTTTAAAGTTTTTTTCACAGCAAAGTTTAGTTTACTATCAAACATTCACCTTCTTTTTCAAGAATTTTTTTCCAGAGTCAGCTGAATATCAATTTTTCCTCCAAGGAACGTTCTCATGATTATATTTCGATTGCAATAGTAGATAAAGTCTTAAAATTCTTCTTCAAAGTTTCTTCTAAATAATCTATTATACAACTTCCTCATAACATAAACTAAATCGGTTCGAGAACGTTTCACGTGCTCGGTGTGCATATTTTACTGACTTTTTAAGGAAATTTTAAAGGATAATTAAACTGGGAAGTTTTCAACATAAAACGGCTAAAATAACTTCTAAAAGTATTCCAAAAGTATTAAAAAGTTAACATTTTATGAATTAATATTGAAAGTGGCCTTTTAGTATTACATTTTGCATAGAGTTTTGGGTCTTTCATTAACTATTCTGAATAAACAAACAATTCGAAATCCGAACGGACTTTCCGAAAACGGCAAAAAACTGTTACATAGACAGTCAGATAGTTAGATAGATAGAATGTCTAAACCAAACAATTTCCTACGCATAGCGCGCGGAAATTGAATTAAAAAAACTGACTACTTTTTCATTTAGTCATATAACTAAGGAAGAAATGGTAAAAGAAATAATGAGCTTAGATCCTTCAAAAGCTTCACAGGAAAGTGACCTTCCCACAAAAATTTAAAGGGAAAACTCTGAATTTTTCTCAGACTTTCTAGTAAAATGTGTTAATGAATCGATTGATGAATCCATATTTCCATCTGACTTAAGATGCAGATCTCACTCCAGCTCATAAAAAAGGATCCAAAATTGAAAAGGAAAATTATAGACCATTAAGCATTCTACCAAATATATCAAAGTTGGTTGAAAAATGTCTCTCCGACAAATTACCGGCTTTTTTGGAGATAAATTTTCGAACTTCCAATGTGGCTTCAGAAAGGGATATAGTTCTCAACATTGCCTTGTGTTCATGCTTGAAACTGGAAGCAAGCCGTTGATAAAGGAAAAAAATTCAGCGCGTTCCTTACTGATTTATCGAAAGCGTTTGATTGTCTCTCACACGAGCTCTTAATTGCAAAACTTAACGCATATGGATTTAGTCTACCAGCGATTCGTCTGATTCACGACTATTTGTCAAACAGAAAACAACGTAGTAGAGTTAACCAAACTTTCAGCTCATGGCTGGAAATTATGTTTTGGGTTCCGCAAGGATCCATCCTAGGACCGTTGCTATTTAATATTTTTATTTGTGATATGTTTATGGTGATTACTGGCGTTGATTTTGCAAGTTATGCAGACGACTCAACGCCGTTCGTGGTTGAGAAAAACAATGATGAGGTAATATCTTCGTTGGAAAAATCAGTGAAAGAACTCTTCCAATGGTTTACTGACAATGAAATGAAAGCTAATCCCAGTAAATGTCATTTATTATTGAGTAACAAGGGAACATCCACTATTAGGGTAAGTGACGTGAATGTTGAAAACAGACTGAAAAGATACTTGGAATTACATTCGATTCTAACCTGACATTCAACGCTCACCTAGAGATCATGTGCAATCGCGCTTCACAAAATTGAACGCAATAGCAAGATTAATACCTGAAATGAGTGTTGATAAAAGGAAAACACTCGTATATGCTTTCTTCGGGTCCTTGTTTAATTACTGTCCTTTAGTATGGATGTGTCATAACAGAAGTTTTAATAACAGAATTAATCGTCTGCAAGAACGTTGCCTTCGGATGATATATGATGATAAACATTCATCCCTCGAAGAATTGCAAGAAAAAGACGGCTCTGTTTCTATGCATGTTAGGAACCTGCGGCTTCTCATGACAGAATTTTATAAAGTCAAAAATAACTGCACAATACCAGCACTTTTAAACGAAATCATTGTAAGAAAACTTGAGTGTATTTACAGCCTTAGAACAAACGATGATTTTTTGACCCCTAAAGTAAGGACCACAATTTTCGGAACGGAGAGGTTGAGATATATTGGCGCAAAACTATGGAATACTTTGCCGTCTGAAATAGAAGAAGTCGAAACTCTTTCGTCTTTTAAAATCAGTATCAAAAAGTGGAAACCTAATAATTGTTCTTGCCGTCTATGCAAAAACTATGTACAAAGTCTCGGTTACATTTGAACTGCGCCCCTTCCCCCCTTTGAAACTGAACTACACATAACTGTAACTGACCGTTCATTTGCTTCTGAACTATCCAGCACGTTGCATGACGTGAAAAATGCACAAAAACAAATGAACGTTCAGGTACACTTTTTTGTACATTTCGTTTATTTTTTGCTTTGATTATTTTTATATATTTCCCCATAGGGCGAAATATATGTTAAAACCGGCATTTTCCTTCTCCTCCTTCTTCTTCTCCTTCTCCGTTCACTTTTATAGCCGCGGTTCGGTATCGAATTTTCGCCTAGCCGCCAAAGTAGATAAGAATAGAGGCTAGTCTACAGCACGCTATTTTTTTCAGTCAGTGCAGATGAGCAGTGGAAGATTTTTGCTTTTTTCTGCTAGCTTTTAAAATGATTCAATAGATGAAACGTTAAATGATGGAAATTAACCGTTTTAGTTCCGTGTTGTCTTAAAAAGCTTTGTAAAAACTTTTGAATGAACGTGTAAAAACCAGAAAAAATTGATATATCAATGATGTTTTGTTTTTGTTGATAACAATGTTATGATGATTGGTAATTAATTTGCTTCGAACAGCAAACCATTTAGCTGTGGTTTCAGTGCAAAGGTGAAAATTCATTATCAATAGCCAGGCCGAAGATTTATTTTTATTTTACATCCTGATATAATGTAGCCCAACTGAACTGAAAGCACGATGTACCAGCCATAAAGGAAACCCTTTTCATGTGGAGAACAACCAGTTCAACCAGTTTGTTAATTCAAAAAGTACATACAAAAACAGCAAGTAAAAAGATGATGTCGTATATGCAATAAGAAGTTCAGAAAACCAATTACGTATTATAATATTTTAAAACACGATTATTATGATGAGACGACACATAATTAACTTGAAAGAATCTGGTCGAGTGTGCTTCCCTAGATAGTCATTTAATCAAGCAACAGAAACATAGTTTACTATGGATGAATTCCATGATCACGTATACTGTCTTGATACTGTATATCATATTTTATTTTGCAAAATTTAATATATGTACTGTCAATTTTCCTGTACGAACAACGAACGTAATTCAAAACACAATACAAATGACAGTCTGTAAATTAAATCAAGCCGGAACAGGAACTTCTACTTTCAGCTATGTAGTGATTTGGTTATGGATATGTATTTTCACTACCAAAGTTTGTTTTTTTTCCATTTGGGATTTATATATGAAAGTCATTTTTACCACAAAATAAACAATGAGTGTGAACATATTTTTTTCAACAGAGATGTTTATTCTGAATATGTGAATTTAGTTTTATAAATTGTCACTTTAAGCCCATCTGTTTTTTGAAAATAACTATTCTGTCCTAATTTGAAATGTTACACATAATATTTGTTAGTAGAGATTTTGATTGCCTTTGATAGTTATTTGCTTATATATGTCTTCCTGAAAGTATACTGTGGTATCGAAATTAGGTTTAACAATTTTCTTTTCTTCTTTTGTACAGAAAACCTCTATATATAAAAATTTGATTGTATAATGTTGTAAGATAGTTTTGTCCGAGTTACAAAAGACAAGTGTTCTGTTAAATTACATTGTTTACGGTGATTTTATGGTATAAAGGATAGGAAACTTGTCAAGCTTCTGCAACAATAAAGATCATACATTATTATATTATCATAAAATTGTCTTACACATTGATGGGTTTGTTGATATGCAGTTGTTTAAGGGAAAATATTAGTCGCACTTAGGTCTTATCATTTTTAGCTACGTGTCCATAGTAACTTCTTGGTCACTTTTTAACTCCTCAGCAAAAAATTTTAAGAGAAACCTTATCATTTGGCCGTGAACAACTTCATTTCATAATAAGTTAAAAGTAAGTTTTTTTGTGATATTAAATTCAATCTGGGTATCAGGTCGATGGTAGTTATACTGTAATTATTTAATCATACATTTTTCTCATGATTATCAATGTACACACAATAATTGATAAAATGTTTGCAACTTTGGGGAAATATATAGTCGCATTTTTGCGAATCTTGTTCTATTTTAACCCGAGTTGACTTGAATTAGCATGTTTCTCTTGGCATAGCTATACCATTCTTTATATGGATATTTGTATATATATATATTGAATTATGTCAACTGAAAATAAAGAATTAATAATAATAATAATACCCCTACACTGCAAATTTTATTTTTTTAGCCTAGAATGTAAAATCCTATTTTGAGATAAAATATTCTCAATACAAGATCGTTTGAGATAGCCATTACGACCTGATATATTGAATCTTATTTTAGAATTAAAAATTCTTAAAATATAAGATCATTTCGGTTAACCCGACACACCTAGCGGTAATTGCTCTCGGTTGCTCTGTTTCATGAAACATTTAAGTTGAATGTGGTGAACTTGGTAAGACTGAATGTATATTTTCGTGACAAGAATCTTTGTTTACTTTGTCTGTCCGTAATAAGGAAGGCTGTCCGTAATTTGGGACATTGACGCTATATAATTTAAACTTTATAAGCAATAAGAAGGTATTGGTGAAATTCTCATTCAAAATTTATTATCACATTTTATCACATTCTGTTTTGTTCTTAAGGGTACACGATTCTTTAAGCTTGGTAATTGATGGGGAGAGCGGTGGTTGTGCTTCATGAGGTTTTGGTTGTGTTAGGCGCAAGAACATTTTCATAACTGAATTAAATAAAAATGTATGAAAGCATTTTTTAAACAGTTTTGCAGAAAATCTACGAAGTAATAAGCTCAGTAACAGGCACAAAAATGAATCTATATATACCCTGAAGTTTTGATGGCCAATCGTGAAAACATCCCTGGCGCAGCCATCTTGCTTAACTGGACAGGAGCTAGTTTCCCGCATGCCCTCTTTTAAAATCATAAGACTCCCTACACACTTGCTCTCAAATTGCAGGCTTTTAAAACTCTGTTTGTTTCTTTTTGTCTCTCCATTTTCCAATTTGAAAGATAGCAGGGTCATAACACTGTGACTGAAGCCAATACATTGAACTGGACTATTGTAAATTTTCGAATAAGCGCCCAGTAAAGTAAGTATGTAAGTAGAAATTTATTTACCAAACAGAATTAATGTGAAATATTTACAAGAGAAAAATTTAAATAAATAATGGAAGGAGACCTTCTCAATAGCAAAATGCTAAACTAGGAGAAGACTACCTTAGATATGTACACAGTAATAATATCTACAGTAGTAAGTGTAAACAAAAAACATTTAAAAAAATAAAAATCTTGTTATAACAATGTAAATTTTAAAATAGCAAAAGTGAATTGATATTGATTCATGTAGTATTTGGTTGCTAAAGCTTTCAGTTGCTTATAATTAGTTCAGATAGCTTAAGATTATGGAAGTGACATTGAAGATTATTCCATTGAATAGTGGATAATCTTGACAGACAAGATAGACCATGGTTGGTAGTATGTACCGAGGGCTCAACAAGAAGACCCAGAGTATAAGCCCTGGTTCTATGTGAGTGAGAGATTTTGTGAATGTTTAAGATTTTAAGTGTGTCAGAAGCCATCTGTGACTTTATAAAGTTTCGGACAAAAATAATGAGGACTTCAACCAACAAGATCAAAAAGTTTAAGAATACCAAGATTTGAGAAGAGGGATGATGATATGGTGTTCGAGGCTCAGAAAGTCATAAGCCGCATTGCTGCTTTTTGCAGTGTTAAGATTCTGTGAGGTAAAGATGTTGTCACCACAGATTTGGCAGGTATAGCGCATATGAGAGCTAAATATTGCATGGTAGATCTTAAGGAGGGGTGTTTTGGAGAACATAATGACGAATTTTGGATAACGCCCCATTGGCTCTTTGTAGTTTTACTGCAATTGATGAAATATGGGTTTTCCATGTAAGATGAGGAATCATAATGAAGTATTTAATAAATTCTTTAACACTGGTGGCTTGCGTAGATGCGCTTACGGCATAATGTTAACTATGATATAAAGGCCAGAGTACAAGACCGGGATTTAAAGATCAGGAATTCAGTTTTGCTAGCGTTTAAGGAAATTTTGTTGGCATTAAGCCATGAGAATAGCCGTTTAAGGTCAGCGTTAGTCTTTCTGCAGAGAGACTCGAGTGAATTTGAACAATTTAGGAGGTGTGTGTCATCTGCAAAGTGGTAGGTTTCGGATGAATTGATGCAGCAATGCAGATCGTTACAATAAGAATATTACTACGGACCAAACACTGAACCTTGTGGAACACCATGGAGAATAGATAACAATCTAGAGTTTGATTTGCTGGAGACATACTGGAAACGACCAATAAGATAGGACCTGAACCATTTGTTGGCTATACCTGGAATACCATAAAACGAGGCCGGGAATTCTCCCGAAAAAACGACACGGTTGATTTTGAATTTTTGTACATGACACATGATGATGAATATCTTCTCTTCACTTTATCATGAAACCAAATAAGAAACGTTCAGTTCGAGAATTGCGAAAAAATTGCCAGTACTAGTAGAGCCCTTGTATATGAGCAAAAAAATTGCCAGTACTCTAGTAGAGGCCTTGTATATGAGCAAAATTTCGTTGTAGTCTGTTATTCCCAATTCTCATTGAAATACCCCGTCATTTCTCTAATTTAATGCGGCCAATTAAATAATTATTTTCGAGGTGTCGCACTAATAATGGGAGGAAATAAATTACTTTGAACCGTTTACTTTCCTACCGCACTAAAAATTAGAGGAAAATTTTATTAGTCTATCCGCACTAAATTGGAGGAAAAAATAAAAAAAACCTTTTTTCAAACTATTTTCCAGTCCAATCTTTCTTCTCTCTTCGAACTTTTCCACCTCTTCCAATGTTTTTTCTTTCTTTTGATCTTAAAGATCTTTGTTTTCCGATTTGAAAACGTATTCTGCTGGAATCCCCATGCATCCCTCGTCTTTTTCCTGTCACTTTGACTGACTGCTTGCCTCCATATTTTAGGAAAAGTATGTCGATAAGTATGATTTGATAAATTTTTGGAACATGTCCCACTGTTTGACCCATGCTTACGATAGCGATGGCGTATTTGTCTTCCACCAAAGCATCCAGGTCTCACTTCTGGCTCAACGGTTAAAATCGAACCGATCTCAGCAGTCCATTGAGTGCAGCCATAGATGTGATAGCCCCTGATATACAATAGGCAGCTGAAAACTGATTTTCCAATATTATTGGAATTTCCAAATCTTTAGCAAGAAGTAATTTAATAAGTGAAGTGACCAAGAAAGATAAGAATTACTGAGAATACTCTCTTCAAACAACAAAACGTTTTACAACTTGGCTACCATTTTCTATATTGAAGTTCCGACAGCCGATAATATAAACATAACACAAAGTCCAGTACGAAACTCAGTTATAACATCAATCTTTTTCTTTATATCCAAGTTTTACGATTTGTGTCGACTACAGGTCATAATCTTGTAGATATGTGGGCATTCGTCGTTCACGTTGACTTCTGTGTTGATCATTTAACATATTATCTCTAATGGCATCTTCCGGACGGTTTTCTATTGCAACATTTTCCTCTATGTTATCGTCAAATTGCCACATAATTTCGGAATGTTTTTCATAATATGGTTTAACGTAGTTTTTGTGGCGACGCAGAAATTTGTTTGTTTTGGGGTTGTATAGGAGCAACCCACTCCCTTCCACTGATACAACAGTGTAGGGGTCTTCCTCGTACAATTGAAGAAATTTGGACTGTCTGTTCATGTTATTAGTTCTGACCTGATCTCCCAGATTAAAGTGACTGATCCTTCTTTTAACTGAATCATTTTGTTCTTGATTTCTGGCTAATCGTTGTTCCCAATCTTGAGTTCGTGCTTTGGTTACCTCTTCATCATCACAGAAAGTTCTGGGAAATTATTGATGGTATCCATGTCGAAATACAATGTTACCTGGAGAAAGTCCAGTCGCTGGATGTGGGGTTGATCTGTACCCAGCAATAACTGCATTGAGGGCGTCATTCTTGTTTTGTTTCGATTGGTGGGCTATTTTCATCGCCTTTCCTAATGGGCGCATGAATGTCTCTGCTGGATTTGCTTGTGAATGGTACGGATATACTTTGGTATGGCTAATTCCATTGCGTTCCGAAAAGTTCTGAAAATCCTTGCTGTTGAATGGTGGCCCATTATCGGTTCGATGTTTTTCTGGGCAGCCATAATTAGTATAAATATCGTCCAAGGCTTGAAGTACCGGTTCTGCTTTAGTTGATGGTCCTATTTTGGCAGCCGGGAATGGTGAAAAACTGTCTTGTACTACCAAAACATGCTTGTTATCTGGCATTGGTCCAAACAAATCAATATTTACTTCTTCCCATGCCGTTTGTGGCAGGGGAGTTGGTGTAAGTGGCTCCTTGGTTGTTTTCTTTGTAAATAGTTGGCACCCTTAGCAATTACTGATTTTCGCATCCGCCTTTTCATTGATTTTAGGGAACCAGAAATGACTTCGTAATCGACGTTTTAAGCGAGTCAAACCAGAGTGACCTCCTTGATGGGCCTTTTCGATGGCTATGTCCCACAATGACTTTGGTAGTACTATATTTTCCTTTTTTAAAAGCAGTCCTTTGTCTGACTCAGTGATGTCATCAAATATCTTGAAATACGGGATTAGGCTACTTTTTTGTTTGTCTATGTAACCCTTGTGAAGACAATCTCTAAGGTCCTGAAGATCAGAGTCCTTTTTGGTCTCTTCGATAATTTTCTCCATAGATATTGACTCGGTATATGGCGCATACTGTAAAAACCATACTGTTTTTTCAAATTCTGATGTTTCCTTTTGCCATTCTCTGGGTATTTTTGCAAAGACTGTAGCATGACGTGATAGGTAATCTGCTGGATTTTGATGGCTGGGACGCCACAAAACTTCATAATCAATGTCTTGGTGACGTAGCTTTATGCGATCGGTCCGAACTGAACCATTCCGAGTGTTAGCAAAAATGCTCACCAGTGGTTTGTGATCGGTGAATACCTTTATGCTGGGCCCACCAATGAGATATGTACGAAATCGACGTAATGCGAAGTCTACTGATAGCGCTTCTAAATCAAGTTGAGCATATCTTCGTTCAATTGGGGATGTCGAACGACTCGCAAAGGCGACCGGTTTAGAACTCTCAGAGTCTGTTCCTTGGGCAAGAATAGCGGAAAGTCCGGTGACGTGGGCATCAGTGAATAGATAGGTGTTGAGGTTAGGATCAAAATAATTCAGGAGTGTCTTTTTACTACACGCGTTCTTCAAATTCTCAAATTCAGTTTGACATTCTTTTGACCAAACAAATTTAACATTTTTCTTAGTTAACTCTCTCATATGAACAGTTTTTGTCGCTAATGTTTCTATGAACTCTGCATGTGATTGTATCATGCATAAAAATGAGATAACTTCCTCTTTCGTTTTCGGCGGTTCCGCTTCCTGCAAAGCATCCACTTTCGTTGGGTCAGGGCGAACCCCTTGATCTGAAACAATCATTCCCCAGAATGGAACCTCTGGTTTAGCAAATAAACATTTGTCTGAATTTAAAGTCATTCCCTTCATTGCGATTTTGCTTAGAACTTTGTCGAGAACTTGATGGTGATGTATTTTGGTCTCGGTTGCGATAATAACATCATCATGGATAACATGCGCTTCTGGGATGTCAGAAAATATCGGTTGGAGCGCTTGGTGTAACTCCCCGGAAGCTGGCTTGGTACCCATCGTCAGTCGTTTATATCTCATTAATTTTCCGTTTGCATGGAACACAGTTAAATATCTACTTTCTGGTTCGATCTCCAATTGATGGAAAGCAGATTTAAAATCAAGCTTTGTGAAAAACTTACATCCCGCCAGCTTAGCTCTGATATCTTCCGGTCTTGATATGGGAATGTGGGTGTCCTTTATGGCTTTATTTGGTTCACGCATGTCTACTGTCACTCTTATCCTGTCATTATCTTTGGGGGCGAGTACAACGTTTGACACCCACGGTGCTGGTCCAATGTGCTTCTCTATAATTCCTTCCTCTTCCATTTCGTTTTTGAATCGCAAATGAAATGGGATTGGGCGAGATGGTTGTGCTACTGGTTGTATTTTTTGAACAATGTGAAACCGTACTTGATGGTCCTTCATAAGACCAATACCCTCAAAAACGTCTTTGTGCGCAGTGATTATCTCAGAAACCTCCTTGTTACGTTTAACACCTTTTTGCCTGACTATTGATGACTTTGACATGGGTTTCGGAGCTGGATTAAATTTAATTATTCCCAAGTCCTCTGATGCTGTACCGTTCAACAGAAACTCAAGGTTTTTCTTTACGATATAGATCTTTACATTTGATACAGTTTCATCGCACATAACTGGACCGTGGTAAAAGCCCTTGCATGTGATGGACTTTGATCCATATGGTGTAATTTTCATTCTAGTTTTGCATAACGGCAGCTTGAACGTCTTTGCCAGATCTCTAGACATAATACTTGTCTGCTCCGGTATCCGCAAAATCTGACACCACGTGTTCGTTTACCACTAACGATACCTGGTACCTTGGCTTGTTGCTGACTTTTCTATTTTTCGTCGTTCTTCTCGCAGCTCCGATTCTGCGGGCCTTCACATACTTTTTCCCAAGGCGTTTTGTTCTAGGAATTGAATCTGAATTACTGGAGGTAGTCGATGAACTGTTACTTTCGGTAATGTCACCCGCACTACTGTCATTTTCACTTGAGGAACTTTGATCTTCTACTCAATGTGTCTGTTTACCGCGGTATTTACATGCTTCTGAACCTCTAAAGTGGCCTTTCTTGCCACATTTAAAACATTCTTGTTTTTGGGCAATGCAGTGTCCCTTACCCTGGCATGATTTCGAAACACAGGTGTAACATGCGAAGTCACTTCTCTTCTGCTTCAGTTTATCATAGGCTTTCTTTTTACTCGAGTACTTTCAGGGCTTTCTAACCTTGCGAACTCCTGTGCTAGCTTTAGGTTTACCGGATATTCGACTGGCGCCCTCGCTGGCTGCCCCATACGCCTTCCGTTTAAAATCAAATCAGGGAGTCCCTATTGCTGTTTTCGTGCATTCTTTCTTATTTCATCGTTGATAGTTCCGATTATTATCTGGTCTCGTACTAGTACCTCATGGACTGTACATTCATTTCGACATTTAAATTCACATGACGCTGCTTCATGTTTAACTCTATTAACGTATAAATCAAACGACTCGTTCTCCTTTTGTTCTAGTTGATGAAATTCAAAGTGTGACAACGTTGTGTTTTTCGTTGGTCGATAACGGTTTTTCAAACGATTGACCATATCAGTAAATGTAATACTTCCCCTTTCGTCTGTTCTTTTTTGTAGAATGGTTGTTTTTGCTTGACTTGACCGCCTTATCAATTACAAAGTTTTTAATGTAAACCAATCCACTTACCGAAATATTGTAAAACCCCAACAAGTAAAGTTAAATTGACTGATAAAGGAAACCATTCAGGTGCTGATAGACCACGAAGATACCTTTTGGAAGTCGAAAACGATCTTGTTTGTTGGATTCCAGTGTTGGTTCTTACAAGGAAACGCCAAAAGTGTTGTTCGGCCTCACAACCCAACATTCAATGCAAGCCGTGGCTGGGTTGAAAACTTTTTAGCAAGACATTGTTTATCCCTTCGCAGTAGAACATCAGTTAGCCAAAAGCTCCCTCACCAATTGGAAGCGCCAATCACAAAGTTTTATGCAGACGACACGGATGCTTTTTATGAGAATTGGGAAATATCCGCGTTCACTTGTTGCAAATATGGACAAGACACCGGCTTTTTTCGATATGATATCCAACAAAAACTGGATAAAAACTGTAAAACTGGTACTACTACTAGGTAATGTGTTGTAAGGACATCTGGGAGCAAGAAAAAAACATGTAACCGTGGTCCTTCAGCTGCTGCCGATGGGGCCTGGCTTTCACTTATGCTGATTTTCAAGGGGAAGACGGAAAAAACAATGGAAAAGTTGCGTATGCCGGAAGGGTTCGAAGTAAAGACCCAAGCGAAAGTGTGGATGGATGAAGGCTTGATGGACGTTTGTTGGACGAAATCTGGATCAAATACGTGAAGAAAGTCAATCAAGAAATCGGATTCGACAACTCTCTTTTGACGTATGACGCGTTTTCGGCACACAAGACCGATGATGTCGAGGGCAAGTTACTCCAGAGTAAATCGGATGTGCTTATGATTCCAGCCGGATGTACTTAATGCGAACCTATGGATGTGTGTGCGTCAATAAGCTTTTTTAAAACCATTCTTCGAAAATGTTGGGTCGAGCATGTTGTCAAAGCGATCGAGGAAATACCCGCATCGTCTTAAACAAGTGATTACAAGCTTCCGCCACCAACACCAGGCAGGCAATTGTAAATTCGGTGGAAAAGACACACGGTAAAGAACTCTTTCGATGTGTGTGGTATCACCACCACAGATCCTAAGAAAGTCCGAAGTGGACTCTTTTATGAAAAGTATGCCGGAAGGGTTCGAAGTAAAGACCCAAGCGAAAGTGTGGATGGATGAAGGCTTGATGGACGTTTGTTGGACGAAATCTGGATCAAATACGTGAAGAAAGTCAATCAAGAAATCGGATTCGACAACTCTCTTTTGACGTATGACGCGTTTTCGGCACACAAGACCGATGATGTGGTATCACCACCACAGATCCTAAGAAAGTCCGAAGTGGACTCTTTTATGAAAAGTATGCCGGAAGGGTTCGAAGTAAAGACCCAAGCGAAAGTGTGGATGGATGAAGGCTTGATGGACGTTTGTTGGACGAAATCTGGATCAAATACGTGAAGAAAGTCAATCAAGAAATCGGATTCGACAACTCTCTTTTGACGTATGACGCGTTTTCGGCACACAAGACCGATGATGTCGAGGGCAAGTTACTCCAGAGTAAATCGGATGTGCTTATGATTCCAGCCGGATGTACTTAATGCGAACCTATGGATGTGTGTGCGTCAATAAGCTTTTTTAAAACCATTCTTCGAAAATGTTGGGTCGAGCATGTTGTCAAAGCGATCGAGGAAATACCCGCATCGTCTTAAACAAGTGATTACAAGCTTCCGCCACCAACACCAGGCAGGCAATTGTAAATTCGGTGGAAAAGACACACGGTAAAGAACTCTTTCGATGTGTGTGGTATCACCACCACAGATCCTAAGAAAGTCCGAAGTGGACTCTTTTATGAAAAGTGTATGGAGAACGCAAAATCCTTGCTACTAGAGGACGAGTTTGAAGAGAGAATGAAGACGAGCCTTTTAGTTTGTAACTTTTCTGAAATTTAAACAGAACTTTCAAAGCATTTTTTGTCTGCAGTACAATTAGATGAAAATATGACCTTTGTCGTATTAAAATAGAGGGAAATCTGAAATAGGTAAAACAGTGTCCGCATTAATAATTAGAGGAAATAAATTCATCCAATTTAGTCAAAATAATTTATCCGCATGGATTAGAGGACGCATTAAATTAGAGAAATGATGGTAGTAATAAAGGAATTTAAATATTGAAAGCGAAGTTAGACACGGCAACTCTGCCGAAATGCGATCTTTGAACAGAAACCGGTATACACGTTTTTTTTTTTTTTTTTAAGAAACCCGAGTTTAAGAAACATGAGGCTCAAAATGGCAAAATCTTAAGAAACACGTAAGAAACATTGTCAGGCTGAGATTAAGAAATACAACTGATATATTTTTGAAGGAATGCTAATATAACGGGAAGTTACTCTTCCATATCGAAAAAAAAAAGAAAATAATAGAAAAATAAATAATATAACATTAAAGACAAATATTGACAAATTGACAAAATATGTTTTAAACAACATGAAAATAATAAAGCAGGTGTTATATGAAAAATAGATACACATACACGGCTATATGTCTATTCTTAGCTTAGTTATGTAATATGCGCCATGTTTCTAGACGTTTTTTCTAACTAAAATTTAAGAAACATCTAAGAAACATTTCAGGCTCAAATCATGAAAATCTTAAGAAACATTGAGGCTGCCTGGGAAAGCGTGTTTCTTAAAAAAAACCACGTGTAGTCCATTATGAGGTTTATCAATAAAAAGAAATTGTTAATTACGTTATTTCGTTATACGGATTCTACTTGAAAACGAGGCCGGGACTGCTCACAACATGAGACGATTAACTTTAAACGAATTAAATTCAATTCAATTCAATTCAATTTAATTTTTCAACAAAAAAAAAATAAGATGAACAACATTTCACATTTAATAATATTCCATAAACCAAACATGACCAGATTGCAAAACACAAACTCATAACCTTCAATAGCGACTCTGCTGGGGGTCTGCACACTTGTTCATAAATGTTGTCGGATGTGTGTGTTATAAATAAGTTTCTTTGAACAGGAAAAAACCACGCTATTGTTAAAACTTTTATAGAACAGTCAAACTTTTCAAAGTCAACATCAGGTATGGTTAAAACATAATGAATCAAGTAGCGACTCTGCGGGGGGTCTACAATTTCTAAACTTTGAAATAAACAATTTCGTAAATAAATAAATAAATTCTAGAATCTTCATGTATTAACAGATAACTTTTTCTTTTAACTTAAAAACAAAAGGTTGTAACAAAATTCTAACACGATACAGAAACGATTTTTTGTTACAGTAGCGACTCTGCGGGGGGTCTTTTCTTCCGTTAGATAATTGCATCAACTGTATTTGGAGTCTGGACACGAAGTTGATATAAGTTATGATTAATTAAAAATAAATTAACTTCATCAATAAATAAATAAATTCGAGTATGAAAACTAAACAAACATGAAACGAAAGATTTTTTTGAATTAGCGACTCTGCGGGGGGTCTTTCTTCCAATAGGATAATTGTATTAATTGTTTTGGAAGTTTGGGTATGAAGTTGGTAAATTAAGATGATAATTATAATTGTCTCAATAATAGAAAGTGTTTTAATATGTGTAAATAAATAAATTTAAATATATACAATTAAAAACGGCATCACGTATGGTTCCTACAACAAAAACAAAACTTTATTAGCGTGTTGTCATGGTAACGATAGGAAACTTTTCATAAAAATAGTCTTTTCCATCCAACTTTTTTCTGAAAAAAACATTTAAATGAAATATGTACTCACTTTTAGTGTTGAAGAAGAAATTCCCTTATTCGTTTCTTCTTTTCATCGTCATCTTCCTCCTGACACGCCACATCATATGCAGTTTTGCCATCTTTACTTCTAATATGACGATCTGCTCCGTGACGTATCAGGAGTTCAACACATTCGAAAGAACCACGCAGTGATGCTTCGAGAAGTGGTGTTCTGTAGTAGTCATCTTGTTTGTTGATGAGATGATGAGGTGCGGATTTTATAAGAAGGGAGAGACAATCGAAAGAATTATTAAATGCAGCTACATGAAGTACTGTTTTTCCACCGTTGCTCGTTGCTTCTATATCTGAACCTCTCTCAAGTAATAATCGAACAATCGATGGTTTGTTATAATAAGAAGCCCACATTAAAAGTGTCAATCCAACATCATCACTCATCTTCACGATCGATGGAGAGATTGTGAGGATGTGTTCGATGGATGACACGTAGCCATTTTCGATAAGATCTCGAAGATCTAAAATAAATGAAAAATAAATGATAAAATGAATGAAGAATAATCAAATAAACGTAGATTTTAAATGGAAAGAAATTCTAAACAACTAATAATTAATAATTATAACAAATAAAAATAAAAAGTAAAACTAAATAAAAAAAGGTTTTAGAATTTATCAGAAATCTTGTGAAATGACAATGCTAATTTTGTGGGATCATCTTCTAAACCAATCAAAACAACTGACGTTTTATGATCTGTACCTCCCCTGGGGTACGCAGAGGTGACGCAAGTGGAGTGGGTGGTTGTGGAACGCCGCCGATGGGTGCACCCACCAACTATGACGTCATAGGAAAACTTAATGACGTGTATCTCTTGAACTGTTCATCACAGACATATGGTTCTATATATCATTTTAATCAGCTTTTCAAGCTCTAACTGATGGTAAACAAATTTTAAAGCGAAACGAATCTTCATAATTTCCATCTATTCTCGATCAAAAAATTTTCCACATCAACACCAAGGTCTAACTGATCACAGTGACTTAACTTTTGTTGAATAGTACAAAAGCGCTTTTAAATAAAAAATCTGATCGTCGACAAGCCGAAAAATGATCAAAAATCTTGTAAGTGGTTAGTCGTATCTGTATCCAATCGATAAATGTTATTTTTTACCTCGCTGTAGAATACGTTACTGTCTTTCGTGATAAGCAGAAAGAGTCATGATTGATAGATATGAAATACTCCCAATGATTTTTAAAAATCAATAACACAGAGCTCCACACACTTCAAACGTCAAGAAGAAATAGAAATCGAAGTATACTTGGCGGGAAGAAATAGAACTGCAAATAGAACTTTTCACACAATACGAAAATTCGAAAATGCAACCCAACCAGGAGTAAAAGTGTTCGAAACATACATGGTTCACATCACATGACAAAAACAAATAGTCCACAGACTGAATAGATAAAACGTTTTACACGAACTCGAAAAAGTTTGGTTTGGAGAAAGTTATTTCCTAAAAAAAACTTCTTTTAAACATAATCTGAAGCTGTTGTCTCGTGTCTGAGAGGCTTTAAATAAACTAAACCATTTTCAAAACAATTTTATATTTTCGATAGGTACAACTATAGGTTAATGTAAAAAGACTTTTTACTTGGCTTCTGTGCGCTTAACATGCTAAATGAGAAACGAGAGTCAAGAAATGATTCCATACCGTTGCCATTCTTCATTTAATTGACACTAGAATTTCGGTTATCGAAAATAATTATTGTGAAATTATCATCATTATTGGATGAATTTATTCGAAAATAGACACAGCTCGAAAGATGTACATGGTCCAAATCACATGATAAAAACAAGCAACGTCGAATGTTAAATATTAAAACATGCGAGTGGTTCAAAATTTCATTAGCAAAGTTTATCGAGAATGACTAGTGTGTAAATTTTTAAAAAGTAATAAAACTGTACAGTGAGAAAACCACATTTTTATAGAAGACAATATAGACAACAATATAGAAAACAATATTCGTCATGGCGGACGGACGTGTTTATGGCGCTCTGAATTGAGGTCTATGATAGTTATGTTGATTAATGCTTTGATCGTTTTGAGGCTGTTCGAATAGTACCTGGTACTGGATTTATGTATATAGTTGGAATCCTGGACTTACTGTGGTGTTATTTTTGTTGAGAGATTTTTGATGCTGGATGTTTGTTGCTTTCGGTTGGAATATTAGAGTTAATGTTTATGCTACACATCGTTCTCATAAATCAACAAATAGAAACCGTCGCAATACAAAATGAAATATATTTTGCTGATAATTAGTATAATCATTATCTTACAAACTGTATCAAGTAAACAAGATGTATCCCAAGGTAGTACACTACAATGGAAAAGCTATCTGAAGGAAATTAAAATTAAAAGACATATTAAAAGAGCCAAATCTACAGTTTATTATTATCCCAATAGTGTAGCAACGTTTAACATTATCTTAGAATCTGGTGATATAGAATTAAATCCTGGACCTGGTTTAAATAAACAGGTCCGTAAGAAGCAGAATGCAATCATCAAAAAAACTTTAAACAAAAAAGCTTCATCTCCTAAATGCCCGATATGTAGTATTGGTGTTGGAAATAATAGAAAACGTCTCCTGTGCACACTGTGTTTAGAACTTACACATGTTACTTGTTCTAATTTACCCGTGACAAAGGCAAAGAGCATAACATCAGCTGCACCAGTAAAATGGACATGCGATTCTTGCAATTTTCATGAGCTACCGTTCAGTAACTGTCGTTTTATCCCTGACACTGCAGATTCAAGTGAATTTATTGAATCCAACGATGGTATGCTTCAAAATCTACAAGAAAAGTTCAAAGAAAAATCGTCTTTAAAGGTCATGCATTTAAATACACAGTCGCTCATATCAACTTTCTCTGAATTCACCGCATATGTGAATGACTATCCTTTTGATGTGTATACATTAAGTGAGACGTGGTTAACATCAAATAAATACCAACTCGATTATGTCCAAATTCCTGGACTTCAATTACTTCACCAAAATCGAAAAAATAAAAAAGGAGGTGGTGTAGCTGCCTATATACGTGACGATATAGACGTAACACCTAGAGATGACTTATCTAATAAAGACACTGATATTGAAACATTATGGTTCGAACTTAAGGGAAAAAATAGAAACAGCGATATTCTTTTTGGTGTTTTTTATCAGCCGAACTTTGATGCATCATCAGTCAAATCTTGGTTGGACAAGTTTGATCAAATCTTAAATGTTGCTCTTTCCAATTGGAGGGGAATCACGATTATAGCCGGTGACATGAATATAAACTTCTTAGAACAATCGCCTGTTGTTACTCAGTATAAAGATATTCTACAGTCATATAATTTAACCCAAAATGTCAACAAACCAACACGCAAAGGTAAATCAACAATTGATCATATTATAACGACAAATGAATGTAAAGTAAAAGAAAATGGGCTGATCGCATGTGACGAAATCAGTGATCATGACTCACCTTATGTTTTCCTTAATGCAAGAATTAGCAGATACCAGGCTAGATTCAAGTATATGCGAGACTTCACAAAGTTTGACAAAGAATCCTTTACTAATGACTTCAGTGCGTTGCCATTCAGCATCGTTTATAGCATGGAAACCGTTGATGATAAAGTACATCTTTTCAACAAATTAATTACTGACTGCTTACAACAACATGCTCCTTTATCAAAGAAAAAAGTTACTCGCCCTCCAGCACCGTGGCTTAAAGATCTCGAAATTTGTGAATTAAAACTAAGTAGAGACAAGTTACGTTATAACGCTCACCAAACGCAAACAGAGGATGACTGGACTAAATTTCGAGAAGTTAGAAATAAATTAAAAAAGAAAATTCGAACAACCAAAAGTAACTTTTATAAAAATGCGTTAAATTCGAATAGACCTAAAGAGGTTTGGAAAATCATACACAGAATTTTGGATCCAAATTTGAAAAACATTGTTGCTAATCCAAATTCACTAAACAATCATTTCATCGGCACTGCACAACGCATTACTGGTGCTAAGCCTGTTAATCAAGATTTACTTCATAAACTTGTTGAGGAAGCTAATTATTCATCCGTCAATGCTTTCAAATTTAAAAACGTTACATATGAAGAGATAGTAAAGGAAATTAAATCATTGACTGTTCTACCGGTCCAGATAATATACCAACTTCTATCATAAAATCTGTAGCAGATATCATAGCATCACCACTCACACACATTATAAACTCTGCTTTGCAGCAAGAAAAATTTCCACATCAATGGAAAATCGCGAAAGTAACACCGGTTCCAAAAATACGAAACCCAGAAGGTAACAATGATTACCGGCCTATATCAATTTTACCAGTGCTTTCCAAAGTCTTTGAACGTATAATGGCCCATCAAATATGTGACTATATCGAAAAAGAAAAAATCTTAAAAGAATCCATGTCTGGGTTTCGGAAATCTCATTCTACAACAACAATACTACTGAAATTACGCGATGATATTATTAAAGCAATGAACCGTGGGGAAATCACCATGGCCATATTTGCTGACTATTCTAAAGCATTCGATACCGTAAATTACTCTACTATACTACAAAACCTGATCAACCTTGGTTTTGATAAATCCTCAGTTAAGCTTATTTGTAGTTATTTGTGTGAAAGACGACAGTTTGTTCAAGTGAACGAGAAATCTTCACAAAGAAAGCCAGTAGAATTTGGTGTTCCACAAGGCTCTGTGTTGGGCCCAATTCTTTTTAACTTGTACGTATCTGACATGCAAAACTTGATTGAAACTAACATCTGCCAATATGCTGATGACACTACCTGTTACGAACATTTCCGACCGTCGAAACTAAATCAAAATGCTTCAAAGCTTGAAAAAGTTATGCAAGATATGTTGCAGTACGCCAAAAGCAAAAATATGATTTTCAATCTTGATAAAACGAAATCGATGTTATTTGCAACAAGAAGAATGTATGACATTCATAATCTTTCAGACATTAATGCATATAAAATTGCAGTAGATAATGGATCCAGCGAAAGAGTAAGAAACTGGAAGGTATTAGGTGTTAATTTTGATGAGAACTTATCTTGGAAGACTCACATAAATGAAGTTGTGAAATCATGCTTTGCTAAACTATCCGTACTCCGTAAATTGAAAAGATATGCTAACTACAACAGAAGAAAGCAACTAGCTGAAACACTGGTGTTATCCAAAGTAGACTATGCTTTACCACTACTTGCAAATGCTAACCATATTGAAATTAATCGCTTACAAAAAGTGATGAGATCAGCTGCTTCGTTTGTTACGCAAAGATATTCTCGTACTTCGGATGTTATAAATCTTCGCTGGATACCAACGATCGAACGAATTAATTATTACCAATTAAAATTAGCGCATAAAGCAATTTACGATGAAACTTTCCCAGAATATCTAAAGCTGACTTTCAAACCTAGAGACGTAAGACTTCGTAATATTAACGAGCATACACTGCCATCAAATATGGACACAAAAACATTTAAGAGCTCAGTTAGCAAAATTTTCAATGACCTACCAGTTAATCTAAGATCAGAAAAGAATTATAAAACATTTTCACGTTTAGTCAAACGATATCAACTTGACCTTGCAGTTGCAAGAAACATCAGTAGTATTTAGTTTCATACCTGAATTTAGTATCTGATTTAACTTTTTATCGTACCGAGTATTGGCTTACTCCTAGATCTCTTCTGCACAGTTGCAATTCCACCTTCCAAATTCTCTCTTCCATTGCTTTTGAATTCTCTACTGCTGTACTGTCTTAACTGGAGTGAGTAAATTTACATTTTATCCTTTCATTTATTACTGGACTATGTGCAACCTTCATTTTCCTCTCCATTTGTGTATAATTCCAATCTTTATCTGTCCTTGTGAATTTGCACATATGCCAGTTACAAATTTAACGATTTTATCACCTTTTAATAGTTATGATGTTTTATAAATTTTTTATCTTATAAATAAAAATATTGTTTTTAATATTTCTTTTCTTTTTATATTATATGTATATATATATACATATGTATTTATTGGGACGAAGAGCCATGTTGTAAATATGGAGATGCCCTATTTTCATTGTTGGAAATAAACAGTTATTATTATTATTATTATTAGAAGACGTCTTATCAATAAATCATTTAGCAATGACAGTTTAAGAGCAAGGAGTAAAATTTACAAAGCTATCAACCTATTTTAGCAGGGATGAACATTTTGATTAGAATTTAACGTTTTGTGACTAATCTTTTCCCAGAATACAATGTAAAATTGTTCATAAAGGAATTTCAATGCCAGCAATCAATAAAATAAGGTTTAAAAACAAATAAATGAGAATAATGGGGACAGAATGGTGTTACCAGATTAATGGGGCATTTTAAAGAAAGCATCATGTAACTCATCGGAAAATGAGTATTAGTCCGAAACAGTATCGCTCTGATATATGTTTATTTTCATAATCGGAATAATCACTAAACTATGTTTTAATTCACGTAGACTCGAGAACTTGCAGTGGTGCTCCTGTACATGTTATGTTATACTTAATAATGGTCTCAGCCTTGCTGAATGAAAGTGCAGTAAAGAATTCACAATATTATTAAATGTTATGTTGAACAACAACAAATGCACAAGGATGAATAGCGATTTTTAAAATTTTATGTTTGAATCGTACAGTTCTTGAAACAGCTATTCTTTGGCAATAACATTGAGTGTGCTACGGTTGCTTCATGGTCTCTGGTGTAAAGAAGCACTACATTTCTTTTTCGCTTCTCAGGAAGTTCGCTAAACCCGAATTAGTAACCTACAGAATTCAAGAAATAGTCACTTTACTTTCTGATTTTACAGTACTGTCATGTTCATGTGATATAACACCCAGTGATATTATAACAACTGAACCATAAACGATCATTCGATTTCGTCAGCCATCTTCTTAAACTACTAGCTTCTTTCTTCTTCACTACAGTATTGATTACATGGCGTGTGTGATGTCGTGTAACAGACCCCACTAACATGATGGGACCTGATCAATCTCAGCGTTTTTATGTACCTCAGTCGATCTGCTCTCAAAAGTTTTAAAGGAGCGGTTCGGTCAAAAATATGTATTGAAATTAACACAAATGAATTCACTTGAAAAAAAATTTACTTGAAAATCTTATTTTGACTTTTTTAAAAAAAACTTTTCATCCCGAAACAATGCCCAAAACTTTTCTTTTTTTAAAAGAGAGAAAGACTCATGACGTCATTGGCGACGATAAACAAAGTTAGCTTTCAAAAAGATAACAAGATTCGCAAAAATGCGATTATGTATTTCCCCAAAACTGCCGTTTTAAAAATTACTGTGTTTACATTGATAACCATAAGAAAAAATTTATCATTTCGCTATACAGCTACAATGATACAATTACCAGCAAAATAAACATTATTGACAAGTCAGCCTGATACTCAGATAAAAACGTTGTCCTTACTAATCAGGGTGGAATTGAATTTGATAACCAGAAGAAGAACATATTTTGAACTTATTATAAACTGAAGATGGTCAAATGACAAGGTTTCACTTACAATTCTTGCAGAGGATTTAAAAAGTGAAGAAAAATTACTATGGCTATTGCTAAAAATTATATGACCTATATGCGACTAATATTTCGCCTTAACTGGATAGGTTTTTTACAGAATATTAACAACTGTATCAAAATGTATGACAAATGCCATCATAATAAACATATAATCTTTATTCTTGCAGAAGCTTAACACGTTTCCTATCTCTTGTACCATAAAATCATGGAAAACAATGTAATTCAACGGAACAGTTCCTTTTTGTAGCTCGAGTTACTTCTTACAACATTATACAATCAAAGTTGTATACAGGTTTACAAAAGAACAAAAGAAAATTGATTAAAGCCAATTCTAATGTGTCACATTCCAAATTAGGAAAAAGAGAGTTATTTTCAAAAAAAGAAGGGGTCAATCTTTGCTCTAAAGTCACAGCTTCAATCCTTTATTGTTCCCAGAAATTAATTACCAATCATCGTAACACAGTTGTTACCATCAACAAAAACAAAACATCGGTAACATTTGATACAGTATAACTTTTTTCTAATTTTCACACGTTCATTCAAAATAATACAGAACATTTTAGGACAACACTGAGCTAAAAACATTTATTTCCATCATTTAATGCTTTATTTTATTTATTTATTTACCAATTTATTTAATGTTGGTTTTACAATAGTAAGATAACTAATCTACACCAAGTAAAATAGAACATAAAAGGACAATATGAATAATAGAAAAATATGACAATATTATAACCTACAAATATTACAGGCGCAAAGTTCCAACAGATTAAGGGATTTAATAGAACGTTTAAAGGCCTCCACAGAAGGTTTGGATTTTACACAATCTGGTAGGGTATTCCACAGAAGACTACCTCTAAAAACAAACGATTGCGTACCAAAGCGACTAGACCTTGCTGCTGGTAATACAAGTAGATTTTGATTACGCAGATCATATCGCAAGGACTTTATATAGTAAAGCGTTTGCATAAAAGCTGGATTTAGGTTGTGAAGTGTTTTATAAATTTCACACAAAATTGAACAGAGGTGAATTTCGTGGATACGCTTTAAGCCTGTATTTTGTAACAGATCTTCATAACTACTACAGAAATCATTTGTTAGGGTACGTAATGCGCGTTTATGAATAGTGTCAATTTCTTTTGAGGAAGACCTGCTACAAAACATCCACAAAATTGGAACATAATTAAAAACAGATAAGATGAATGTGTTGAATAGAAAAGATAACTGCTTCAGGTCAAGAAAGGATCGAAATCTGTTTAGACTCTTGACTCTATATCCAGCTTTTATACAGAGTGAAGAAATGTGTTTTTGAAAGGATAGTTTGCTATCTATGAATATGCCAAGTAATTTAACACAATCAACTGAAGTAATTCTAACATTTAGTAAGATTTAGTTAAAGACGGTGCTGAAGAAATAGCATTTGTACTATGTCACCTGATAAATCGTTCCCTAGCAGAGTCGACGTTTCCTACCGAGGAAAAACTTGGTAAAGTTACTCCTTTATATAAATCCGAAAGTCATTCAGAATTTGATAATTACCGTCCAATATCAGTTTTACCGATAACATCAAAGATTTTAGAACGCATTGTACATAAACAATTGTACGAATATCTTGAAGCGAACCAACTTATTACATCTCGTCAATTTGGATTCCGAAAAGGACGAAATACGAAACATGCTCTAACATATCTGACAGATTTTATCAGAGAAAATATGGACAGAGGTCAATATACAGGAGCTATATATATTGACCTTAAAAAGGCGTTTGATACAGTTAGCCATGCTACGTTATTACAGAAACTACCACATTATGGAATAAAAGAAAAAGAATTGAATTGGTTTACTGACTACCTCTTTGGAAGACAACAACGTGTTCAATTTGAAAATTCTTTGTCTGATAGTCATTTTATCACAACTGGAGTACCGCAAGGTTCCATTCTTGGGCCTCTTCTGTTCACTCTCCATATCAATGACATTACACAACAATTGACAGAAACAGAAATGCTTTTATATGCTGATGACATGGTCATGTTTTATAGTAACAACGATTCGAAGAATGTCGAATATGTTCTAAATTGTGAATTTCAGAAGGTTACCAAATGGCTCAATGAAAATGACCTGATCATCAATTTAAAACCCGGAAAAACAGAAGCGGTATTATTTGGCACCCCACAAAAGCTTAGAAGATCAGAAAAGTTGAATATCTCCACAAATAATGTCATGATTAACACTGTTGAAAAGTACGAATACCTAGGAACAGTTCTCGATTGTTCACTAAATTTCAAATTGAATTTCAACAAAATTTGCAAGAAAGTTAATTCTAGAGTAAGATTATTAACACGTATTCGACACGAAACGACACCACATGCTGCCGAATGTATTTATAAATCAATGATTCTGCCATTGTTGATGACATGTGACAATGAAACTCTCTCCTCAACTGTTATAAACAAAAAGTATCAGTCGATTCAAGACAGAGTTCACAAAATTGTTTATGGGAAACGTTCATCGAATAAATGGCCAAGCATCAAACACCTATGTTCTGAACAAGTATGTACTCTGGTTCATAAAATGCTTCATCAGCAAGTTCCAGATATTTTTAAAGGATGTTTCGAAGTATTTCAACATGGGAAGAACACTCGTGGAAATGGAAAGTGTTTAAAACTACGAAAAGTGAAAACGGAAAATGGCAGAAAAATGTTCAAATTTCAAGGTGCCTTAGTTTATAACACACTGCCAAATGATCTTGTTACCGTAGATAATATAATGAAATTTAAAAGTGAAATTAGGAAATTTTATAGAACTTAATTGTCTCCTGAACAATTTCTACTTCGTAATTTTATGATTTTTCAATAGTGGTATTTACAATCTTTGCTCTCTACTACACTTCGTAATGATTTGCTAATCACGTACATCGTCATTGTCGTAGAATATTGTTTTAATTATGCATTTTATACTGATTTTTTATTTATTGGATTTCTGCGTAAGCAAGAAATACTTTACGATCGTCCGTGTTTTTCTGTTTTTTCATCTTACTGTCCAAACCTACGCATTTTTGTTTCTTAAATTTCATTGGTTCATAAAAAAGCCGTCTTAATTGTCATTGGTGCATAATGCCCGATTTCTACGAAAGGGTGCTAATTTAGCCACCTCCACTTAAATAGCGATAGTTTATTGGCTGATTTTCGCCATGCCATGTGATCGTCCACAAAACGTTTTAAAAATGGCAGCGAAAGAACGTGTGTAGTTTGCTAAAAGTTTCTTTGATGGAAATATGGCTTTAAAAGAAGTTAATACAGCTTATAATTTTATATAAAGAATTGCATTACTGTTGGGAACTTATCATGTTCACAAAATTAAATTACAGTGTGGTTATTCTGTTTTTTGAAAGAAGTTTTCTTGAAGTTTAAAATATGAAAACAGTGCCAATACATGGTGTGTGGAAGAAAAGGTATTTCTTGTTTTATTTTTGCTCCAAGCCTTTTTAAATATGAAAGACCTTCGTGTATTTTGTATGTGTATGCATGTTTGAAGTCAATTTTTAGAAGCTTTTGGATTTTTAAAGCTCAGCTTAGCTTCCTTTCAGCTCCTCCCCAACATCACCAACATATGCACTTTATACAGCTATATATACTATATTTAGTAGCAATTGTTGGATGTATTCTGGCTATATCAGCTTATCTCTTTTCTCCCTGCGTATGTTGTATTTTTTTTAACTTTTAGATTAGATATGAGCTTTAATTTCTAAGTAATTATTATTGTGATATTTATATTTTTCATTCTGAGGAGATCAATATAGAAACTTTATATATTAGTTTGTGCTGCCCAAACGATATGTTGGTTACCGCCAGTATACACAATCTTTTTATAGGATTCGTTATATTTAATGCGGTTAAATTAAAGTTTCGTATTGTGTCGATGCACTTTTTTGGAGTACGTGGGTGGCAAATATCCAGTAACAATCATTCAGCTTATTCGTACAAAAAAACAGATCTTCATAAATGATCTCCGCGATAGCATAAAGAAAAGCCCCTTTTTCATGTTATGGTAGGCTGACTTTCTTGACGAACATTGTCAGTCGCATCAATATTTTTGTTTATTTAATGCTGATGCTTCTCGAGCTGAATGATGTGACTGTCTTAGTTTTGCAGGACTAGTGTGCTAGTGTTGCATTTTCGTGGCATTTTCAGCAGCAAAGCTTGCAGAAATCCTTCTGCCCGGTAGGGCATCTTGTTTATTTATTTGTTTATTTTATTTATTTATCTACTCATTTATTTATTACTTTTTTATTAGTTTTACTCAATCTCATTTTATTCATTCTGTGTGTACTCTATTTCAGTCTTTAAGCTCTTTTCTCTTTTCTTTACCTTATCTAAACATCTCAGTTCAATTACGATGACAACAATTTTTTTTTACAACTTGGTATTTTTTATTAGATAATTTTAGATTTTTATAATTTTAGATTAATATATTTGAATTTTAGCCATTTTTAGTTTTGATTATTTTAAACAGCTATTTCATTTATAACAGTTTTTTAAAACTGACGAAAAACGCTGTATAAATATTGTCAATAATAATAATAATAATAATTATCAACACAAACAGTAATTGGCAAATTTGAGTTATGTTCACCTAGAACTAACATTTGAAACTTTGATGGATTTGCGGCTAAAAGATTTACCTTGTACCATACTAGGACTTTAGAGAGGTCATGCTCCAAATTTGCCATGACTTCATCAATGTTTTCAGCACATGCATATAAAGTGTTATCATCGGCAAAATTGCAAATGTTAGTTTTTTCTATGGTATACAGCAAATCATTAATAAATATATTAAATAAAAGAGGTCCTAGTATTGAGCCTTGTGGGACGCCTTTGAGAATTAACAACCAAGAACTAAAAACTGAACCAACTTTCGTTCTTTGATAGCGGTTATTTAGATAACTTTTGAGAAGCCTGCAGGCTTTTCGATTGAGACCGTAAGCAGAAAGCTTTGCAATAAGCAGTTTATGATCTATGCAGTCAAAAGCTTTTGACAGGTCCATTAAAATCGCGCCAACTTTACCGGACTTGTCAAGGCACTGATGCCATTGGGCAACCATGCTGAGGAGAGCATGCTGGGTGCTGTGCTTAGATCTAAAACCACAGAGTTTAGGATGCAGTATGTTATCAAAGTAACCAGCTAGTTGAGTAAATAAAATCTTTTCAAAAAGTTTTGAAAAAGGTGGTAATATACTTATCGGCCGGTAATTTTCTCTGAGAAACTTTTCCCCTTTTTTGAAAACTGGAGTAATTTCAGCGAGTTTGAGACACTGTGGAAAATTTGCAGTTGTGAGAGTTTCATTTATGTACACGTTTTTTTTTTTATTAGAACCCAGTTTATAAGAACATTTAGGCTGAAATTCGGCAAAAAATTAAGAACATCGTAAGAACATGCCCAGCCTCGAAGCTAAAAAATTAGTACATGGAATTGAGACATAAATCATTTAAAACATAAAATATTTTTACGTTTTTAAAGTAATCGGAAAAATGCGTACAAAAGGTTTTAAAGTTCCTACAGCAACACCACTTCTACACCATCAAACTCTTCTACTCCGACGAAGTCCTCATCTTCGTCGCTGAAAAGCACCTTGTATTTTCCGATACGTGTGTTAAAATATCGAATCTATTATAAAGGCGCAATTTTTTTCTTCAGATATTTGATTTCGTATTAAGAACGTCAATAAGAACATCTGAGGCTCAAATTTACTGAAAAAATAAGCACATCCAGGCTCAACCAAAATTAAGGTGTTCTAATAAAAAAAAAAACGTGTATGCAGCAAGTGGTGTGGAGATTATATCAGCAACCATTCGAATTATCTTAGTGGGGATTGGTCCACTAACACTTTTCTGTATGTCCAGATCGAGTAGCACACGGTGCACCTCCTCCGGTGTTACATCTTTAAACGAAAAGGTAATATTGGCTCTATTTGAGCGCTTTATAGACTCAATACTTGGATGGTTGTGATATTTTCTCAGAATGAGTTCTATTTCCTCCTCAGTATCTTCCTCAATGGGACAAGTTTCCCAGGGAGTTATCCTAAGATTATCAGTAATATTTACAAAGTATTTATTAAATAACTCAGAAATAGTATTTTCATCCTTTAGAATATTCTTTTGATCATCAAACAAATGAATACTTTCACGCACTGGGGAGCGGTTCGAAAAAAAGGGCTTTGCAGACTTCCAAAAGTTATCAGATTTTCCCAGTGCCTGGAAATGTGCTTGTTTTGTTTGGCGATTTAAATTAACAACCTAGTTTTCGTTGCTTCTTGTATAAATTTTTGAAATAAGGGTCACCAGTCTTATTTGCCTTGTTTTTCAAGAAAGAGCGCTTCATGATGGCTTTTCGAAGAGATTTTGTAAGATAAGGTTTTTGATTCCCTCTGATAGTGCGCTTCTTTCTTGGAGCATGGACATCTAAGACAGATTCAAACATTGTCATGAAAGATTTAAAACAGTCTGATTAACGAGTTAGTGAACTAGCCAGATCATTTTGAAAATACCGTTCTGAGAAATTTCGAAAGCTTCTATAGTGCAGAATCTGAGGTGGGGACCTTTCATACGCTGTTTTGAACATGGTATAAACCAAGTGATGATGGTCACTTATTCCAGTTTCGAAGGAGTTGCTTTTTTGAAAACTCCTGCTTTTATTGGTGAGTATGAGATCAATGCATCTACCATCACTCGATTTATAGCACCTAGAGTGTTTTATCAAATTATGTAATGAAAATTGAGATATAAAGTTTTTCATATATATATTAGATATTTCTTCATTAAAGTCACCCATGATAATCAAATTCTCATATACTGCTGAATAATAATCTAATATATTTGTAATCTCATCCAAAAAGTATTTCAAATTTTGTTTCGGATTTCTATATATCGACAAAATAAGCCATTTTTTCTTTCTAAAATTTAATTCAGTGACTATACATTGGATATCATCTTTCCTTACCGGACAATTAAGCTGTCGTAATAGCAAGTTTTCTCTGCAATAGAAAAGCAAGCCACCACTTTTATCAGAAATGTCTAAACGGATTGGTTGTTTAAAACCAGATCGAGCAAATTGTGCAGTAGAGAAAGATGAGTCCAATTTACTCTCTGAAATACACAATACATCAACAAAATTAAGAATGGTGTCTTGAACTTCATCAATCTTATTCCTGATTGAGTTAATATTGATATATGAGATGACCGGACAATTTTTTGTTTTTGAGCAATTTTTCAAGGATTTCAGAGGGTTTTCGTATTTTGTAAAGTTATCAAGGCTTTCAACTTCTTCATTTAAAAATAGTCAATTTTTTATCACATTTTTGAAATTTTTAGCCAATATTGAAGAACCTTTACGATTCAAGTGTAGCTTACTTCTGTTTAGATGGTAATTTTCATTTATGTTGGAATTGTCTATGTAACCGATGTTGCGATCGCTAGCTTGCTTACACAATAGTAAATTTAGGTCCTTTACTTTTTCATTTAATTCGTCATTTCTTGCAGTCATGCCTGATATAAGAATGGTGTTTTTATCCGTTTTTAGTGAGCTAGCAAGATTTATATCTTGAATGATCGTAAAAGCTAGCA
The DNA here is from genome assembly GCA_027922465.2 of Turritopsis dohrnii. Lineage (NCBI taxonomy): Eukaryota > Metazoa > Cnidaria > Hydrozoa > Anthoathecata > Oceaniidae > Turritopsis > Turritopsis dohrnii. The sequence goes on along the minus strand of BQMF02000244.1, from coordinate 537,347 downwards.
GAAAACAAACATCTTCCACTGGCACTGCATCTGCACTGCACTGTCTGAAAAAAACGGTTGATGAAGGTTTCCATACCGCAAAACCAGATCTGAAAATACGGGTTTGAAACGGGACTGAGATCTAATCATGATAAACCTAATTATTCGCGCGATACTCTTTGGCACGTGTGGTGTGTGCCGTGTGTATTGTTTGAGATATGGGAAAGAAGAAATTGAAAAGTAATGTTACTTTTTATGATAATTATCCAAGAATCATAATATTATAAGAAATCCTGTTACTACGTGCGGTTGTTTCTCCACAGAAAGAGATCTAAAATTTGATATTTCAAGAAAAACACTTAATTCCCTTGTCAATTTTGGTCAAATCATAAGATGAAACGTTTCTTGGTAAATGAAGTTTCTTTTAAAAAAAGTGCAGTTTCTTATAAAAATACCCGAAGTTTGTTTTTAAAAAAATATGTATAATGAATTACTGCTTCGGTAGAGTAGGCAATAGAACATTGGCATAGTGCGTTTTCGGTTACACCTGGCAATTTTTCGATAGGTAAATGTTCGAACCCGGGTCAAGTCAATTTTGTTTTTACCAGAAAATTAGAACGGCGACCACGAAAGATTCATAGACAAGGATATTTTAATAACAAACTGATCAATAATTTATATTGATATTTGGTCCTTGGATGGTCAGATTTCGATTTCCACCTGTGATACCTATTTAATTAGGTCCTAGTTGTCACGTGACACGTCACGTCATGGTTTTGGACATGCTGAAAAATGAAAAAAAAAATCAAAGTGCAAAAAATCTTATACCATATTCCAAAGAGTATCAAAAATAGATCAAATCAAACAAAGTATTAGAACCCATATCTGAAGTTGCTTATTCTCTTTAAAAATGAAGTGATTCATGACGTCAGTAGTTGAAAGTAGAAAGTCGGGAACAATTGTTTTTATTCCGAAGAGAATTTTCTGAAATCTTTGATGCGGTTAACAGAAAAATTTAATTTTGTTTGTTGTCTTTCATCGCCATCGTCTTGGAAGTATTAGGGACCTTACGAACAGACAACGCGTAGGACTACGACGACGTAGCAAATAAATTTTTTGACGTCCTAGTTGTACGGCCGCGTCAAAGCAAAAACGACCTTACGAAATGAAATAGAGGACGTGCCAAATTTCAATTTGTAAACAAACTAAGATGCCGAAGTTTCGTGAAGCGAGAGAAGCGTTGCTGCATGCATATTCTGAAAGTTTGATTGATGATGAGGAATTCTGCCTGCTATTTGATTTAAATACTTCCAAGAACCCAGACATTGAGTATTGGAGTTACCCAAAATTTGATTTGAATAAATACGGTGATGATGATGTGATAGCACAGTTTCGTTTTATGAAGAAAGATATTCCTCGACTTCAAAGTGCTCTTAACCTACCTAACGAAATAATTTGTCATTTTTACAATGATATTGCAGTTGATTCTACAGAAGCTTTATGCATTGTTCTTAATAGACTTGCTTATCCATGTCGATATATAGACATGGTACCAATATTTGGAAGATCCATACCACAATTGAGTATGATATTTAATCAGACAATTGATCATATTGATTCTAACCATAGTCATAGGTTGCAAGATATGAATCAAAACTGGTTAAACCCACAGTTTCTTAGAGAATTCGCAGATTCAATTCAGTACAAAGGAGCAGCACTTAACAATGTGTGGGGTTTCTTAGACGGTACTGTAAGGCCTTGCTGTAGACCCAGCAGAAATCAACGTATTCTATACAATGGCCACAAAAGATTACACGGTTTGAAATACCAATCTGTTACAACCCCTAATGGAATGATAGCTAATTTGTATGGGCCTATCGAAGGAAAAAGGCATGATTGCGCGATGTTAGCCATGTCAGGTTTGCTGCAAACACTTCAAAGATATTCCCATGGTCCAGATGGTGAAGTGTTGTGTGTTTTTGGAGATCCAGCATATCCTTTGAGAAGGCGCTTACTAAGTCCTTATACTGGTGCTCAATTAACACAACAACAAAAAGATTTTAACAAATCAATGAGTCAAGTAAGAGTGACTGTTGAATGGATTTTTGGAGAAGTGATTAATAATTTCAAATTCACAGATTTCAAAAAAAATCTGAAGGTTGGACTAACATGTGTGGGTAAATTGTACAGAGTGAGTGCACTACTAAGCAATGCACACACATGTCTTTATAAAAATAAGGTATCCAAATATTTTGATGTTGACCCACCATTACTTGAAGATTATTGGTCAGCGCCGCAAGGTAGCTGATCTTTCATTTCCCCGTGTCTGTCAGTCAGTCCGTCCGTCCGTCCGTGTGTGTGTAATGTTGCAGGTCTTTACGCCCCAGTTAGACGCCCGTTGTTGCTAACTTTAAATTTTTCAGTTCGAAATCAGAAAGTATAAAGCACGATGTTGATTTTTGGAAAATATGTCACTTGTGTGTGACGAAGTAAATATATTACAATACAAAAAGAGTTCTCTTCATTCGAATAAATGAAAGAATTATTTTGTTTTAATGCGCCCTCTCCCCGCCCTTTATTTGAACAGAAGTGCATTCTGGTAGTGAAACGCTGCTAAAACTTATCAACAAGAACCAGGACAAGAAGTACATTACTTTGGTTCCTCTAAACGATCAAATTAGGCTTTACATGCGATCATACAACAACTTATATGGAAGTGTAATTGAATCAAGACATGAACAGCCACGTATCCTAATTGGATGGGATAGAAATTCTGGAAGAAAAGTCAGGCAAGTTGCATAGATTATTTATCTGATGCCACTCAAATTAATGTTTTCTTTTTCTCCAAAACATTATATATATTTAAAGTTAAGATGTTAGCTTACATACCTTAAGGGAAGACAAGGTGATTCTTACTGAATTATTCTATTCATAGTCACAAGAAAAAGCTTGGAAAATATACATATTTTCTAGCTGAGCTGAATTATATTTTTTTTATCTGTTTGTAAAAATTTTTTGCTTATATGTGACGGTTTGAGGGAAAATCATAACAAGTGATAATTTCTGATAAATTTATCAGTAAATTATATACTGATTAGAAAACAATAGATTTAATCAGTAATTCGTTCGATGAATCAGTATTACTGATAAAATAATCGGTAAATACTGATACAATCAGTAATACTGATTCATCGAACGAATTACTGATAAATCGAACGAATTACTGATTATTTACTAGTATTATTGATTATTACTGATAAATTTCTGATAAATTATCAATTAATTTATCAGTAATATCACTTGTTACGATTTTCCCTCAAACCATCACATATTAATTATATTTGAACCAACATAAAAGGGGGCTATTTCCTTTTCGCACCCCCTATTTTTTCCCTGGAAACCGTTCTACACAACACAAGGAACATATATAATAAATAGTCAAAAAAGATCACATTTCTTTACAATTCACGAAAAAGATGATAATTTTGATACCTAATTTTCTCAAAGAAATGAATGTCTCAGAAAGAAAGATTATTTATAAAAACACTGCCGATCGCTTATTCCGCTCTTTTGATTTTGCAGCACTCTCCGTCCAGGATATTTTAGGGTCAGGGTTAGGGTTAGGGCTAGGACTAGGGTTATTTTAATCTCTTGTGCTGAAGGGCCAACTAGTAAAAAAATATGGCAGATACATTTGTTGGGGGGAAATCATTTAATGGAACTTTTCTCTTGAAAGCTTAAAATTTAACCATATTCATATCTTTAAATATATCTTTTATTAATTTATCTTCTTCTATTTGGTCTCTTTTTTACCATATAAATGTTCCTTGTGTTGTGTAGAATGGTTTTCAGTGAAAAAAATAGGGGGGTGCGAAAAGGAAATAGCGCCAATAAAAGATCATCAAAATTGCTGAAATCAGATACTTACTTCTTCTTAATTGCTTCTCTTCAAAATGAAGCTCACATATACTTATATTCCTCTTTTGAATTTGCTCCCTTAATGATTTGTCAACAACCCTGTTTCTCTACGATATCTATCCGTTTAGTTCGTAAATTAATGCTATAGTCTTCGTCTCCACTTGGAACACGAAATATAGCGATCCCTTGCGTAGACCTTGAGCTAGAACAACCAATTTGCTCCAGGCATGCTGAGTTTACTAAAGAAAACTTAAACTTTCCCGCCTGATGTTTAATTTCCATGCACCATAAAAAAGCATTGACTCTAGTTTTTCGCAGAACTCGACATATTAAGAATATGCGGCCCGCATCGGCCCTATTTCCAGACTATTCTTTTTCTTGTGACTATGTTCTATTTCATTGTGTTCTTGTACTGTTACACAATTTTGTAGCTTGAAATTTTAAATGAACAAAAATTTACCAAAAGACCTTTTGAAATGGCACAAGTTTAGCAAGTTTTGACATTTCTGTTGTCATCGTTATTAGTAAAATTAAATTAATTATTAGTAAAATTAAATTAATTATTAGTAAAATTAAATTACAAGCTGAATCGTAAGTATATATAAAAACAAGAAGTTAATTGTAATAGCCTAAAAATTTCATGTTATATATAAGGTTAAATATGCTAAAAGTTAAACATAAAAACAAAAACAAAAACAATTATACAATATACTACCTTATACCTACTTATTAATGCTGGAGAATTTCTTGCAGCACTATTAATTACTGTTTATATTTGCAATTTTGTCATGAAATTGCAAAACATTTCCTCGTAAAGCTTTTTCTCATTCTTAAAGCAAATGTTTTTCCAAATTGAACACGTAAAGGGGAAGTGGATTGTACTGCAGACTACAAAATGATGAAATATATGAAAATAATGAACCACGGAACAAGAAGACAATATTTTACTTTTCAATCTATCTCTATTACCAGGGTCTAATCTAAAAAGGCAGGGCAGCGTCCGGCAGAAGGGAAAAGGGCACATTATGAACATCCAAGGGGCACTTTTTAGGTAAAGGGCAATCTGAGCTTTATTTCGCTTCGGTGGGTTAAACCTGTGACCCCCTTATACAAGAGTGATTTATGAAGTTTTTAAAGTGAAATAAATTTTTAAAAAAACAAAAATGCTGAGGGCAGCGTCCGATCAACGGATCAAATACTGGCCTAGATTAGACCCTGATTACATCATTATTATCACTATTATACATTCAGAACTTTTTTTTCTATCTTGTACAGGTAGAAAATGAAGGAGATTCTTCAGATTCTATATGTAGATAGGAATATTTTTGTTATTCTAGATATAATGAAAATGATGATGAGTAAAGGATGAAAAAAACTTTTTAAAATTTTTAAATTTGTGAGTTGCACAAGTTTGTCCCACAAATTCTGACATTTTTTGCAAATTCACAAAAATTAATTCTGCAAATCATGATTTTCTTGAGGTTCAATTTACAAAATTTTATCCCCTAATTAGTTCTTCCGCAAACAATTTATACGAATAAGGTAACATATTTTACTTGAATATTTAAATCAGGGTTAATCCAACCTATATACAAACCTTCCTTTAATTTGGCATATGCCCAAACCACAGTCGTTGTCACTTTCTGCATTTTTGTGCCATTATGAAAAATATTTGAAAATCAGACAAAATACATACAAATTATTTCAGATTTTTTTTTAACCAGAGAAAAAGAAAAACTTCTTTGAACTGAATTTTATCTTTATAGGAGTGATAAATTTAGTTTTATTGCCACCATGAAATAGAAATTCAGTAACTATTTTCCCTTCAGGTATAATTCAAAACTTCAAAATTATGATGTTGTAATTCTATTTTCTATAAGTCCTGAATTTTGTGAAATGGGATTAGTTAGAATTAATTGGTGCGTTGTGCAATTATACATAACTTTTTACACTTTTATTTTTAGTAATCAGCAACTGCCTGGCAGTAGATCTTCATTTGACCTCATCTGTGGACCACTTACTTGGTACAAAAAAAGGTTCACTTGCGTGTTAAACCAAACACGTAAGCTTGTAAGAACGTAAAGCTGGAAAGTCCAACTTGTAAAACTCAAATTTGAAGCTTAAATAAAATCGATTAAAGTATCAAAGTTGTTGTAGTTGTAATGCCCAATGCCCATATGATTTCTGTTGATGCGTGTCGTATTACAGTATATTGTTTATATGGTGTCACAGAAAATCCCCCGACTAATAAGGAAAAGGATTTAGTTGATTGTTGTGGAAACGCAAGGTTTTCTTTTATAACGTTTACCTTGATATTTAGTTAAGGCAACTTCCGTTCAATGAATCTATTAGAAAAAAATGCGCATGTTATACGTTATTCGGCTCATAGAAATTTGCGTTTTTGTCTCGATCTCGGAGGTAGTAATCTGTATGCAATATGCAGGGCTTCTTCGGTTATTATTCATTCGACGATTTACTCTTTGTGAAAATATTACAGGGGCCCTTTTTATCACGAGAGGTTTTTAATATGTCTTTGCTTTGAGCGAATGGATTTACATTTGGGATTCGCATGTTCACCAACCGAATACGGGCTTACCAGATACTAATCAAACTGTATTGTAGCTAGTCATTTTTCTTTTCCAAAGTGATCACGATCTTTAGACATCTGACATGTGACATCTTTAGACAGTTCGCGCTGACCTTAAGGCCTATGGGCCTCTTGTTTTCATTAAACAACAACACTGTATTGTTTTAATTTTTTTATGCTTTATAACAGAACTTTTACATATATGGCTATATAACATAAACACATCTATGATCAAACAAATTTCAATAAAGAGTATTTTTTTCAGAACCCTAACAGAATTTGTCAGCAAGTTTATTTATTAATGACATCATTGCCTGGTTCTGTTGAAGAAGTAATGTTTCTCTGGCTTTATTTAAATCGAGTTCATCCCTGCGTAGTTTCAATTCCTCTTCTCGTAACTGGAAATCTCTCTCAGACTTTTCCCTTAAATAAGCTATGGTGTCACCACCAGAATTTCTTTGCTTCTTTTCTTTACTGGAATGTCCGCTATCATTGTTTTGTGCTTCTCTTTTACGAGTTTCAGAAAGTCGTTCAACTGACATTTGACGCATGTCCTCAGCAGCTTCTCTTTCTTCTTCAACCTTCTTAGCTTTTTCAGCTGATTGCTGATTTTGATTCAATTCGCTCTCTTTCTTACGTTCATAAATCTCTTGAAGTAAATCATCAAGCTCGGTATGTTCTGGATTGATACCAGTAGCTCGCTCTTCAAAATTTTTCTTTGTTACATATTGTTGTAAAAGCTTTCTGATTTTATCTCTCAGGGATCTCTGGTCTACCTTAAACCAAATATTAGTGACACAAGTGACTCTGCAATTCTATCTAAGCACTGTCCTCTTTCACGTGAACCATCTTTGTGTTGGTAAAGGTCATGCAAAATAACTTCTCTACATAACATCACTTCGTGATCTTCAGTCCAAATCATTTTTCTAAAGATCAAAAAGTTAAATTGAAAACAGCTGTCGATAAAGTTTGAAAATTTGTGCTTACTGTGTGGCAAAAATTTAGAGATAAATAACAAATCAATATATATATTAAAAAGAGTTATCTAATATGAGAAATAGAAATCCTATTCTCATAGAAATATGACGAATATTTATCAACGAATTCTACTCTTTAGCTCATAGTCACAAGAAAAAGAATAGTCTGGAATCAGGGCCGTTTTCGGGCCGTTTCTTATGAATAAGTCGGGTTCCGTGAAAAACTAGAACCCATGCTTTTTTATGGTGCAAAGAATCTTTAAATCAGGCTGGAAGCTTTAGATTTTTTGAATTATTTTTCACTTCCTCTGGTCTTCCAGGGGCAAGTTTCACCATTTTTGGCTGTTAAATAAACTCAAGGTATCCCTATATTTCGTCTTCCTCGAGGAGACGAAGAGTATAGCGAGAATTAGCGATCGAAATGGGTGGATGTTGTGACACAGAGAGACAGGATGGTTCGTTGATAACCCTCGAGCAAATTAAGAAAATGAATATACACAATATGTTATGTGAATGTTATTTCGAAGAACAACAATTGAGAAGGGGAGTAGGTTCAATCATATGACATTTTCTTTACTATTTTTATGCATATAGCCAGCTACAGCTAGAAGTATATGTATACAATATATATTGTGTTTATAAAGTCTCTTGATACAAAATATGCTATTTCAACAATGTAAGTAATAAATGTCACTTGTGAGTAAAATTATGAAATTCTATTGCAAAGAAATCTTCGTCTGCTAAAAAATATTAAACTGAAAAATTTATTTATTAAACTTATTATATATATATATATATTTATTAAACTTATTATTATATAACAGCCAATTTCTAGACAAGGTCCTTAGAGAACCAGGTAACTCTATTTCCACAAAGGCTCAATGACCAATATCCATTGATCATTCTCGTATTTGTTTAGGTGCTCTACTTATAAAATTTTACGAAAAGCTTTCTGCAATATACTTTTATAGAACTTTATCATTTTCTATAATTTGATTCACAAGTGTCATTTGTTACTTACAAAGTCTTTTGAATAAAATTGTTACAAAATGTTTTAAAAAATATCTAACAAAAATGTATTCCTTTACAAAGTATATATCTATGATAAGCCCATTTCTTCCTGTTTTCCCATATGTAACTTTGATTTCAGGATATATCCCTACTTTAAACCTACCAGTCAAAAGTATTCCACCATCAAGTTCCACAACAAGACAATCTATAATTATCTTTTTTCCTTAACATAAGAAATTTTAACGACAATTCCATTTTACCATTCAATTCCCTTATTCTAAGCATATACAGCCTGTAAGACTTAATAATTTTATTATTTTTTATGCAACTCAATAATTCCAGCGACACAACTCATATTTATGGGCCATAAAAGAGCCTCTAATTAGGAAAAACAGTGTTGCTTGGTTTTAGCCATTTTAGACAATTGAAATTTTCTTGCACTTAATCAGTTAGCCCCCTCAAATAAATTTCTGTTCTGCAGTCCCTGTTATGTTATTATGTAAAAAAGAAATATGAAGCTGCTTCATTATCTCAGTCTACATAACCAGTTTCTCTTATTAATCATGTGCTGTGAATTTACAACCCAAACACTCAAATCTTCCAACACAACAAAGTTCATGTTTATGCTTCCAAAATTATCGCACAACCACATCAAGTTCTCATATTACTCAGTCATAAATGTCAAGGTAGCACCAAAGTTTTTAGTTAGTGAGTCAAGTTCTTCGAGGTTGTGGTCTATTAGATGCATTAGGCACAGTTGCAATTTGTTTGTTGATGTTATGACATACGCAATAACATTGAATGTGTCTATAGGTCAAAGCCATTTTTTATGTCTATTTTCTAACATGTTTATATCCAAGCAAATCTAAAAAAGGGATCAGAATCAGCATGCATTCAGTGATTGAATTCGTCAAATACTTGGTATCTATACGATATGTACTCTGGAGTCCTCAATAATAAGAGGGGTGCAATAATAGGAGATTGGACGTTGCAATAGATATTAATAATAGGTAGGGAGGGGTACAATAATTGGCGACAATTTGCAGGAGTCAGCACACTTGAAAATTACTTTGGGCTAATAGTCAGCGAGTCAGCGAGTGTAAGAAAGTGCATTTTCCTCCCTTCCCCATCTTCATCAGAAACTAATTGAAATACTTTAAGCAAATAAATACCTTAAATCCATAAATTATTCTGTTCACAAGGAACTTTATTGATAGCAAAGCTAGAATCCAGACTGCTATGTCTTTGTAGATGCAATTTCTTTATTTGTTTTGGAATGTTTTGGTTTTAAGACAAGCTAGTCATGATGGAGATAATTACGTAAAAAAAAAAACACTTTGGGAGTACTTCTGCCTAGAGAAACTTTTATCTCAGCCATTTTTATTATCTCTCAGTAATATGGCACATAGGTTGAGATTTAGGTTTAATTTAACCACTAAAACAGACTTTTGAGGGGTGTAGGGGATGAGAACAATGAAAACACAGGGTCTTACATGAAAGTGTGCCCAATTAATGCTTTTATGATATGTATATAGCTATAAAAATAGCTGTTTTCAGAGGCTGCTTCAGTGTCCTTGAATATCCAAGCTCAATGATTTCGTTTCAATATAAGTCCGCAGCAATTTCGTTCTAGTTTTGTCAGATTTCATTTTGTGAGGCTGTTGTTTATCTTTCTTAAAAGAAAAGGTTCTTGTGCAAATGTACAGCATGAGCAAATTTTCAAGTAAATTCATTGAAGGTTCTTTCTTCATAACATGGTCATCTCTGTTCCTTATTTTAGAAATAAGTCAAGGATGTAGGAATCTTTCACCAAGTGCTTTCCTTGTTGTCAACAGCAGTAAAAATATATTAGGAGGTACATTCCAAAATCCATTTTAATCATGAACGTCAACCAGTTTGTGCTCCAGAAAACATGCAGTGATATCGTCAAATTTTCCAGCAAGAAGAACTGATAAACAATGTCGATTATAAAGCTTTCTTGAAACGTATTCATTGATATATATTCCCAAATACATATCCATTCAAATAAGCAATAATTGAAAATCTTTCAGTATCTTTGCAGTTAAAATTCTTCTTGAAAGCTTCTAACGTCAGTTAAGTGAGCCAAAAATGATTTACAATTTAAAAGCCCACAATTACAGAACACTTCTTACTGATCCCTTGAAACAAATCTTCAGCCTTTCAGCCTTGTTCGATGCACATGTATAAATTTTTAAATAAAACTTATCACCATCTCCATCAAACGATGAATGATGATGATCTTTGAAAGTATAAAGCCAAACAACATCACATTTTATAGGTCAGGATAACAACCCTCTTCGACCACTTTTTTCCATGATTTTCCTTTCAAAAACGGGTGAAGCATTTTTTCTGCAATTTTAGAGGACGTAGAATTTATCATGTTTGGAAATTAAACCAGGACTTAGAACACGTTCTACCAGAGGCAAACCTTTCTTGAAATGTTTACAAGTAAACGATGCCCAACAAGAAGAGTCATAAGGCATATCACCAACAGCTGAAGTACATCCCTGATCTGATCAATAGCCGCAAAAATTGCATCAAGGAGCATCTCCAGAAAGGAAATCTTCCTGTCTTGCTGCTACTCATCCTGCTTGTTTTGCACCATAATTGTGCGGGCCGTTCAAATTGCAACTTCTCGCTGCAAATCGGTCGTTTAGGGCCGCATTTTCCAGACTATTCTTTTTCTTGTGACTATGTTTAGCTGTAGCATCTATCTATTTATGTTCTGTCTAATAAAAAAACAACCAAACAAAAATATACTCACTTCATTTTTTCTTTCCCATGATCTGATCTGAAATATAAAGGTTTGCAGTTATTTTCTCAGCATTTTCAACCTATGCACTTGGCAACTTACATTAAGGTATACATTAACACTTATACTTGAAATCTTTGCTTTAAAAATGAAATATTAATAGCAAAATTCTTACGTCGTGCTCACAACGTGACTTTCCATGTTTCTACCACCGCGCGTAATGTTACACGACGTTCAAATCAGGGAATCACCACTATACGCATGCGCACTAGTAAATTTTAGGCGAGATACGTCGTCGTCTTCCGTTGCGTCGTCCTTTCGTAAGGTCCCTATTAAACCGTCTGGAAAAATAATGTGCGCATGAATTATATAGCCAATCTGCTGACGTAATTGCATAAATTATGGAACATAATAAATTAAACAAAAATTTCCCGTTTCTGGATGATCTGGTTTTGCGGTATGGAAACTTTCATCAACCGGAAAAAACATGGCGTACTACTTCGCTGAAGACTAGCCTCTATTCTTACTACCTTAGCTAGGCCAAACTTTAATACTGAACCGCGGCTATAAAAGTGAACGGAGAAGATGATGATGATGAAGGAAACTGCCGGTTTTAACATATATTTCGCCCTATGGGGAAATATATAAAAAACACAGTTGTAAAGAAATGTTGAAAAGATAATATTATTAGTGAACTTAAGAAAAAGAAGCAGTTATATTGAAATTTAAATAATATTTCCACGGAATGGCAAATGAGAGTTACGATTCTTCCTCTTCGTCGTGCATCAAAGATTTTCCGTTATCTGGTTTATCTGATGACAGTGATTTAGAGGAAATTAAAGAAGGATTTTATGGAATGCAACTACAGCCTTTTCAATTTGAGCCCCTATCAAAAAGAAAGATAGAACCTGAATGCTACGAACCACAAAAAGTGATAATTGAAAAAGAAAAAGTCAGAGTTGGGTCGTTGTTTTGGTGCAAATGTGAATTTTGCAGGATAGAGACTCGAGAAATGGATTGTCTATGCTGCCAAGAAGTTGATGCAATATCCGATGATAAATTTGCAGGTATTTTATTTGCTAACGTTTAATTTACTACATAGTATAGAAAAGTACAGTTAACTTAATTGCTTCTTTCACCATGTTTAGGAAGGAAATGTATTACCGAAAATGATGACTTTCAGATGCATTGTCTTCGAAAGATCGTCTTGTTAAATGTGTTGGTGGGGTTACCCGAAACAAGAGGTGATCAATTAGAGTCGAATCCAACGAATCGCTCTCTACGATTTGCGGCATATAAACAATTCACTTGGTTTGTTTATACCAAACTTGGGAAAGGAAACCGTCGAGTTATTCCATCATGTGTTCTGTGGAAGACAAGAGACACTTTTCCTGAAGAAAGTGGTGAATACATTCCTTTTGAACATGGCAAAGATTAGAAAAACTTATACATACATCAAAAAATACCCTAATATATAAACTATACTATACATAAATGAAATACTAAACAAACAAAAAATATAACGCAATCAAATCTTCCTCTCTATTTAGTTTGAAATCTTGAAAATTGTTTTTCTATGACATCTCTTTTGTTTGGTTTAGGCGTAGAAGCGATATTTCTTGGAATTTCTCCTTCTTCGTCAGCTTCTTCTAGATGGAATGACTTTTTCTCGATGATAGCGGTTATAGATTTGTCAACTAAGTTTGCAAAATATTGCAAATCTTTTTTTTCTTTAATTGGTTTAGCGACCCAAGTTTTAGAAATTTTAGAAAAATTGACGTTGTAACGCTTTTCTCCTTTTTTCGTAGCTGCCTGGGGAAGATCGCTTCCTTGATTAAAATCTAGAGCTGCTAGTTTACATCTAGCTTCCATTCCTTTCTTTGAGAAATGAGTACTTTTAGGAACCCATTTATTTAAAAGCGCATGGTAAACTTCTAAGACTCCTGTTTGTGAATACTTTGTTAGAAATGCCATGTCGTTTAGAAGCCTCGTGTCAAAAATTACTGTCTGCAATTCTGCAAACGTGATTGAAGTAGGCGAAAGCCATTCGCGATCATCTAACTCCTGATTAAAAACATTCATGATAAAACTCGTTTCCAGTCCAGCTGTGCTTATTTTGAATATGAAATATCACGCTTACCCACTTTTCTTTTAATAACGTATGATTTTGGTCACAGGTAGCATAAGACCACCACAAATGATTGATAATTGATTTTATCCATGGCTGAAGCTCTTTACAAGATTTTTTCTTTGCAACGCCCAATAATTTAGACTTGACTGATTTGCTAAAATGCCATACATCAAATTGATGATCTATGTCAACTCGTTCTTCTCTAATGTATTTCCTAATTTGTACATGACGGTCTGTGGTCAACTGTTGCACGGTCACATTCTTTTTGTCCAGTTCTCTAAGAACTTTGATCAAACCAAGCTTTTCCATATGATTTGAACAGCCCTTGACTTCAGTGACCTGAGTCAAGGAAATGGCGATCACTTTATTAACTCTTTGATCAAACGAAGAATATGTCAGATATTTAGCGTTGTGACCTGGGCTATCACAACGTCCATCACCACTCAATGACAGAGGTTGCAAATCAACAAACGAGGATAACGATTGTTGTTCTTTTACCCAGGCTTCGTTTGCGATATTGAAGAATGTATTTTGTAGACTGTAATACTGTGTTTTGGTTATCCAAGGTATGTTCATTACTTCAAAATATTTTTGGAGCTTTCGAAATGTATTGGAGCTGAACAAGACCGAGGCTGCTGATCTGAGGTTTCCAATGCTAAAACGATTCTGTACGGGTTGTGAACGCCAACAAAATTCGTGTCCACTTTCACAAAGAAGATAAATGCAAAGGGCGGAGCCTGTGGTAATGAACCTCTTTATTTTACAAGGAGATATGCAAATAAAACACAGCTTGAAGAGCATTGCTAAACAAGACCAAAACACTATGTACGCTGTTCCTTGTGGATAATTTTCTTCGCCATCATCTTCTTCTGTTGACGATGAATCAATCGTATCAAAACAGTCACTGAAAGAAGTATCCGGTTCGTTTTGAGGTTCTTCATCAGAAAAATCTGATAAGATATCCATGTTTTCTCCTGACATAGGTTCAGTTTGTGTAGAAACAGAAGTATATGAAGGAGTTTCAAAGTCTGTCTGTGTAGATGTAGTGTTTATAAACAACTCATTCTCTCTATCAAGCTGTTCCATAGCATTGTTGTTTTCAATTGCGCTAGTAATTAACAAGCGTTTTGTGAAAGTTTCGTTCCTCTTTTCCGTGTTGACCCTTTTCAAAGAAGGTTTTGAGAAGGAGAAAACTGTTGGAATAGCATCGGCCTTTAAGATTCATCTGATTGGCTTACCAAGTAGCTCATTCTTAAAATATATGAAATATTCATTTTATATATAAAAGTAGTTTATCATCATGTTCCTTTCCTCAAATCAAAATGAAAACTAATATTTACCTTGAGATCTCTCTGAAAACATTCTTCTTCAAAATGTTGATGGCAGACCCGAACATTTTCTTCTTTTGGCAAATTTTCTCTTTTTAGCTTAGCTACCCATTCTTTCCTTAAAGAAGCTTCTTTTGGCAGTCGGAAAAAGCTAATCTTTTCACTACCTTTCTTATTTGATGAATTATTGCAATCTATTGCTGAACACTAAACCATGATGAAAAATAAATATTCGTTGGACGAAAATAAAATTCTTAATTTAATCTGTGTTTTTATATAATACTCTCTCGTTGTTCTCTCTTTAATTTTTCTTGTTTTAGTTTTTTTTCTGATTTAAGTATTTAAGTCGCCAATGACGTCACAGAAAAGAGCACACAAAATAAAAAGTCTAAAAAACATACATAATAAGATGTTTTTGTGAAAAAAGAAAATTTTTTTTATAAGTTATTAAACATTTTCTTTCATTTATTAAAGAGTAAATTTTTGACCGAACCACTCCTTTAACGACAGCTCATGTCAGGCTTCGTGTTAAATTTGACATTCCCCGATTTAATATTTTTGTGTAACCTCACTTTACTTTTTAGAAGGCCAGCACAATTATTGTTACTCCATTGTAAGCGTGTGTTACCCAAATATGAAGTTTTGACATTTCCCCCGAAATTATTTTTTCTGCGAAAGTTTCTTTATTTTCATTATAAATATCCAGCATGTTTCATACAGCAAATTCTGTACTCCATCATAGAGCTTATATTCATATTACTTAGTTATGTATTACAAAGAAATTATTAGATAACGGATGAGATCGAAGGTGATTTATTAACGATTTTTAGGTTCATTTTATAAGCAGTGCTGTGCCAAGATCTGATTTTCTAGAAATTTTTTTTACCTTACAAATATTATCTTTGAAAAATAAAGTGAGCGCTGCAAACAATTTGAGCGTAAATACGTCCTAAATCTCCATTGTAGATGTTATTTTCGTTTAATATGGCGATTAACGTTATTACTTTTTTAGGCTTAAAAGGAGGATTTAAAACATTTTAAATCTTTTTTTCGGATTTTTATGGGAAGAATCATAGAAGGTATTTTGCAAGAAAAAAATGTTTGAGCATAATTCTCATTTAAGTCGAGAGAATTGAGAGAACAAAGTAACAGGTATATCCCGATTTTTTTCAGGCTGATCAAAACTTGATGACAGATTTCTTAAAAAGTGAGGATTTCTAAGCTTTCTAGTTATAAAATTCGCTGTGAAAATATACTAGTAAAATATGAAATTGATTATTCACAAACAAGGTTGAATTGCAAAACTGCAATACCTTGCCATGCGACTTTTGTGACACTGTAATCAAAGCAAAATTTTGAGGATATTTATAAAATATAAAAATACAACCTTGCAAGGAATGCCATTAAAAATGGATCGAAAAAATCTAAGAACATCAGAAATGTAATAGGGAATACCTTCGAAGGTGTAATTTTTAGCGGGTGGAAGAGATGGCGTATCTTGGTTAGATGGTAGGCTAAACGAAAATCACAAAAAAATTACTTTGTTTAGTTATCAAAATCTCAAAATTTCGAAAGTTTATCACAACTAGTCCAGTTGTGGAAGTGAATTATACCCCCTTACCTGGAAAACATTAGTAACAAGCTAAAATTTGGCACAATGACTTAGTATTACAATAAAATGCAACGTTTTCAAAATTTTGCATCCTTTTTTTATAATTAGTACATTTATTATTACTATTCTAATTTCTGAAATGGGAATATTAAGTGAAAAAATCAACATAGCAATAGCATGAAATCTAAATAAAATTTTTTCGAAAATTAGGAGGGCGCTTATTGGAGGGGGGCGCTTAAAAGAGGGGGGCGCTTATAAAATTATTTCAAAAAACCCCTACAAAAAATTGTGAGAGGTGTTAAAAATAAATACTTATTTCCACTTTTATTATTTTCTATAAAAACTATGTACAGAAAACAGAAGAAATATCAGGTATGGTTCATGTAATGTTTTCCAACTCTATATCTATGTCGTCATCTTCTTCTTAATCGGAGTCTATTAGAATGTTTGGATCATCTTCCATGTCTCGTTGAAAAGATCTACAAGCAGTTGGCTGACTGTTTTGGCTAGTTTCTAATAAGCGCCCGGGCGCTTATCTAGGATTTTGACTCTAACATTGTAACTCTAATAAGCGCCCGGGCGCTTATTAGAGGGGGGCGCTTATAAAATTATTTTTGGGTTAACAGGGGCGCTTATTAGAGGGGGGCGCTTAAAAGAGGGGGGCGCTAAAAAGAGGAAATACGGTATGTTTAGTCACATATTTTTTCCACTATGACAGGTGGCTGCCTTGGTCTTTCCCAAGTCCAAACGTGGAGTTCTTTTTTTAGTGACTCAGGACATGATACTGAGTCACTGGTGCCAAATTTCAGTACGTTACTAATTTTTTCCATCTCAAAACTCTTAACGACTGAACTATACACTTACCTATTATTACTCGAGATACTTTCCTCGTCAGTCGATGTTAGAGAAGATTCAGATCCAAAAGATGACAGTTGGCTAAATGAAAAAGGAAAACAAAAGAATATCAGAAACAAACGTAATAGTGAAAACCTTCTGAGGCGCGTATTATAACAGGTGGAAGGATTGAGTATCTTGGTTAAAAAAATCATGAACCATTCACTTTGTTTCAAACTTAAATCATAATATCAAAAGCTGATCACTAGCCTTACCTTCGCATATCACTTTCCTCATCACTCGATATTAGAATATCTGCGGATTCTCGCATAGTGCTTGATGGTTGACTGAATGAAAAAGCAAAATAAAAGAAAACCACAATTTCAGAATAGTTGGGAACTTTTCCTATGAAACCTAAGTGATACCTTTGCTTATTACTTGGCGGAAAATCAAGTTCGGTAGGTTCTGATAGCAGTCCCCCATATTTACTTATGGAGTGTATTCTAAATCTGTACAAGCAATCCTTTTCAATAGGCTCCTGGAAATTATAACCATGAAACTGCGAATGTATGATTTCGTAATCATCTACAGCATGCGTGGTGCTTGTGGAACAATTCATTCTTGCCACTTGAAAAGTATTTTCAGGATGCTCCCATGAAAGTTCTATTAACCCTTCTGATAGAATTTTTGCTTGGAGATTTGTGACAGGTAAAGGCTGCATATATCTAAAAACACGATCCAAAGTAGTATACACATAATACACCTTAATAATACTGATAAGAAATTGAAGCAAAATTAAATAAATTTTCAGTATTTTCAACCACATAAAGTTATATTAAAAACTAGAATACCTTGTTAGGAAGTATTCATCTGATTGTGGCTTACATGGAACATTTGTCCGCGAAGTAATGTCACAATATTTCTGGCGTTCCAACTGATCAGGACTGATTCTGATTGTTTTTATCTTTGAGTTTTCATCGTTTGTTTGAAACCCTTGATCTGGATGTTCAGCTAACACGTATGAGAATATGTCAAGCAAATTGTTACTACAGATTTGACTATGGTGGCACAATGACTTTATGATAGTGCCCATCGATTCTCGTTCATTTTTACCATAATCATTTTCATCATAATGGTAGGGGACAATCAGCACCAGATGATCCGTACATCGGGAGATCATTTCAATAAAGAATTGTCTTCTGAAATGTTCTTTCGGATCTATGAGCACAACAACTTGTGAACACTCCATTCCTCTACTGCCTTCATAATTAGTGATAACTGTTGTTAATGATGTAGTCAAGGATTGATTGTCTGTTGTACCTGGTATGTAGTACAAATATCTTTCTTCCAGTCCTGTCAATGATATCCCACACATCCTGTATTCACTTATATTGTTACATAGAATTATTCTGCTCTCTTTTGCAACTGCTAAATTGTAACAGTGATCTTCCAGTACTTTAGACAACAATAATATGTAGTCTACTTCAAGCATGTCTTTCTTTCTGCGTTCATTCAAAAATACAAGAACAGGTTGGCGACCAGATATACTATGTCCACACTTTACACATTCCTGGAATCGGAATTCTGTTTCCAAAAACGAGTTTGATCTTCGAAACTTATCATCATGTTCTTGAGCGATTGAATCAATCTCGTCTGGTTTGACATGTTGCACTTGAAGTTTGCTGCTTACTCCTTGTGTGTTTGCAATGGCTGACGGAAGCTGTGATTGTATATATTCGGTTGTACTGCGGTCAGTTTCATGCTTTCTTTTTCTACTAGTTGGAGGTTCTTTGCCAGGATTTTGAGGGATGACGTTCACTGGTGGTTGCATTATCCTGGTTGAACGAGTAATTCCTTTCATGCAAATTTTAATGATTTCATAGACCTTTGTCGTGGTGCGCATTGACAACCATAATGGCATAACTTCCAATCCACATTTATAATACCATTGAAATGATTGGTGCTCAGTTCGATGCCAACCAACCATGCTTGTTCGTTTTTTCTCCATTGATCGCATTGCAAATAATATAGAGGTGTTAATCAGAAACTCAGCATTCTGATTTAAGATTTCCTTGATCATAGATGCTTCAAGTGAATTAATAACCTCGCTATCCAGCTCATCAATGATCAAATGAAAGTGCCTGTTAGAAGCTTTGGCTTTTTCTATGATAGACAACAGCATATTAGACACAGTGAAAGAAATGACTTTTCCATTGGGTCCACAAATTCGTTCAAGTTCATTCGATATGCAACTTTCTATTTCCTGACAGTTTCCAAAAATCACATTAGCATTGGAGCCAAGGCAGCTTTCTTTTATTTTCTTGAAAAACTTTTCATGACTTTTCAGGAACAAGCTGTCATTGTCGAAAAACAGGAAATATATATCTACAGGATCTGCTGGGTGCTTCACTAATTGTTCAAGTAGAAACCTTGTAACTACAGATTTGCCACTGCCGTAACCCCCTGTGACTATCCTCCATTTCTTCTCACTAAATACTACCTGTAGCTGTTCTTTGGTTAACCACATGTATAATATTTTCTTTTGCGTATCAAGAAATAAAGTATGCGGTTTAAATTTTACTGTAGCAAGGAAACCAAATATGTAACTGACTGCAAGGATTGTAGATTCATGGTTTTGGTCTTGGGATTTCAATGGCTTATCCATCTTCCCTTTCACATAAGAGTGTAACTTCAAAAGTTCGTTTTTCAGCTTCTGTTGATCAAGTAGGTGATGTTTAGTTAAAATGAGGGGGTTACTATGTTTATTTTCCATATTTGGTGCAACTGCTATATTAATGAATGAGTAATCCTTTTCAAGAAAACGACTGAAGACATAGAAAAACAATGGGCAAAAGTTATCGGAAGTCTTCAAGTCCATCAGAGCCGTTTCTTCTTGGTCAGCCTCACTGTAACGTACTATGTAGACGCATCGTTTCATGTAATCAAAAACAAGGAACTGCTGATCACTGTTTCCAATGGATGAACGTTCAATTTGCAATTTAGCACAAATTTCGTCAACAGTTAGTTTGAGCATCTTACAATGTTCAACAAGATCATAATCAGTAATAACAATAGTATTTCGTGATTCAAATTTTGCAGCAATATCATATAATCCACCACGATTCATATAAGCCGGTGGAAACCTGATCTTCTCGTCAATCTGATCATTGATACTAAAGTAGTCTGACAAATACTCCCTGCATTTCTTAGTGTAATCAGCAAAGGGTATTTCTACAGGATCAAGTTTACCATTTATGACAATATCAACGGTATCTGGCATTTCTATTTTCGAAACATCTATATCTTTATATATCTTCTTGAAAGTTGTGTTGGTTAACACTCCAGGATTTTTTCGAACAACGGTAGTTTCTTCCTTTCCTTTCAAAACTGAAATGAAAAATGTAAGAAGTTTAATTAAATTTGAAGTGGACTAAGGGAGTCTTTTTGTACAAGTATGTGGCTTTGTACATTGCAAAATATTTACTTGTAGAATTCAATGAGATAATTTCTTTTGTCACAGCATGACATTATTAACAAAATTCACAAAATGAATTCTCAGATGAGCATTTGATTCAAATAAACATACTAGTTTTATGTATATGATCTGCAGTAAGACTTGTATATGATCCCCCACTTTTAAAACACAAATATGTAAAATGTTTACAGGGCAAAAAGATAAGAACAACATACTGTTCTCAATTTCTGACCCATCCGCATTATCCAAGGAACAGCAATATACTAAACAGAAGGTAGAGTATTCCATAAGTCAGGTTTTGCATGTGGCTGTCTATACTAGAAACAGTTGAAAGTCAGCAGCATTTCCTTTATCTTACAGATAAATTAAAATCTTCTTACGTTCATCTTCAATTTTAGATATGAGATGCCGTTTATTCAGGAATAGCAGCAGTTTTCGTAAACACATCCAGGTTACTTTCTTGGGAGGAGTGGACCGGTGCCATTCTTCTAGTATATTGCTAAGTCTTTTTTGGACACTATCTTGATTGTCGATGGAAATATTTTCAATGGCTGAAAATTCTAATAGAAAGTGGCCAATTAATCTCCAGTCACTTCCTGCAGATTTAGAAATCTTGTGAAAGATTTTCATGCGAGTGGGTTTGTCTTGAAGATCTATAATTGAATTTGAACATTTTATTATTTGGTAATTAAATATGCCTCAAAACAAATATGATAAAAAATGAAAGAGATTTTAACACACCAACCTTTTATATTGTATGGTGAATTCTTAATTTCATCTGGGTGTATCACTTGCATTTCAAATGACATCAGCTGATCATTGATCTTTCTAAACAAATCCTTTCTTTCTTTGGCAGGAGTATTGGAGAACATCCCCATAATACAGTGAAGCACTGGTCTATCATCAGGTGTCAAGATATCAAATATCCGATCAACTTCAACATCATAGTTACTGACTTGCTGGCAGAACCTTTTACCTTTCTCCTGATCAGCCTGGAGACGTTGATCCAATAGATACGAAAACATACAATAATCTACAGATGTATATTAACAATAAACAATAAAGCATTCATGTTTAGTTTATTCATTACATTTATTTACAAAACACACACACTATTG
The DNA here is from genome assembly GCA_027922465.2 of Turritopsis dohrnii. Lineage (NCBI taxonomy): Eukaryota > Metazoa > Cnidaria > Hydrozoa > Anthoathecata > Oceaniidae > Turritopsis > Turritopsis dohrnii. The sequence continues at coordinate 515,604 of BQMF02000244.1, read as the reverse complement.
TGTATAGTGAAGAGAAATAAATGTTGCTTAGAAGACTAGTCACAAAATTGAATTATGAAAACGAGATAAATTGATGTGGTATACCAAATTTGGTGGCATTAAGAATGACTTGAGTGAAGACTACAGTTCGGTTGAAATGAGTAAACATTTCTTCTTTCTGAATAAAGTGTCTTCCAGTTTAATAATGCAAGGGTAAATCATCATGATAAAGAACTGAATCTGGTCAAACAGACCAAGTCAAATAAGCAGACAAATAAAGAATTTAATCACAGCAAATGTGACACATGCACCTTATCTTAGTCAAGGTCTTATACTCCAGTCTTGTCATTTTATGGCGTGCGATCGCACGCACACGCGCTGGCACACGTCTGAATCGTACTTCGTAATCACGCAACTTACACGCGCAAAAATTATTTTTTTGGATTGAATGAAATTCTTTTCATATCTTTAACAATTTTGTAAATATCCTGCATTTATTTGGAAGGCCTTAAAAAATGGAAGATTGAAGAAGTTACTCCATTTTGCTCAACGTAGCAACCGTTTGCAAGACGGTGTCCACATAAAGCGCGACACTCAAATTTTCTTCACTTCTTCATTTCGAGCAAGTCTACTCCGGCGAAATTTGCTGACGAGTACAGAAAAACGTTGACCAATCAGAAACATTTTTAACTGGGGAACATCGTGTCTGCAATTGAGTAGACACCAGTCGTTAGTCAAGATAAATCATATTTTAAAGGGAGCTGGAAACTAAGATGCTTTTTAATTTCATTGAATAACACGAAAACGAGTCCTACTGGTACCACTTATGTTTTCATATTCTTTCGTTAGATGAACAAAGGAATTCGTATAACGAAGGAAATTTCAAAATTGCCTTAGCAACGGTGGCCGTTCTCCCTAGCAACAAAGAATAATCACTTATTATACTTATTTATTTGTTGTCAATTGAGCATGAACGTTGAGCATGTTGCCATTAAAAGCGCGTCTTAACTAACTCAAGGAACGTTATAGCGACGTTAGCGCCATCACCCGCCTCATAATGACAAGACTGAGAGTCGCACGCCTGAACTACGAAATAACCCATTTGCACGTGCGATCAATCGCACGCCTGGCAATTTTTTCATTGACAAGACTGATACTCACCTATTATATGCTATAAAAAATATATACCTTGGTATTCTCTCGGTCCTTGCTCTTCACTGAATGAAGCTCCACTCTTACTTGTCTCCATTGTAGAAGCACTAAAGCGAAAAATCACATACTTTGTAAACATCACAGAAATTGGCAATGAAGTTTTTTTGCTTTGCTAAAATACACTCTAATATATCAAGTAAATCAACATTTATTAACATTAATATAGAGAATTTCCAATATTTTTGACATCATAACAATCTTCATAAACAAGTTTTTCTGAAATACAAAATTTAGGCTCATTAGTCTTAGATACCAATGCTTAGACTAGCCAGCAGTTCTTAAAATGAAAATTCAAGAAAATTTCAAACATATCAACATTCTTCAAGAACAAAACTGTTGTTAAACAAAAAATTTGTAGTGAATATCTGAAGTAAAATAGTTACATAGTTCGAACACATTTTCATTACAATCAAACAAAACTGTTTGTAAATTTATTATTATAGTGGCAATAACATCGCAATGCTTCGCAATGTTCGATGTTTAATAAATTTATGGTGATTTTTTAAAGAGGTCAATGTTACAGTACACATTCCCAAATTATTTTTTTTGACATTCCAGGGGATTTTTGATAACAAACCATAATTAAAATTAATTATTAAGAAATGCAGTAAATAGAACAAAAGAATTAACGATACGTAAATGTTGAACCTAAAAAATATTATTGTAATGAAGTTACAGAAGTCAATAAAGATCACTAAAAACGGTGCGATACGATCAATTTAATTAACGATACATCTCCACCTAGCGGAAGTGAAATGTCTATCGAAAAAGAAAAATCAAGGTTTTGCTATCAAAAAATCCTTTGTCTTTAATAATGTTAAGGCTTCCTAAAAAGGGATTTATAGAACAACAATCCTGTCAAACAACTTTAAAAAGAATTATAGAGGATGGTTTTTACTTGTGTGTGGTTACTTCCAAGCTAACTGTTGTATCTTTAATCCCCAATTGAATATGAGAACCAGAGAATCTAGTTCGATTCAAATCGAGAATGATATATACTACCAGTAAATGTAAATTTCAAATACTTTTTAAGTCACTTTTCAGATTTATGCTGGAAGTACCGGAACAACAAAAACCTGCCTTTTGAAGAAATAATTAAATATGCACCCCAATTATATTTGAACTTCAAAAAATGGCACATAGGAATGTGAAAATTATAAACAAACAACTTGAATGAAATATTTAACAATAACAGTATCAACTTATGCTCTAAGGATATTAATGATATTACCAATACAAATAACGAATATAATTCCATTAACGTAAATTTCAATTGTTATCAAAAGCAAACAAGTAAAGAGTACATCTCATTTATCTTAATTATTTTGTTTGTAACCAAGTTGTAAAACCAAAGTGAAGTACGAAAATCATAGCTCATGTTTGTAATCAATAACTTACAATGATAACTGCTACAACAGAAAATATCTTCCACACTCTCGTACAATTGGTTGCTTGGCCAATTAGACAATAAAGAGGTTTCAAACTACAATAAACAAAAAAAAGTATAATAAAATAACAAATATATATGACAGAAAAGTAATGATTAACAATTTATTCCAAAACAGGCTTGAACAAAAATTTGAGAACACAACAGTATCCTTTACTAAATCTCTGATTAAATTAACATAGTCAAATAATTAATTTTTTAGATGTTGAACACAGAATTTTTCTCTAAATGAGTGTAGGAGGACTATTGCTCCATAATGGTACTTATTTTGTTTTTTTCAATTAATCATTTCTTAACCAATAACTAGCATAAGAAAGACACCTTTTGTTTATGTGGTCTTTTACTGGCTAATTACACTTTAATGTTGTTATTTTATGGCATCTGTCATCAAGCTATCTATCATCTATCATGGAATTTACCTAGTATAGCTTGCTGGAATCAATCAAATTACATGAAGAAACTGCTGTTACATCAGAAAGTTTGAACTGCACCCTTTTTGCGACCCTACTTTATCACCAAAAATTACATCACTTGCCTTGTCAATCTGCTAGGGGAAGCTTTTGAGAAGTGTAAGCAACCTACAACTAGTCTCCTGCAATCTTTCACACACCCTTCTTCGCCTGCTTGTGAATCACAACTGCCCTCTGAGGTAGGATCAGTCTGACCAAACACCTGTTCACCGTCCAACACAATCTGTATGAATGATGCTCAAACAAAGTCAAAGATACTCTCTGCTGGAAGAGGAGATATACAGTTGACTCTCGATAACTCGAACACTCGAAAACTCGAACAACTCGGTAGGTCGAACTTTTTTTAAGGTCCCTTGAGTTTACAAGCCCTTTTGAGGCAAAAAAAATCTCGAAAACTCGAACACTCGAAAACTCGAACATCTCGATAGGTCGAACTTTTTTTTCGGTCCCTACGCTAAATTCCTCTCGATAACTCGAACTTTTCTCAAATATTTTTAAAAAAATTCGAAAAGACGTTGTAATTCGAACGTTTGAATTTCGAATGTTTTCGAAAAACACAGAAGAAACGCATGAAAAACATATCACAAAGATAATTTAAAATGGCGCCTGTAAAACCACGAAAGCTAGACAATAAATCCATAGGGATTAAATGTAAAGCCCTAAAAGACTTGGAAAAAGGTGTGAAAAACAAGGACGTTGCAGCAAAGTACGGTGTTAAAAAAAACACCCTTTCAACATGGCTCAAAAATAAAAAGAAATTAACAGCTTCACTGGAAAAGAAAGGCATGTCTTCATCACGAAAAAGCTCACGTTGCGGAGACTACGATCAGTTAGATAAAGCTGTTTTTAAATGGTTTGTGGGTTTGATGAGTCAACAAGTTCCAATTGATGGCACCATTCTTTAAGAAAAAGCCCTTGGAATTTGCAAAGAAATTAAAGATTGAAGGGTTTAACAAGTCAAGTCAAACAAAGTTGTATGACTGATTTTTTTCGTAAGAAATGATAAGTAAGAAAATTGCTCCAAATTCCTCTGTGTCATTTTCATTTTCTTCTTGATTTAACCTAACACCTTGTCTACCCAGTACACCCTGCGATTTTTGCACTTTCGGTAATACATGGAGACAGCGAAAAATACCCGGAGGGAGTCAAAAACGCCGGAACTGGAGATACCGACTATATTACCTAACATCTCGAAAACTCGAACTCTCAATAGGTCGAACTTTTTTCAAGGTCCCGTGAGAGTTCGAGTTATCGAGAGTCGACTGTAGCTAGAATAGAATGGAATGGAATAGAATATATACCTAGCTGACTTGAGATTGAATATATTGTATGCACAACAATATTATTCATTTGGTCCCACATTTATTTTACCAAATCATTCATTTCACAATGATATCGTTTAGGAAAATCAATTCCATAGTCACAAGAAAAATTGACTATGTCAATTCGAAATGCACAACACAAAAGTTTGAACCGAAGGTATACAAAAATAGTGGCGTTTTTGGCGGGGTGCGTTGGGTGCAATCGTACCGCCCTCAAATTTAGCTTGCCCTTTTTTCTTACCAGCCAATTTTTCATACGATATTATACTAAATTTATAAAAATCATTATTTCATTTGTCAACAAAATTGCATAAAATGGCTTTGTGGATTTGTTGGCATGGTATGATCATAAATAGTTAACTATGCTATAATGAATTGCTATTGCTTTACGATCTAATTGGTCTAAAAAAAAAGCCTAAATTATGTGTAAAACGCGCCTGCCTAAGTTATGCCACTGAAAAAGAAGCAAAGTTTTTTCAAATTTTGATATCGAACTGACCCAGACACATTTCACAAGGTTTACAAGTTTAATGTTTGAATCCTGTCCCATAAACTGTATGTATGTTTGTATTTTTTTCAACTTAACGATACATATATAACTTATTAACAAAATAGATTGATACCTGTTCTCTTTTTTCCTCCTGTTGCTTTCGAACAAACGATCTATAAAATGCGGTAACCTTTTGAATATTAATTTCTCTATAAACGTAAAACAACACAACACAACACAACAACGTCTTCTAAACAACTGAACTTGCACTTAAGAGAAAATCCAATTTCATATCCACCCTTGCATACATTTACATTTAAATTTAACATACATAATTATATGTTGGAAAAATATTATTGGTTTTGCCCACAATGTGCTTTTGTTTCAAAGCCTATGACAATTGCCAAAGACCACAATGAATTACATCATGATGTGGTTTTGTTTATTCAGCATTAAGATTTCGAAACTTTAGATTTTGTTGTTTGCAGTTTCGGCATAGGAAACTTCTTATAGTTTCTTAATTTCCTATCATCGTTTGAATTTATATATAAAACTATATACTTTGAAATCATTTCCGCGGTAGCTAGAGAGAAAATGCAAGAAAACCTGAATCATGGTATTTTCTTATTTTAAGGAGAGAAAGGTCAGGTTCAACTGTTGGAAATCTTTAAGGCAAACAATCCACAAGGTGGAACAGAATAGCTAAACAAAACATTGATGTTTCAACTGAAATTCTTGGAAAAGATATAAAAGGATTTGTTTACAACACGTGATAAACATTTCCCTATCGTTTGCATACAAAACTTTTTGGAGGAATGGTACCTAACTAACTGCTATTTATCAAGTTCAATGTTTGTTCTTTAAATGAATTTGGGGAGAAGAGAAGTCCTGGGAACGAGGTTGTTTATGACAGTCGTTCGTATGTGTCAGTATTGATTTCAACGAGCATGTTTATAAAAACTATCATATCAATATCAATACAGTGTGTTGTTCTCGATATGCTCTTTGACATGGTGTTTTTACGAACAAATTCATCTGGTTAATCGAAGCTTTTGGTGATATACTTAGTTAGTTTTTTTTCTGACCAAATCAATCTTCGTGTGAGTCTCGTTCTTCCGTTTTATTTGACCCGAATCTCCTTTTCATATTTTATTTGCAAACGTAATGTTTTTTTTGTTTTGTTTTTAATACCACTTTTTATTTCTACTTTAAATGGCATTTTTCCGCAACAGAATACACATTAATGATAACAGCTATTAAAACTGAAGTGTACTTATCCTGTTTAAATATTTTTGAAAAGCAAAAAAAAAACAACAACAAAAAACAAAAAAAAACAACAAAAGTCATATTCTTTAGTTTCGCTTACGTATAGGCCGACTTTTTTTGCGACAGTAAAATTTTGTGAAAATGGATGGGCTCGGATTTAACGCAATCTAATTTTAGCGAATGACCGCTTACATAGCGAATGGGAAATTACGGAGAATTGCCAGAAGGTAAAATAAAACAAACAAACATGATTTTCTAAAAACTTCATAGAGTTATATTCTTATAAATCCTTGTGTATACAAATGGATCATTTTTCAGTTTTGTTTAATACTCCCATTATTCTCGATTTCGATATAAGACATCGAAGATGAGGAGCTAGTAGGCGACGAGCAGCAAGGATGATGAGGTCATGTTATAGATGAGAAATAAAATATACATCATTTAAGTTTTTTTCTATTCTTATATCCTGTAAGAATGATCCGCTCTGTCAAGTTGCTCTCGTGGATAGAACGAAGTAATTCGGTCTGGGGAAAATCTTTGCGAAATTTAATTTTTCCGCAACTTTAATTTAGCGAAAATATGCTCATTCACTAAAATCGCTAAAATAAGGCGACACAAAAAAAAAGTCGGCCTAAGGTAGTAAGCCACTAAAATCATTTTACCGAGATTTATGACATGGTATGACGTCATTTTCCAAGATTTCTTTCCTTATTCGTTGTTTTATTTATTCGATAGAAAGCACTTTGGAATTATTAAAGGGAAAGCTAAACTCAACTCAAAAACATCACAATCATCATCAGCAAAACATCAAGCATCAAGTTTGTTTTCTTATACTATTTGAAACAACTTTAACTGGGAATATCTCAGGAGTAATAAGTTATTTTTCGTAACATTAAAAAACTGACCTTCATCATTTTTGAAACTATTACAAATGGTACAAAAAAACCAGTTGTGATTTTTTGAGTTTAGCTCCCATTTAATTACTAAAGACCTTTGAAAACTAAAGCCGGTTATAAAAACATACAAAATTTATTGAAACACATCATAGAGGTTTCCTCACAGGATTCACCACCTGTGCACAGCTTGAAAGTTTTACAAGGGATAAAGTTTTTCTACGGTGTCCTCGCATCGTGTTGTGATTTTGCAAACGGCGGCAGACATTTCTTCTTGATAGATCAGAGTGTAATTACCGACACCAAAAGAAAAGTTTTCGTTTTCGTCCAGTTTCTTTGCCCAGTAGAGATACGTCAGCCCTGTTCGTAAGATCTTGCTCAATCAAATAGACTCCTTTTTTCTTGTACTTTGCCGATTGGGAGAATGTAATAACCGTCGTTATAAAAGCCGACATGATTATCATTCCGAAAAATAACCAAATAAAAAGAAAGCCGACACGATAAGCATTTTTAACGGCGTCGCCTCGAAGGATCCTGTTGACGGTCTTTCCACTGTTCATCCCGACGGTTGTTATGGTGATAAATGAAAACCATAAAGCGTCGCCGTACGACGTATCGATCAATCTTGCGACAGCTGCAGCCGTTAAAAACACGTACAGAAGCAGAATGATCATTATGACGGGGACGAGTAAACGCTTAGATGTCGTCTTGACTCGATTATCACTGTATTTATTGGCTTTATCAGTGTAATGGTGCTTGGTAATAAAAATTAGATCGAGAACATGTCGATTCAAAATCACTCCGCCAGAAAAAATGAGATAAAAAGTGAGCGGCACGCCGAACCATGAGCTCAACACCGCAAAACATTTTCCACCGGCGGTTATGGGTTCTAAGTGGTCCCAACCTGAAATAGTAAGGAGAAGTAATGGATAAACTACATAATTTCTCCATCAGGACAACCTAGATTCCAGGCTTTCTTGCCTTTTCGATAAACAGATGACGGCATCGAAAAGGCAAAAAACCCTGGGTTCGAGGTTGCCATCAGAATGCATGATGGATACTCAATATTTCTGTCTGTGTTTTTCTGTCACACGTGATTTTGGCAACAGTGTGACCAAAAAAAGCAGGCAGGAGAAGAACACGGATTATTGATAAGAACGAAGCCTTGTTCTACATTACTACAACTTAAGTAAATTAAGTTACATAACTTTAAGTCGCTATGGATTTTCGGGATGTAATATGTGCACCCGATTCTTTCTGGATATTTTCCGGTTTTTTGTGAATTGAATTTTAAGTCATAAGTGAAACTTTTAGAAAAGATTTAAACAAACATAAGGAAGAAGCTTTTCGATTTCTTCACATCATCATCAGTGCAAGATAAACTTTTTGTTACGTGACAATCTAGTTTTCACACATCTGCGCACACTTTTTTGATACTGGGAGCTCAACCGAGTGGGCAGAAATCGTCAAAAAGTCACCACGAGAAAGGGCATTTTTATTGAAAAATAACGTGTAAATTTCTATTGAAATGCACTCCTTCGCAGCAATTTTTCAAAAAAATTGTTTGACTTTGAGAAACTTTTATTAGTAGCTACAACTTTATATACCCCTTATATGTATATTTATCTCTATCAGTTCTATAACATATTATGGAGATAATGGAGATTATGGAGATAATTAGATAAGGAATATTTCCAACTGCTGTTGTTCGTTATTTGTTCGTGTTAGAATTGCACAAATTCAACTAACTCTTCGAAACGACCCAATGTTTAACATAAACTATACCCAACCTCGTCCCCAGGACTTCTTGCCTTTTTCGAAAACCTGGGGACGAGGTTGAAACTATACCCATTCAATTCTTAGAAACCATATTAAGAAACTTTGGTTTCTTATAAAATAAACGTGTTTTTCTTTTATAAGGGGCTGATTCATATAACTCGGTGTTATATGCAAAATTTTCATCCCGTTTAGGCGGGACAGGACAAAACTAACCCTTTGTATTTTGAATTTTTGACAAATAACGCATGCTGAAACCTCAAACTTGTCCCGGTTGACCAGGACGAAGCGATTACATGGGAAAATTTCATCCCGCCTAACCGAGATCCCGGTCTTGATAGCCGAGATCTCGGATAGGCGGGATGAAATATTTATCATGTAATCGCGATGGGAAATTTATGAAGATTTGGCCTGGAAGCAAGACCTCGGTAAAAGGCGGGATGAAATTTCATCCCGGCTAAGCGGGATCATGTAATCAGCCCCTTATAAAAGAAAAACACGTTTATTTTATATGCAACCAAGGTCAGACATTAGTAGTAATGTTGCTTATAAAATGACCATTTTTTAGTAGTAATTTTGCTTAATTTTGTTGCTAAGTGTTAATTGAAAATGCATATGTCAAAGACCTTTGTGTACGTTAGAGTTGTTTAGTTATAATATCTAAGTTGAAATTTTAGGACATTCAAAGGTGTAACAATTTCAAGAAATGTGCTGTAGCTATGCTAGTACGGCACCATTTAAAAAATTGATGTTGTTAATTTATCTAAGATCCTTGTAGTACTGTTGCTGAACTTTTGAAGAAAATTTACTAGTGTCGCTTCAACTTTGCTTTGAAACAAAAACAAAACAGAACGTGTAGCTAAGTGTCGAAAGAATAAATTGGATATTGCTTTCATAAACCGAAACTTCAATAAAAACAAACAAGATTTCGAGATTGCAAAAGTAATTTGATGTAATGAACAACTTGCTAATTCGTCTCCAGGGTTTCAAAATAGCCCCGAGTATAAGTTTCGAACCACAAATTATCAAATTTCGTGTCCAATCATTTCTGTTTTTCTGAGAGAAGCCCTGGAGACAAGGTTGTAAACTTACCAATAGTGTGAAACAGTGATAAGGTCATGAGAAATGCTTCAGAGAACGTCATCGAAGCATTCGAGTCGTTTCGTCGTGTTTCCTGTTGTACTCTCGTAAACAATTTTGAAAGTTCCTTCGTGGATACATTATGGATACTGCTAAAATTACGAAGAATCTCCTCCTTCGTGCTTATTTCGTGTTCATCACCACCAAAATCTTTCTTTTCGAACGCTTGAAATATACTCGCAGCAATATTTACTGTTAATATAAACAAAACAATTTGCCAAGCAAAATTGAAATATAACTGCTTGTAAGTTTTCCGTTGAGGAAACATCTTGAATATATATGCAAAGCTTATGAGAAAGTCCGTTTATTCCCGAAATATCGCCATCATTAGTTTCGTCTTCATAAGTTTTATTCATAACACTAAAAAGAATTGAGAAAAGTTTTAAAATAAGATTTGAATTTGTTCATTTATTTCTAGCATTTATATTCTCAATAACTTTCGAATTTCTATTACAATGTAATCAGATATCTTTTTTATCCAAACATTCAATGTTGTAATATTCACAATCATAATAATAAAAAGTCGAATAACATTGAACACCTCCCCCTAGAGATTTAAACAATTTCAAAGATAGAGAGCAGATATTTCATTCTTTTCACCGAACGGTCAGTTGTTGTTGTGAAGGCAAAGAATTATGTCTGATGATCACAGTCAAAAGAAATAAAAATGCTTTTATCTTTTTGACTATGGTCTGATCAGATCGAATTTTTAATCGATCTATTTTACATAGTGATCGATCAGATAAAGGCCTATCTACACTTGCTCGTTTTTGTATGAGCTGGTGGAGAGAAGAAGAGAACTTTGCGCGATGAAAAAAATAAAAACGCGAAATTTTCGCCTATGGTGTTTTTAGGATAGATTTGACAGAAAAAGTTCTTCTTTTGAAAAAAAGGAAAAAAAGTTCAATCTTTGTGTGAAAATATATATTATATCAACGCGTCAAAGGGGGAGATTGAGATCGCTAATTCATATATCTCAGAGGTGATCAATATCGTTTATCGTTGTTTTAGGTGAACAAAAATTTTGCATTTTGGAAATTATCCGTAAAAAATCTTTCGCGAAAAAGAATAAACAAAGACGTGTCTTTTAAGACGTGTCACTTGGAAAAACAAAAAAAAACACTTACCTTATATCGGACACAAAACAAAGTCGGAAAAACTTTTCAGATGGACAAAATTTTAGTCGGACAAAAATATTAGATAAAGTTAATTTTAGTCACCCGCTAAAATTTTGACACTTTTTTGCACGACTTTCTTTTTTTCCGGTAAGTTATCGTTTCCTTTCCTTACGATCCTTTCGAAGTTGAGATCTTGTTGATGACCTTTTTTCAACTAGAAAATGATGTGTTGAAAGGTAAGAAGACGAGGCTAGTTTTCATGAAACCATATGCGCGGTCTAATAGTAAAATAAAAATGTCGGTAATCTTTTAATCTTCGGATTTTTGATCAAAGTATCGGGAAGATAAGACAGGAGGTTAATTTAACCTTTTGATTCCAAAAATTTGTTTGTGGCATTCGTGTTATAATACGTATTTAGTTTTTGCCAATAAAAATTAATTATCTAGTAATCATCCAAAATTGACCCGAAAGTTCGTAAAGCCTTCATGTAGAGCCCATAGGTTTATCGCCAAATTTTGAACTTTTTAAATATAAAAGAAAGCCGTCACCTCTCGAAGTCAAAATATTTGAAGATCGTTTAAAATGATAAAAAAATTTGCTTCGTACGGTTAAGTAAACATGATGCAGCATATGTGTTTTGTTGATTGTAAAAAGAGATAAAATTCACGGGATCCTACATTGACGATAGACGACTGATTGCTGAGGCTACGCAGCATAGTCAATTCGTCAATTCAGCTGTTATAAAGCAAAATATCACTAAATTTCTCAATTCATTTATTTCCTAGCGGTTTAAAGCAATGACCTTTTGTGATGACCGTTTCGGTTTTTGGTTACAAAGAATACAATAGATTTGCGTCGTATAGTGGTAAAAGAGCTTCAATGTAATTATTTAAGTGCGTGACGAACGCATGCTTCGTGAGAGGAAAACGACCAACCTCGAACCCAAAGTCTCCTTGTCTTTTCGATATACGGATAGCGTCAAGAGACCCTGGGTTCGAGGTTGGAAAAAGACCTGTTTATCTGTTTATCATTTGCATCGGTTTCCCGTAAAACACCGTAATATTCAGTTAAACCCCGAGATTCCGAATAACGGTTAAGTAAAAGGCCCTGGATACAAGATGTGAAAAATTTTCAAGCCAAAAGTCTGAATATTAAACACTATTTAAAAAAATTCTCCCAACTGAGAAAACGTTCATGAAATCTTAATGATGCAACAACACAGCACACTGAATACTCGATTGAAAGACTCATGAATTCTTCAGAATTTCAAAACTTTTGTCGCTGGTTGCAATATGTGTGATGAGAACTTCCTTCCCTTCACCACGGGAAATGAAGTCAATTGCATATCTATGTTTAAGTTTTTGTGTTTTCATGCTAACGTACTCATGTAAGTGAAGAGTATTTTATTTTAAATTTGTGTCTGGTTAAATATTTGGTTAAAAGCGTTTAAAAGGCTATCCATACGGTAGAGTGCTGGCTTCCTGTGTGGTGTGATCTTTGGTTCAATCTCTGATCGAGTCATGCCTGCGACTCTATCCGTGTGAATGAATCCCTCTCTGCTTAACAATTAGCTTCAGACTGATGGGACTGGTGCCAAAGTCGGTTTTCTAGTTGAGAAGCTTCCATTGTAACAGCTTCTGTAAACCCAAAAAGGATGCTAAACTAAATGCACTTTTTTCTCATTGATACCTTAAGAACTTGAGAAGGTCAACCCAAATAAATACTCGTAAATAAAAACATTTAAAAAAACGACAAAAAGTAAACAAAAAATCCAATCTCATCGCTCAATCTATGGGTCTCCAAGACCCAAACCTCTGAGCTGCATTCATTTAGTTTATAAATAAGTTTTTTCCCCAACTTCACATTTTCCACCTAGTGTAGATCGGCCTTTAAAGACAAAGAGTTAGGTTTGGTTATGGAGGATTACAGGATGGTAAAACATAGTAATAATTTACTTTACTCGCTCCCTAACCTTATCGCTTTTATAACATGGTCATGCGCAAAAGAATTTTTTAAATATTTTACTGCGAAAAGATATAAGTTAACATGTTCTTCTTCGCGTATGCATATAAACGTCTTCTCCCTAACAATTAAGCTCCGATAAAAACTCTAATAATATACTTGAAACAATCAGTAAAGTTAGGAGAAATTGTCAGTTGAACTATGCCGTAACATTGTACATACACATAAAATCTTCCAAATTCACTTATTTTCTTCTTCAGATTGGCGTTCTGAAAAACCTGCTACACAGTCGACAGCCGTTTTAAGAGCATGCGCACAAGGCAAACTTGGTGGAGTGCTATTGGCTGTGAATTTCAATACACCGCATCTCAAAAACATTCCTGCATTGCAAGAATATTACGAACCTGTGTTTGGTAAAGTTGTTTTCTGTACTGCGCACACTTACGAGGATAAAAATATCATTGGAATTGGTAAATCTTTTAAGGGATGGCTGGGTTATAAATGTTTACAAGAAGCCATGAAACTGCACCCAAACTTCCAAGGTACCGTTCACATCTTAAAGTTTTCTTTGTTGTAGCACGTTACACACAGAATCCCTTAAGCGAGACTAATTTTTTGTAAGATATTACGAGTGTATGCTATACAAATCGGGTTTACTTCGGATTTTCTTCGGATCTATGCAAAAATTGAGATATCGAAGTGTTTACTGTGTTAAGCCTCGCTGTTTCAAACAAAAATAAGAGATTTTTCAATGAAAAGTTTTACACCCCAATATGACACCAAACTGTAATTATAACTAATTGACTTAGACTTTTTGTATTATATTAATTTCTCGACTATTTACGCTAAAAATTTTGTAAATTAGCCACATTCCTGACATCAACCAGCCTGTTACACGAAAAAATATAATTACTGATGAGACTCAATAATTACTTCTGAGATGTAAAACTTTACTTGTATCAAAAGAAACATCATTACTTTGCACGTTTTTTTCGAATGCTCACGTGAAGTTTCTAATGACTTTGGGGGGACATATTCAAGAACAACTCTACTAAGTTATATAAACGTCCCTACAGATACATAGCGAATATAGTTTCGTGTAAACAAAACATGATTTTCCGGAATGTGGCTAATGTCAAAAAAAATTGACTTAGACGTCTTTCAGGTCAGTCAAAAAAAGTCCAAAATTATGACATTTCTTTATACAGTCAAGTGGCGCTATATCTCTGACCAGATAATAAGTTCGAGATAACATGATTTATAGCGAGACTGTAAATGCTGATGGGACCAAGATGATTTTTGATCGAGATAACACAGGTTCGAGATAACGAGAGTTAACTATGTTGGGGATAACGAGAGTCAACTATGTTGGAGATAACGAGAGTCAACACGTTTTTCTGTTCATAAACATTCATAAAATTAACGCCTTTAAAGAGATGGCGTAAAGGACAACCAATAAAATTTCGCCATCTCGAATCAACCAGATGGTAGAGCAAGATTCTCAAAAGTAAAGAAAAGTGACGTCATCAAAAATCGCACAATAGTTGATCAATATTGTCAAAACCTTTGAAGTAAATAAATAAATACAAGACCATTCATAATTTCGAGGTTGGCAAGGTTAAGGAAAAACATGATAATAGTAAATATAAATATATTGAAATTAAAAATAATAATAATGATAATAAATAAATAATAATAAAATAACAAAATAAATAAAATAAAAGTTTGTTCAGCACTTTCTCAGTGCAGCCTGTGATGGAACATTAGGCATTACTTTTTGACGTGAAGAAGTTTGCTTTGCGTCAAATTCGTCCAATCCTTTCATCAATTCGTCGATGTCATCCTCCAATGAGCATTCAGACTCATCTGTGACGTCAATTTTCTCATCACTTCCGCTTTGTTTAGGCAAATCGATATACGATCTTTGCATTGCTAATGGAGGCAAATCCTCCAATCTCGATTGCTTGCTGGGTGTTGGTAAAGCATTTTCCTTCTTCAACAATTCCGATTCATTCTTGCTATATTTCAACGATTCTTTTAAGAACGACTTTCGTGATGAAACTTTCTTCATAACTCCTGCCTCTTCTCCAACAACATCCTGGCCTATGATATTTTTCGGCATTGGTAATTTCCCTTTTAACGGTGGCAATGCTCTCAGTTCTCCACTTGATTTTTTCCGTAGTGGAGGTAATTTGCCTGCAGGCTTACGTACATATTGCTGCTCTGCTTTTTTCACATTTGATATGTCCGCCGTGTTTTCGTGACGTTGTTGTTTTACACTGTTGCCACGGTGATCTTTTCCAAAAATTTCAGTATCTTTCTTCACTGCGGACTCGTCAGGGAGACTGCAATCACTGTCAAGGCTGATCGAATCACTATCCTCGCATTTTGAATGACGTTTTCCAGATTGCTGCTTATGGCCACGGTCAAATATACCATCAGTATTTTTCTCGTCATCTTCATTCTCAGAATCTGTAGGAAGCCTGGCCACAGATTCTTCAAAATCATCTAAGTCATCTTCAAATCTTTTCTGTTTTCTCTCACTAAAACAAAGCAGTCAAAGTTGACAAACTCCTGTTTCTATGGAAACTATAACAAATGTTAGGGACTGTTCACAAGTGACGTCAACTGTTAGGGGGCGGAGGGGGTCAAAAATTTTGAAAAAATGGTTGACGTCATTTGTGAACAATCCCTTATAACAAAATGACATAGACAGCTTTATAAAAGGGTTCTTACCTTTTTGATTTTTCTGCTTTTTCGTACGATTGTTCTTCCGGTGTTTCATCATCGTCTTGGAAACGTAGCAAAAGATCTTCAATTCCACTAATGGTTTCAACACTACTCTCGTCATCTGAATACCTAAAAATGAAAACCATTGGTTGAGTTCACAGAATCAGGTTACTCCTGGCAACAGGACATCTAGTAGAACAATACTTACAGCGTTGGAAGTGTGTTCTTATCTGCCTTTTCGTTAATTAAAGGTTGATTTTGACCTTTCATATTTTTCATTGAACGTCTGTCTGTTTCCAGTTCCATTGTTAAACGTTTTAGTTCTTCTTGAAGTTTGATTGTTTCTTTTTCCAAGTTTTTCTTTTCCATCGTTGCATGATCTTCAAACTCTTTCGCTTTTTTTTCTTTTTCATTAAACAACCTGGTCATCATGTCCATTTTTTCTTTGTAATCATCTTCTACTTCCTTGTTTTGACAAATAATCGATTGAATTTCATTCTTCAGTTTTTTTATGTCGTTCTCTTGCATTTGTGTTTTTTCTTCGTAATTTTGACATTTGGTGTTTATTTTAAATGACTCTTCTTTCGCTAATGCTAACTGCATTTCTGTTTGATCTAATCTCTCATTTAATTCCACTAATTCTTTACTCAATTTTGTAATATTTTCATCTGATTCTTCTAATTCCTTTTCCCCTTGTGAAATTTTAATTTCTTTTTGTTGGATTAATGACTTTAGCAGGATTACCTCGTTTCTTTCATGATCTTGGTCTTCAATTTGTTTTTCAAGATTTTTGATTTTCTTAACATAACTTTCGATTTCGTCTTCTTTGCGTTTCTTATCGTCTTCCAATCTCTGGATTTCTCTTTTATATTCCTCATCTTTTGCATCTTTTGAAGACGTTTCCTCTTTATCATTCAGTTGACTTTGTAAACTTTTGGTTTTCGAAATCAATGCATCTTTTTCTTTTTGCAGTTCATTGGATTCCTTCAATAAATCATCGACATTTCTTTTCAAATTTGCAATTCTTTTTTCTTGATCTTGAAATTTTTTCTCCATCTCATGATTATCTTCAAAAGATCCTTTTCTTTTCAATTCTTCGATGATTTCATAACAACGATTGTTTTCTTTTTCGCTTTCTTCCAATCGTTGCGTTAATGTGACGTTTTCCACATCTGCATTGTTACGTTCCGTTTGTAGGGTGTTAACAAGAGCACCAAATTCTGATAGCCTGTTGTTAAGTTCATCGATTTCTTTGTTCTTCGTGTTTAACTTTTTCTTTGTCGTCTCAAGCTGTTTTTTCAAATTTTGTATTTCGCTAAAATCACGATGTCCGGAATCTTGTCGAAGTTTTAAAAACTTTTTTGTTTTTTCCAAATCAGTTCGAAGTACTGAAAGTTCATCTTCTTTAGATTTGACTTTGTCATGCAATGCCGATGTTTCCGTTTGGAGCGTCTTACCACAGCAGGAATGTTCCTTCTGTAGATCTAACAACTGCTTGGCAGCGCCATCATATTTCCCCTGCAATTCTATTTTCTCTCTCTTCAACTTTTCATTTTCCTTCTTCAGACTGTTGAGTTCTTCAAGAAGCTTTTTCGATGATTCATTTGCTTCTTGATTTTCAATCATTTGATTTAGTTTGTCTTCAAGTCTCTTCTTTTCACACACCAAGTTTCCAGTTTCTTCTTGCAACACACGAAGTTCTTCATTCACTTTAATGTTCGTATCTACATGATTTGAACGTTCTTCAGCAATCTGCTGGGTGGCAATTCTGTTTTCATTCTTAAGTAGTTTTACTTCGTTTACAAGTTCCTGATTTATATTTTGATATTTCAATAACTCTTCCTCACATTTCTTTAATTCTTCCATATATTTTGAGTTCTTTGCCTCAGCTAACTCTTGGTTTTTTTCTTTCATTATTGACTCAGATTCTTTGATTTTCTTTTCTTGTTGCAATCTAATATTTTCCAGACGATCTATTTCCTGGTTCTTTTCTTCCTTACATTTATCATTCTCAATCAAAAGGTTTTGTAATTCTTTCCTTAATTCACTCAATTGTTCTTCATGGTCTTTCCTTTCTTTCTGCATATCAAATAACCTTTTTTCCAATTCTTCACTTTTCTTGATTTCTTCCTGTCTTCCATCCATCAATTCTTTCGTTCTTTCAGCCAACAAAAAATTTGTTTGTTTGAGCTTTTCTTCTTGTTTTAATTTTGTATTTTCTAAACCACGTATCTCCTGTTCTTTTCCTTTCTTGCATTTCTCACTTTCATCTAGGAGTGATTGTAATTCCTTCCTTAATTTTTCTTGCTCATCTACCATTTTTCGCAACACATCAACCTGTTGGAGATGGTCTGTCTTTTCATTCTGCATGTCCAAGAGCTTCTTCTGCAGATCTGACAACTGCTTATTGTTTGAGTTATCTTCCTTTGATTTTTGCATTTGATTCTGCAGTTCTTCTTTTGCTCCCTGATATTTCAACTTGTATCTGGAGACTTTTTCATCCAAATCATTCTTTTCCTGATTCATTATTTCCAACCTTTTCTCAATTTCAGCAACACGTTGTTCCTTCTGCTGAATCCGTGTAGTAAGGTTTTGCATTTTAATGTGATGAAATTGCAACTGGTTGGTCAAGTTCTTGATAATAGTTTCCTTTTGTATGATACTATCTTTTAAAACTTTGATTTCCTCCTTGCTTCTTCCAAGTTCTTTTTCCTTTTCTATCAATTTATTTTGTGCATCTACAAGTTGTTGTTTGATATCGCAGATGTCATCTTCTTCATACAACAAATTGCTTGCTTGTTGATTTTGTGTCTTGTGAATGTTATTTACCTCTTCTTCTATCGTGTTGATTTTATTCATAATACGATCTAGCTTCCCCTGCAAACCAATATAGCTATCTTCATTCAACTTTCCGAAGCTCTTCAAGGATGTGATAACTGACTCGGCTTCCATTTGGCATTCATTCTGCCAAGATTCAATGGGTGTGACGAAAACATCTCTATATTTATATTTCAGCCGATACTCTTCATCTATTCTTCTTAGTTCACGTCGAAGCATCAGAAGTTCCTTTTGTTTATATTCTGCCTTATCAGCAAGGACAGTCATCTCGTTCCGAATTCTCAGAACCATTTTTTCTCTGTTGAGGACTTGATCCTGCAAGTGGTGAACGTCACCTTCCATGCTTTCGATAATCTTTTCAATTTTCTTCTTCTTTTCTTCAAGGTCTTTAATAGTTAGGTTTCTTTTGATCTTCCTAAAACCTATTATAGGTTGTTCACCACCACAAAGGATGGCTGTCAATGCTGCTAATTCCTCTCTTAGCTGTGTCACTTCGTCGTTCTTTTTCGCGTGACAGTTTTGGCGATGTGTTTTTAATTCGGCGTCAGAGAAAAATATTGGTTTTTCGAAGCACTGTGAACATGTCCTCATGTTCGAAATGTCAAGGTTGACACCTCGAAATCTTGTAAACATTGTTACGTATATGTAAATATATATATTCTATTGAATTAGATCCGTTTTGCTTTTTTTTCTCAAAATAAGCTGTTCACTTCAATGATCAGCTTTCAAATAATATATTTGACGTCAAATTTTAATACTAACGTCAGTTTTTTCTAAGCACAACACTGGAGAGCTGGCTCTCCTTTCCAGTTTATTCATGAACACTTTGTAGGAGGTGGATTGGTATAATGAATTGTTTTGAGATTTCTTCAATCAGTTGCTAGTTCATCTTCAGTCAAGGTGAGATCTCGACAATGTAGGCTAGCTTATTTCTCAAGTGGTCACACATCATTTCTAAGGGTGTAATATTTTTGATGAGATCTCGTGTAGTCCGTCTTATTGGAATTCGTGTTTGGTTTACACGAGACTAGACAGGTTTAATTATGTTGCGTCACAATAAAGTCAGAGACATCATGATCCACGAGGAGATTAATGGTAGAGTTATGAAAATAGGTGAGATGAGAATCAATGCTAACTGAGCTGAACAGACAAGCATGGGTTGAACCTATGGCTCAGCGATACTGGACCCAATTTTAACAGACCTTTTTTCCTGAATTTCTGTTTAAACGCTGAACTGAACAAGTTCTATATCTAACCTGGATTACATTACTTGATGTTACTATATTCTTCTTCCAAATATTTGAAACAATTTGAATTTTAAAAGCGAGGTTAGACACGACAACTCAGCCACAATACAATAGATTCCGAGAAAGCTCCATTTTTATGTCAACTTTTATCTTAACTCTCTAAATGGCGCTAATGTGAGATAATGGAGACCTACCCCAGTGGGCAAATTCGTTAAAATTCACGGCGATGAAGAGCATTATTATTCAAACAGTGTGCATATTTCTATAGAAATTCACTTCTTCGCAAAGCTTTTTCAGCAAATTTGCCCACTGGGAAATGAAACTAATGACTCGACATTAATATTACATCGATTGCTTCATGATCACAGAAAAAAAGAAAGTCAATCAACTGATCTTTGTCTGAATGGACTTTAAGTTTAGACTTAAAGTTTTAGTTAAGTCTTTAGTGGATTTTAAGACACTCTAGCGGTCAAAATTGTCGAAAAGTTACTGCGATGAAGAGCATTTTTGTTGAACGTATGTTTCTATAGAAATGCACTCCTTCGTAATGGTTTTTCAAACAATTTCCTCGCTGAGAAGTCTCATAGAAAAAAACAAGCATAGTTTTAGCTGCCATAAGTGACATTTAAGTTCGTGTTTTGTTCACACGGAGGAGTGGTCACCCCGCTCCTCTAATGGAAACTCCACTGAGAATGGATTTACTGTGAGTTTTATCAGCAATATTGAACCTGAGGTTATTTATTTATTTACTTGTCTCTCTTTTCTCTACCTTCAATACTAGAAAGAACAGATTTTGTATATAATTATGTATATTTTGCTAATCGAGGAGTATTGACTTAATTCATCTTCTTTCTCAAGGTTACATGTATACAAATGATGACGTCATCATCAATTGGTGGAACCTGTTCAAGTTCGATCAAAATAAAATTTGGATCGGTCAAGATTATTTAACCGACAAATATTTTCAAGACCTTCACAAACCACTGCGCTCGTGGTGGTGGTGGAGTAAGGTAAATAACACAAACAGCTGCGCGGAAATCTTATCGCATATCGAAAAAAGATCCACTATGACAGACAAGATGGGGCGGGATTTGGCTTTACTTCTTAGTAATTATTACATTCATACCGATGATAAAAAAGGTTGTTATATCACATGGTCGGACGTGTTTTACATACCGAAACGGAATTCCGGTTCATTTCTGATTTTATCGGAAATGTTTATAAAATTGAATATTTTCTTGGAAATTGCTGTTCCCACTATGTTGGCATTCCTGATCGAGAAAGCGGATGATTCGTGGCAATATGAGAATTTGAATGGAATTTACTTACCAGATACTTATAAGACAAATAAAAAATATTTATCCGGTCTGGCCTTTTATGAGACTTACAATTTCGAGTTGACGTTTATTCATCCATTCAAAATGGGTGGTTCGTCCATGGCAACAGCAAATCAAAACATTTTCAAAAAGGTCATACTTAATTATGCTAAATATGCATATGTAGATTGTGAAGCCGGATTTTAGTTATAAAGACAGGCAACTAACCAGACCTTCTTCCCTAAAATGAAAATGATTAAAAGAAAGCCAGAAATTTGTAATATGATGGAGAAGTTTGTAATATGATGGAAAAGTTTGTAATATGATGGAGGAGGGTCGTAATATGATGGAGAGGTTGCTAATATAACTTTTGAGCTTCCTGTAGGAATTTCCATTATCAAATGTGCGGCATGACGTCGGTACCGTCACTTTATATGTTAGTACTTAATATGTAAATTCACAAATTTCTTTTGATTTCCCAAGAAAATACAAGCTTCGAATGTTCTTAGATTTTGAATACAATGACTGAAGCCTCTTTTTGTGCTGATCGATACTGTTTTGTGTATGTATAATCTATCGAGAATCAAACTTGTATATGTTCGATTACCTAAGAACAAAATAAACAGTACACTTGCATCGCCAACTTGGGAACCCATAATAGCAAGCAAAAGGGGGAAAAACTTACTATGACGGCTCCTGAATTCACGATGACTGAATGTTTCCAGTGAACATAACAAATATGCTATATACAGTTTATGTCTATCTTCTAGCTGACTTCTGGCTTTTGTTTCATATATGTATCTCATGTAATTCGTCATGTAAGTTCTCACAATTATAAACGAAAATCCGCAAAACAGATAGGTCAAACTTGAAACTGGCGTGGTGGTGTATTTCAGGTCATTGCAAGATTTATTTATACATTGGCGAAATAAAATTAAACTATTACTAAACTACTTGCTCGTGAGAAGAACCTGGAACTGGAACTTCCAAAACTTTGTTAATGAGTAAGAGAGAGTCTTTCTGTAAAAATACCAATGTTTTTGTCCGACATAATAGTGAGTAGTTACTTCAAATGATAAGTTGCATACGATTACAGTACTACGTGCTTTCAGTGAATTCTTACTGTAGAGAACTCTCATCCTCAGATCTCACGATATCGTTACAACAGTGAACTTCTGCCCAACAGCAAGGAAATATATAGTGGAGATAAAGTAATAAAACATACATTTAAAGATATATGAAAATGGTTAAATTTTAAGCTTTCAAGAGAAAAATTCAATTAAACGATTTGCCCCCACAAATGCATCATATTTTCTCTCATGCATCTAGAGAATCAGCAGGGCACACTAGTAAAAAGAACTGATCAGTATTTTTTTTTTTAAACGAATATTTATTTACAGGATTATCATTTCAAATGCTGTTAGGGCCTTTAAATAAGAAAAGATAGCAAGTATACGAAACGAATACGAGTACGGGAGTGTTATCTAATCCAATAAGGTCTCAACTCGAATGAAATTATGTATTAAAATCCATTTTCATTCCGAATGCTGAAATAATCAACACTGTGAAGACTATTTAGCATGATAACATGACCTATCATGATAAACTTATCTGTGCTAGAAAAGGTAGTTTTGGCTCATGAAACAAAGAACGACATTGATATTTCTGTGTTGTGTGAATCATAGAAGCCGTAGTTATTATCGTTTCTCCTTTACAGAAGTCCATCGAAGTCTATTGTCTGGTCAGAAAATGCATACTTAAAAACATTATTCTTTATAACACAATTCTTTCAAAAGTGTTTTAAGAATTAACTTTGTCTTTGAAATTAAATGTACACTTGGACTTTCACAGAACGGATTGTTCTTTTAAGGCTACACAATCTAACGTTGCTTGAAACTCTCGAGGAAGTATCCTTTTTGTGTTTTCCGAAGTTCAATGAAGAATCACTTGCTACTTGGATATTATGCTATTAGAGCTGAACCAGACATCTTTGGTATTGGAGTGCCGTGGGCGTATACGTGAAGTAGGTGTTTATAGCAACCTCGTCCCCAGGGCTTCTTGCCTTTTCGATCCGTTATATCGAAAAGGCAAGAATCCCTGGGACGAGGTTGGTGTCTACAGCAGGTACATTATTTTGATAATAATGTTTTGTTGATTCGATTTTCAGTTTTTCGCAGTTTTTTCTCATGGTGGTCTCGTTTCATCCGTTTGCTTTTTATCACACCTCTGGTGGAATTTTTATATATTTTTATAATTTTTTTTCACCAGACACACATACATAACAACTTTGTGCATATTGAAGTGTTTGTACTGTAAAAAGATTTGAAGATAAATGAATGAACAAATAGATAAATAAATAGAATCATTTCAACATGTAGGTAGTGTCTTGGGATTCACGGCAAATCCTCGGACCGGATTAGGTTTAATCCTGATAATCAATTTTTGATACACTGTGGAAGAGTGTTTGCAACTATGCAAAATAAAGATTTTCTAAAATGGCAGACAATGAAGCAAGACCAATCAATGTTTCCCGAATGTTTCACGACGGCAGGTACAGAGTACCTGAATTTTTTTTAAAGAATAAAATAGCAGTTCAAATTATAAATTATGTTTTTGAACTTTGATTGAGCTGGGATATATGCGTTCTGAATACTGAACTGAAAGAAGCGCTAAACCTCTTTTGGAGGAGAACGTGTGGAGATTTTAGAGGAGAAAATTCTCTTCGAAGACATTATAATTGAATAATCGTCTAGTTCAAGATTAAGAAGACCATTTGTAGTAAGGTTAACTACTCTGTAAGGAACTTCCATCTATTTTTCACATTGAATATTTTCTTCTGACCATTTTTGTTGGTCATGGGCACTTTGAGGGGTCACACCATGATGATGGTTTGGTGTCTGGAGAGAAAGGGAGACGAAAAGTTTTAAATTGTCCCTCCCCTGGCTGGGTCCTCCAAAGAAGTTATTACGTTCTTTTGAACATATAGACCATATGACTTATATTTTTATATAAATTTATAACATTTGTGTCTCACAACACACCAAAAGTATGTATATATACAACTTTTATTTTTTTGTATTTAACGAATAACTTCATTCCTAGGATTTGGACTTGATGGCTCATACAATTTGATTGTTCAAGACCATAACCCAATGAATTATGTTGTGGCAAGGGATATATAAAAACAAATCTGTTACTCAAGAAAATGATAGGTTTTGAAGATAAGTTTTTGTAAATGCAACTGAAGCACTTTTCAGAAAAATGTGCTAAGAAGAATGCATTTTAGTGTATGCTAGATTGAGTAATGTTCTGATAATGTGTGAAATTTTACCGAATGCAAGTATATAACATTAGAATGCATTAGAAGAATGCATGCCATTAGAAATTGTTTGTTGTTATTATAATTTCAGATATATACATCATTTTATGGAAAAATACTCTTTGTTTTTAATTTTTAAGCAATATTTCGAAAGATTGTTGATACCTTCGTTGTCAGGCTTCGAGTGAACTGGCAGTTGAGGTTTGCAATGGTGAGTCTTCTCTGATGTTTGACGTCACGCTGATTGACTTGAAAAACGGCTTCCAAAACTTTGTTTGCACATATTGTCTGTCATCAAGGTTCATACCCCCATCTGATGGCGCAGTTTGGTGAACTGTATCTCCAATGCTTCACCAATTTCATGGACCTTCCTAGGAAAGAAAAATGATGTATCTGAATTTATAATTACAAAATTATATAAAGAAATAAACGCAAAAGTTTTTTAAAAATGTATTTATTCTCTTACGAAGCTTTTCGTTACTTCAGTAACATCTTCGTAAGAGAATAAATACATTTTTAAAAAACTTTTGCGTTTATTTCTTTATATTGTTTCTGGCTAACTGACAATGAAATTACAAAATTACTCTTCAAAGATGACTCTGAAATAACAAATTGTTTGTTGATGTTTGATTCAATTGGATTTAGGTGCCATATGTTTCACAAAATCTCATCTGTGTAATCAGAACTTTCTTTTTTTCCACAAGTTTCTTTAAACTATTCATTGCACTCCTTCATTGACTCATACTTTCAAAACATGGTCATTTGACATGCAATGATGAAACTATAAACCAACTTTGATCAACTTGATACTAACTATATATATATAAACAATAGCTTGTAAATTGTCTTTTACTGCCAAGCTCCTTATTACTTATCACTCTTATATATCTGTTTAGAATTATTTAAATAAAAAAAATACAGTTTACAATGTCGAATGCTCCTATTAATGTCAATGACTTACCTGTGGTACAGGTAAAAATCGAAAACAGTCCTGCAAGGAAAGTTTTAAATGACCGCAGTTCAGTTCTACCCTATCATCGTACATTTTCAGACAATGGCTTGACCTCTAAAATTGCAAAAAGAAAGAGGTATACCATATGATATTTTCAATTACTTTTCATATATATTCAAGATATCTTTAATTAATTTTTCTTTCTTGTAGAGAGAGTGTATCAGGTGTGGAGCCAGTTAAATTGGTAAGTGTTTTTGAATTACTAGGAGACTGCCTCCAAAAGTTTATTTTTACTTTCCAAACCATATTTTACCTTGGGGTTGTCTTATTGGGTCGTTTATTTTTAAGGTCTTGCATGAAGCTTTATACAAGTAAGATTTCATTGTGTACAAATCTGTATTTAGGCACCGAATCCTTTCAATATGACTGCCAGGAACTTCCCAAAACGACGTCACTTGTTGAAAAATACATCTGGATTCTTAAACAGAACAAGGTTTCATTTATTTGTTTATTTATTAATTTTTAATTTCAATGTTAATAGGTTTTTTGTTGTTGCATCTATGTGATATGAATTTTTTAGAGGAAACAATACAAGTCCTACAAGGGCATTGGAGCAAGTCCGAGCTGCCCTTCAACCTAGTCTCAACATAGAAATCGGGAGAGTTTTACACAGCTATCAGGAGGTCTGTTTTCATTGTTCAAATGATGATAGTTTAAAGTTTTATAGTTTCTTCTTGCACTTTGTTGTTACTGAATAAGCTTGAAGCTATTTCTTAGTTAAGACTATAGCAATACACAAGTAGTATCTTTCGGCACAATTCTACTCTAAATTCTTGTGCACATATTATTGGTTGTCGGAATTGATTAAGAATAAGACAGCCCTAAGATTTTGATGTTTTTGATGTTTGCTTAAAAGAAAATTAGGAAACAGAATTCTGGAAAATCACAAAAATTTCCTTAAAAATCTCCTATCTTTTTTTTCATGCTTTTAGATGTTCCGAATGGCGGCGTATAATGTTGGTGACAATCTGAAGGAACCTGTTACTGAAGAACATATTAGTCATATTTTACGAAGGAGTCTAGAAGAGGTTACATAATATTTTTTTGTATTTTTTGAAAGTAATTTTACTGAAGGCTGGTTGGTCTTATTTCCATTCCATAAACTGTGTTTTGTCGAACCGAACTCAACAAAATTTGCGTATTTGCAAGTTTGCGTATAAAAGCTTATAAAACCAATATCCATTTGTGTTGAAGAGAGCTGTACAGTTAACCTGGCCATGTCGAATGCCATAAGTGGGCTGGTTGACTGTTTCATGCCAAATGCCAAGCAAAGCTGTTCTGATTTAGCTTGGTTTGGCACAGCTTATAATAAGATATGAGAATGTGAAGAAATTACTTGTTTGCTGTGAAAAAGTAGACATTTCCTTCTGGGATCATCACACCTCTTTTCAACATAGAAAAGAGGCTCCAAAAATATACTTACAAATGAATGTCAGCTTTTGTTAGCTAAACATCATTTTTGGTAATTTTGTTATTTCATCAATTCTCAGGCCAAAAACCTGTTCAAAGTTCAAAGTGAAATCAAAGATGGTTCCAGATCTCCCGACAAAAAAGAAAGAATGTGGACGCCAGCGCGAAATGTTATCATCAAAAAGGTAAATGTTCATTCCTCTGTTTGAAATAGCTCATTGTGTTTTTATCAACCACCTTAAATACTAAATCTAATCTTGTGTTATTTTAGACAAAAACTAAGAGAGAAATGAAAATGTATGTGTTATGTTTCTTTATTATTTTCCAACTTTTAACGTATGCGATGTTATGAGTGATCTAAACATAACTTGCCATGAAACTTTTTTCACATTTTGTTCTTTAGGGACTCCAAAACCAAAGATGACTTTGACTATCCACTTGTAAGTGAACGACTTATCATCTGCTTTATCAGTTGAAAAAGCACTGTGAAGGTGTGCATTTTCATAGAAATATACATGCTAATTCAATAAAAAAGCCATTCATCACAGTGACTTTTTGACAGTTTTGCCCAGTGGGTGTAACATATGGATGGCAGTCAAATTTCATGTTTGTATTTTTTTGGGAACCTTTTTCTTTTACTCTTTGCTACATGAAAACATTCCTGTGACATATCCATAGACCACTGTGCAAAAAGTCACTGTGCCGAGGAAGTGCATTTTTTTGAAATGGTGTGCATATTTTGTTTGCCTTTTTATAGAAATGCACTCCTCCACAGTGATTTTTTAGTAAATTGGTGGGCGGCTTTCAACCATCGTATTAGCCATCATCAGTACTGGGTTCTTTTGAAATTGATATTGTAACATCCTCGTTATTTAGTGGGAAGAAGCTCGGTTCACCGAAGATGTAGAAATCATCATGGGAGTAAAAGCGAATAAGTGAGTCTATTGTATTTGCCTTCATCATACATTCTTCAAGAACTACACGGGGGAACAAACTGGGATGAGTGTTCTTCAAGTCTGATTTCATTTTGAACGATTGGTAGTCTTGAGGTGGAGAACTCCCCATCAGGTTTGGAAGTGGAGATTCAGCCAGCCAAGCCTATGTGACTATAAGAAATTGTCCGTCAAGGACTGTAATATCTTAACCGTTTTAACTAGTCGGTTTTAATTAGCATTAATGCTAACCATATTCTTATAAGAAATGGTTCTCTTGACATATTTTATTTTTTACTTGTGTTTTAGAATATTGGGTTATGCATCAGCTCGGGGTAGATTGTACATCCGCCATCCTCAGCTGTTCAAGGTAAGTGCTACCCATAACTCTGTCAAAATGTCTCTGTTTATCAAACCTAAGTTTGGTTTCTTGTAGATTTTCAAGGCTTTGATTTGTTTTAGTATATGGGTGATCAAGACGATAAACAGTGGTTGTACGAGAATGGTCATATGCCCATGACTGGTGGAAAGGTTGGAAAGTTTAATTTTTATTTTTGTGAAACTGTCCAGTCTGTGGTTTAAAGATTCCAACGAGAGGGTTTTTTTTCAGGCATTTTTGATGCTTGCCGATGATATTCGTTTATTGGCCACAAGTCATCCGGATTACAAGTAAGTAAATTTATGAAAAGGTCTATTGTTTTGCGAGATAACTGTAGTATTTGTTTTTGATAATTCTCCACGTTATTTTCTTGACTCGATTCACCAGCACGTGTTAGCATTGCTGTGAATAATCTACGATCAGTGTTGAGGAATGCTTTTTTGGTTCATAGAGACAATCTCGGAATAAAAGCTGAAGATGTTAAAGGATTTACCATTCCAGATTTCCTGGTCAAGAAGATGAAATTGTCTGTAAAGCGTAAGTTTTTTTTAAAATCTGATTGGTTTATTTTCTTTTCCTTCTTTTCTGTTCGGAGCAATTAGCGTATAAGAGCATAATTAGATCAAAATGAGGTGAGGTTCGATAGCTTGACAATATATTAGTGTTTTAAACTAAGATTTAAGAACTGTTTGTTGATCAAATGAATATATACAAACCGTGTCAACTGAGTGAAAACTCAAAGCCAAAGAACTTTTTAGCTTCAGCGAAACAACCAATCGCGTTCTGTGTCTAGCATTTGTCCGTTCCGTTTCTTTCCGCGGAAAATTTCCCAGAAGTTGAAAGTCCCCTTAAAAACGACATTTATTTTCTAGTTTTACCTGTGTGTTGAAAATGAGAAACTGATATCATCGTTACTGGCATGCGAGTACTTCAACATTATTCCTGGTTGATTTCCCCTAAGTTTTACAAGAAGACATACTAACGCTACAGTTGAACTCATGTAATTCGAACTCCTATAATTTGAATAATCATGTAAATCGGACAAAGTCTTCGGTCCCGTCCGAGTTTGCCCTATAATCCGAAACTCATGTTATTCGAACAAATTTTGAATCCCCGTGGAGATTCGAATGACATGAGTTAAACTGTATATATAAAGAAACGGCGGACTCAATGATTCACAGTGTGCGAAATCTTCAAACTCTCTGCGATGAAGTGCATTTTCATTGACGTCATATATGTCTTTCTATAGTAATGTAACTCCTCCGTAGTGATTCTTTATGCCTTTAAGTACTTGACGTTTTCTGATTGTTTATGTTTTCAGGTCAAGCGTTGATTCGTGAGACGAAAAATGAAGCAGCAGAATAAACTGGGTTTTTCGGACAATTTCCGTTATTCCGAACGGTTTATTTATTAGGGGATATTTATAATACATAATGATGGTTTTCTCGAAGTGTTGTATTCGAAATCTTTCTAATTGATGCGAGATGGTTTAGCCGTATTTGCAAAAGGTTTCCATCCACTGAATGAAGCTTCATAGACAAACATGTTTTGTTTTATTGACGAATTTGTAAATATAAAGATATCACACACACAGCAAACATAGTTATTTCGTCCATACACAGAATTGCTGTCTTTTTTGACAGTGAGATGGAGAGGCATTTCATGAAGTTCTCCCCCTCTCTGCTTGTGTTTTCTGTGCGCCTTCAATTACTTTTGCTATCAGAAGTATAGCAAAGAAAATATTTATGGCGTATCTTCATTTTTCAACGAAAGAGGAACGCCCTTGACTGTTCTTTCTTGATGTCAAGAGGGCGCATATGAGAGGGCGGATCTCGACTATCGTAAAAAAACAGTTGCAATAGAACTGTAACCTCATTGTCAAATAGGGCGTTGAAATTTTCAATGGATAGAAAGTGTCTTCAGAACTTTCCCGCCCCTTAATACTATGGGTTGACATTTTGAGTCACGTATATCAAAGAGGCAAAAAACCTTGGGTACGAGTTTAAACCTGTGCTTGAATCTCTTTTAAACGCCCGTATGCCGCACAAACTACCACCCAATTTGCATTAGTGTGCAAAAAAAAAAAAAATAAATAAATAAATAAATAAATTAATAAAAATATACAAGAATCAATTCCATTAGCATATTGGATTTCAACTTCAGCATAAGAGGGTTATGCTGAAGTTGACGTTGGTTGACGTCAACCTTTACAATTTTCAAGCCTTGATTTTTCTATTTAAGTAAAAAAAGCTTCTTATGAAAATGTTTACACTGAATGTGAACTTGATGTGATTCGTGTAGCGTGTGAAAGTCCTTCCGTATTGCTTTTGTTGGCTTTTCCACAGAAAATTCTCCACAGAAAAGTTTCGATTGATCACAGAAAAATTACACGGCATCGGCGGAAGAGCACTTAATCATTGCAGGTATTTTTGCGTGTAATTAAAAATGTCTAAGTAACTGACATACGAAAGGACCATTTATATCAACGTGAAAAAAATCGTGAAAATTGTGAACAATCTCTTATCGTAAGATTTGCCGCTAGCAAAAAAAACAAAAAAACATAAAAATGGAAATGCAAAGGCAGAAGCAATTTAAACACAGGACAGAATCGATATTTGTTTGTTTTTTCACCTCTGCTGCGCGTTAAGCGATAGCAGTGTTTGGAAAGAGCTGGTTATCCGATCCGATTCGTAAAATGTTCACCACTTTAGTGAAACATTGTACAGCGGAATCTGTCTAAAGCGGACATGGTCTAAAGCGGACATCTCTGTAAGACGGACACTTTCCTTTGGAACGGAATGATTTCCGGTCAAATTCTCATAAGATATCCTCTATAAGGCGGAAAGCGGACACTTTGTAAAGCGGACACTTTTTTTCGCACCAAATGGCGTTTTCCCTATAAAAAAATCTGTTTAATGCGGACACAAGACAAAAAAGTCAATTTTTGGTTTTTATTCCTTTCATTTTGTGCATTCTGTAACTTTTTTATTTACAATTTCTAAACTTTTTTCAATGTTTTTCTTTGCCCAATCAACAGCTTTATCAACACCAACAAGTTCGTATTTGACAGGGATCTCTGAGCCATAACCAGCACCTCTGTTCACGCGTTTTCCAGTTACTCGGCACTTTAATTCACAATTTTTGGGTGCATTCTCTATAAAGCGGACACCTTTCTAAAGCGGACACTTTTTTGCGCACCAATGGTGTCCACTTTAGACAGATTCCACTGTATATTTGAAAGTTCTATCACGCGTTTTCACCCACTGCATTTTTTCAGCCGTGTAAGCAGCAGGTGATCGAGACTTTCATTTGTTTTTAGTTTACACGTGATACGCTATTCCTGTGTATTTTTGGGTTTTGAAATCAAACGATCATAAAACGATGAGTGCATAGTGTGTTCTCCCCCTTTGATCTCAAAATTAAAACAGTTGGTTACTTAGAATGTCGTTTACCGTCAATGTAGAATTTCTTTTTACTCCTTGTGATCAAATACGTTAATCGTTAATCTAACAATTTGAAAGCTTCAAAACTTCATGGTGCAAACCTTGTAAAATTTGTTTGGGTTAGTGAGGGTTAGATTCAAGAAACTTCTAACCGAGAAGTTTGATGCTTTCAAATTGTTAGATGAACACGCTCAATAATAAAAAAAGGAAATATTTTCAACTTCATTGGTCGTCCAAATATCACTGTGATGAAGAGAATTTATATTGAAAAAGTGTGTGAATTTCTGTAGAAATGCACTCCTTCGCAGTGACTTTCAACAAACGGAAACGCAAGTAAGATAAAGGAAACCTTGTTTACCCAAATCGAACTGGGATGGATTCTAAAAGTCTTCCAATCATCTCTAAGTCAAGCAAAAAGGTCCCCACCTCCCCCATCCCCCTTGTAAAGAAATAAAAATGAAAATGCTTTTTATTGCGAAGTTATAATAATGTCAAAGAAGAAAGATACAACGATTAGTGTCGTTTAATTAAAGACGGCAATGTCGGTTTAGTTAGTGATGCTTGTGTTTTGGGACGACATGTCGGTACACGCATCGGTAACGTATTTTGTTGAATGGTTTACCATAACAGCAACCATAAATTCGTTTGCTGTAGATACGCTTGTGGCAACAGATTTTAAACTTGATGTTGTACGGTTTTCCATTGCAGCATCGGTACCATCTTTTCTCGAAGATTCTGCGATGACAGCAGATTTGTGTTCGCCTGTTGTAGGGTTTTCCATAGCAACATCCTTGTGATCGCTTAATAATGTGTTTTCCACAGCAGCTGAACTTCTTGAAAAGATATGGCTTTCCTCGGCAACATCGATACCAAGCCTTGTCAAAAAGCTTCCCACCACAGCAGATTTGCTTTTGGAACTTGTATGGCTTTCCACGGCAGCATCGGTACCATCTTTTTTCAAACACTCTGCGATGACAGCAGATTTGTGTTCGCCTGTTGTAGGGTTTTCCATAGCAACATCCTAATGTTCGCTTGATAATGTGTTTTCCACAACATCTGAATTTCTTGAAAAGATATGGTTTTCCTCTACAGCATCGGTACCATCTTTTCTCGAAGATTCTGCGATGACAGCAGATATGTGTTCGCCTGTTGTAGGGTTTTCCATAGCAACATCCTAATGTTCGCTTGATAATGTGTTTTCCACAACATCTGAATTTCTTGAAAAGATATGGTTTACCACGACAGCAACGGTACCATTTTTTATCCCAGATTCTGCGATGACAGCAGATTTGTGTTCGCCTGTTGTAGGGTTTTCCATAGCAACATCCTTGTGATCTTTTGATAATGTGTTTTCCACAACATCTGAATTTCTTGAAAAGATATGGTTTACCACGACAGCAACGGTACCATTTTTTATCCCAGATTCTGCGATGACAGCAGATTTGTGTTCGCCTGTTGTAGGGTTTTCCATAGCAACATCCTTGTGATCTTTTGATAATGTGTTTTCCACAGCATCTGAATTTCTTGAAAAGATATGGTTTACCACGACAGCAACGGTACCATTTTTTATCCCAGATTCTGCGATGACAGCAGATATGTGTTCGTCTGTTGTAGGGTTTTCCATAGCAACATCCTTGTGATCTTTTGATAGTGTGTTTTCCGCAGCATTTGAATTTCTTGAAGAGATATGGTTTTCCTCTACAGCATCGGTACCATTTTTTATCCCATATTCTGTGATGACAGCAGATATGCGTAAAAGGATTGTACCATTTCGCTAAGTAAAACAATCCACATTTCCTGTAAACGCGATACTTGAAACAAAAGTGTGTTCGAGGATTGTACCGAAGTTTTCCACCTGCAAAGGAATTAACACATTATACTTGACACAGCATACAGGGATTGTTAGATGGTAAGATCTATAGGTCTTAGCGCAATAGACAAGAAGTAGATCGAAGCAGCGTCTTAAGACTTTCGATATGTTCAAACGTTTTTAGATAAATGGTTTGGAATTATCCCTCCCTGGAAACCGCCCTCCAAGCCTCCAAATAACGCCCCAAATAATACTTCCTTTTCCATAACATGGATGATAAAGAACTCTGAAGAAGGGGATGGTCAAACTCACTAAAAAGGAAATATAGTAATTGTTTCTTACATCGTCCATGATGGTAAATCGCTTTAGGATCATTTTGTTGCAGCTCTGTTTCAGCATTCTCTTCTGCATAATTTGTTGCCACACAAAATGAAAACACGACAATTAAAAGTGTCAGCCTCATCTAAACAAAAATAAAAAATGTCGTCCTGTAATATATTCGGAAAGTGAGGCCATGGGTGAGAGTAAACAGTAAAAAGTCAATGGAACAGAATCTTACCTTTGGTTGTATCAATGTTACCATGTAAATTGTCACTCTAAACTGATACAACTACTATCCACAAAATCTCTAACTTTTATACTCGACATGTAACCGCACCGCAATTAACCTCTTTATCGGAAATTGCCTGTTTGAAGTTGTGGATGAATTAAATCAGTAATAATGTCATTAATTCCATTAATGACATCCTTTGCTAGATTGGAAAGTTTTATTAATTAAACCGTTTAATTAAGAATTATGAAATGGAACGGAAAAGGAAGCTATATTTACGTGAGGAGAAAGGAACAAAAGATATGGGCGAACGTGTCAGGATAAAGTTTTAAAGTTATGGGCGAACGTGTCAGGATAAAGTTTTAAAGTTATGGGCGAACGTGTCAGGATAAAGTTTTAAAGTTATGGGCGATTTAAGGTCAAATCTTTTAAACTGTTGTAGTTTAAAGTTAAAGTCTTAATCTTCAAATCCGATGGATTTGTTTCTCTACTTCAACAAATGAGGGAATTGGTGCTATTGTTAACACGAAGCATCTCTTTCCTTCGAATCTAGCAGTACATAGGACGAGATTTCAACCCCGAAATAAAATAAAGCCATTCATCTTTTATCCCTCTTATTCCTAGTTAAGTTTCCGAAGGGTTTCGATTAAAAAACGGTATTCAAAAGTGGATTTTCTGCAATCATCCATCAAGTCATCAGCATGTTTTTCGCTGATAACTTTCACTGTTAGGTTAGCTTACAGTTGTGTCATTACCCAGTGATTAATGTTGCTGAAAAACCAATGCGAGGGAGCGCATTCCTTCAGAAATATAAACACTGTTTCGATAAAAATGCTCTTCATTGCAGTAGTTTTTTTGATGATTTTTCCCACTGGGTACATACAGCTTCATATGTTGCTGGTGAAACAATGCACGTGGTCTATACTTTCAGTCAACGCAGTACGGCGGATCAGTGTCGCCTGGTACCACCCTTTACCTATGAGTATGTTCATGTGTCAAATTGCAACCATTACATTTAAACGGTGAAAACACTCACAAATATGTTTGAACAAATGAGGCTAAGCCCGACTCTTACCCTCACTAACCCAGACAGAAGGTTTACACCGTAAAGTTTAATGGTTGCAATTTGTCACAAGAACCATATGTCAGACAGGAAGTATAAAATTACACGTCCTAAACAATATTGTTATTTCAGGGTTTCTTGAAAACAAACTAATTTTCATTTCTGACGTCTGTACTTAATTTGGCTTTAATTTTTAGGTCCATTTAAATTACAGTCATTTTATTACAATAGACTATTGACAGCAAAAGAAAATTATTGCAGATATTTCAGAAAAAAAATGCTTTGGAGGACATTTATCACTACTTGGTTATTTTTTTTTTAAAATTTGAAAGCGGAAGTTTTCTTTATTCCCTTCTATAGGAATTTTCCCCAACTGTAAAGAAGATAAATCAGTCAACATAAACAAAGAAAAAACAAGAGAATCTTCCGAATCGGGGTGAACTGGGTGAACTTAGGTCTTTTGGGTTTATAACGAGGATGGTGTCGTGGGAGAGCAGTTTAAGACATTACAACAACAAAATGTTGTTTCTTCAAAAGAACTGCTTGCAACTTCAACTCGACTAAAAAAGATTCGATCCCAGGCCTTAATCCAACAGAGTCAGTCTCAACGCACCTACCATCATAATAAACGTGGCATCTTTGAGCTTAATAATGCCGAAAAAAGGATGTTATACCGAAGGAATTTCTTTCCAAAAATGTCGAGAGAATAGTGTATGTATTTGAGATCTCCACAAGGAGATTAAAATTTGCAATTTTAAAAGCTCTTTATTAAAATAAGCATGAAAATAAACACGTCCTGTTGATGTTGCGGGCGCTTGGAACTTATTTTTTTTAGTAGGAAGTTTTAAAAAGTAATGTTTTTAAGATTTCGGTGTAATTAGAAGTTCTCTAACCCTAATGAGAATTGACGGTGATAACATATTTCATCATCGATAAACTCAGGCATGGTTCTGACCTATAACATTGCAAACATAAGTCATAGTTTGTAAGATAAATCAATAAAGTTAAATCAACAGGACATACGAATATTCGTGACTAACCGAGGCCTAAAATTTTCCTTTTAAGGATGAAAACTTATTTTACGGAAATGAAAAATATATTTGTTTTCAGTGAAGTAGTAGTTGAATGAAGAAGTGGATGAATGAATGAAACGCCAAACTCACTGCAACGAAGAGCATTTTCATTGAGATTGTGTGTATATTTGGGCCTTCCTGTTTGTAAAAATGCACTCCTTCGCAGTGACTTTTAAACGAATTTGTCCAATTCTTTACGATCTATAGGCGAGCATCATTTTATGTATTGAAACATCAGAAAGGAATATTTTGAGTATTTGCACGTTTCCATGGATACTGTTATTAAAAAAAAAAAATTGCTGATCAACAGTACTGTGGTAAAAAGTTGGCATCAGTACAAGTAGAACATATTTGTGGCAAATTCTTGGCAAGTGAGATGAGCATAATGAGGAAAAATTCTGTCTCAATGATGAACTTTAATTACTTTGATTTCTTTATTGACGTCGCTGCGGGTTGGGGTTACTAATAGTTTATTTTTGTGGCTTTGTGCATCGAAATTGCTGCCGTCTGCAAGGAATTAGAAACTTGCTTATGGAGAAATTTTTAAAAAAGCATTTTTAGTACAATCTCGTACCCGGACTGGTTTTTCAAATATCCAGATAAACAAAGGAAAACGATCTGGTACCGAGGTAGAGTATAGTTGATATGACAAAAGGTGAATCACTGATGCTGTTACGAAATTTCAATGAAAATGACTTTTTATGCCATTCAACGTAAAAGTTTGTTTTTACTCATCGACACAGTGTTAAAAAAACGATGAAAATTTTGAATTTTTTAACTTTTATCGGAAGCTAATCAAAAGGAATCAATTTTGTTTCTCTGGATGGAACCTCCCAGTCGGCGAAATCGCCAAAAAGTCACTGTGACGTAGAGAATTTTCAAATTGAAAATTTTGAAATTGTGTGCATATTTATGTAGAAATGCACTCCTTCGCAGAGATTTTTTAACAAATATGCCGGCTGGGCTTCTAGCAGTCTTTAGCTGAAGGGACGAAGTTGTTTAAGTTTATTACAAGTTTTACTTTTCACTTCTTATTGGAGCAGGTACTGAATGAACTATGTACATTGTTTTTCAGGCAGTGAAAATATCGGGAAACTCGGTTGTAAAATATCGGAAGCTGAATCCAGATTAAAAGTAAAAGTCTCGAATATTAATCTTAAAAGCCATGCAACACCGAACCCAGTCTCTCTTGCCTTTTCGATATACGGTCGCCACTTGGTATGTCGAAAAGATAAGAGACCCTGGGTTCGAAGTTGGAAAAGCACAGACACCACAACCACGGTCACGTAAGGTTGGGTTTCAAACGGTAATTGTCACATTATCAAGTCTAGATGGTCGTAGTAATAACTTTGCTATTAATTTTAAAGTTAATTTTAACCAATGGGAAGCTTCTGTCGAAAGCGTTTACAATAGTAAACCGTAATAAAACTCAAGGCCGACATTTACACCAGTTCATGCAATTGAACTGAACTTTGAAAGAAAAGACAGAAGTATAGAAAACTCATGTTAGCCGACATAAACTTCGTGTAAACAGGGTTTTAGTGTCACAACAGAATCGTAAATCTCGGATGTACCCATATGATTACGCGAAGAAGCTCACTCAACAATCAGTGAATTCTTGGATAGTGGCACAAAGAGTCTTAAAATATTAAAATATTGAGATCTTGAACATACATACTCGCTGGCAAGACAAAAAACTTTCGAAAAATTCCATACATTATGTTCGCATATGATTATTTTCTTTTACGTATGAAAACATGTTACACAGGAAAAATGAAATGAAAGAGAGGCTATATCAGCAAAGAGAGGCTACATCAGGAAAGAGAATGCTTAAGATAATGCTTTAAGAACATATGATATGATATGAGAAATGAGTTTGTTGACAGTGCTCGGTCGGAATTCAATCCAACCAGGATTATATTATCTCATAATTCAATCCAACCGGGCTAACATTATCTCATAAGGCAGCTCCACCATGACAAAGCGATTTGAACCCTGAAATATTTACGCTTGCGTTACCTTTTTAATTTATCGATTAATCAAATAAATGGGCTTTTATCAAAAGCATTTCAAAGCAATTACCTTAATATTTTTAAATTATGATGTTCCTTCATCATGCAGGAGTTATGCCTCAATCATTCAAATTCGATGATAAGTTATTCCACCTGCGCGTTGAAGTAAAGTGAGATTATCATGTCCGAATCTGTCCGAACCTATTTGGTGGTTATATTTGTGAAGAAAGGAAGTAAAAATTAAATTAAAAATTCAAAGAAGCTTTCATATCAGAAAATTTTCCAGTGAAAACCGTGTCGGGATATGACTCAACTGAAAATACCGGTAGCCGAAAGAAAACAATATTTGACAGATTAAAGGATATATTAGAAACAAATAAGTCAGAGAGTATTACATGGAGATCTCCTTTAACGTCAAGAATACTTCAAATACCCTTTCTGCTTCTTTGTTCCATTTTTAACAATAGATTTTGTTAATCTGTTTGATGTCAGTAGGGCTGAAACCACTTCTTTGCCCGATTCTTCTTTGTTTGGAACGGTCCTTTGTAACGATCGTATATTTGCGATTCCTCGAAAAATATGTTCCCCCATAATGCATCATGCTGTCGTAATCATACGGTGAACCACGTGAGTCGATTCTATCGTACCCATACTTATTGAAATTGTGTGATTTCCCTAAAAATTTAAAAAAACTCCATTAGCTCATGTCACCTGTCCCGATTTGTTTATTTATTTATTTATTGGTTAATTAAGTTATTTTTTCATTTATTTACTTTATAACTTAAGGTTCCTTGCCTTTTCGATACACAGACCCTGGGTTCGAGGCTGGGTTAATACATCATATATTGATAAGGCAAATTCTTAGTTGGTATATGACCTACTTTATTGATCCGAATTATTGATCCCAATTCAGTAGGTGGAAAAAAGATGAGTCCAAAATAGGTCCTTGGTTTTGAAAAGAATAAGAAACTTTACTGACCGTCTTTGATGTTTTCGTATGCGATTGTGACGTAACGATCTCTGTCTGGTCTCGATTGTTCATGAAAGAAACCTGATGAAATAATGATTTTTTATTGGTTAAAAACTTTCACAGTATTGCAGCTATCCAATAGACATGCAAACTTACCAATCGAATGTGCAATTTAACCAATAAGAATAAAGTATTTAGGAAACTCACCAATCGAATGTCCAATTTCGTGCATAATTGTGCCTTTTCTCCAACAACCTTTGGCTAATTTAATGTAATTTCCAGAGCTCATTTTACCAACTGGGGATGAACATCTTTGATAAAAAAACATAGATTAAAAACAAAAATTTAAAAAATATATGAAAGTTATAAGGATAAAACCAATGGATTATATATATTTCCATTTTCCTTCACAGTATGACCCTTATAATAAAGTTAATTTAAAATATAGTGTTCAATGTTTTTTGATCGATCTGGCAGTCCATGGAAATTGTTTTGAAGGAGAGCCATTTCTGTCAAATGTTACTATTACTTGAAAGGAAAACATAAATTTACTGACCCTGTTCCTGTGGTGAAGAACAAGTAGGAACCACGTGGTCGAAAGGTTAACTTTCTGAATCGAAGACATGTTTTAGCCTCATATTCACGGATGGCCTGTTGAATAGCAGAAGTTGCCCCAGCTAAAGATTGTGAAAAAGATGTTGTATTTGAGTAAATATGAGCTTTTTGCATAAAAACCGTATTGAACTCTTGCAACCTCGAACCCAGGGTCTCTTGCCTTTTCGATATACGGATAGCGGCAAAGCTATCCCATATATCGAAAAGGCAAGAGACCCTGGGTTCAAGGTTGGAACTCCTGAAATGTATAGAAGGTATTGAAATATCTTTGGTTACATGGAATAAGTTTTCTACTTTTTTTTCCGTACATCATGCAAGAAAAAATGGATCACTGTAAATTTCCTACGTTGAACAGAGACCAAAGAACAGCTAAATAATATTTTTTTCCGTATGATTTTGTCTCCTCAGCAGTGTCAGAAAAACATTCATACCCAATGAGCAAAATCGTCAAAAAGTCACTGCTACGAAGAGCATTTTCATTGAAATTGAAATTCCGTAGAGATGTACTCCTTCGCAGTAGTCAAAATATTTGTCCAATGGTTAAGAAGGTATGGTTTATCTTCCATACTGAAATCCCAAACCAGTTTAGTTAGTACGGTTTCCATGTCAACGAAAAGTCCCGTCATTGCCAATATAATAAAGACAAATTGCTTAGATAACGAAAAAATAAACAAATAAAATAAACAAATAAAATAAACAAATAAACATAAACAAATAAACATAAGCAAAAGCAAAAACAAACAAAAAGCATAATCAAAATAATAATAATAACAAAACTTATAAGAAATAAAGACAGGTTAGGGTAGATAGAGACAATGACTTACAGATAGTAGAATCAATATAGTAGTTGATAGTTTCTGCTCTGCCTGAACTTTTCCAGTGGTTGGTTTTGATAGCGGCGAACATGTTATTTTTTGAAACCTGTTCGTTAATGGCGGATACTTGGTCAGGATTCAATTCCATGTCTCCTTCGAATAACTCCCCTGAAATGTTGTTATGTGAAAACATATGAAAGATTGTAAACAAATATGTTCGTCTGACAAATCCTTGTCATTAGACTGTTAAGGTGTAAGCCTTGTGAAGGAAGAATAAGGCTCAGGATTGGTCTCATTTGTTCAAATACTTTTATAAGTGTTTTCTCCGTATTAATGTACTGGTAACGAGATGATCATACTACATAAGAATTGTCAAATTTCGATTATACCTTCCTCTGGATTGTCGGCGCTAGCAAGCGACACCACAAGCAAAGATAAAACTAAAACTGCTACCCGAACCATACTTTGGATGTTTCTGCTAACAATTCTTGAAATCAAATGAATTTCCTTCCAACGAGGTCTTATTTATACATACAATTATGTGAGGTATTTATTCAGTTGAGTTCATAGTATACGAGGTATGAATAGTTTTCTTGAAAGCTTCATCTGTAAACATTTATCAGCTTGCTGATTCTGATTCAAAATTCAAAAATTAAATTATAAACTATAAACATATTTGGACAGACGTCGAAAATTTTGTTGAACCAAACATGAAAAAAGTCTGCCCCTGGTGCAAATAGTTATTCTAAATGCTTTCTGGACAAATAAGTCGGGTTATATATCAAAGAACTGGAATGCCTGTTCAAATTCAAACCACTTCTATTGATAATTAAATTAAATTAATTTTTTTTCACTTATTCATGAATAACATCCAAATTTATTATAACGTAGAAAGCATATTATATTTTGATCACATAAAAGGCTTGCCGTTTTGTCAAGATATTAAGGGCCGATGCACTTTTAATTAATCATGTATGACAGTATACAAACATGTACAAGTTGTGTTTTATCAATTGAATCAACTTCGTCGGTTTGAGGTAAGAGACTCCTCTTACCTTCTGAGATATCGGAAGGCAGATATGATCTATTTTCTGGGATGACCTTGAAACGCGAATATGAACCGAGAGATTGGGTTTTTGACGCAGTTTGTCAACTTTTGCTCTCTTTTTCTTTCAATCTAATTCAAGCGATTACCCATGACGCACTCATTCAATTTTTATACCCTTAGTTTACCCAATCAGCCAAAGCAGCAGCGGATGTTGTGTATTCATGTGGTATAATCACTGAAAAACTACTATAAAAAGTATTTCCTGGGAAATTTTAAAGTTTTGCTTGAAAAAATAAATAAATAATTTTACCATAAAGATTGTTCTATTTCCATAGACTATTATGAACAATTTTGGTTACTTTTCGTATTACAGTGAGGCCTCTATATACCTTGGGGGACTGGAAAATAAGTCGTCATTTCATTGAAATACTGTGTACATTACTTACAAATTTTATTTCATAAAATCTCCGTCGATCTAACATTTGGTTTCCAGTCCCTTAGCGCTCCGTATATCCATCGCGGAGCCAATTCGCCAATTCCCTCTCAAGTTTTATTTAGCGCTCAGCAGGATAGCATCACAGGGAACTGTTACATCCAACACACGATTTATAATCTTTGAATATTTTTCCAATCATGTCAGCTCCACCTGCAGACATTCAAATAAGTGCAGGCGGTGAGGGGTCAGTAAACTCAAAGCATGAGCCCCCCATCACCAAGGAGCGTGGAGAAGAGTCACCACCACATGAAAGGAAACGAAAAAGAAAGAAGTCGAAACGACGACATTCTCCATCCTCATCTTCTTCGAGCAGTTCTGAATCCAGCAGTTCTGATTAAGAACAAGAAGAGAACCCAAGTAAACGATTTAGAATCATCACAGAGGAAGATAAATACAAGTGGTGTCTTCCTTGTGACATGTGCAAGTAGTATGTAAACAAGCACATGAACTGTTATATTCCGGAGAAAGACTTGAAGGATAATATCATGGGGGAAAATCCCATGCCAGATAATTTAAACCAAAATATTGTCAAAATATTAGTGAAAGAAAAATCCAAGAAGCATGATGAAACCTTGGAACGTATGCAACTTGAAATCTTGCAAATTATGGAGCCACTAGGAAAACTGTGGTCCCAACTGAATCAAGTTAAAGAATCTCCAGATTCAAGTCAAGAAATTAACATTGATCAACTTGTAACAAATGCGGACCAGGCTGTAGTCCTTATTGGTCAAGCTATTAATTCGATCAATTACAACCGAAGGTTTACAATTTTAAATGATATATATTGTCAAAAAAACACGTGATGTTAAAAAACTTCTTAAAGAGAAAAAAGAAGTATTAGAACAAGAAGATGAAAAAGGACTTTTTGGCAAAAAACTCCGAAAACACTTAGAAGACATTGTCAAAACACGAAAAAAGTCAAGAGAAACCTTCCAACAATATTTGTTGTCGCCATCAGACCGAAAACGACCCTTTCGCAAGGGCGTTCCACCGGGAAGCGCCCAAAATAATGGTGGAAGACGATTGTTTCGAGTCACGGGTAATCGAGACCAAAACAACTTACAATAACAGCAACAAAGATATGGCTATTGAGAAGGTGGAAATAGACCAAATTGATTTCAAAACAGGGTTAAGAGAAAGTTTAAAATCAAACATGACAAATTTCTCTCAAAATCTCCCAGAACTGATTCCTCTGGACACATTGGAGCATGTTCATCCTCTCATAAAGGCCGGTTTCCAGTTCATTCGCTGTGGTCACGCGACTGAGCGAACAGCTTTTTCATTCGCTCAGTAGTTCAAATGATTTGAACTACCAGGCGAATGAGATTGCGTCAGCCAATCAAAAATCAGTTCGCTCGATTCACGCGACTGTGCGACCAAGTGGAAAGCCGCCTTAAAAAGGCTATTTCCTGGAGAAATTCCAAAAGTTCCATTGGCAGGAGGGTTAAGATACTTCCTACCTGCTTGGCTGAAATTGACACAAGATCCAAGCATAATTTCACTGGTAAAAGGTTTCAATCTTCCTTTTACAAAACAACCAACACAGAATACAATCCCAAGAGCTCCAATTTTGGCAGAAGAACAAAAACAACTTGTCCAGAGGAAAATTCAGGAGATGTTGGGGAAAGGGGCCAAAACACGAGTATTTCCCGAATCCAACCAATTTTTGAGCAACATCTTCCTTGTACCCAAAAAGGATGGGGGTTATCGGCCAGTCATAAATCTAAAACGATTGAACGAGTTTCTCCCATACGAGCATTTAAAAATGGAAAATTTATTACATTTGTGCCATGTCTTACAAGAAAACGATTTCATGTGCAAACTGGATCTCAAGGATGCTTATTTTTGCATTCCTCTGCACAGGAATTCAAGAAAATATGTGAGGTTTTATTTT
The DNA here is from genome assembly GCA_027922465.2 of Turritopsis dohrnii. Classification (NCBI taxonomy): domain Eukaryota; kingdom Metazoa; phylum Cnidaria; class Hydrozoa; order Anthoathecata; family Oceaniidae; genus Turritopsis; species Turritopsis dohrnii. Next base: position 471,556 of record BQMF02000244.1, on the reverse strand, counting down.
TGTGGAAGCCTCTACGAGTTTCTTTGCCTCTGTTTTGGCCTGGGTCCTGCTCCAAGAATATTTACAAAACTTTTGAAGGTACCCATTGCATTGCTGCGGAGGATAAACATCAGGATTATAATCTACTTAGACGACATGCTCCTTATGCACCAGACCTTAGCAGGGCTGCAAATGAGCAGAGACACAGTGATTTTCCTTCTGCAACACCTAGGCTTTGTAATAAATATGACACATTTTATCAAGTTATTTAATAATAATAATATTTAATAATATTTTGATATTTTTATTTGTTTTATTTTATGTTCTAGGGAGAAGAACCATATATTATTGTATGGATCCCAATTTGATGATTAAAAAAAAAAAAAAAAAAAAGAAGTCAGTGTTCGAACCTTGTCAGGAGTTAGAATTTCTGGGTTTAAATGTAAACTCAAAGAAAGTCATAGTCTTTAACAACAGAGAAACTTCACAAAATAGTAAAACAGTGCTGTATGGTGGCCGATTAGAGCAATAGCAGTTTTTATCGATTTATCGACTTTTGTTTTTTACGGTAGCAGCGTAAGCGAATACCGTATTAAAACACCCTTGGACTCCTACTACTACTCCTACTACTACTACTACTACTACTACTACTACTACTACTCCGGCCGAAACGGCAGTTTTTAGCCTACGATTTAGAGTATGCGAGTCCCCACTAAAAACTCAATATACATTCTAATGAACGAACGCAGCCTTTTGAAATTTCGAAGGTTTTCAATCACATACATTTAAAATACGTTTTCTTTGATATCTTATCACTTAATTGATGAAGGAATGGATATTAATCAAATAGGTCTACATAAAACTGGGACTTTTAGTTACTTTTATGGTACTGAATCAATGAACTTTGGCACTTGAAAATAGATATGAGATAGATACAGATCAGACTTTCTTATTACTTTCTACGTTTGTTAGCTATCTGTTCTGTCTTTGAACATCAAGGTTTTCAAAAATCGAGTTAAAAAAAGGCAGTTATCTGTTTGAATTCATTTTCGGTTTCAAAAAATTATAATTCAAAACATACATTTTTTTTTCGAAGAAACGCGTTTTTTTTTCTACATAAGCTCTTATAAAAAAAACGTACGTTATAAACAGCTCATGCATGTATAATTCTTTTGTCTTCTAATAAATTAAATTGCTGGTGGTGATTAGACCCTATTTACACGAGTTAGTAATTTTAAACATAATATCGTTTATGCCTGTTTTCCACCAGTAAGATATCTCAAGAAATAACGTTTACAGAACGTTTAAGAACTTTAAGTAAAATTTCAAATTTAAAAGTATTCTTGTGGCAAGTACTTTTGCTGCTACCGTTTTGCGCCACCTGGCTCTTGTCTTACATTAAATTATTTGTTGGTCAGCGCGTTAAGCAGCTGATCTTTCATTAGCGTTTGTCCGTCCCATGTCCACAGTGCTAGCCTGGAGTCCTCATTAAAAGCTGATAGCACTTGGTAGAATAGAGGCTATTTGTTAATCGTGGCTTAATTCAGATTTTTCAGATAATTTATAATTACAGTTATTTCATCAGGGTGAGTGCGGCCTCAAATTATAACATGAGTTTTACGGTTTGCCCAACACACTGATATCATTTTGGAAATAAAAGCTAAAGGAAAGGGTCATTTTACACCAGAGAAGTAAAGAAATTCGTAATATTATCACCGTATATTATAATTGAACCTGTTATTATTATACTGTTCAGTTTTGTGCTATATATTGGTCAGACCTGGAGATAGAGAGAGCTCTGCTGCCTCCCCAAAAAGGACCTCTGATATTACATCGGATATGTATATGTTATTTTTTATGTATTCATACAAATGTGTCCATCAATATAGGCAAGTTTTCGATATCACATTATCCTGTCTAAAATAAAAATTTATGCACACAAAAATAAAATGTGTATGTAGAAATCTATATTATCTAGTCATCCACAAAAGTTAATAGACATTATTTTGAAGTTTATAAAGCATTTAGTTACCTGTGGTGAAAGTGCGTAGTGCACTAATCCAAAATGACTCTAACAATGATACCTATTCTGTGTTTGTTGTAATGTATTAATGTAGTAATCATCAGGCAAAAGAACAAAATATAATACGTTTGTAAACTCTACATCATCACGTTCAACATGAACGTTGTCTTTTCAATATCAACATTGAACAAATGAACAAATTACCTGTGTGGAGTCATTATGAGTCTCTTCACTTATTTATAGTCTTGTCATTTTTCTTATCACTTATATTTTTTGTATCGTAAATGTGTGTCTCTGCATGACCAGCAGTTTCTTTTGTTTTCTTAATCTTAAATAATCGGCAGTTCTATTGCATGCCTTTTTTTATTTTCAGTGAAGAAAGGCAAAAATGTATGAATGGTGCATTACCACTCATACAAGCTCATGGTAGTTTTTAACATTATCAGTTATTTTTAGTCATTCCTTTGCAGAATTCATCTTTGTTATGTGTGTGAGAAGCTTGCTTTTGAACTCATTGTAATCATTAGAATAAAGGTCTACGTGAAATTTTGCGAAGTACCTTAAGGGGATTTTTTTGCTTGGACTAACTTTGCAAACCAAGGTTTGAAAACGTTTTGCATGGATTAATTTTTCCGAGTCTGAGCTTCTCAAGGAAAATGTTTAGATTTGATTTTGCGAATGTGCACAAAGTGCAATGTGTGTATTTTATAATTAAGCTTAGAGGTAGCAGCGAAAATCACCATTTCCATGCCTGCCACATTGCAAATCCAATGGGTGCTTGATAAGTGTTAATAGACACTGAGTCAAAAATTGAGCAAATAAAATCATCAAATTTTGCCTGGATTATTTTTTGCCAATTGCTCATATGTCTTGATGTTTTGCGTGGATTTATTTTTGCGAATTTGGGCAAAAGTCGCAAAAACTAATGCACACAAAAAAAATCCCCTTAAGCTTTTTTAAGGAATTGGTAACTTCTTTTGATTTTAATGCAATCCTGCATTTATTCGCCATCCGATTTTATTCAATTCACTTCAAAGACAATCGTATTTGTTTCATTTGTAATGTCCTTAGATAGCATAGATGAAAATCAATTGATAAGTGTTTGTATCTTTAATTTCTGGATAAACATTTTATTGAATTAAGTTTTGTTGCACAATTTGGACACAATTTTGAGACCAGACCTGTTTGGTTTTATCATTGAATGTCTTATTCCTACTATTACTTCATTATTACAGTTATCGCTCATGAATTCCTATTTTGACCTTCCTGGTACAAAAACGTGGTTTTTCCATTTTTCAACTTTGGCCAAAGCGCTGACCTTCAGGCCTCTTGGCCTCTTGTTTATTTTGCTTTTTCTTTCTTTTTACTATTTTTTCAATGTTGTTCTTTTCTTTTCTTTTGCCAATTCACATTTCTTCATTACTTTTTTTCTTACTTTTTTTCCCTACTTTTTTATTATTTTATTTCTACTTATTTCGCTACTATTTTTCTACTTTTTTTTGTTACTGTTTTTTATAATTTTTTTTTTTTTCATTAGCTACTTTTTTGTTACTCTCTTACTACTATTTTTACATTTTAAATTAACAAAAAAAAGTAAAAAAAGTAAAAAAGTTAAGAAAAACTAAAGTAAAAAAAAATAGTGGCAATGAATTGAAATGGCAATGAAAGTGAATTTACTTTTGAGTTTACTTTTACTATTTTTACTAACTGTGTTCTCTATTTTCGTCATGTTTTAATCATCATAACTTTACCAATTCAATTTTATTATCAGATTTCATAAGATAACAGCCAATTAAAACAAATGTTTCACCCATAAAAATGATGAGAAAGGTCTTGTTATGGTTTTGAAAGCTAATCACATCTTTCACTTTTTTAAAAAAAAATCCTTATTTATACATAAGTGACAAATGCTTTTATAGACGGGATTTTCAGCAGTTTTATGATTTATCAATTATACAGGAAAAAAAGTTTGATGCAATTACTTATAACAGCATACTTAACTGTTATCACCATATTATTTTCAATTCTTCACCAAATCGTTTTTTCTCACCTTCACACTCGAGAGGTTTTTACATCAGGCAGTCTGATTTGCAAAGAGGTTTCAGCTTAGAAAGTGCTTCTTGGAAAGTTGTTTTCAACGCAGTGAGTAATTGCGTGGCCGAGGAGGGCAATAGTGATATACAAAATGAAAGCATGGCCGAGGAAAACAATAGCATATTTTCATCAACCGTACACTTTCATTTTGTTCCTATTAAATCAATCGGATTCCTTAAGTCAGTCACGATGTTGTCAAGAGAAGACACTGCAATTATTGTTACTTTAATTCCATTAATTGTTGCGCCCTTTCTATTTTTTCTATTTTTTTCTATTTATTTTTTTTACTTTACTTTAGTTTTTCTTTACTTTTTTACTTTTTTTACTTTTTTTTGTTAATTTAAAATGTAAAAATAGTAGTAAAAAAGTAACAAAAAAGTAGGTACTCTTGTGTGCCAAATAAACGCCCCCCCCCCCCCCCCCCCCCCCCCCTCCCCCTCCCCGCTTGTTAATTTTTCGATTTTTCGATTTTTTTCCAACCAAAAGTAGTGAAAAAATGTGAAAAAATGTGAATTCTAAAAAATTTGAACGAAAAATCTCTGAAGGAACTCCTCTGGTGGGTAGTAAATCTAGACATCTGCAATGGAAGAAGGATAATACCTCAATCTTCAGAAATGTTGATTCAAACGGATGCCTCGAAAGCAGGATGGGGTGCTTATTGCAGGAAGATAAGTACAGGGAGGCCATGGAATCACCAGGAAAGGCTGTTACATATAAACATACTGGAGTTAAAAGCAGTGAAACATGCGTTGTTGATTTTCACAAAGAGGTTTCCTTTGGTAAAATCAATTCACCTGCAAATAGACAATACCAGTGCCTTGTCCTATCTTCTGAAAATGGGGGGAACAGCAAGTGCAGAAATGACAGAAATTTCAAAGGAAATATTGAAGTACCTGTTGAAACATTCAATTACAATTTCTGCAGAGTACCTTCCAAGTGCATTGAATTTCAGGGCAGATTGGGAGTCCAGAAACATCAAGGACAGCTCAGAATGGAGACTAGCAAACACGGTATTCATGGAAATTTGCAACAGATATTTCCACCCAAGCATAGACCTCTTTGCGTCAAGACTAAGTCATCGAATAGAGAGGTACTACTCATGGAAACCAGATCCGTTCAGTCTAGCAACAGATGCAATGCAACAAGACTGGACCATGGAAAAAGCTTATGCATTTCCACCATTTTGCATGATAAGTGCAATTCTAGCGAAAATAAGAAGAGAGAAGATTTCAAACATGATCATTATCACCCCAGCCTGGCAAACACAGCCTTGGTACAGCCAGCTTCTTCAGATGGCAGTAAGAAAGCCAATAATGTTGCCAAATTTCCAGGGCTACTTCTCAACCATCTGAAGCAAGTACACCCATTAGTACAAAACCAGACATTAAGACTGGTGGCATGGCAAGTTTCAGGCTTAGATTACAAAGCCAAGGAATTTCTGAATCAGCAGCCTCACTTGTCCTCCATTCAAGGAGAGAAGGCTCTTTGGCTAATTACGAATCGTCCTGGAGAAAGTGGTCTAGCTGGTGTGGTGAGAGACAAATTGATCCAGTTCGATGCCCAGTCTCTCAAGTAATGAATTTCTTAGCAGATATGTTTCAAAGGGGCTTTCAGTACCGCACTTTAAACTGTTACCGTTCAGCCATATCTGCATACCATGAATATATGAATATATAGGGGGCAACCTTCAATCAAAGACCACCAAAACCAAAATATAATTTTATTTGGAATGTAAACAAGGTTTTAGATTATATCACTAAACTGGGTAAGACAGATGAATTGTCTGACAAATTTTTAACCCTAAAATTGACCATGTTATTAGCATTGACATCGGCCTCAAGAGCATGCTCAATTCACACTCTTGATATTCGTTACATGGCAAGAGGCGAGGAATTTTATGCCTTTGATTTCTCAAAACTGAATAAAGCGTGGCAGAAAGGAAATGCACCCCCAAAATTGCATTTTATGGGTACTCCACAGACAGGAATTTATGTGTAGTCTCTGTTTTGGATGAATACCTAAAAAGAACTGAATGTTGGAGGAGCAATGAAAAGACCCAACTCTTATTTAGCTATGTCAACCCTCACAAAGAGGTAGTGTCGAGTACTTTTTCAGGCTGGCTCAAGTCCTTGTTATGTTTAGTTGGAATAGATACTTCCAAGTTTCAGGGCCATTCTACCCGGGCAGCTTCTACCTCAATGGCTAGTTTAAAAGGGCTTTCAATTCAAGATATTTTAAGTCGTGGTTCCTGGTCCAATTCATCGACTTGGCAAACATTTTATAATAAATCCATAGTTACTGGGGACCAAAAATTTCAAGCAGAATTGTTTAAAAAAATAATAACGCTTTGAACAGAGAATTGGCGAATTGGCTCCTCGATGGATATACGGAGCGCTAGGGGACTGGAAACCAAATGTTAGATCGACGGAGATTTTATGAAATAAAATTCCTCAATTACGAAAGGCCGCTTGCGGCCGCATTGTATTTGAAATTTTATGAATAAAATTGTAGTACGATCTAACATTTGGTTACAAATATACTTGTTCAGTCACAAATTCATAGAAATTAATAAAAACGAAAAAATACAACAGCTGAAGCGGTATCTTAGTCATTGGGACACGTTTGGGTATTTTCTTCGACAAATTTCGCACTGGCAAATATTTTTCAAATGCGAGCACACAGAACACTCTGGAAAACAGAAACGATTTATATATTTTATATATTGTACATATGTTTTGAGAAGTCTATCCTGAATAAATGTTCGTACAAAGAATTTGCTTGGCCTTTTTATTTGCAGTATACACTATACAGTACAACCTCGATATGTCGGACACCATTTTAGTCGAACTCCCCGCTAACTAAGGCTAAACTCCCGCCCCCTTGGATTTTCTAATCTAATTCAAGCCAAAATTGTTTGGTTGGACAAATCTGACACTTAGCGGACATGGACTTTTATTCTCAGGTAAGAAGCAAGCCACCCTAAGAAAGACATAATACCTCAAATTTTCCGTACGAGTACGCACTGATAATACCGAGCATTGTATATAATATATACCGTGCAAAAGTGAATACCGAACATTGTAAGTGTATATTACCACAGCACTCACTGTAAACAAAACGTAAATTAGCTCTAAAGTCTTTGGTATCTAACAAGTGATATTTATGAAATTGAAGTGAACCAAAACCCTTTCTCGATGTGAGAGATACTGATGTTGTGTACTGATACACAGATCTTGTTAACTTTTTCGTTTTAATCTATTATTAAAATGTTGTTTTTTATACATTCTTTTTATCCTTTTCTTACCTATTTATATTATATTTATTTTTAGATTCTCCTTTGCACGGGAACTGTAGAAACTTTAAAAATGAAGAAATAAAAATGAAAATGAAAATTCGCTTGTTAACAATTTGAACGCACGAACTTAATTCTTTGTTTCGGGTGTCTTATCTAGTCCACTATATTTTGCTGTTATCTGATACGTGATTTGGATTATTTGTTTATTTACAATAGTAAACAACATATCCAAATATCATTGCTGATTCCTCCTTGATTATCTTGTTGAAAGACAGTCCTCGAAAATCCAGCTATGTTATTTTTCTTTTACAAATCAATAAGGACCCTTTTTAATTTTTTAATTTTTGACTTTAGGACACCCGTGGTGGAGTAAAGTATTTAAAATACCCGTGTTTCTCCTCCTACTACTACTACTCCTCCAAGTTATGAACGACTTCGTGCAGCGTTTACATGACATCGTTGCCGAATTCGAAAATTCGGCCAAATTCGGGCTTCCAGTTGTCCAATTTTCATGAAATTTTGCACAGAGCACATTTGAAAGGTGCTGATTTCGAATTTGAAGATGATTTTGCCAGGTTTGACTAAAATTGGGCAATTTAGGCCAAATTTGGACCAAATTTCGAACATTCTTCAATTTTCAGGAAATTTTGCACGGATCACATTTGAAAGGTGCTGATTTCGAATTTGACAATGATTTTGCCAGGTTTGACTAAAATTGGGCAATTCGGAAACGTTGTATTTTTGAGACTAGATATGTATCGTTGTGGTATGTCCTGAAGTCTTCAAGCCGAGCAGCTTCTTGTTAATTTTTAATTTTGTTAGACGATTATTGAAATTCCCAACATACGAAATATCTCAGAATATAGTGGCCTGAGAGTCCTTGGAAAATAATTTGAAATAAAATCAAAATGAAACTGATGGTACATGTAATTTTTAAACTTTTAGGGTGGGCGCTTATACGGACGGGACGCTTAATTAGCCACATTCCGGAAAATCATGTTTTGTTTACACGAAACTATATTCGTTATGTATCTGTAGGGACGTTTATATAACTTGGTAGAGTTGTTCTTGAATATGTCCCTACAAAGTCATTAGAAACTTCACGTGAACATTCGAAAAAAACGTGCAAAGTAGCTAATGATGTTTCTTTTGATACAAGTAAAGTTTTACATCTCAGAAGTAATTATTGAGTCTCATCAGTAATTATGTTTTTTCGTGTAACAGGCTGATTGATGTCAGGAATGCGGCTAATTGAGTCTTGGGCACTTTTAATCGGTCATTTACGGTATAGCCAGAAAACATGCACGAAAGAGGATTTCCTTTCATTCAATTCTGAAAGATTCAAAATTTAAAAATAGCTCAAAAATAAACATTAAAACGAGGAGTTCATTTCTGGTTGGTTGTTAAGATCAGATAAGTCGACAGGAGCATTTAACGGTACTTGATGGATTATTTTGGCCTTCAAAATTTTAATAAACTAAAGTTAGGTTGCAGAAGTTATAAGTGCTCTTTTCTCTTTTTTTTGTGAACTCCAAAACTAAAAATCCCAGGGTTACTGTCTTTTTCAAATATTGGAGATAGGGCAACTAACTGATGCAAGACAGATATGTCGTTCATAAAAACATTACACATGTTGAAAGTTTTTTTGTCATAAAATCAGACAAAATTTTGACGCCTCGTTATTTGCCGGACCGTTTGTTTGTTTTGACTCGACATTATAACACGTTTCTGTTGGATGTCCGTCATGCACGATTTTCTCTGAATTCAACATTTCTTCCACTTTTCCGCTGACCGTTTTCAGTTCTTCTTCGAGTTTTGCAATGTGTTGGTCTTTCGCCATGTCATCTTTAGTATGCCTACAAAAATAAAGAACAGACATTTTTGGTATGATGTGCCAACAAGATTTATAACCTGATCAAATATTTGTACGATTGTGTGGATTCACCAACTTTATAGTACACATGTTCAGTCAAAGCCTTCAGAAAAACGTTTGAAAAAACGAAACATTGTTTGTTCTTTACACAGCTGATTCCATAAAACTTTCTTTTGGTCTGAAATTGCTGGATAAATTACGTGGTAATCGGAAGTTCAGCGACTTTCGACATGAGATCTTTTCCTATGCGTAAAGGACAATGTGTTATAAAACGAAACTCAAAGAGCATGTAAAACGCTGTTATCTTTCTTTTTAACGCGAGCCTTCGAGGGATAGGCAAGCTGCTCCACTTATCGAGCGTCTTTTGTGATAAATTACGTCACATCAATTCACTTTCCAGACACTCATATCATTTGCTTCGTTTATGAAAAAAAAAGTTACCACAGGCAAAAACGTATCTTATCATTCTTAACTTTGCAGAAGTAGTTAAGAAAACTAGAAACGAGGCTATTGCTGCTGTGACGTCATTTCCGAACAGGTCTATCCTACTGTCTGGATTTGTTACTGTCAAAAGTCACCATCGTAGAGAAGGGTCATATATACATACTCAAATAGTTTGAAATAATTCATAAATTCATAAAAAATCATGTTTTGTTTACACGGAACTGTATCTTCTATACAATTTGTAGGGTGTTTACATAAGAGTTGGCTCGTAAACAAATCCCAACATAGCCTTTAGAAACGACACACCAACACCACCCAGAATAAGCGTGCAAACTAATTACCGTATTTCCTCTTTTAAACACCCTTCTCTTTCAAGCGCCGAAATACGGTATGTCTCATTTGTTACAAGATAAGACAATAAATCTCAGATAAATGTTGAAATAGAGACTGAAAAAGTCTCACTTGTAACTAAAGTTTTCGTGCCAATGGACTCGTAGGTGGCATGAATTTGGGTAATTACTTTACAATCTCGATTATGACGTCATTAGCAATCATTTCGTCACCAGGCTACGTACCTAATTAGTCGGAGTTGTAAGTCTTTGATTTTGTTCTCTGCAGATTCCAGCTCCTTCTCCTTGCTGTGGAGTTTTTGTTGAAGATAACTCTGCTGATCGCGACTTTCTTGTATTCGACGCGTTAGAAAATCTAAAGTGTTTTGTAATATTCATTATTGCAATAATGGTAGCATACAGTTCATGTGACAATTTGAATTCATCAAAACTTCATGGTGAAAACTTTGTTAAATTTGATTGGGCCAGCGAGTATAAAATGACGTCATGTCTCGTTCTTTCAAACACTTGAATGCACAAAACACATTCACTGAAACTCGACATTTTCAAGATTTTAATTGTTGTTATTTCCTTAATTATCGTTCTGAACTCATGTTCTGTCACCGTCAACCACAATCCTGTGAATTTAGGAGATGGGGAATGGGTGCAGGTGGAATGTACACTTGACTTCGTTGACAAAGCAGGACATATAAATATTCTTAGACAGCAGTATCAGGCAACCAATGAACTTTAATCTTGTTATATGATAAAAATTTATTCCAAATTAAGAAATACGTTAGTTTTTTTCTTATTTAAGGGGTGGTTGGGGCGATGGACAAAAATGTTACATGAGAAAAAATTCCCCGCTAATTCGACCCCCGCCTAACTCGACATTTAGCGGGAGGTAACTGTATCTCCCATGCACAGTTCGTAAATAATGGCGATAAGCATTTTTTTATGGCAAACGTAATTCATAGGCGGATTTGGAACATAGTCAAACTCCAGAAAGTTATTAAGTTAGAAAGTTGTTACGAGAAGAAAGGAAAAACGTGCAATCTCGAACCCAGGGTCTCTTGCCTTGACAAACGTCCAATTACTAAACAATAATTGAGACTGAAAAGAAAATTCGTAACCAGTATACTACTCCATAAAGTTTGACTATGTTTTGCAAAATTTAGATAAATCAAAAACAAGGCTCAATCGTTCTTGCTCACCTGACTCATATGCTAATGCATCCATATTTACAACGCTCTCCCTCGCTTTGTTATTTTTTGAATTGTTCTCCACTTCATCTTCATCACTCAACAAGTTCGGTGAAGGATTTTGGATATCTTTTGTAAACTGTGTCAGTTCATCCTCTAAGGAGGAGACCTTGGTACCATCCGTTTCTTTTAAAAATTCATCAATATCAAGATCAAAGTCAATATCGTCCTTTGATTGCGGAGCAGCATCAACACTCTCCTCCGTATTATCATCTGCAGGTTTTTGCTGTCCGTTTTCAATTTGAGGTGAGATTTCATGGTGTGTAGGAGAGCTGCTCTCTCCATGGTTTTCAAGTTCAGTTTGACTTTCTGGAATAGGATTCTGTAATTCGGAGTCATTTGTTGTGTGTATAGTGTTTGTGTCATCGAGAAAAGTTGTTTTTTCTTCCTGTTTAACATTGTCTTCTGAACTTTTAGTTTCTGTATTGTTTTCGTCAACCTTTTCTTGTGTATTTCCTTGTTCAATTTCAGTTTGATCAAGGGGTAGGGTAGATTTGCTTACTTCTTGAGTATTAATAGCGGCTACACTAGCATCATTAGAGGCTAGACCAGCATCACTAGTCGTTAGTTCAGAATCATTATTGGCTAAACAAGTATCACTAGTTGCTAAACCATTATCATTAGCCGTTACACCAGTATCACTAGTGACTAGGCTGGTTTCACTAGCCGCCAGACCAGTACCACTAGTCGCTACACCAGTATTATTAGCCTCCAAGCCAGTATCATTAGCCTCTACACCACCATCACTAGCCGCTAAATTGTCATTTTTATTTTCTTCATGGATATTAGACTCATCAGCCGGAGTTCGATCATTATTTTTGTCTTCGTCTGTTACAACATTATCGTTATTTACAACAATGAGGTCGTCTGCTTTAACTTCTGTTTCTGATGACGTAACATCACCTTGTATCGTTACTTCTGAATCAGCATTTTTCGAAGGTGCGTCATTTATATTGACCATATCATCTCCATTCATTACGCTACCTAGTAACATGTAATTGGGAAAGTAAAATTAAACTGAAGAAGCGTTGGTTTGGTATAGTACGACAACTATAGCATAGTATAATGTACATGGTATAGTATTCTTGGTATGGTGTACTTGGTATAGTATACTTTGTATGGTATATTTGGTATAGTATACATGGTATAGTATACTTGGTATGGTATACTTGGTACTTGGTATGATATACTTGGCATATAGCATTTGGCATAGTGTACACCAACTAGGTATAAAGTATTCAGAACAAATAGAACTAGTCCTTGCATAATACACAGGTACATGGGAATGGCGACAGAGATGTAACCAAGAAAGTCGTCCCCAGGTCTTCTTAGGTTTTCTATGTCGTTTATTTGAGGTGGAGAATTCATCGGCGTATTTAGGGTCGATCAGAAAAAGCGGTGGATTGGTTGATAATAAGTCAATATCCCCACTTACTTTGGACTGCTTCAGATGAATCACCATCCACGTGACAAACTGTCATATTTCACCTGTTAAACAGAAAAAATTAGTGTTAAAGTTTGCACCAAAACACAAGTTGAAACATGAATGTTTGCTGTGTTGTGTTGGGTTGAACAAAACAAGTGTTGAACTGCATGTATTTCTCACTATGCTGATGTCAATCATCAACTTAAAATAAACACAAAACAAACAATTCCTTTTTGTTTCAGACAAGGAGTTAACTTCTCCCAAACAGAACATTGTTTTGGAATGCTTGGTTAATCCAACGATGTTTTTTTGAACTATTTCTTTTTTGTAAAGTTAGCTATAATGTTTGTCTTTATGGTCAAAACCTTACAATTCGTACTTGAATAAGTAAGTAATGACTTCAGTGTTTCAGATTCAATAGGAAAACGACCAATGCTAATAATGAACCCTAGCACAAACAAATGCAACGTTTTGGATTCGTTTTCCCTGATCTTAAACAATAGAAATCATTGTTTAGTTGCGGGAAAACGAGACAAATACTGATCTTTCCTTTTTAAAGGTAAACGAACTTTTACAAGTAGAAGTGAGGGTTCGCATTATGCTGATGTCAGTAATGAGAATCCACCATTTGGAACAACACGAAAAATTTGAAAAGGAATTGGCAAATCAAAATAGAAACAAACTGAACAAAATGATTGGCTCTCTCGTTGGGGATTCCCTTGTAGCAAAATCTGCTGACTTTGAAGTTTTTGTTACGATCTTTGCGACTAGCATCTAAGCAACATTTCAGCCTAAAAAACGTACTATTTTGTTGAAATGCCTTTCTCAAATCGTTTGGATAAGTCTTGACTTCCTCTTTGGGAAATAGAATCAATCATTTATGAAATATCCTGGCGAATGAGTGGAAATGGTGGAAAAGTACTGAGATAAAAATATTCCACATAACAAGATACTATTTTTCTCTGAGTCACCTGTTCTGAGAAGTACTCACTTATTTTGGGCTGGTCAAACTCTCCCTAAATAATTTCGAAATCAATATTTGCTCATATTGCATCAAGAAACACGTGGAGAAAAACACCATTCTGCACAGATTAACGTTTGCAGCAAAATGCTTGTTATCATCCGTTGGATGTTTATGTGCTTCGCAAAAGCATGAAACTCGCCAATAATGTACAAAATGTTTGAAGACTGTTATTATTTCAAGCACAGAGTGAAAAATTGGAATGTAATCACTATGAAAAAGACAGACCTGCAGAATATCCTTATAGCATCCACAAACACTCCACTGGATTGCAAATCTTATATGAACTTTAAAAAAACTTAAGGCTATGCTCCTCCTACATACTGACAATATAGAAAAATATTTTCAACACACATTTTGTCTATGAATGTTTAGAGACTACGTGTAAATGCAATCTATAGTGCATTATGAGATTCTGAAAAAATATCCTGGGTTCGAGGTTGACCAATTGCAAGATGATATATTGTTACCTATGTAATCTAATCTTCCTTCAAAACCTCTCAGTAAAAACCAACCCTCATAAAAGTGTTTGAATGAGCGAGGACGAAGCCCACCGGTAATACCCAAACAAACAACTCAAGCTTTAGACAGGAAACTTTTTAAACTCCAGACGACTGGTGATGCAACGATGCGAACACCAAGCAAACCAGTAGTCATCAACATGAAAACGAGGCTTACCATGTTCTAACGATACTTGGGGAATATTAAATCAAGATGTGATCAAAGAAAAACAATACAAAATCACTTTTTTCTACCTGTTAAAATTTACTTTGCTCACAACTTGTGTTTTCCGAATAAATCCGAAGCCATGTACCATCGAGTAATAATGTTTTACAATCGGACACAATTAACGTAAACAAAGTTGAGAAGCTAACACAAATCCTTTCGACATACCTTCGTTACTAACAAAAATACAGGTATCCATAGCAACTTTCATAACAAAATTTCAACGAGTCTGGACAGAAAGAACAAAAAAAATATTCGTGATATAAAGTGTCAATGTTTGTGTGGAACTCCGTCGCAGAGATCAATAATATAAAGAGCTCAAAAAATCTTTAAATAAATATCAATTGTTAATATTATTAGAAATTCTACAAAAGACACTGGGGAAGTACGCGATTTTTTTAAAAAAAATTGATAATAGATTGAAACAAAAAACAGCACAGCAGTAAAAAAAAAAATTAAACAAAGCAACAAAATTAAAAAAAACAATCAGTTCTGCTTTTGTATTTCCAATTGTGTTAAAAAATTGCTCCAGACATATATAAGAAGTAATTAGAAAAAATTCCTCAAAAAATAACGAGGGAGGAGAGCGATATTTGATTACACCGAATGGAATATAATGTTATACTGTGGCTTAGTATGAGGTATAAGATCGGTTACATTGAAGTGTTCCGATTTCATAATCCGATAATGTCAGTGGTTAGCAACACACGGCAGTCACGACGCGACGCCGTAAAATACGCTTTCCAAAATCCGACAACTGACGTTATCTGGCAGTTTTTATCAGTTTGGAAAACATCTTCTTTGCAAGCGCATCGTTTGATATGAGTTTAGTTAATGTATGATTTTAAGAAGTGGCTGCCATTTCTTCCTCCACTTCCTTTGTGAAGACTTTTTTTGCTTCGCTTTCTTCGACTTGAGATTCGTCCGGTGACGTCAGTATATTGTAGTCTGTGATAACGACGGTGACACCGTCAACAGTGATCTCCAGACTTTCACCGCTGCTATGATCGACGTTCTTTAATTTCTCATTCGTCGGATGACTACAAATGCACAAAAACTTTTACAACATATAACAACAACAGTAACTTCATCTTCATTCATCAAGGGCTTTTATTTGTTTTTCAATGTCTAGTAACTTCACCTATGGTGTGATTTAGGCCTTAACAACATCCAGAAATAAAACAGCATAAAAATTTCTTTTCATGCAAGAACTATTAGATCTAGATGGATTTCTTTGAATTTTTTAAAGGGTCATTCTTTGCTGAGAGAATGCCTTTTTAGAGATTAGCCGACATTGGCAATCTCATATTAAATACTATCTGCACAAAAAGTAAGTGAATAAAACTTACCTTTTTCTTTTTTTGCCACCAGTGGTTTTCGGATGTTTCCCAGAAGAATGGGTAAGAAGTGGTGGGATAGGTGGAAAAGATGATGCTAGTTGTTGGGCAACAATAGAGGGAGTCACCCGGGGTTTCCTAAACAAACAAAAAAGCAGACGAAATCTATATAACATGAAGCACAAAATATTTTTTTCTGGAATTACATGTTTAGGTTGCAAAAAGTTTTGACATTTTGTTAGCAGATAGAATTATAATGAAACCTGTACCTTGTGGAGGTGCCTTTACGTGTATCGCATATCTGGCATTTAAAGGCTTCACTTCTGTTTTTGTAAGTGCACACTGAGCAATCCCAAAATCCAGCATCCATCGATGAGTCTGAAATGTCATCTACATGTGTGGTTTTTAAACTAAAATGGAAAAAATTCTTTCCATATACATGCGTACAATAGTATATACGGACACGTTACTATCCAATGGGAAATCAAGGATAAAGTTAACTTTGGAAAGCCAAAGTTCACGATTGTTTTTCAATTGCCATCAAATAGTCATTAGCTTCACAGATGAATATGTTCCTCCATAAGAATCAAATAAATGAAAGAAGATAGTTAAACAAAAAATAACAGAGACAAAAAAAAAATACACGTTAAAATATCAAGTGTTTACAACAATAAAAACATTTAAACAAATATCTATATATTGGCTTTCACTTTTGCATCATATCGGAAGAATCAAATTATACACATACAGGGCCATTACGGCCGAGTTAAAAGTAATCCAATCTCTAATATAGCCAATCAAGTGGATTACAAGATTACAACTGGATACAAATAGATATACAACATGGTATGATATACAACATGGTATGATATACAACATGGTATGATATATACATGTAACTGTTCAACATTGTCTTTAATGTACATTTTTGTTTTACAATAAAATAATCTAATCCTTCTATTGTTTTGTTTACAGGAAATTTCAGGATCACCTTTTTATTGAACTGGTAGCTTATTGTTATTGTTGCTTTCCATGTGATAGTATATAATTAGTGCAACCAATATTGCTAAAACAAGCAGAACAGACACTAAGCGACACCATGGAAAGCCAGGTTTTGCCTTACTTAAACTTGACTGTTTCACTTGTGATGATTCAGATTTCTTAACTTTGGTAACAGGAACTGAACGTAATGTTCCCCCAGGAGTATATAATGGTCTTCGTCTCAAATTTTCATCTAAAGGCGATTCATGACGAGCATATTGGTACTGCGAATCAAAATCTTTTGATTTGACAGCTGTTTGTGGAGTTGATGTGATGTTTTTCGGAGGTCCATAATCATCTGAAAAGAATAACACTACATGTACTAGTGTAATTCATAATAATAATGTTTATAATATGAGTTATATATTGAGGCTTCTTATAAACTATGTATGGAAATGGAAATGTTACCTTTGACAGTTCTTGAGACTGTTTGGAACGAGACTTCTTCGTGGAAGGATTCAACTCCTTTTGTTGACAGACTTTCATGTGATGAAACAATTTTTTCTGTATATAAAAAAACTGAAGCTTTCAAACATGTAATGGCATAGTTGATGTTATGAGTAGACACTTTCAGGTATATATATACGATGCCTTGCAAAAATCAAATGATTAGCTATGTAATTTTAAAGGATAAAAATAACAGATTCTCATGGAGTGCATCTGACTTATGCAAGAGATAAAAACATAATCAAGCTTACCTAATTTTTTCTTATAAACAGTCCTTGTAGTTGTAGTGATAGGACCTACTTCAACTCCATGGTCTTGAAGAACCTGACGGAGATCTTTATCGGATATCAACTGATTACTCATAATTTCCAGTGTTTACACGACTAGCTGAAGAAATAACAGAAATAAACAGAAATTAACAGATGAATACAATGTGATAGCAGATCTCCAGATGATGCACATGGAGGAGACCTAGCCGCCAAACAAATGCTTGCTACAACACATATGGAAATAACATATTGTTTTAACCATGCACCTGTCAGTACTACAGTTCAATACAAAAAATACAAAAAAGTAGATTCTCAAATGGATGTTTATCAGACAGTATAAACATTTGGTGTTTGTAACAAATGTAATAATGTAACGAACGCAAATGCTAATATGCCGTGTATCGAATGGAAGAAATCGAAAGAGAGCGTTACTCAATCTACCATTATTAATTCATCACAGGCATGGTTAAATTTACTGACAATAGGGCGCTTAGTCGGGCTCTAAAACAGGGGCGCTAATGAATCTAATCGATACATGTCCCAATGTATTTCTCTCTCTTTCCTCTACTACATCTCCCCTTTTTTAAATCATCGGACTTGTTATTCAAAACACTATCAAATGAGGCTTAGAAGTATGCAAAGAAAAAACACTGCAGGAAACAATTTCGACCCCATGGTTTTTTACCTGTGCGAAAACCAAGAAATAGCATCAAAAGAAAAAGAGCGTGGTGAAGAAGAAGTGAACGGTAAAGAAGAAAGTTCTGTTCGTGAAATTTTCGTGCAAAAACTGGAAGAGCCGCAATTGATTCTTGATTCCTGTTAGTTTCTAACAGGTAGTATCCTAAATTGTGCTTCAATTGTGCTTGTGGTAATCTATACAAAATATATGTTAAATTGATTGATTGATTGATTGATTGATTGATTGAAAAAAAAAAAAACAAAAAAAACAACACATCTTCAAAGCACACATATAAATTCAAATACTTTGATGATAGCACTGCCTTTGTTACTTTCTAATTCTGATTCAACAAGAATTCAAATCAATTTTCCTTGTTAAGTAAATAAGTAACGGGAGTATTTAGTCCTTGGGCTTTCATCCGTAATGGTTAGTTCTTCCGCCCGCCGAGATACGTATAGCTTACTCTAACTTGCCCGAAGGCCAGTGTCGAGTCAGTCGATGGCTACTAATGGGCTGACACGCTGCTTTTAAAGGGTATCGGAGTGGTGTATTGAGATTGGACTCGAACACGGGTCGCAGCGGTCGCACTCAAAGGGTACTAACCACTACACCATCGCACATCGCTGCTCCTTGTTAATGCATGAAGATCGTCAGGGGGTCAAGAACTAAAGAACTTCATGTTTCACCACCTTTTCTGACGTAATGCGTAGTGACGTAGTGCTCCATATTGTTTCGCGCATCATCAGGGATGGTGTAGTGGTTATTTCATTAGGGACCTCACGATACTGAGACAAACAAAAGATTCACTTTACTTCATAGATTTGCTTTAGAAAGGAAGTCTAATTCACACTATACTATTGAGAAATGTTTTTAATTTTGCCAATATCATTATTAGATTTGCACGTTCTACACAAAACGTGAAAAGTAATACTTTGTCGTACTAAAAAAGAAGATGTGAGAATAACAGTACTTCGGATAAGTTTTCCTTGGTTCTTTCATGGAATCTGTCTCTCAAACAGACTTCATAAATATTACAAACAAACTTCTTAACCCAAGTGTACAATCCTGGCCGGCACATTTGCTAAAAAATCTTTGCGAAGGAGTGCATTTCTATATAAATATACACACAATTTCAATAAAAATGCTCTCCGTCACATGTGATTCATTGAAGGTGATTATCTTGTACATCCTCGTCTTCGTTGCCGCCGTACTTTCGTAAGGTCCCTATTAGCGAGTGCGACCTGTGTGAAATCCTAAATCGCACAGCCCCGGTGGAAGCCAATTTTTGTTGGTGCGGTCAAGTTTCTTCGGGAAATATACCTTCAACAAATAAACATATCATCTAAACGAAGATAACAAGATATTGTACCCAGGATTTGAATACTAAAAGATAAAAAGACATTGTTTTCCTTGAGTACAATAAATCAGTAGCTCTTCTTCTATCTCAAAATCCACAGCTTTGCAGAGCGTTGTAAAGCGTTCCATTCTGATATCATCTGATTCTGGATCACTCGATCTTTAAAACATTCGATTTTGAAAATTCGAATGTTTTTTTCTTTCATTATTTCTTGTCACTTCTTCTCGTTTGCTGTCGACGTGCAAGAAAGATGTAAGAAATTCTATCCGAATTGTTGTTTTTCCCAATCTTCCGATAATTCGGACATTCGCTAATTTGAATAAATTTTCCGGTCCCTTGAGTGTTCGAATTAAAGGCCGGTTTTCAGTTCATTCGCTGTGGTCGCACGAATGAGCGATCTGCCTTTTGATTGGCTGATGCAATCTCATTCCCCTGGTAGTTCAAATCATTTCAACTACTGAGCGAATGAAAAAGCTGTTCGCTCAGTCGCGCGACCGCAGCGATTGAACTGGAAACCGGATGTGTACTGTATAGTGGTTTGAATTGTACATTTAAAGTTCAGTGATTGATTTGGGCGGCTTGGGAACTCATCTACGTTGAGAGAATGACTGACAAAAAAAACACAATAGTATATAAAAGTGTGATTGAATTACAGTACACTGAATTACATAAATTACACAATACACAAATGACTTGTTTAAAAAACAAAAGCAAACTAGATATCAAATAAAAACAAAGTAGATATTAAAAAAGGTACAAAGTACAACTACATTAGGGAGATTCGTAAACTCGACGAGCATGTTACACGAAAAAAAACAATTACTTGTGAGAATTTTTTTAAAACTGTTATGCTAAACAGTACTTCAGAGATTTAAAGCCTTTTGTTGTATCAAAAGAAACATCATTACTTTACAGGCTTATTTCAAGAGTTGATGTGAAGTTCCTAAAGACTTGATGTAGGGAAAAATTCACGAACAACTGTACTAAGTTGTATATAATTCCCTACAAATCTATAGAAAAATAGTTTCGTGTAAACGAAACATGATTTTTCCGAATCCCGCTAATGGCATATACAATACACATACACTGATGTCCGCCACTACATGAAATTTTAGGAATACATTCTACACTCCCCCACAAATGCAAAAAGTTTATGTTGATTGGATACCATCCTTCAGTTCCGATTCAATGATTGTGTTAAACCGAGTGACAATGATGTCGATATCATCAATTCCATGAATCATGATCAACTCACGAACGGATCGACATACACATACACAATAATGTCATCAAGAAAACCTTTACGCACACACTACCGCCACACCCTCGTATCGCACAACCAACATTTTCATTTAAACAGCCACGTGAATACAATCCAAATTGAACGTCATGCGAGCTTCACACCATAGATACCGCGATATAAACAGAAAACAAAACAAAAAGATAAAATCTTCCGAAAGGGACTGTTCACAAATGACGTCAACTGTTAGGGGGGGGAGGGGGGGGGGGGGGGGGGGGGGGGGGGGGGGGGGGGGTTATGCTAAAGTTGACGCTGGTTGACGGGGGAGGGGGGGATATGATACTAGTTGACGTCAACCCACACAATTTTGCAGAACCTTGATTTTTCTAATTAAGTAAAGTTTCTTATGAAAATGTTAACACTGAATGTGATCCTGATGTGGTCCGTGATGCGTGAACGTAAAACAATAAGCACAGATGGAGTTTGATCAGAGAAAAATTGCACGAAGATCATTGCAAATAATTTCCCGTCTTATTAAAAATGCGTAAGAAACTAACATACAAAAGGAGAAGTGGGATGGAGGTTGTTTTGTTTTGGAGGGGTGAGGGGGTGGGGGGTGGGGGGGTGGGGGGTGGTGGTCTTCTCAAACGATGACGTCAACTGAGGGGGAGGGGGCAACGCAAAGTTGACGCAGGTTGACAGAGGGGGGAGGGGGGGTCAAAAATCTTGAAAAAATGGTTGACGTCATTTGTGAACAATCCCAAAGTGCAGACCCAAAAAGTATCGCAACCTATACGTAAGTTTTTAATTCAATCACTCGTCTCCCAGTCCTCCCAAGTCACCCAAAGTATATACAGGAACCCCTGCCAATAGTATGAGTAGTTCGTAGAGCTGATAGACCATGGTACCATAGGTAGAAACGAACTGACATGTGGTAATATAGGTGTGAGCTCCTGGTGAAGGACCTACAATTTTGCCTTTGTCGTGGTTAACTCATACGCGCGTTTTTTTCAATACACCCTTGTACATACTATGAGAGACTTCTCACATTTCATGGCATGGTTATAATTTCTAATTTACTAAAACAACATCGTTTCTAATTTACTAACAAACGATACATCAACCTTTTGCGCCACACTGAACACTATAAACAAAATAACCACTGATAAGGACAAAATAACAGCACAATGCACTCTTCTATATACTTATGCTACAACACACTCCCTGCACTAACACAACATCACGATTCCCTACGCTTCCTATCGAAGAGACTAAATTTTTACTTCACATCCTGTATTTGACACAAATTTCATCTAATTACCATGTCACTTTCTCTCTAAGTCAGTCACTACTTATCCACAATTGGTACACAAAAGGTTAATTCAGAAAGATCTTTCATTCCATCGGTGAAGCGACCGGTAGTCGAAATCTCATCAAACAGTAGAATACGGCCGGTATGCCAAAGTATTTCATCCTTTTCTGTACTGATTTTGTCATAGAATCACGGTTTATTGAAATGATTTACTTTAGCAGCTGCCTTTTTGTAAAAGTAATTAGTACCTCGATTGTGTTCAACTTCAGTTGAAATGATAGATAGTGATTGTTTGATATCTTTGCGTAGTTTGCATGCAGTTGATGAATTTCAACACGTAGCGAAGTATACGAGTAACTTTTTCAAAGCGATACCTGTTTGGGTCTAAAACATACTTTAAAAATGTGTATCTCTTTCTGATTTTATCACCTATTATTGAATGCGTACCGTGAGCAGCTGCAGATGTGATTGGCATCCCCTTGTTGAACTTCAATGATTTCATTACTTGTGAGGTTCAATTCTGATATTGATTTCATAGGCATGTTTTCTACTGGCAGTTTCATCCAATCATAAACGTTGATCCATACAGATGTTGAACTAATAATATTGATATCGGCACATTTCCGAGTTCCAATGTCAGCAACCATGTCTATGGAATTGACATAATACCAATCCTGTCGTTCGGTGAATTGTCTAGTTTCATTCACACTATTACGAACCCATTGCCGCAGCAGCTATTCATCATTTTGAATCCAGTATAATACTATTTGGCTGTCTGATAATTTGTAGTGCCTTTAGTGACACCAGAGTGCGTATTGAGTAGTGCGGCGATGACCTCCGCACGTGGTTGAGAAGTCCCATCGGGAATGATTCTTGATCACCCAAGGATAATTTGACGTGAGTGTTCACCATTGCTTCTCTTAAATCTGATTTAAATGGCTGAGCATGCCATACTTCGACTAGCATCTCTAAAATCGAGGGTTTTCATATTTAAATCGATCGCATCAACAGGGACGACTGCTCTCCTCCATCTACGTTTATACTCTTATTGTCATCTGATAGCTTCTCTGGCGGATCCTTACCAGAAAACGAGATTCCCTTTAAACTGAATCCACCTCTGTTCAACACAATTTCCAACTCATCTGCCCTTGTCTTTGCTAACCCTGATCTGCTCTCTCCCGATATGCAATCGTCAACATAAACATCTTTGTGAATAACTCTAGCTACCACTGGATACATACATTTTGAAAATTTAGCTGTCTGGAGCAAACGTCGTTTGGCCTGATTATCACTAAACTTTTATAAACACTAAAATCAGTGTTTATAAAACTTTTTCTTGCAGGACTTTCACAGGATTTAGCTCGTCAACCCATAAGTATCTTTGAAAACACCAATCTTCTTCTCGCAATTTAACAGTGCTACACATCACTTGTATATCTGTGTGATATCCTATCTTATGAATGAAACATCGAATAAGTGTTTCCTGAAGTCAATTCATATTGTTTCGGCCCTTCGCAACTACATATTCAAACCGTATCCAGAGAGTAGGTCGGTTGGGATGTGTCAAACACTTGATGGCACGGTGTACTTAGAGAACTTTCTTTCCAAACAGCCTTCCATGGTATGTAGTTTCTTGCACTATAACATTTTTTTGCTGTTTTGACGATAAATTGGAAATGTAATCCACATGACCAAGTAACTGAAGTTTAGCCTCTGATGCAATGACATCACTTTTATCTTTCTCACTTTTGTTGAGTTTCTTGATTTGTTGATTGAGGTTTTTCAGAGCTTTGTGGCTGTTTGGGACGAGTCTTATTCTTGGTTCTTGTGTGAATGGTTATCAATATCAACGAGAACAGACCTGTCAATAATAATGTGAACCAACCAGGATAAATTAAAACAAGGAAAAAAAACAAAAACGACAAGTTTTTTCGACACATACAAATTTATTATCTTAATACGACGTTTCGAGCGTTCCAACGCCCATTATCAAGTACAGATTTTTTTACAAGGTATAGCTCTTTTATACAAAAATATAAGTGTCGTGAAGTGATAAATCTTTTCCATAAAAGGAACTAATACATGCAAAATAATCTCAAAGGAGTATAACTAAGTTAAAGAAAATTAGCAAGCGTGATAGAAAAAAGATGTTTTGTTCTGCCTCTTCCTTTATGCTAATTTATTCTAGGCTATCGTGATGTTTGCACCCCATGCACCTTCTACACTTAACACATCGATAGGATATATTTGTTCCAGCTGCTTCACACTCCTCATGCAGTCTGACATGTTGACTAAAATGAGATTTACTGGAAATTTTTGTGAAGATCGATATCATTGTATTTATAGCCAAGCACACCGATGTCGTGGTTTATTTGATATCCTTCATGATAGAGTGATAAAGCTGATTGTACAGGAAGGTTGATGGATCGTTGCTTTTAACATGATTTGGGTGAATAATTCATGTGAACCACCAATTATTCCAGTGGAACCATCTGAATTAATGAATACCGATTTGTAAATCGTGAGTCCAGAGTGAAGTTGAAATATTTGTTTAGGATGACATCTGAGGTACTTGACACCAACCATGAAGTCGATACTTCCTCCGACAACATTCGGTAACTTGGGAAGGTTTGATGTCTTTCCTCCTTGTAATTGATATGCGTTTTGAACATCTTTCTCAACTCTGTCTTTTAGTGGATATTCTGGAAAAGTTGCTGTTATCGTATCTAAGAATATGCCAGTTACAGTAGCTGTTCCACCATTGTGTAGCGGTAATTGAACTGCGTATATTCTATGAGTATCAAAGAAGATGTTGTAGCTCTGACCATCAACTCGTATCGTTTGTAGCTGATATATGCCTTTGTCTTGTATGATGTCAGAATCATTATCATTTTTCCATTATCATTTGTCTGATGATAGTGTTTTTATTGTGAGATTTGTAATAAAAAGATAGGACAATATTTCTAGAGAATTCTAGTAAATCAGCAGATCTTTGTCGAAGGATAAATCTATCTTTATACTAAGCAAGCAGATTTCTATTCTTCTTACTATCTCACCAGAAAGTGCTTCTTCTGTGGGTCCTTTTGATGTCCTGGGCGTTGGCAAACAAAATCTCTTTGGCACCTTCCTTCTCTATGCTTCTCATCTCTAGCTAATACACTAGGAAATAAACACTGGAAACATAATCCCTTTCTCCTCACTTCTCTAAATCTCTCCTGAGGAGTCATTCTAACAAATGTTTCGCAAGCAAAATACTGCATCACTTACAAACTTTCTCCAAAAAGCCTCATCTTCTAAAACTTCACCACAAATAATGTCTAACCATTTTGTCATTCTCTCATCCCCAATCCTTTTTAGATACGCTCAAGAGTGTCCCCTTTATACAACCTTGAATTCGCTCAGAGTTTCTGAATTTCCAAATTGATTCTATGTTATTCAATTGTTCAAGTTTTTGATTGAAGATTGTTCAGAAATGACGTCAACCAAACTTTTTACAATTTGCAATGATCTTCGTGTAATTCTCTGATCAATCTCCACGTGAGCGAAAAACGGTGGAATGGAATGAAGCCAACAAAAGCAATATGGAAGGACTTTCCCACGCCACGACGGACCACATCAAAGTAAGCATTCATTCACATTTTCATATACTTAATTAGAAAAATCAAGGTTCTGAAAATTGTGAAGGTTGACGTCAACAGTATCCACTGATTGAACTAGCATTAATGTAGAATTCTCAAGGTGATTGTTTTCGAGCAATATCCATACTGGAATCAAAGTCCTTAAATTTCCCAAGTTTTATGTTTAGCTTGCTTTCCTTGAACAATTTTTCCTTATCAAGGTCACGCTGGATAGTTTCAGTCTTCACAGTTTTCTCGTAATCGGACATCATAGAAGATATAACTTTACACCTTTCAACTGCTTCATCTACATCACTATCACCATCACCTTGCTCGGTTAGCTGGATTATCTTCATACATAACTGGTTGAGATTCTTTTTCAGGTTTTGGATATTCACTTTTCTTCCTTGGATGTTTTCATCGGACAAAAGATCTAAATCCACGTCTATCACTGCTTTCAAGTCTTTCAGCATTCTAATGATATGATCCAACAGAAACTTGAATCGTTTTTCTCCTTTTGCTTTCTTCTCTTGGGATATAGCAAAATTTGTCGTTCAAAACTGATGTCGTTGATCATTTCCATCACTCATGAATGCTTTGATATCCAACATTACTCTTTCACATGTCTTGCTGAACCTTGAATAGAACTTGATGCAAATATATTTCAGTTCGTTGAATTTACGACGATACAGTATAAAGTGATATTTATGTCCTCCATAGACATAATATTTGAAATCGGGTAAAATCCGATATATCTTCCCATAAAGTCTCCACGTCCAGCATCACTTCATCCCTTTTTGAATTGACAGAATCTTGAAATTGCAAATCAGAATGTTCAGCTACACCTGGATCAGAGTCTTTTTCTTCCTTCATGCCTTCACTGTGAAGTAAATTGTAATCTATGTAACCTGTCAGCTTCTCCTCGTCAATATTTCCTCTGAATCTGGATTTCATGTACAATAGTTGAATACAACCGTTTTGAATGTAGAGTTTTTCGGCTCTCACAATAAGTGTATACGGTTTGAATTGTAACATTAGCGTTCAAAACAGTTTTGCCACATACACTAATTCAATAAATCGAAAAAGTTGAGAAAGTTCAGTGATTGATTTGAGCGGCTTGTGAACTCATCAATAAATAAACTCCACAGTGTAAAAGTGTGATTGGATTACATTACACTGACTTAGATAAATTACACAATACACAAATGACTTATTTAAAAAACAAAAGCAAACTAGATATCACATAAAAACAAAGTAGATATTAAACAGGGTACAAAGTACAACTACACGACATATACAATACACATACACTGATGTACGCCACTACATGAAATTTTAGGAATACATTTTACAAATGTGACGAGACGAAAATTTCAGGTAAAAGCTACGGCTACATTTTAAATATTTTGCTACATCTAGAAAACCTCTTATATTAGGATATCATCTCTACTGACACTAAAGTAACATGGTGTCTCCATTCGATTCATTTCAAAAGCAGCGTATACGTCTATCAGCAGCCATCCTTAGACTGCATGCTGGCCTTTGGGCAAATTAGAGCAATGCTGAATATGTATCGAGTGGAAAGTCAACTACTAGTACGGGCCGCTAAAAGAGTTCACCTCACGGATGAAGCCCATGGGGTAATTATTGGTCTTTAATGGAAAAATAACAAACTATTATTTCAGTTAGCAATCTTAGAAAGCTAAGGGGAAAACATGGATCTTTCTCAATTTTCTGTTTTAGCATCGTGTTAAGTCAACAAGTATAACAAGTATAGACTCATCAAAGATTTGGCCGTATTTAGTTACCCTACTATGGCAAAAGGAAATATTAACAGATGTGATGATAAAACAAAAGCATACAAAAGCATACACGAAAACGAGACAAAACGAAGTACACAGAAATTCGTGTTAGGTCTTATAAGAAAACATGAAGTTTACGGAACTTCCTTCATATGAATGACACTTTTTTCGGAAAATATAATCTAGTGATTAAATTGAGTAGAAAGAGGTATTACTGGTTGTTGTAATTGGGTGTTGCATCGGCCAATGAGAATTTATTATACCAGTTTTGTTTTTGTGGATTTTGTTTTGCGACTCGCCAGAAATTTCATATCTTGCATGAATACCAATTGATAATAAATGGCACATAATCAGTCAAGCAATTTATTGTTTGATATCGATAAGAAGAGGCATAAGATGGAAGTAGAAGTAACCTTGTACATTTTTTGACTTCCGTATATCAAAAAGGCAAGAGACTAAAGCTGCATTTGATCGCAAAATTTTAACTGAAATTGTAGATCTATGGCTTATGTTGCCTGTCCCCTTGAGCCACTCGATAAGGAACTCTGGTGTCAGGCAAATCAGGGACGATGACGGGTTATTTAATGTGCTACGGTGACCTTAGCGAGCAAAATATTTAGAGCAGGGAGTTTGGAGGCGCTGTAGGCCTACCGAAAGGAGCTAAACCGTGGTCTTTTTTAGTCTTTAATTTGCAAAGCTTATCAAAATTCTGGTACGGGTACCAATCCGGAGCTAAAGCAGCTATACGCTAAATGAAATCCGCCTTGGCGATGAAACAAATGCTGTAATACTCGTGGATGCTTCAAACGCTTTCATCTCGCTTAACTGAAGTATTCTCATAGTTTACCAAAAAATAAGGTTGAAATATTCTTAATATTCTTAAAGATTTCTTGACAATGTTACATGTACGTAACGAACTTATGAAGACAGCTGCATTATTGTTTGGTGTTTTATTGATTTTCAGATTTTTGAATATTTGTTTGCACATTTACTGTATCTGTTTTTCACCCTGTTCTGTTATCTTATGAAACTCACTAAGGGATTCAGAAGATATCCAATTTATTCTTATCAATTTTATATCAATGTGATCCTTATCATTTTGTCTTGCTCATGATGCATTTTTGTAGGAAATGGAAAAGAAGAAGAAGAAGAAAAAAAAATAGGCTTGGAAAAACTCATCAATTTCTGTGGTCTTGGTAATCCCATCCTTTACGAAATCTTCAAACCACAGTACGAAGATTCAAAAGCCATCACGTTTCTACTCACTACGATCATGATCACACAAAGCGAGAATATGTGAAAATGGCGTCTTGTAAAACGTTATTGATGTTGAGTGGCTAAACACTGCACAAGTCAACAAGGCTTTGCACGATGCCAAGATGCCGGAAGCATTTTCGTGACCAGATGTATTATCCATGGAAGAGTTTTAAACAAGAAGAATTGACTTGAGAAGAGTCCCTTGGAAGGATTGCTTTCCTTATGTCTTAAGAAGTAAAAGTATGGTCAAGTGACACATGCTTCAATTTCCAAAAAAAGTGAGTTCATAACGATTCGTCAACATAACATCGGAGACTTCGAAGCTGGAATCTTACCGACAATTGCCCACGATATGGAGACTTAACCCCCTCTTCAACCTGTCGTCGTAGAGAGCAGAAGTGGCTTCATAGGTGATGCAGCGTGGCCTGATGTTTGAGCCAGTAGCGTCGAGCGAGATGGACAGAACACATTTTTCGATATACGGGTGATAAAACCCCAGTAGAGGTCTTCAGGACAGGCAAAGTTTTAAAAAAGCACGAAGAAGACAAGAAGAGACATTATAACTACGTTATGATCATAGACCATGGTACCTGTTCAGTTCCAGGTGTTCTGAGTGCACTATGTTTTGCAAGTATCTTGTCCGAGCAGCTCGCGATTAAGACTAGTAAGAGGTATGAAGGATACTTTCCACGATCTTTTCTTATTAGTCAGTTTTGATATGCGTGCGAGCCTAAAAAATGGGAGATTATTCTTAGTGTAGCTAAAATAGAGTAAGGACTAGGAATATATCTAGATCCAGATACAATCCCGCTACATGATCCATATAGGCCTCTACATGATCCAGATAGGCCTCTGCGTGAGATCCTTGTCCTTCTAAGGAGTTTGCATGGTTGAGTGCATTAACATTTTCTTTTTTTTATTCAAATAGGAGATTTTATGGACTTTTTGTGACAATGTATGTATATGAGTATAATTTGGACCATGTAATTATATTATATATTAGTCTCAATTTAGGAAATAGTACCAAAACGTTTATTTTTAGCCCAATTCTTCGTGTACTTTTCATTTTCTTAAAAAAAAACATGCATCTTGAGAAATCTTCTATACTGACATTCATTAGATAAACGAGGTTATAATTCTTGGTTCACAATGTAACTTTGACCAATTCTCAAAATTTGACCAAGATTGGAAATTTAACATAAATTACGCAACATCTTCTTGAGCGCTATGTAAAAATTGAACATCTATTTCTCATTTATTTTTTATCTATTTCTCTCCTAAATGAGCTTGATGTTTAATAATCCACCTGACAATATGTAACAAGATCACCCGTCATTACATATAGGCTGATATTTGGTACTTAAACTATCTTTATTTTTCAAAAGCAGTATTCGTTTTTTACCTTCAACTAGTAAAAAGTGGTGCATCAAAGATCACATGAAAGAAATTCTGAAATGAAGAGAAAAGTCATTATCTGAAAAAGTTAAGTTGACTTACCACTTACCACCAGATATCACTATAATGGGGTGATAGAGAGATGCGTATAGCATTGCATTGTATATCACTATAATGGGGTGATAGAGAGATGCGTATAGCATTGCATTGTATATCTCTATAACGGGGTGATAGAGAGATGCGTATAGCATTGCATTGTATATCTCTATAATGGGGTGATAGAGAGATGCGTATAGCATTGCATTGTATATCACTATAATGGGGTGATAGAGAGATGCGTATAGCATTGCATTGTATATCACTATAATGGGGTGATAGAGAGATGCGTATAGCATTGCATTGTATATCTCTATAATGGGGTGATAGAGAGATGCGTATAGCATTGCATTGTATATCTCTATAATGGGGTGATAGAGAGATGCTTATAGCATTGCATTGTATAGTTTGCAGTCAGTCGAGGGCTCCTAATGGGCTGATACGCTGCCTTTAAAGCCACATCGGAGTAGAGTATTGAGATACGACGAAAAAACGTCAGCCCCGACTTTAAAATGAATACATGTTTTAAAATATTTGTGCATTCGTTAAGATTTTAAATATACCATTATTCCCAGCATTCCAAAAATGTATAACTTTGTCAATGAAAATACAGTGTGTTTAAAAAAATTAGATTTAAAAAATATTGTCACAGTTTTAAGGAAATATCCAATTAATTTTTATAAGTTTGATATCGATGGAATTCTTAACCCTTTGGTCTTTCTCGTGATGTAATTGATTGGACATTTCCTTCAAAAACTGCGAATTCAATTTTTTTAAACACACTGTAGATATTTTAAAAATTAGAGAAGCTAAACAACATTGGCATGAAGATTTACTAATCGACTATTAAAAATTTAATTACCTTTTTTCAATTTTCACAAAAATTTACACGTTAAAAGATCTTGTAAAAGTTACTTTGAAATTCCCTGTACTCATTGACAAAAAAACTTTGAATTTTCCGCATTTCAGAGTTTGCTAATTACCACCTCATTATGCATTGTTTTTCAAAAATTTGGCAACAAAATAATATTACCGCAGTTTTTAAAGCAAATATCCAATTTATTCTAACAAATTTTATACAAATGGAATCTTTATCTTTTCGTCTTTCCCAAGGTATAGGACAGAAAAGAAGAGAATATCAAAAAAATAAGGATCAAGGAACACGCTAGTTCAAGGCCTGTGGGAACACATTTTCGTAATAAATGCAGTGTGGAAGTAACAATAGAAAATGTTGAAATAATTACCATTTCTAAAAAATCGATGTCACACCTATTAACTTTGGAAGCCCTAGCTATTTAAGCAATACGACCTGATTTAAACAAAAAGGACAAGAAGTAGAAAGCTAACAATTAAACTTAATATGTAGTATGGGCCATCTTAACTCCATATATAATTCAAGGATACGATCTTCAGATAATTCTTCGATCTTCAGATAATTCTACGATCTAATGGGCTTCCGTAGTTTTCATCCGTCAGTCTTACGTTGTAATTATTGTGAATAAGTGTGATATAGATGATGATATGTTTTTTATCGAAACAGTTTTTAAACTTGTTTTTTTAAATTTATTTTAGCTGATGATGATCACAAGATGATCCAAATATATTCTAGATAAAATAGATAAAATAAGTACATTAATAAGTTGATTAGTATCAAAAAAAAAAAAGTTTAGAAAAACTCATTAATTTCTTAACGATCAATTAAGACAAAAGTTAAAAGTCTTTATTGTTTCAAGGTGCAAAATCTATGTGGCAATTGGTAATAATTCACCAAGTTATTGCATTAACAATATGCAGCAGGCCGGATAAGGTCTATAAAATGTAGAAACCAATCTTTATCTTTTGAAAATTTCTCATGAAAGATATTTTGGATGGTCCAAATTAAGTTGCCTAAAACTAACAAACTATTGCTTTATCTTGAAGAAGGTTTTTTAATCTCTTATAATAATTCACACAAATTGAGAATCCAATAAATCGATAATGTAACGATGATCATACATAGGGCTTGTTTTTATACCCTATTTATCACTCCACACGGCGGACGCCCCAATTCAGTCTGTAAAATCACGGATCAGCTGATTCGATATGTAGGTAAGATGTACAATAATGGCGCGAAAATCCGTGATCCGTCGAAGAAGTCTTTACAAAAGAACCATTTTACCAGGGATTAGCGAGGACTTGAATCTAGAATGAAATAGTTAGCTAGATCAGATTTTAATTCTAGTGTTATTGAAAGCCAGATTTTATCTTTGAACTTCTGTCACTTAATGTGAACGCTATCCTATTCTAAAAGAAGATACCTCTCGTGCATGCTAATTATTGTGCGTGCACACATGTGTATTTGTAAAATATGCGAGAAACAAAAATCTGTGCTCATGAGACTTTCATGGAATCAATACTTGAACTTCGCCGATGACACAAATATTTTATGAAATGGTACTTCTTGACCAGGTTTGAGTGTAAACACATGATGCCCGTTATGCCTTTTTGTAGATTATTATAATTATATACTGTGAAATTACTGTACTGTATTATTGCATATAGAATATATATAAGTACTAGATATGTATTTCAACATAAATAGTATTGATCAAAACATTTGCTTATTAATTTCAATTATCTTTAGAGATAAAGTAAATGTTCCATTAATAAAAATTAACACTTCAAAATTTTGTGCATAATTTTGTTCACAAAAGGGATCCTGTGATGAAAAATTATATTTTGGGACATGAGGGAGCTCTAAAAGTTGATTAGCGAGTCTTTTTGCAGTTTTTCAAAATTCTTTGTTGTTTTTGAGATATCTCATTTTCAAGATCTTAAATTTGATATATGCATCGCATAAATTATGATGTAATATAAGTGAGCAGATATATAAAATTTCTCACTTATATATACTGATATATAAATGAATGTGTCTTTATACTTTATTAGATGGATCAAGAATTATCAGTGAAATGATATGATGAAGTATGAAGTAAGAATTAGTTCAAAAAGTTACACCAACAGTATCACCACCCCTATTATATCATAATTGCATAATTTAATGTGTTAAATTGAAATATCAGCGAAAGGAAAGGAACTTTCCAAAAACTGTAAATTAAGACTTGTTGATCAACTTTTTGAGCTCTGTTATATACCAAATTATCATTTGTCAGGATCCCTTTAAAGACAACATACGATCTTTTAAAGGGGTTCCTCTAAATTCATATTTCGAGAGATGATAGAACTCGCAAGGTTGCTTAAGAACTCTTCAGTTTTTGGAAATTCTGTTTAGGGTTGGGCAGAAATTTCGATTTACAAATCATCAAATTATGCAATGCATAATTATGATGTAATAAGATGGTATTTTGTTAGTGTGTTAACTTCTGAATTAGTAAATATTATGACTTCATTCCTCGACCAATCAACACAGAATGGAAGCCTTTAATTTATAGCAAGTTACAAAGATCGTATCTAAAGTTATTGCAATGAGAAGTGTTAGCATCTATCTTATTACATAAATATGCATTGCATAAGTTAAATTTAAGACTTTAAAAACCGGAATATCTCAAAAACTATCAATAATTACGAAATTCCTGAAAGAAGACTTATTAAACAACTTTTTGAGCTCTATTCTATTTGTAAATATCATTTTGGATGCAGGAATCTCTTTAATAAACATATGTGGTATATACTTGAAATCTCCCATCTGCAGTAAACAGGGCATAAACTGTATAACCTGTATAACATGTCCATTGTTTTTTGTGTCATTTCGTATCAGCTGATAATAATACACCATAAAGGTTTAGATGTATCTACATTATGCTTTTTTCCAAAGCTTCAATCATAATATTACAGATAGCGTTTACTGTGGCAACTCGCAAGCAATGCTTTTCGTATTGTTCTGGATATCATCTTTTGTCAACATTGTCCTTTAAAAGGTTGGATTCCATCTGAAAAATTCACTTAAAACTGAAAATGATTATGAAAAGGTTTTGAGAAAAGAATTTTCCAAAACAGTATATATATATTTTATACAGTTGTCAAGAAATTGAAATCATATTTCAAATCTGCATTTTGTTTTATATTTTATTAATGTTCTGGAATGAACAATGGTTTGTTTCACATCTGTTTAACAGTGCAATCAATCCTTTTCAAAATAACTGAAATGTCCTTCCTATTAAAAAGATCTTTTGATTTCAGGACTAAAACGTGAAAGAAGTTGATATTTTATAAGAAATTTGAATTTATTACATTAACTTCTATTATTTGATTTTGTATTTCATAAACCCATGTTTGAATTACAATCAAAGCCATAAACATTGAGCAGCAGTTTTGACCATCCAATTTGCACTCAACAAAATCAGCCAAGCCAAAACAATGGTTTGTGGTTTTATCAGATCTTAAATGTATACTATATCTGATGAAACAGAAATAAATCTTCATACTTCCATGCATGCCATACCAGTGAAACTGCCATAATAGATGTTTCAAATATTATCTTTCTTTTTTTTGAAGCAATTTCTCATTGAAAAGGAATCTAAACCCTTTATGTATACTATAAAATACCGTAAATGATTGATTAAGCGCCCAGGACTCAATTAAAGTGCCCTGTCCGATTAAGCACCCAGTTTTAGAGGAATGACTTGTAATAAGCGCCCAGGTTTCGATTAATTGCCCAGTTCCAAAACTGAAACTGGGTGCTTATTCAGCAAAACCATAAGATATTGAGAATAACATGGTTTTTAGTTGAAAATATATTTCAGGATAATGAAGGAAACTAAATAACGCAGGAATGAATTATTTCAAAGTGAGAGTATTTATCGAGCTTTTTTTGCTTGAGCTGGACACAAGCAGTTCTTTTGTCAGCATTCAGTGAAAAGGTAAACTGTATTTAGTGATTTTAGAGATTTTTTTATTAACCGCCCAGGACTCCATTAAGTGTTTCGTTCGTATAAGCGCCCAACGTGAAAGTTCAAAAAAGTTATAAGCACCCAGGGCGCTTAATCGGTCATTTACGGCATATGAATTTCTTTTATTTGCTACAATATTGAATTTTATTGAATTACATATTTCATCTGTATATACCTGTGGCTTTTGATCCCTTTTGCTTCCAAAGACAGGGCGTTAGGTAGAAATTCTCAATTGAGGCCGTCAGACTATAATTGCGATGAACATTTTTATAACAATGCGGAAACGCATGTTAGTGATGATTTTAAGCCGATGTTTTAAAACAGAATCAAGTCATTTATTTTAACAGCAAGCTTATTTGCTAACTTTTTATAAATTTATTGCTGGACTCAATTGGGAAACTTATTAGTTTTTTGGATTGGGAAAGAGCCGTCTAACGGCGCCTGTAGGACCCTAGCTAACACCCTGAAAGATCATAGCACACTAACTAGTTTGTACTTTATGCGATGTTATGGTGATGTAATACTTGTCTTACAGGTAGTAGGTGTTATGAAACATAGAGGCAGGCTTCAGAGTATTACATAAAAATTCTTATATCCTTATCTCTTGTTGCGTTATAGTCAGGTGAATTATCTTGGCTCTTTATTATATATGTATCAGTAGAATGCCCAAGAAATGGGTAAACCCAAAATAGATGCGCCTATCAAAACAAACAGTACTGGAAAAGTTGAGAGAACACCATTGGTTGAAAAAACGCTTCGGAAGCAAAATAAAGTTGGCATGAAAAAAGAAGATCTTTTAGCTTGTCGTGTAATGGCACTGGAAAGTATGAATGACTTGGCAGTGAAATATCGAGGAAAATTAAATCTGTCATTAAAAAGGCTAAATAGGAATGTGGAAAAACTGATCGATCCAGTATTGAATCAAAAACTTATTGATTGGGAAGTGGACCTTAATAAGATAGGTTATTTAGATCCTGTTATTGCAGTTGAAAATTTTGTAGATGATGAGGGTCCACCTTTAGATTTTCATTATGTTCGAAATAATATTACGAGTGAAGCTTCCGATCACTTGCTTGACCCTAGCTTTCTTGTGGGCTGTGAGTGCAGTCCACGATGTGTTCCAAAGAAGTGTTTGTGTCCAATAAATGGCGGCGGACGATTTGCTTATGACAGAAATAAAAGGATACTATTACCTGCTGGTTCTCCCGTCTATGAGTGCAACAAAAATTGCAAATGTGCACTGGATTGCCCAAATCGTGTTATACAAAAGGGACTCACTACCCGAGTAAGTACCTTAATTTTGACATTTTGATATCTTTTGTGAGTTGTCAAAAGAAACTAGGAATTTTTGTAATGTTTAATAGTCAATATCTGAAAGCTAAGAGTTTGTATAATTTTATTAAGTTCTAAGTTCTTTTCATTCTTCAAAGGTACTAAAACACTCCTTGAGACCTTGGTGATGGTGATGTTGGATCAAAAATACAAATCATGAAATAATACTGGGATAATTTAGATTAGGTGTGTGAATGATGAATGAAAAAAGAAGGCTCTTAGTAATAACTTTCTACTAATTTTTCTCATAGGTTTGCATTTTTCGTACCCCTGATGGAAGAGGAT
Source organism: Turritopsis dohrnii (assembly GCA_027922465.2). NCBI lineage: Eukaryota > Metazoa > Cnidaria > Hydrozoa > Anthoathecata > Oceaniidae > Turritopsis > Turritopsis dohrnii. The sequence continues at coordinate 434,729 of BQMF02000244.1, read as the reverse complement.
GGGGTTTAAAAACTCGTGAGTTTATTCCTAAAGGGAAGTTTGTTGTTGAATATGTTGGGGAGATCATCACCAGTGATGAAGCAGAAAGAAGAGGAAAGATATATGACTCAAAGCAACAAACATATTTATTTGATCTGGATTTTAATGACGAAGATGCTGCATTCACAATTGATGCTTATTGTTACGGCAATGTTTCACATTTTATCAACCATTCGGTGAGATTCATATTTTTTTTTGTACCTTGTCTGTGTAGTTTGAAGCAGAGAAAAGAAATCTTGTTAATTGATAATAAAAACAATTTTGAGAAAGTATGTCTTTTATTTATAATGACTGAAAGTTTTGTGGTCAACACCATCTTCTGAGCAATGTTTTTTTTTGTTTTTTCAATCCCTGGACATCTTTGATGTTAAGTGTCACTCCTGATGTTTGCATTACTGGTTGTTTTTGCTGAATTCTAGCATTAATGTTTGTAAATAAAATATTTTTGACGTAAAACAGTTGAATTTGTCAACATTGTATATGGTGTGAACCGAAAAACTTTTGCGTTAAATAAATCGATGTTGTAATGTTAATAATGTTGTTTCATAATATAATTTTAAAGTATATCATCAAATAAGGAAATTTCACAGGTTATAAACTCTGACTTTTTTGAAGTTTTTGAAAGATATGGCGAAATTGCTTCATTACACGAATATGTTTACTCAAATTATTTGATGTCTTTAGATGAATTCCCATTCATTCAATCAATTGTGTGTTATATTTAGTGTGACCCGAATTTGAACGTGTATAGTGTTTGGGTAGACAGTCTCGACCCACGTCTGCCTCGTATTGGTCTGTTTGCTGTGCGTGACATACAAGTCGGCGAAGAACTGACGTTTGATTACAAGATGACGTGTAACGATTCCGACAGTCCGCCAACTAAACGCAGCAGGAAGAAAGATCCCAGTAACAATGTAGAGAGAGTTTATTGTGCTTGTGGGGCATACAACTGTCGGAAATATTTGTTTTGATAATGTTTTCATCAGCACCTTTGTATTCCGAACACTTTTTTTTTGAATAAAATTTCCCGTTTAAGGATTTTGTTTACTAGAAATGGTCTTCCCATTTGTTGTTTGTATTTTTACTCACCATCAAGAAATGAATCCATTCAATCCGTTTTGAATCCATTCAACGATAATCGTTTATCCGCTAGCTATGTTAGCTATGCTATGTAGGTATGACTGACTGAGTCTCAATTTTCTTAAGGTTTTCCGAAAAGGAGGCTGTCATTTTCTTAGCATTTTCTTCACTTGTATTGAGACAAGCTGGCTAAAACTAGTTACCCTATATTTCGTCGAATCTTTGCTGCTATTGCGAACACTAATATTGTGGGTTTATAGAATTTTAAATAAAAATGTCAAAACAGATAACTCATGGTAAACTTGAGCCTTATGATTTTCTTAAGATTTTCATCGTCACTTTCTTATAAACTTTTTTCATAAATAAAAAAACGTGTATTTTACAGACCAGAAAAAGAAAGGTGTAACGGAAAGTGTTTGACCGCAGAATGTTAGGTGTGACCATGGACATGACCAGCGTGTACAGTTAACTCCCAATCACTTTATTGATCAATCGTTAAATCTTTGTGACTCTTGGTAATTTAATTCTTTTTGTTGCCACTGGTTAGAATGATTATAAAGAGAGGTAAGCCTCAAATTTTAAACCGAAAACTTGTAAATGCGTTAATTCCATTAATTTTCTGCCTATTTCTTCCCTATATTACTTGGGCTAGTTTGTGTTTTAAGTCTCAAAACTCATCAATTTTCAAGGTTCTCTATAAAAGACACGTCATCATCTTTTTTTTAAAAAAGGATTGAAACTTACTGTATCTGGTTCACCTAATTTTTGGGCACCCTTTTCTTTTAGCGCAGGCGCAGAAAATTAATGGAATCAACGTATTATTGCATATTTCATTTGCTTCACCTTGTTTGAATGAAGTGGACAGCATTTTGTGTGAAATTGGCTCGAGGTGACAAATACAATCATCCATACCTGAAGGAAACATCGAAAGTGCGTCACATTAGGTATTCCTCTGAACAAGTTTTCCAGCATTCTGTGAGTAGCATAGAATAACATTTTGTTATGCAAACAGGAATTATGAGTTAAGGATGGAATTTCCTATTCTTTCTGCTTAAAGCTGCAGCAATCATGAATAAATAAACAAATGAATAAACAAATTGGGATTAGTCAGGAATGAAGAAATAAAATCACGAAAAGTTATTTATTTTATTTTATTTATTCATAAAGCACAGGAATTGTTGTTGTTGTTGTTGTCTGCAACCAAGACACGCCGACACGTCAACAAAAACCTGTTCTAAGTGTCATGGTGGTCATAAACTTGATGAACTTTGTTATGACGCAACACTGTGTAACAAACCCGGTAAGAAACCCGGCAAACAGTCACAGTCACCCGATAAACTCGTGTCATTTCAAACAATCCTAGACCGGAAATGCCATCAATCTTTAACTTGTAAGCTTTACCTGTAAAAAAACAAACCCTGTAACGTTAAAAAAGACTAGTGACTTAAAAAAAGCGACTGTTGACTTGCTAATACAGCCCGAAACGAAAGTAAATTCCGAAATTATCGAGACAACATCGTCCATGTATTTCAAACTGTTGCCGAGGAAATTTTAGCATTGCTAGTGAAAGATTGAATGAAAAGGATCTGGAAACGAGGTTATTTGAAGTTATTTTCCTTTTTAATCCCTTCGTTCGCCAAATATTATGTATTAAATAGCGAAAAAGCATGTCGGTTTTTACTATATTTACTTTATTAGTGTGGTTGTCATAACACATTTGGTAGGGATTATAGAATTTTTTTCGCAACTTTTTTGAACAGAATACAAGGTTAAGCCTAGCATCGAAAACGAAATGAATTTCATCATTCAGGTAAGTGGCAAAAAATATTCTGTTTGTTTATAATTTATTAGAGTTTGGTTGGCCGATCGGTCAAACGTTTACAAGTTTACAGGAATACAATGGTTGGCCATCACACGTAACTTCTAAGGAAATGTTAAGAAAATATCATGTAGAACGTATTATTCAGAGGCGGGTCCAGAAAGTAAGGCGCAAAATTTGGGGAGGAGAGTTGAGTTATTTAATAAGAAAACTAAAGCCTGCACATGACCTAATGAACACTTGAGATTTTTTATGTAGAACCTTTATGCAGTACTACTCTACATATTTCGCTTCATCTTAGTTACGCCCTGGATCCGCCCATACTCCATGCTTACTAGAGAAATTAAAATATTTCTCATCTCTTCAGAAAAGTTCACACACTTTGTTCATTACTCCACTGTGATGGTCTAGCTTGATATCATACAATTCATTACTTCATTAATTTATCCTAAAATGATCGTTTGTCTTATTTAGGCAACAATCTTCTTTTGTTTTTCACTTTACAATGTCTGAACAGTTAAGTTAAATTTGACGTTACATACTGATATCAACAAGATTTGAGGGTTACGCGGCAAAACAATTTAAGGAGATTTTTAAGCATGCGCAATGGGTTAGGTTCCAAAAGTTAAGGGTTAGGTTAGTAGTCTAGTCATAACCTTTCTTTTTCGTAAAGAATAGGAACCGTAATGCTAGATTTTACAGAAGACCTTCTTATGAGAAGGATGCGTATAATGATAGTAAAACCAATTTAGTTTACATTATTTTGCAATATTTCATAGAATTTAGTCACCTGGATCATTATTTATTTATGAGCATTATTTTTTCTGACCAAACCAGTCGTTTTGATCACAAGTTATTCATTGCATTCGGTCGCATGTGAAGATGATGACAAACTCTACAGAATAAAATACATATTTTCTCACCTCTGCTTTTCATAATATTTGCTTTGTGAGTATGGGCGTCAGAAGAAAGTAGCGCGAAGGTGTAGTCTAGTCACACAAGATCGCAAGTTTTTTTTTCTCGTGAAAAATCGAGATATTAATCAGGTAAAACTATTTGTCAGGAATAACGAGTCAAAGATATATAGTGAAATTACTTACCAGGAAAAAAGGATATGGTGACAAAAAATTGCACGTGTTCTCCGATAAATCGATTGTGATACGTAATAGGGAAGTCAAGTTATCAACTGCGCATGCGTAGGCGAAAAAAATTACGTGATTGGTTAATGCCCGGATTTTAAAGTATGAGAATGGAACACAACTACGGAGGTAAAAGATTAAAGGACAGGTGAACGATGGTCCTTGTTTATAGTCGTGTAGATAATTTTCAGTCAACTCCTACGCAAAACGAAAGCCAGAGAACCTCGGGAATGGCAACATTTTAGTAACCTTTAATCAATATACGAACCAAGAAACAAGGCTCACATTTTGGAAGTAAGATATTCTACAGTACTGATAGAAGGTTATAGTTGATCGCTGGCAAGCACACTATAAAAGAATTTTTATGTTACTTTCATGTACTCTAAGACAGCCTAGTGAATTTTGAGGGAGCTATAATTCACATAATTAACTTTCAACTGTAGTAAGGGCGGGATAAAACCTTTCGTTTTCTTTGTTTACTTGCGGGCGGGTGCGCCCGGTGGTTTCTTGAATCAAATTTTTTTTAAACATATTATTACTAACTTGATTGAAACGTTTCATAAAACATTTTTCTCTTGAGATTTGGATTATCGTAAATTTTGCCTCTAATCGACATTCAGTATAATACCATAATGACGTCATCTACATTACGTGACCCGTGTCATGTGATGTTGAAAACAAAATTCGAAATATTGTTAGGTTTGAAAATAAGTTTCAATCGTTTCAGAAAGTGTTGATTGTAAGGACACAACTTTGTTATGTTCATCTAACTACCTGTATTTATGAAATGCAGAGCATACTTGAGAAAAAATTACTGCAAATCAATAATTGCAGGTCCAATGATTAGCAGGCAAAAATTCGGTGTTTATTGAAACTTTAACACAGACAAATATAAACCTACACTTCGAGACACCCCATTTGAAATTTCCTGATTGAAAAGAACTTTCAAAGTTCCATTGAAGGTGATAAGACAGTCCTATACATTGCTCTTTCCTTTTCTTGTCAGAAATCAGTTGAAATTCAAAACAATCTGTCTCCCTAAACACAGTCTGTAAACAAGATACCTAATAATTCACACCTTATTTCGCTAATGATCATAAACAATCAAGAGATGCTAGTACATTATAAATTTTATATGGTTACAATTTCTCTTAAACTACAAGTAGTTTGTCAGAACAAAAATCAATGTACAGCAAGTCTTGTAGCAGTTTTTAGCATTGAAAATGATTAAATAAATTGACAATCTTCTTCGAATTATTTAATCATTTTTAATGTTAAAAACTATTACAAGACTTGCTGTATATTGTATATTGTTTTGAAACAATTATTATTTTTTTTGAAGACATGGTAAAGTAGTTTTTATTAAATGATATGATTGGATAAAAAATAATAACACGTGCCTTCGTGTTAACGAAGTGCAACCTTGTTGATTTCACGTGCCAAACTTTGTTGACATTTTGTGGGTATCTACTGATATGTTTGTGATATGTGTCTATATTATTTATGAAGACGATCGAAAATTAAAAGTACTACTTTGCCCCAATCGAAAACTTCCCCCAAATCCTGACAAAACATTTTTTCCCTAATCCCAACATCACGATATTAAAAAATCATCAACAGTGACCTGTTCGAAATAATCATGTTTTTACGTAGATTTGGTGAATATTTTGAAATCTTACCAACTTGGCATCGATAAAATCCATGAAAGTCGAAGTAAAACACCGTTGATATTGAGCAAGGGACTTGGGGACGAAGTTTCTAACACATTATATGAAGTGGTTAAGAAAATTCTAAAATTATCTGTAACAAATGCGTGATAGTCAAAATCCGAGAGCTAGTCATTTTGAAGAAAAAAAAAACACATATAAAATCAATGATGAATTAAATAACTTATGTTACTGATATTGTTTGTCATATACTCTTGCCGTTAATGCTTTGTTAATGTTTTTAGAAAACTGCGCTGGTGTATAAAACATATTTTCTGTTGAACAATTTGTAATTGTTGTGTATTTTCATTTCGCAGGTGATCAGAAAGAAATTAAAATGACATGCGAGGCGTGCAAAAGAAGGAACAAAGCTTTTGAGACATTTCCAAAAACATTTCTAAATAGAATTATCGTCTTCGGAATAATTTATGCAGTTATTTTTGCTGACATTGCAGAATCGTTGATAGTAAGTTGTATTTTGCTTGTCTTCCTATTCTGCTAATTATGCAATTTCGTTTTTTGGATATGAAAAGAAACTTTTGTCCTTTAAAATCTTTCGAGAATAAAAAGTAATTTTGCAAATTGTTCTTTTTCCGCCAAATGGTCTTGAATATTTGAATTATTGCTTAGTTAATTCTAGTAAAAAGACGAATTTTGATTCGCTAAAGTAAGGGCCTTATCAATTCTTTAGTGCAAAACGCAAAGTGATTGTGTGAAATGGAACCGAGAAAGTTGCTGTATTGCCCTGAACAACAATATTGGCATTTGCAAACTAAAATTGGAAAGAAATCAATTTTGCTATGCTTACAAAATGAAGGTATGTGGAAGTTGTTTATTCATCTAAAAAGTTTCCGTACTTCTTAAAAAAAATGGCGGACAAAACCTTTTCATTGTTTTCGTTTAGTTTATTCGCTTGAAAGACGGGGGTGTTGTCACGAACCATTGCACATGCAAGTCGGGGCTTATGTGTAAAAAAATTGAAAGAAAGAACTGGCACATCAAGAAAGTCAAGTGGTCGAAAAAGAAGAAGCGACGCAAAACCAAATACAAGTATAAGTGTCGGGAGTTGCCAAAAGAACCGGAGGAAATACAAGAATGGGGATGATAGGAGGTCATGAGATGACGTAATTAGTGGTCATTTGTTGACGTGTATTAAGCAAAACCGTTCAAACTTTTGTGTATCACTCCAAAACGCAATCCCAAAATGCATTACAAGTATTGGTTACCGCTGGACGATTCCGTGGAAGCTATTTAATCAAATGTTCATATTATTTAAAAATTTTCTTCTTCAATATTCTATCTTTGGAATAAATTGACTATCAGTGAATTATTGTAATGCCAATCTATTCGACTGGATGACAGCCTAATGTACTCTGGAAGACAGTCTAGTGGACATATTTATGGAAAATAAACAAAAATGACAAGTAATACCCATAACATAAATGGGATTTGGAGAATCACTTTTTCTGTATATTTAAGATAATGACAAGATATAATTTCATACACAAGATGCTTGCATCATAATTTCGAAGTGTGACCACGATGTGGCTCTTAAAAAGAAATCAGTAGAAATACGACACCGGTGTGAGCATGGAAAAATATTTTTTCTCACGTATGTATCTCAAATCTTTGAACATCTCAGAAGAAGAGATGATAACGTAACCCTTCATCGTATGGCAAAAATACACATTATAATTTCTCATCGTTTGCTGAAGAAAACATCAACTTCGCTCCCAATCCTATTTTTCTGTTTGTCATTTTTTTTTGTTTCCCCTTTGATGCCACATTGTATCAACTTCAAATCCAGGCCCTCTCTTCTGTTCTTCCACATGTTGTTATAACACAATATCATATTTCTAGACAGTCCGTAAAGTGACGCGACGTGGAGAGTAGAATTATGACACTCTCTCTCCTCCTTCAGATGATTTCACATTACTTACTAGTAGATAAATTTGATAAAAAATCACTGCGGAGGAGTACATTTCTATGGGAATACACAGTGTGTTCCAATGGAATTGCTCGTCGTCGTTGAGAGGATTTCTGAGGATTTTACAAACCGAATAAGATTTAGAGAATTAAGTGTTGCACGAACACGAGATTTAACAAACAAAACAATATTAACGAAATAAAATTTACTCTTCAGACTGTGTTCATCTAACAATTTGAAAGCATCAAACTTCTCGGTTAGAAGTTTCTTGAACCTAACCCTCACTAACCCAAACAAATTTTACAAGGTTGACACCATGAAGTTTTGATGCTTTCACATTTTTAGATGAACTCTATGTTAATTCGACATTTCATCAAAGAATATACCCAGACCACACCCTGGCACATTTTAAATCCTTTAAGTCACCGAGATCTAGTTAGTATTAATCAGATATTTTTATAGAAATTCGAAGGTAAAGTACCAATAACAATAACACTGTGTACGCGATTTTTCTTTTTTAGGATTTGCGACTTTTTGTGCTTGCGACTTTTAAAATAATTTACCAAAAAAAATTCCTGAAGAATCAAGTAACCATGTATACAGACATATTCTAAATCTTATTTCGTCAACTAAAATTTGATTTCTCGAAATTAAGGTAATACTGCAACAACACAAGGCTTTCGACCTTTTATACGCAGCCCTGGACCCCAACTGGACCCCAAGTTTGCCAGTAAAACATGAAATTATTAAAACAATGAAATGCATAATAGACCTTTCCCGAATTTCTGTTTAAACACCGTGTTATAGCCTAGCCTCTAAGTTTCGCCTCTTTTTCAAACTCTTAATTACTTCTAATTATTCCACTGGGGAACTGAAAGAACGAGTAACTATTACTTACTGAAAGCATTATGAAATTAGAAAAACAATGAAAAACATAGAAACGAGGCTAAACTTGATAACTAAGCATTAACTCGGCATTTAAACAGAAATTCGGGAAAGGTGTATTAGCGTTTGGAATTTGCTGGCGAAGTCAGGTAATTATAACAAGCTTTTTTGTAACCTGTAATCTTGTAATCAATCTTCATCTTGAAAGTCGTTGACGTAAGCCGCCATTATTTCTACACTTGAAAACGAGGCTACAAGGGAAATATTAGAATTTTCTTTGACCAGTTCAGAAATGGAACGAGAGACACTACAGCCTAGCTGTTTTCACCTCGATTTCAATCACTTGCGCATATTTCAAGAAAATTTGAATTTCCAGGGGATTTTGATGGTACAACATAAAACGCTTTACGAATTTAGTTATAAAGTGAAAAAGAACAAAAGAAATAACAATGGAAACTGTTAAAGTAACGTTTTTGAAAAATGAAGAACGTTATATTACTATATAATGTTTTACGGGTTGTTAGCAAAAACCCCTGGAACGGCACGAACAACTTTTCCTGAGATCACATCAATTTGGAAACAAGGAAAAATCTTTTCATATTTTAAATACCGTTTCCTAGGGGCTGATTACATGATCCCGAGTAGACGGGATGAAATTTCATCCCGCCTTGCCGAGATGAATTTCAACTCGGTGTTACATGCAAAATTTTCATCCCGTTTAGGCGGGACGGGACAAAACTAACCCTTTGGGTTTTGAATTTTTGACAAACTACGCATTCTCAAACCTCAAACTTGTCCCGGTTGACCGGGACGAAGCGATTACATGAAAATTTCATCTTGCCTAGCCAAGATTCCGGCTCTTGATAGCCGAGATCTCGGATAGGCGTGATGAAAATTTTATCATGTAATCGCGATGGGAAATTTATGAAGATTTGACCAGGAAGCCAAGACCTCGGCAAGGCGGGATCATGTAATCAGCCCCTTAGAGGCTAGGCTATAACACGGTGTTTAAACAGAAATTCGGGAAAGATCTATTGTACATTGATGACTAGACACTGGTACTATGGACTATATTACACATGACAGGGAAGGAAGAAAAGCAAAGTAGACATGGCAGGGAAGGAAGAAAAGCATAGTTGTTGGGAGTAAAATATATAAATGAAAAAATACTAATGAAAATATTACATCATCGCAAATGAAAAAGTATGAAGTCAAAAAAAGTCACACACACTGGAAAACAACAATAACAACAACAACAACAACAATAAATTAGAAAAATAAACAACAACAGGATAATAATAGAAAAAAAAATATGGAAAATTTTATCGACAAGCCGAAAATGAGTGACTTTCTAGAAGCCTATTAATTTTTAGAAGGTCAAACTATAACCAACATAATCAACATAGCTCCAATAGCGAAGAAGTAAAAAAAACCACAATATTTTCGAATTAAAATCGAGCAAAATGGAAGTTCCGACTCGATGAACCGATTATATTCGGGTCCAATGAAAATTCAACGGAAAACGAACGTAAAAATTCGACACTTGCCCTATATTTCCAGAAAATCTACAAAATGGAAAATGTGCTGAAGGATATGTCCCAGTGGGCAAATTTGTTGAAAAATCACTGTGAAGGAGTGTATTTCTATAGAAATATATACGCTATTTCAATGGTTTTTATCACTGTGACCTTTTGACGAATTTACCCACTCGGGTGCAGTACAACCGATGAACCAACCTAGCTACCAACCTCTCTTCAAAAACCTGAGTAAGTTTAAATATGAAATTGTTAAATAAGAATTTATTCCATTGGTTGAAAAAATCGTATATAAAATGAAACGCCCTCGTATTGAACTGGCGTTAACAAAGGCTAAAACGCCCGCCAAATACGTTGATAAAACAACACCACTGGAGGTCAGGAATTATCAAGCAATCAGGTCAAGTCAGCTCTAGAAAGATATGAGATGCGCTGATGCGTAAAGCTGAACATTATAAGAACTTTGTAAGAATAAACAGACTGAAATTATTCTTCAATAGAGAAAAATCGTTTACTCACATTTGTTTTATAACTCATCATCGTCCTCGGAGTGGTCCTTCATGGAATCGAGGTTAATAGTTTCAAATTCTGTGAAGTTGTTCTTGTCTCTCTTTAAGGAAGAGATAAAATAATGAGGTCTTTGATCAGCTGATAAGACAAGGAACTATTATATGTAGAGATGAGGGTTGCACTATGCTGATGTCAGCAGAAATAGAACAATTGAGAAATGGTCTGGGAACGAGTAGCTGTTTAATATTAACAAAGCGTTCAAACAAAGTAAAAAAATGATTGGCTCTCTCGTGGAGATTATCTTACAAGAAAACTGCTGACACACTTTTCTCTCGACCTTATGATCATTCATTATCTTTAATCCGATTCAAAACTGAAATATTGGAAACAAAAATTCGAACCTTCCCTAAGCCTTTTATTCGATCCAGGATTTTCTTCCCGCTTTTGTTACCACGTGACAAGATGACCTAAACACGTGACACAAACGACATGACGTCAACAAAATCCAGCTCACAATCGTGGTAAAAGAAAACGTAGAAAGTTCAATACATCATTCTCTTCGTCTTCCTCCTCGCCGTCTTCCAACGCACACATCTCCGCTGGAGGGAGCTCTCCATCCTTGGCGTAACTAGCATCCACCAATCGGTGATATTTATAGCTCAACCTTGAAGATGAAAATCAAACGGAAAGGAGAACAAGGAAATTTTAGTTGTATAAAGAAATCGAGAGAAGAGCAAATTTTAAGAAATAGTTCAAATACTTTCGGTTTCTATAACACAACCAGATAACGATGGCGGCCAATAAAACTGCGCCCAATAGAAACGCCATGATCACTACCTGAAAAAACGCCCCGTAAAAAGAACTGTCATCATAATGTGCGACCTTATTCAAGGATACATAAAATAACATTGCCGATATCACTTGTACAAACTGGTCAAAAGGTCTGGAGATAAGGTTGCGAAGAATAAACCAATCCCAAACATCCAACACACCTTCAAATCAAGAATGCTTTTTTCAAAGATGGTGCATTGTAGTGTTTGATCGTCAGGTTTCTGTATACCGCCAATACACACACTATCAAACAAAATAACTTCATCTCAAAACAATCAAGCAAGGAATGATCTAAGCTTTACAATATAAGGGTCTCGACATCTAATACATTTTCGTAGGAAAGTTACGTGTTTTTGGTTGAAATAACGAGGCATGGCGCAACTTCGTTTCCAGCCTTCACTACTAATTGATATTGAAAAAGAGGAAATATGGTAATGTAGTATGGTAACGTGGTTGCACTTACTGGGGTTCTTTCCACAGGTAGTGTTTCACCTTTTTGCCTTTCTGTAAAAGAGAAGAAGATTATGATGAAACTATAACGTGAACTCACAGGTTAACGTAGTAGCTTTTTAAAAAGCTTAAGAATCATTTATATCTCATAAACCATCTCAGATGTTTATCTCGGATAATTTCAAATTAATGACGCAAGCCTACTTAAGCTTGGTTTCCAATAAAATTATTTTTGTTGCACAACGGTTGTGCAACCGTTTTTCAGAACTTTTGCACAACAGTCTGAATGTTGTGCAACACCTGTTGTAGAGATAGAAAAAAATCTATCTCTGCAACAATTTCCTACACTTGTTGCACAACAAAGTGCTGCAAAACGGTTGCGCAACAAAAATAATTTTATTGGAAACCAAGCTTTAATTTAAACCAAATTGGGATTTGGTCACTGGTTTAGACGTTGATAGGGTTCACCACGAAGTTGGTAAAGCAAGTTAACAATTTTGAACGCCCTCTATCACAGCTAACCCAAATTAACTTTCAGAAACTTGGTTTAAAATCCACGTTGGTTTACGCCATAGATATTTGAGGGTGGTAAAGGAACTGATATAACCAAGTAGGGAATTGGCGTAAGTTTAACGCCTTAGGAAAAAATGGGTTCAAAACTTCCGAAGAAAATGAGCGCCATGTTCAACGCCCGAGGAAAAACGAGGGCGTCAAATTTAACGCCTAAAAAGAAGGGGAAGCAGTAAAGCGTGTAGATAGTGGGAATATGCATAAATGTCGCCAAGCAGAACATTCTGCTGACGAAGTGATGGAATGAATCGACATAGTTCTCATAACTGTCATGCCAACACCATCAAAGGTGATGTCTTTCTGTCGAAACATACAAATTTGTTTACATGATGACTTGATAAACATTTTAACCAACAAGCAAATATTTGTTCTGGGATAAGCATGACATGCACGATTTAGGTAACAGATGATTGGATGGTTGCCACAATCATAATTAACATAAAATCATGATGGCTGCAGGAGCTGTTACATACTGGATGTTGTATTTGATGAACAGATAGGACACAACCCAATGAGCAAACGTTTTGAAAAATCTCTGCGATCGAGTGCATTTCTATAGAAATATACGCACTATTTCAAAAGAAATGCTCTTCGTCGCAGCGATTTTTTGAAGTTTTTGCCCACAGAGAATGAAAAAAATCTGTCGCTCACCGAACAAGCAGTGGTGATATTTTGAATATCATTGTCTGTACACAGTGGGCAAGCGAATTTGGATTTCCAGGTAAACAAGTAGCTGAAAGCAAAGAAGAATTTTTAAAACATTCAGTTTATTCCTATGGTACACAGATCTTCGCTATGGTCTACACACAAAGCAAATCATAATTACGAATGATTGTCAAATGTGTGCTCAGTCCATGTAACAAGCCATTATAAACAAAAAATCAACTAAGGAAATCTATAGAGTGAGTGAGCTATATTTATAAGCTAGCTTTGCCTAAAGGGGGTTTACACGTAAAGATTCTTGAAAGAATTTTCTTTTAAGCAAGTGTTTTAATTCTTTAAATTTAAATTGTACACCAAAAAGTCAAATTTCAGCGTCTCAATCATTAATTATTCATGGCCGAGTTGATTTTTTTGATGTACAATTCAAATTTAAAGCCTTAAAACACCAGGTTAAAAGTTTCTCAAGAATCTTTACGTGTAAACCCACCCTAAAAACTGCAAAAAAAAAAACCAAAAACACAAAACAGAAAAATATTTCAAGTGAACTATGAGAAAATGTTTGGAACAACATTTGTATCAGAATCTTCCAGTGATTTTGAAGGAAGGCGTTTTTCATCATTATTCATGTAGGCTTCAATGTGTTTTACCTGGATCTGATTAGAGTTCTTTCAGAGTTCAATTTCATATGTAGTCAAAAGTTTACAAATGAATACAAGGACAATGAAGAATACCTTTTGAATATGTTAAATGCTAAATGTTTAATAGTTTATATAAGATACTGATAGGGAGAAATAATATTAATTTTGCATGAAAATATAGGGAACCTGGTATTTTAAAGTCACCATGAAGGAGTGCATTTCTATAAAAAGCCAGGCAAACATACACACTATTTCAATAAAAACGTTCTTTGTCACAGTGATTTTTCGATGACTTTGCAGAAGGACTTACTGGCATCCTGTACAAGTTTCACTATTACAGTCATCATCACCAAGGATAATTTTCCCCTGAAAGAAACAAGACATATATATACATGAACACGAAATACGATATAATAACTACTCCTCCAAAAGCTAGTGCAAGAAGCTATTCACAAACTTTTCCATCTTGTTGTGGATCACACACAAGTCTTATTATACCAAATGTGCCATTGGTGCAAACTGCAGTTTGCCTAAAAGAATAACAAATGTAAATAAAGGTATCCGACTAATGGACAAATTAATTATTCTATGTATCTGAAACGGGATTTCCTGCAAATTTTTTAGTTTTGATAATATATAACTTTTGCCATTCTGTAAACTAAGCATTAGGATGTTTTTACCTTCGGGAATGGAAAGTCACGATCAATTCATTTGTTTCTGACGCTTGAATAAGATCTGAAAAAGAATCTGGAATTCAGAAACAATAGCAGTTATACACGGCAAGGAAATTAGCAAGTAAATATGCAACCAGAAAAAAGACTGTTTTTTGGTTCTCCTTCAAATATGGCTGACATTTCAACCTACTAACTTTGTCCATTCCCGTGGCATATATACCATGTTTCTTACTTGCATGGAGAATGAGATGGGTTTTTTTATTCAAGTTCACCCATCCTCTCCCTTTGGCTGGTAGAATTTTGTGTTTGTCTGAAGGAAGGTTTGAAATTACTGTTTCACCTCGAACATACATATAGCCAAAAAATAATTTTCAACTGTGACGGTCCATGACAGCTGTCAAAGTGTAGCCGAAACAAACTCGCTTGTTGATGACATGATAAATTCTGTGATATTCAACAATATATCAAACCGTGCTAAAAAAACATACCATCAGCTGAGGTATTTCCATGTTTTTTTTGTTTTATCTTCACTGATTGTAAGGTCTCACCAATGCTAAACAGAAAATATTCATAATGAATCTTCTGATGTCACAGATGTCACAGTTCTTCCCAACATTCCATCAAGGCTTCAACCAATCAAATACTACATCAAAAGGTTTCAACCAATCAAATACTTCATCAAAAGGTTTCAACCAATCAAATATTCTATCAAAAGGTTTCAACCAATCAAATACTCCATCAAAATCTTTTAATCAATCAAATATACAAGAAAAATATAATCAGAAGCAAACGACCATTTCAGGATAAAATAATTTGAATTATGATAAAAGAGCATCAAAAGATCAATGCACTAACACAGTGAATTTTCACTATCTCAAACTGGCTAGGGACCAGCAAATTAATTCAAGGTACGGGAAGTTTGAGATTGTGAGAAGCTTGAGATAGAGAGTAGTCAAGATAGAGAGTCAACTGCATTTACAAAGTGCACGTTATTTTGATAAGATGAAACTGTATTCTCACCTGATAGATTGCGCACTGAGCAGCTTGCTTCCGTCAGGGATGAAGGTACTCCGACATATTGCACCTTTTATCATCTAAACAAAGAAAAGCGAAATAACTCAATAGTCACCAAAATAAAAAAAAAACATTTACTTGTAATAATCACACAAACTTACATCATTATTTTTAGTGGCATTGTTTTCGCAAATGGCATTGTGGTATGGATGGCCGCAAAAGCTAATGTTGAAATTGTGATAATACCGATACCCTTTGGTGGTGAAAACCTCAGGAGCTTTGACAAGATGATATCTATGAAAGAAGATATTTTACTTCACTAAATGGGACTCTAAAATTAAGTACGGCTGGCTTTGAATCTGTTAGTGCAACTCGAAAGTTAAGTACAACTGGCAAGAATAAGATACCGCTGACCTCAAATCTGTTACTGTGACTCGAAAATTAGGTACGGCTGGCCAAAATAAGATACGAATGAACTTAATTTTCGAGTCACAGTTACACCTTCAATAAATAAATTAGTAATAGTGACTCGGTTGTTAAGAAGTACAGTATAGTTTATCCTACTGTGGAAACAAGCAAAAAGCACCAAAAATCACGAGGTTCAACTTTCTTCGATACGTACCCGCTCAATGTTGTGAAATTATATGTTTTATCACCGATATCCATTATGCAACTTGAATGACACATAATAGAACCAGGAGGACTGAAAAGAAAAATTCAAAATTCAACACTAACACAGAATGAGCTAAATAGAGCATAGATGAGCTATGACTCCATTTTCCTGAAAAAGTCTATTCATCAAGTAAACAACATTCGAAATATACCTGACTGTTCCATGGGGGCACTTTAGGCATGACTTAGCACCTTCAGGGTCATCAGAATCAGCCAAATAAGTATCTGCAATAGACGATAAAAATTATGTTTCTTGTGCCTTCATTTTAAAATTGAAACATGATTCACTGATTTGCTTACTTTCTGGGCATGGTACACATTCACTACCATCAATGTAATTTCCTTTCGGGCAATGTCGGCAACCACTAAGGATAGTTGTAAAAGTCAAAATATAGATTTGTATTCCTTTTCCAGAAACTTAGCAACTATTTTATAGTTTTTTCTCATCATAAGACAGCAATTTTTTTTGGTGAGAACCATTTGTGATTAGATATCTGAAACTCTAGAACAACAACAACAGCAGACAGGATCTTACCCAGACAGACATTTTTCACATTCTTGTGCACCACCAATGTCAGTGTTCGTAATGGTGATACCGTAGATTCTCACTCTGAAAAAATGAAGTTTTCAAGTATGTTCCAACCAATTTGAGCTGATATACATGGGATGTATTGCAGTCTTCTCATTATGAGGCGCGTGATCGCGCTAGCGCTCGCTATAGTGCTCCTAGAGCTAGCTCAGACGCGCTTTTAATCGTGCACGTAAATAGTCATTGTTAAAACTTTTAAAACTTTTTTAAAAAGCTTTTATCACTGAATATTTTTTTGTTCCTTTCATCTCCATTTAAAACGAGTCTAATAATGTGTAATAAAAATAATAATGAACTACATGTTTCCAGTTTGAAACGTGCAGGTGGTATTGCATAATCATTTTGTTTAAATGAACAAACTGCTTGAAACATCAACGATGGAGAACCCATGGTGCTTTTCAATGCAATTTCCGATTGAAGATTTCAATGCAATAAAAAAACATGCTCAACCTTTTTATTAGTTTTCGTGCTCAATTGATAACGAAACATAACTAGGTATTATTAAGTGATCATTCACCAAATTGCTGTTGCTAGGGAGAGCAACCACCGTTGCTAAGGTAATGTTGAAATACTGTTTGTTATACAAATTCATTTTTTCACCTAACGAAAGAATATGAACATAAGTGGTACCAGTAGGACTCGTTTTCATGCTATTCAGTTAAATTAAAAAGCATCTTAGTTTCCAGCTCCCTTTACCCTTTAACTGAGATTTCCACAAAGAGAAACTTGCGTAAGTTAAAACAACTGTTCAAAAAATGTTTTAATACCCAAATTCGAAAGGTCGAAAATAAGTAGATGCCTGATATCGTGCACCTTGGGAAAGTTTAGCAGTGCCATCTGTCATGCTGCTACTGATTTACATATTGAGAAGACTGGTATTGGCTAAAGTATAATGTATATTACATATATGTTATGATTTGTATCATATTATTATAAATTTAAGATTTTTCTATGGAGAACTTTCCTTTGCTTACCCAAAAACATTAGTATAAAAATCAATGAAAAATTAAACATAATGTGCATACCTGCCATTGGAGTATCGATAACTTTGTTCATTTTCATCATATTTCTTTTCAAACACCAAGCGATATCTTGTACCTCTTGTTGAATGCCTTTGAAAGCTTTAAAACAGAAAAAAATGAAGAACTACGAGCAAACAAACACAAAGATTTTCTGTCATCACGTAATCACGTCAGCATGAAAAAGAGATTTTTCCAAATGCTAAACAGGAGAACCACTGCTAGAACTATCACTTTTTATGAAGTTGTTATAAATAAAGATTTCATCAAAACCATTTGATAAGAAATTGTAAAAATCAAGAAAATCAACTTTATGCGAAATTCAATTTTTATTTTGGTGTTTTCAGGTGTTAGAAGAAAAAACTGTTTTCAAGTGAATTTGTATAATGAAAACTTTATTTTGTCCTGAATTAAGGAAGAAGATCATATTTTTTTTTTTTTACTGTTTCAAGGACCTAAATCCCTGAAAACGCTAAAGGACTAAAACTGTAAAATAAAAATATTTTAAGAAACAACACAAGAGAAGATGTAACTTTGTGTAACTTTGTTGCAAAAATTATTCTTTCAAACAAATGAATTTGATTTTTTTTCATGTACATTAATAAAGTTTTAAGGACAATTAACATACCTGTACTTTCTACGTGGGGTATCTCCTTCAAAAACCTCCAGAATATGAAATTCAGAACCTTCATCAATCTACAGGAAATAAGAAAATTATTCCACTATTTTCAAGTTAACAGTTGGAAAGAAATCATTGCCGAATTAGAAATATTTCCTGATAATACACTTTTGAGTATACATATATTTACATGCCCAATTTTTTACGATTTGGAATTTAAAATGCCTTCTGTTTACATATATTTCTTTACACATTTTTAGCATTCACAAAAGAGAAGGATCTTTGCGCATTTCATTCTTTAAATTCCATACATACCATAACTATTTTTACCAACCATTCAATTTAAAGCGTACATCAAAACAGAGATATACGTCGCAATAGGCATATTGTGAGACCTGAGTTTTCAATAGCAGAATCCTTCAAACCCTTTCTTCTTTGAGTCTTACCATTTCAAATTTTAGACGACAACTTTTTGTGATACAACCAAGGACTTCAAAATCAATTGTTGCTACTGATGTGCTTTTAGTAAAACGAGGAATGACGATATACATAAGAAGTTCTGCATCGTCAGCATGACCAATTCCACTTGATATGTACGATTCTTTTAGGACCCAGCCTTTCTTTGTTGCACATCCAGATTCTAAAAAGTATTTCCAAGCAAATGTTGTAATAGCAAATGAGTATCTAAAATAATCACAACAGATTCCCTTCATTGAAAGACTTTTGCCAAAGGAACACTGATGGTTATAAAGTTTTCACCAGGATTTTACATTATTGCTCAGTAAGATGTTTATATCTCATGGCAATTCTTCATTATTTAGCCTCCTGCAACATTCAAGGGTCAAATTCAGGCACTGAATGCTAATGTGATAGGAACACTTATAGAATAATGTATGCAGCAAAAAGCTGTATGGGATTGTGCAAGATGTGATGTGATGTGATAAGCGAGTGCCTAAAACTATACATAATAAGACCACAATCACCTATCAGTCTAGTGTATATCTGCCTTAAAATCTGAGGTATACATTCATGTGAAGGCCCACATAAATGAATCAACTGCAATTTCCCTTGAGCCCTCTTAGTAAAATGGTAAAAAAAAAAAATTGTTCATAAACAACATTAACAAATTATTCATTTTCAAAAAATAGTTAGGTTTTTTTTGTCATTGCGACATCAAATTGTAAATTGTGTAGGGTTTTAGGTATTGGGAGCCATCCAAACTAAACTCTTGTGCAAAAGCTTATTACAATAAACTGGTATTACATCAATACTAACATTTTTCCCAAAATATTCTCCCTGAATTTCCCCGACTTTAAGGAGTAACAAGATACGCAAAAATGCGACTATATATTTCCCCAAAGTTGTGAAACTTTTGTCAATTATTGTGTGTACAGTGATAACCATAAGAAAAATATACATCATTAAATTATACAATGGTATAACTACCATCAATGTCATACTCAGATAAAAATGTTGTCCTTTACCAATCAGGGTAGAATTGAATTTAATACCACAAAAGAACTTATTTTGAACATATTAAGAAATGAAGATGTTCATGGTCAAATGATAAGGTCAGCGCACAAAATAACTCAAATTTGTCCGACGGTGATGATGACCGCTGACATCGCTATTTTGGCGGTCAGAGCTGAAATTCTGACGGTCAAATTTCAAAACAAAAAGTTACTGTTTTTGTACTGTTTTTGTACTCTTTCTCATTTGCTTCATTAGCCTGCTCACAAAGCATAATGTATACTGTGATATTTTCGATATGAAGTTTCTATCTTTCACAGGTTAATAATTGATGAGAAGACAAGAGACACGAACTGTCAAATAATCTCGCCTGCCAGCCGACGTCATTTTTTATTTTGTTTTGTTTATTTACAGACACACGAGGCTGTTGAGATATCATTCACGGACCAAACTAACTCCCAGTTCACTTTATTTTTATTCGAATGAATTGTCATATATTCAGGAAGAGTTTCGACATGAACTTTTTGAATGAATGAAAATTATTTATAGATTTTATGAAATAACAATGAATATCAGACAGTTTAACAAATTCTATTCAGTTTTTTTCGGCTTGCTTTTCCCCCCGAAAAATGCTGCTATATTCGTTTGTTTTTCGGTAACCGGCACCACAGGGACAGATTCTGACACGATATCAACATCGTCATCTGGGGAGTGACATCGTTTATTATTTTGATTTTTTTCCATGATTATAAATGGAATAACAAAATTGAATATGATAACGAACTTGAATAAATACGATGGAAATAAATTAATTTGTGATCGAACAACCAACTAGATTATTGATATGATGAATAAATAACTGACGATGATTTAAATATAAATAACGAGCGAAATAACTGACGATGATTTAAATATAAATAACGAGCGACTGACGATTGAAATATAACTGACGATTGAAATATATAACTGACAAGCAACGATTTTCAAAATTCAAGATTATTTTATTGTGAATGATTCTTCCATATTATGATAGAACAAAAAACGTTCGAACATTCTAAAAGAAAATATTTTCGAACGAGGCCGCGTGTGGGAATTTGAATGAATGAGAAAGTAAATATAAACGCGAACAAATATGTTTTGTTGAAACAAAATGTACAAGACAGCTGTTAGTTCGAAGATATATTTGCAAATGAATCACGATCATTAAATTTTTAAATAACATGACGAAAGCGGAACTTGATTAATCCATTGAGCTAAGTAGATTTTCATCCATATTAGCTTGCCTCGCTCTTCACATTCTTAAGTCATGGCGGTCAGGAAGAACGGCTGAACGAAAAGTTTGCCGTTCAAAGGTGAGATTCTGGCGGTCAATGACCGTTGACCGCCCGTTATTTTGTGCGCTGTAAGGTTTCTCTTATAAATTTTGCTGAGTAATACTTTCCCTTAAACAACTAGATATCAACAACCCCAACAATGTGTAAGGCGATTTTAGGATAACAAACATATGATTGTTGCAGAAGCTTGACATCCTTTATACCATAAAATCACGACAAAACAATGTGATTCAACAGAAGACACTTGCACTTGCTTTTTGTAACTCAGATAAAACTATCTTACAACATTATACAATCAAATTTGTATACAGATTTACAAAAGAAGAAAAGAAAATTGTCAAACCTAATTTTAATACTACAGTATAAGTATTTAAAATACTTTGAGTTAGACATATAAGCAAATAACTATAACCATAAGAAAGATATTGGCAAAGAACTCAATACCAGTTGGTAGAGTCAAAGTAAATTATTCATTTATTTAAATATAGATATATAAAGTTTTATACATCTGATGATTGCGATATGCATGAAACTTAAAGTCATGTATTTTTGTTTTTAAATTTCAAATAAATGAATAAGCAAATAAATATCAAAAGCAATTAAAAGCACTTCAAATTTGGACAGAAGAGTTATTTGCAAGAGATAGGCTTAAAGTGACAATTTATAAAATTAAATACATTATTTCAAAACACATTAAAAACTGATATTCTTTTCTATTTAAGTTTTTAATGTGTTTTGAAATAATGCTTTGAAATTTTTTGGCTGAATCTTTGACAATTATAAAGGCCCCATTACACGAAAGAATAATCGTGAAGAATAATACAATATTTTGAGTGCACCTGTTATTTTTTTCCTATTTTTTTAAAAATCTACACCTAGGAATTTAATAAGAATAACACATTTCAGAAATTCAGTGTTGATTATTCTTTTATGATTCTTGAAAAAAATACACGGGAGAATTTCCAAGCATATTTAAAAATCAAATCAAATATCAAAACAAAAAAGCGCGCAGTACGTTATGTGTTTAGAAGAGTTGAGTTTGCAATGATGCAGAAGAAGAAGAAGAAGAAGAAGAAGTAATAATTGCCAATTGTGCTACTATTACTTTGGCTTAACACTTAGTGATGACATGGATAATTGCGTTGGAACAACTTTTCTTGCTCAATTGTTGCCCCGTTGTTGCTTGCCATGAATCCATTTTTTAAATAAAAACACGAGTCTGCCTAAAATTTCTCCTCAGCAGTCACATAAATCACTACTTTTTCCTCGTTTTTCGTTTACATCTCTTTAAATTCCCTTTAAATTTCAAAACACAATTAACTCGCATGCTTTCCTATTGTTTCAATATTCTTCACGTAGTGAATTCATTTGAGTCAGTTCAAATGAATTCACGATGTGAAGAATATTAAAACAAAGAAAGTGGAAACCCCCAAGTTTTATTCGTATATAAAAATACACGAAAGAATTTTAAAAAATCTTTTAAAAATAACAGGTGCGCTCAAAATATCACCTTATTCTTCATGATTATTCTTTCGTGTAATGGGGCCTTAAAATCAAGTATTCAGAATAAACATCTCTGTTCAAAAAAATATGTGCACATCCATTATTTATTATTTCATAAAAATGACCATTGTAAATCCCAAATGAAAAAAAAATCAGATTTCGGTAGTGAAAATAGACTACACACTACAAAGCTGAAAGCAGACGTTCGTGTTCTGGCTTGATTTATACAGATTGTTTGTTGGATTGTGCTTTGATTTATATACGTTTGTTGTTTGTGTAAGGAAAATTGACAGTATATCCATTTTTACTAAAACATCATATATATACAGTATCAAAACAGTATAGGTGATCATGAAATTAATCCATAGTAAATTATGTTTCTGTTGTCCAATTAAATAGGGACCTTACGGAACTACGACGACAACGTGGACGACAACGTGAGGCAAACAAAAGATTCACTTAACTCGATAGATTTGGTTTAGAATTTCACACTATACTATTGGGAAATGCTTTTAATTTTATTAATATCTTTCTTAGATTTGCACGTTCTACACACAACGTGAAAAGTAATATTTTGAAGTCGTACTGAAACCAAAAACGTGAGAATAGCAGTACTTCCGATAAATTTTCCTTGGCTCCCTCATAATTCTGTCTCTCAAAGTTCAAAAAACAAACTTCAAAGGCATTATAAATAAACTTCTTAACCCAAGTGTATAGTTTCTGCTCTTTTGTGATTCATTAAAGACGAATATCTTGTACGTCGTCATCCACGTTGCCATCGTACTTTCTTAAGTTCCCTAATGACTATCCAGGGAAGCACATTTTTCAACCAGATTCTTTCAAGTTATTTGTGTCTCAATCTTGTCTATTAAAATATTATACGTAATTGGTTTCCTGACGTTCTTGTTGCATATACAACATCACACTTTGACTTGCAGTTTTTGAAATGTACTTTTTGAATTAACACTGGTTGAACTGTGGTTGTTCTCCACACAAAAGATTTCCTTTTATAGCTGTATGTCATTATGTGCTTTCAGTTCACATTATATCAGGATGTAAAATAAAAACAAATATTCAGCCTGTATTGATAATGAATTTTCACCTTTGCACTGAAATCACAGCTTCAATGGTTTGCTGTTCCAAGCATTTAATTACCAATCATCATCATCATAGCATTTTTGCCATCAACAAAAACAAAACAATATTTTTCTGTTTTTTACACGTTTCTTCAAAAGTTTTTATGAAACCTTTTAAGACAATACTGAACTAAAACGATTTATTTCCATCATTTAACGTTGAATTCTCTGGAATCATTTTAAAAGCTAGTGGAAAAAGCAAAAATCTTCTACAGCCCATCCGCACTGACTGAAAAAACATGGCGTACTACTTGACTGTAGACTACAGGGGTCGAAATAAGGCTTTTTTCACTGCCGGCTATTTTTAATGATAGCACTGAAGGTACCATATAGGCGCAGAGGTGATTTAATAACAGTTGGGTGTTTAGGGGCGAAGCGTCCTTGGAAAGGGTTTCGGAAGAATGAAGCACCAAGTAGATACACCAGGCAAGTGTAAAACTAAATCTTTCAACAAAAAACATACGAAAAGATATGAATTTTATTGCCGGCTAAAAAGGAAGTCTTGCGAATTTTACAGTCAGCTAAACCTAGAATTTGTCCGTCTTTTGACGGCAGCCAGCCATTATTTCGACCCCTGGACTAGCCTCTATTCTTATCTACTTTGGCGGCTAGGCGAAAATTCCATTCTGAACCACGGCTATATAAGTGAACGGAGAAGGAGGAGGAGAAGGAAAATGCCGGTTTTAACATATATTTCACCGTATGGAGAAATATATAAAAAAGGTATCATTTTCCCAGACTTTATTACCTACTTAAACTACTACAGAGTCAAGATTATCAATCTACAGGATAGAGAAGGGATTAAACATTTCAAATTATGATTGAAGATATTAAAATTCTATGTTAGTTTACTCTGAAACGGAAATAAAATATTGATAGGTGATTGGGTAAACGAAATTATCAAGTCAGTAATAGGCATTGTTATAAACAATCTCATGAAATTTTTCCCTGACTTTCCCTGACAACTTTTGGCATTGGTTTGACAATCATTTTTAAGCTACGTCTTCAAATTTGTGAGCTATGCAGCTTCCTGCTAAATTGAAATGATGAAAGAAAAAAACACAAAAAAAGGATGTAATAACTAAATGTTTTATTAAACTTTTGAATAAATGGATATAATTTTCACTGAATTGAAGCACCTTAAAAAATAGGGGCAAAATTCTGTTATCCAAACTTGCTACAATGCTCAACTGTACATACAATAGAATTTTCAGACAAACATTTTTTCTAATTGATAAAACCGATAAAATATCCAGTAATTATCAAGAAAAGAACCAAATTGTTAACGACCAGTAAATACCTTGGATAATCATGTATAATCGGGTAGGAATATTACATGGAGCCATGTAAATACTTTTAGATCCATGCCAATAATGTTTAACAATAAACTTAAGAATTTACCCCACAAACGAACAACCCATATAATTTAGCAATTAAGACATTACTTTGTAATTCCTTAAATTGAATTAATAATTGTAAACAAACCTGGTCTTGCAATGCAATAAAGATGCATTGGTGGCTGTGGATATTCATTCCAGATTTTGTAGAACAGTCCAGGAACGCTACGAGTATTAGGAGCACATTGAACACAGCCTAAAACAAAAGAGTTTTTTGTATGCTTTTGCCGTTTTTATGGAAATACGGATTGCAAGTGAATGTGAAACTTACTTTTTCCTTCGCTCTTGAAATTTTTTGGGCAAAATTCACACATTGTTCCATTACTGGCTGAACCGGGATTACAACTTGGACAATCCAAATCTTTTTCAACAACCGGTAAATCCACTGTACCATCCTTCAAACATATTCGTGGTTCTAACCAATCATATTCTTTTGTAGTCTAGAAATATGTTGCTAAACTTATGTAAACTATAATAAGCATACTTCAACTCACTTTAATGTCTGTCTTTACCACTCTATTACTAATTAGTCTTAAAACCACTTTCACGGTTTGTTGGGAAATTATTTCTTTCAGAAGGTGCTTCTTTGTAATTGTCTGTCTTTTTAAATGATTTGTTCATTGGGAAGATAATTTCAAATAACAAATTTTGTCAAAAATCATCTTTATTTGATAAAAATGACATAATATAATTATTCAAAAGTCTGTATGACTGATCTGTAAATAGTTTTTTTATCAACATGGTTATTTTTTCATTGGATTTGACTTTAATTTTGTCATTAATTTTGAAACTGCATGTATAATTAGATATATACTGCACACTCATATCAAATTGGTTGTATTAGCCTAGATACGCTCACTCACGTGCACCATATGTACATAATATGTTTTATCATTAATAGGAAAATGTGATAACAAAATGTACCATTGACTATGTAAAGCCTTTTAATAACATACCTTTCCATCAACACATGGAGTGTAATATGAGTGATAATCTTTTTCGGTGCAAGGTTTTCTTTGAAAACATTGATCAGAATGTGGTGCTAAAATCAAGAAGTGTAGAAAAGGTTGATAAACAGCTGGTAGGTAGTAACAAAAATATTTCATGATTCTGATTAGAAAATTGTTTCTAGGAAAGAGAGTGAGATGTATATATATACTAGAAAAACTAACAAGAGCTGATGACTTACGTGCATACATAGTGTCGTCACACATTGTGCATACTCCTTTATGACCTTTTGAGAAGGTGTTTTTGCGGCACGGTGCACAGCTTAAAAGATAAGGCGAAGATTATCCTCTGAACTTAAGATAGGTCGGCAAAATATAGGAATTTCAGGTCGGCTTTTTGAATTCTGCGTCGGTTTAAGGTCGGCTTTTGCCGACCTAAATTCAGAGGACTGAAACTATATATTGGATATTTCTATATCTTTCTTTATGGTTCAATAAAAACATGAACACAAATGGCAGCAATGTATTGATCTCAATATATGAATCTCAATCAATAGATGTGACCCTCCAGGGGATTTTGATACCAAACCATAAAAAAGCATAAAAAATTACATAACTACGCAACATTCTTTTGTCAATAACATTACTTTAAAAGTTTTCATTGTTGTTTCTTTAGTTCTTTTTCACGTTGTAATGTTAATCACAATCCCTACGGACGTCACATATACACCTTAAGGAATGAAATCATTGGTGAAAGAACACCAAAAATTTTAGATTTCTGCTTTTGTAATTAAGAATACAAAAGGTTTTAAAGTATCTTTTGCTTGAAAAAATTAAAAAATTATGATGAATTTTAAGGACAGAAAAATTCACAAAAAATTCACAAAAACTCACAATCTGAAAATGTGAACCATTTTAACGAGTGACAACAGCTTGCTTTGATCTATTGAAACACTTATTTACTTCACAAGTATCATCACAATCAACATAAAAACTACATACGATGCAGCACCCTCTCCGCTAAATGTTCCTGCTTCACATTTTTCACATTTCTGAGAATATGAAAATCCTCGCACAATGATTTCTTTGATGATGACAGCCTGCTCAGTATTACTATCAAAACCACCATCATCTTCACCTCCGTCACCTATGCTGGAACCAGAAAAATATGCTGCCACAAAATAAACGGTGTTGTGACCTTTATCCAAGTCCAGCTAAAAGAAAAGTGAAATAAGAAAATCAGCATAAATTAAACACTAGCCTAAACGATTCAAATTATTTGTCAATTAGATATGCGTGAATTTACAACTTGTTTTGGAAAATTTAGGAATACCGTATATGTTTTCCAGGATGTTGTCACAGTGTAATACATATCATTATTTCGTTCATTATCGACGAGTGTTGCATCATAACTGGTGGAACAGGTAGAAGACCCTTCAACCTACAAATAGGTTTTTTCATTATATATATCTCTCTTATGCTACATTTTAAGTTTTAAGTCGATTTAACTCATTTGTGAACAGTAAGTTTAGTAAAACTTACCCAAACATGAAAAAAGGATGAGTCATCGCCAGATTTTATAGTGAAAGAGATATTTCCTGGCTTCACTAACTATAAAAGATTGAAAAAAATAACGTTAAAATGTAAATTTGTGCAGAGTAATACTTTCTTGACTACAAATAAACATATGCAGATAAAATCCAGGCACAGACCTCGACTTTGTAACGTAACACGGAACGACATGATGAACCATTAGATTCCAGATAATCTCCTCGTGGTTTCCACACAGCACTGAAAATTGGTTGGAGTACCATTAAAGATGGCGTAGATGTAAACTTGTTTAGATAAATGGAAGTAATAGTAGCTTTGTTATTTAAACTAGTATTTTGTTTTAATAAAGAAACATGTTTTGATGAATTTATATAAATGGACTTGCTTTAACATGCTTTATATAAATGGACTTGCTTTAACATGCTTTATATAAATGGACTTGCTTTAACATGCTTTATATAAATGGACTTGCTTTAATGGACTTGCTTTAACATGCTTTAACAAGTTTCAAAGTTACTGCTTTTGCATGGAATATTTTCTCTAAGATGTTATCACGCCATGATATCAGAAAAATTTGCAAACCGACCTCACACTTAATGTTTATTTCATATAATTTGAAATCGGCTTGTAACCACGTTAATTTCATTGAAAAGAAAGTTACTTAGTTGCTTTCTTGTTAAAATCATTGCGTGTTAATTTCTTGGAACAAGATATTGTTTATTCATTGTTGTATGTTGTTGTTTACGTTTAATTGGTATTAAATAGACTATTTACAAAAACCTGTATGATAATGATCTAAGTAAACTTTTCTTAAAAAATAGGTCATTTTACAGATCTTCATAAGTCTCAGTTGCACCCACCACGCCATTGTACATATATATACATATATTTTATAACCTGCAATTCAGCTCACAAATTTTTAAAGCAAAAGTTTTCAAATTTTTCCATTATTTTTTCATTATTTTTTCATTATTATTTTTTCCATTAAATTGCTTTTATTTTAAAAAACTAAAAGATGAACAATAAACAGTTGCTGATATTAAACAGCTGATGTTTACATTATTCTAAATGTGAATTTTTCTTTCTTTTCAAAGTATGGTTTCGTTAATAAACTATTTTCTTTGGATAAAATGAGGTTTGAGACCTTATCTATTTGACATTTATGTTTGCAAAAATGCTTCTTGGAAATTGCATTGGAACCACAAGTAACATAATGTATAATTTCATACATTGTCATTTCAAATATCCATACTTAAATCTAAAACATAATGTATAGAAAAGGCTTTCTCTACTCCGTGCCTTATCAATAAACTAACTTAGATTAGCTCAAAATGAAATCATTTTCCACAAAAAACCAACAAAAACATGGTTTTAGACTTCAATAAACTTTTAAGACAACACTCACTTCTTGCATTTGTCATTGGGATCATGTCTATTTGAGCCATGTCCTTGAGTAGAAAACTCATCGGGTAATGTATCCCATGTGGCATAACGCTTACCATCACCGACAGAATACGTTCCTGGTTTACATCTTAAGCACGTCTGTGTTCTGATATCCAAATACTCCCCAGGATTACATGAAAAAGCTATAAAAGAAAACAAAGTGTGCGTCCCCAAAATACAAAGGTGAATATCAGTTGGATTGTGAACCCCTCTCCTCGCGGTCCCTGTCCGAATGCAAGAACAGAAAGAAATGGAAAAAGAAGCAAAGGAGGGAATCTTCATATTCAAAGGACATTCTAAAATCTAGTGATAATAACTGCAATTAGGATCCAAATTTGGAGACAATCTCATATGGTAAACTCTCCATTAGGAGAGACAGGTGTCACTAAAGGCTTGGGAATTGTTTGGAATAGTTTCAGGTTTCTGGAAGTGATCTTTGAAGGTGCAAGTTTCACATTCGACACATTCGCCAAATGTTGCCTAAAGGACTTTTTAAAGACAATGATGTAGTCAACAGCACAGGTCACAGGAGAATACTTAAATGGACTTACAGCATTTGACACCAGGTTGTGGCGGTTCCGCTCCGAGGGGGCGACAATTTTGTTTCTTAGGAACCTGTACCTTCCATCTGTTTCCATCATCATCACAAGGAGTGTATAGGAACTTCATTTCTTTCTAAAAGCAGTTCACATCACATCTTAATACACAAGGTTCTTAATAGCTAACAAGAAAAAAATGTAACAGGTACCTTTGTACATGTTGGAGGACTACTAGTAGGTATTTCTAATGTAGATTTTAGTGTTGAAGAAGAAGCCTGCGTTGGTGTGGGTGGATCTGTTGATTGTGTAACGATAGTCTCCAATAACAGAATTAACAACAGACTTGAAATTCCTACCCTCCAATACGCCATTATTAACTTCTGAAAGAAGAACACAAATTTGTTACATGATTGGAAACTAAACCAGACATCTTTTCAAAATGAAACATTATACAAGAATAAAATAATTCAACTACAAAATAAAACACTTATGTTCAAAACTAACACTTGCAGTTTTCACTGTTAACTAGGACATTCAGCATTAGCATACATTTGTTATCTGAGATTAGGACAGTATAGACATTTAGTACTACATAACACAGCATCATTTTCTTGTATTACTTTAGATTCTCATATTAAATTCATGATTTGAGGAGTAAATTTTTCATGAAATAATAGGGACAAGTATATATATTAAGGAGTAAATAATTTGTCCTCCCTCAATAAGATAATAAAAAATGTCATGATATAAATCCTTTCAGTATGTTTTGATTGAATGATATATTATATGCACTGCCTCACTTAAAGAGAGACTGATACCATTCAATTTCAGTAGTCTCTACTTTATTTGTTCTAAAAGAAAAAAAACTATGCTGTTAAAACGATGATTTTGACCAGAGAAAATAATTACATGTTATATACATTTAATTTAATTCTACATAATATATATTATGCAGAGCTATAGTTTGACTTTTTCTTTTTCTATATCAATAGGTTGTGTTTTACAGATAGTTTCATAATTTTGCTAAACAAAATGTCAAATTAGAAATAGCACCATGGTTCTTTATTTTTGAAGTCTATATTATATACCCATTATAATGTTGGTGTAAATATTTCAGGAAGAAAATAAAGAAGCGAAAGCGCAGCCATTAAAACTTTAGAGTTTCTGAACCCTCCCCCCAAACAAACATTCTTGTCATGAAAATATACATTCATCCTTACCAAGCTCACCACATATCTTATTATAATAATCCGCGTTGTGCATCCCACTTTTATTTTAGAGAGTGATATATTTAGTTTTAATTTATGGTCATCGTCCTCTTATGTGCGCATAAAACCACGTAGAGGCGAGAGACACTTTTTCACGATTATTCCAAAAGCATGTGGCATCATTTGACATCAGCTTTTTTATGATCACAGGGAATCATTGCATTACATCCCCAATTGAACGCTACATTTTGGGGAAATATCTCGAGAACCAATAGGAATAACTGACGTTTTTTGGGGTCTGCGATACGGGTGATGGGGTGACGCAACATTTGGGCCTAAATTTTATTTGGTACTGCGGCTATGACATCATCAATATCTTTGATCGACGATATCTCTGCAACGGTTGGTCGTAGCCAAAAACTCCCATACCTTTTTTTTATCAGTTTTTCGAGCTCTACAACATCAGTACACTTTCCACTTACGATTTTTGTCACCTGTTCTCAACACATCCTTTTCGAAACCAGATCCGTAAAAAACTTTTACACAAATTAAATTCTGCAACACAACGCGCAAGCTGAACATGGGTGGGGAGCGACGCCGCCTTGGCAGCTAGTCTTATATATAATAGCAGGTGTGTGTTACACTTTCATTTTAGAGAGTAATAAATTTTGTTGAATTTAACAGTCAAAATCCTCTTATTAATCGTGGTCATATTCTTCATTTAGGCCATGCGCTTTTTTACGATTATTATAATACCATATAATTCAAATTTTCGTCACAGGGTTTGCACACCTTGATTATATTTTTCGTCACCTTTTTTGACACAGGATTTCCGTACATCATTTTCGAAGTTAGATGTGGTAAAAAAATTTACCCAGGTTACTAGTAACTATATAAATAAAACCTTTTATGAAACAGAGCAATAGAGAGCAAAGTTTGTTGATGGTGTTTTTTCTACAAGCAATTCGAATATGTTTTGATGTGTCGGAATTAGGAAGGCTGTCAGTAATTAACAGTAATTACAAATTTTTTTTTCTCGTTTTTTTTAAATCACTCGCCCCACTCAAGGCCGAAGCCACTACAAGGAGTGGGGCTACATATTCTGGATGTTCATCATAGCGTTAATCTCCCGACTAGCCTTCATTTCCCCTGTAATACATCAGGGAATCGAGCTAGTTGCAGTACCTCCAGGAGTCAGGACTTTTTCAACACCCGACCTCGGCGGGTTTGAACCTTCAATATTGGGTTCCTAAGCTCAATGCTTTAACCACTAAGCCTAGGCCTTGAAATCTGACGCGACTATCGCGAGTACTTTTTTACTCGCAAGTAATATGTAACAAAGATATTTTTTCAACAGACTGTCTTTCTCTGGGAAGAAGTGTTATGAATGGAAAACATAAATTCAGACGAAAAAGTTCCTAGACAAACTCTCCATCTGTGTAGTTTTATATAAATCTTCTATTAAATAGAATGATTAATAGGAGCTCTGTGTTGGAGAGCGAGTTCCACAATAATGCGTGATTACAATAACAATAAAAAAGATTGAACTTCTTTTGCGAATGTATCGTGATAAAATGTGACAAAAGATTGTCGCCAGTAGACACCTGACTTCGAAAATGTTAAAATCAATTGTAATTGTAATTCATTGTAATGAATGAATGCGTCATTTTCTTTCCTCTGAGATGGAGTAATTTTCGAAACAGATTCTCTATCAACATGAAAAAGAAAACAATTAATTTTTTACTTCCAATAAAAATATATTTCCGGAGAGCCTTTGAGCATAAAATTCAAGCACGCAAGAGAGTAGCAAAGACTTTATTATTCCGTATTTCCAATTTCACCATTTTCAATACACTCTGATACGATAAACAATGACAAAATGTGCCGCAAAGGAGTGTCTCTCCATCCTAAATACAAAAGAATTGTATATGCTGCAACGTTTGTACTCGCGTGAAAGAAGATTACGCAGGTGTATAGCTCACTTGGTAAGACGGTGGGCTTGTAATACAAGGGTGATAGTTGGTAGTGGTTCAAATCTCGGCACTGTAAAAATGCTAATGTGATATGAACACTAGAATGTTAATGTATGCAGCAGAAGGCTGCATGAAATTGTGAATGAACGAGTGCCAAAAATTACTTAAGACCACAATCACCTGTCAGTCTAGTATGTGCAAGTTTTCTGCCTTAAAATCTGAGGTATACATTCCTGGTGGAGGCCCACATCAGTGTGTTCACTGCCCAATTCTAGCCTCGGTAAAATAAATTAAAAAAAATAAAAAATTCTTGCTTTCTTTTTTTAATCATTTATACTGCCATTTTGTCACAAAATATGTAACTACACAATATGAAAAAATCCCTCATACACACCCAGACGGTCTTTTTCTTTCTGCTATGTCGCAACTTTTTTTTACCCAAACCTGATGATGGACTATATAAATTGCAAAATTCTATAGACAAGAATCTTTGTTGTGTCCGTCGTAATAAAGAAGGCTGTCCGTAAAATGGCACAATGAGGGTATAAAAAATACATGGCTGTAAACACGTGGTGTGGGTAGTATTTAAAGGGATGTATCATCAATCAGTCACACAGAGGAAGAAAGTCAGACAGAGAAATCGAGCAATGTATGTGACGCAAATCTTAACATCAATGAAAAATTTTAGAACCTTATTAAACATTGTGAAAAAAAAAGAAAAACAATGGGACTGCACAAGTTGTCATAAAAAGAGTACGAATATAGCTAAGAAAATTAGAATTTCTGTTTTCGTATGTGCAAGCTTTGACAAAGTGAGAAAAATCAAGACTCAAATTTAGATAAGGTTTCTTTTTCTTGAGGAGGAGGTGAGTTCCCTCTCAAAGCAAACAAAAAAGGCTCGATTTTTTGGCTCGAATCCAAACAGTACACGTCAAAAACACAGATAAAAATACTAGGACAACCCTACTCACAAAATAAACTAACAACAACCACAAAAAATGTGCCGAATATCGCTATGGCTTGCGCCATTGCGGCATTTTTTTTGATAAAATCTTGATTTTTTTATTGACAACTCACTACCAGATAGTCTACGTTTCGCGTTCAAATGGTCTCAATATAATCTTTCAACCATTCTCTAACCAGGAATAAAGGCTAAGACATATCACTTTCATCAAATTAGCCATTTTGCCGAGTGCCGAGTATTTCCTCACATTAGTTCCTGTTTTATATTTGCATTGCAGCCTTCTCACTCTCTCTCTCTCTCTCTCTTTTGAAATGGAATCTCAATGAGAATGTCCTGTACGAAGGATGTTCCTTTGCGCAAGTTGTCACTGTCCTACTAAAGTTACGGGATTATTTCCGCCGCTCTCAGCCAGACAATGACGCCAATGGTTTGCTGTATGCTAAAAAAATTAGAAAAAAATTAGATAATACAATATTTTTATTTTTAATTATTTACTTATTTTACACGCGATTTTATGATGCGATACCCAGGAAAGCCAACATTCCACATGTTCATTCATTTGTTTTTTTGAGTACATCTTGGGGAGGATGCCGGTGTAACCGTAAGTAAGTACTCCCCGCCGAGAAAAAGTACTCCCGCAGTACTTTTTTCCTAGGAAGTAATTACTCCCCAAGTACATATTACCTAGTAAAAATGTACTCCTGTCAAGAAAAAGTACTCCCTGTGAAGCCATTCCATTGAACATTAAAATCCAATTTGGAATGTATACTCGTTCATTCTTGTCTAGTTGTGGTCTACTTCGTTGCTACTTATACCCACCATTCCCATTGTTGTTCCGATAAAACAGATTACAAAAAGAACTTTATTGAAAATCTCCTTTTTCAATTTGATCGGACTTTGTTTGTATACTTTACAATACTTCCTTGCGATAAGGGAAATAGGAAATAATTACTTCCTTGGAGTACTTTTTTCCTGGGAACTAATGACTGTGGAGTAATTATTTCACAGTAAATAAGTACTGGAGAGTACTTTTTTAAGGGAGTAGTTTTTTCCGGTGACACCGGAGCAGGAAGCAGCTGCCTCTTTTAATAGGCGATGATGATGAAAAAGAAAGAAGGAACTAAGGGCTGAGGATACAAAGACCTACAAAGAAATGATGAGAAGGAACTATGAATCATTCAAAGAAATTCTTGCTTTTTTCGAATACACCAAAACACTCGGGAGTGATGGGAGCTCAATCAATTATTTCACCGACTGCTTACTATCCGATTCCTTGCTACAGGCGAAACTTCTTGCTCTTTAAGTTTACAATAATTCAGGGTTTCCGAAAGAACAACATCTTACATTTTTGAAGAAGTTACTAAAGCCATAATAGAGTATATTGGGAAAGAGTATGTCAAGATACCATCAAGTTCGAATGAATGGTTAAATTGTCGAGGCTTTTCAATCAAGATCGAATTGTTTAGGGGCGATTGATGGGAAGATTATTCAAATAAGACCCCCACCTGGAACCAGTTCTGAATATTTCAACTACCAAGAAAACTTTTTAAATAATCTTATTGACTGTAGCGGGTCCCGATTATGAGTGTATTTACGCAGATATTGGTAACAATGGGCGAATGAATGACTCCGTTGTTTGGAATAACTCAGATTTACGCAGAAAAATCGAAGAGGATACCTTGAATATACCAGATGCTACCCCTCTTCCTTATGGGTATATCAACATAGCACATGTGTTTGTTGGAGATGATGCTTTCGCCCTTAAGTCGTACATGATGAAACCGAACCCTAAAACAAATCTAACACCCGAAAAACGCATTTACAATTACCACCATAGCCGAGCAAGGCGAATATCAGAGAACCTGTTTGGTATTTTGGAAAATAAATGGAGGATCTTTCAACAACCTCTAAATCTGTCGCCAGAAAAAGCTCGCACTATCACAGCATCTGCATTGGTTCTTCATAATTTCCTTCGCAAGCCAAACAGAAAAAACGACTACACTCCTCCTGGATTTCTCGATTTCGTGAATTCACAAGGTGAAGTCGTACAAGGGAGTTGGAGATCAGAAAAAGGAAACTCACTTGGAGTTTTCTCTTCATCCCTTGCATCATCACAAGGAGGACGAAAGCCTCCCAAAGCAGCTATAGTAATTCGAGAAACATTTACAGAATACTTTATGAATGAAGGGAGTGTTCGAATGGCAATGGGACAAACCATAAACAATCAAAGAAAAGACAAAAAGACAGTTCTTTACTTAGGATATTTTACATAAAGAAAGCTTTAATAATCACGTAACATTGAAGTATATGTTTCTTGTTGTTCTTGTTGCTGTGGCGCTTGATTCTCATTCAAAGCGTGGCTGAACGGGTTGAGCAAAATGATGATGGTTTTGAACGCTTTGAGCGAAACGAAACCCTCCTCCAGATGACGGTGCGTCAAATTCTTCGAGTCGTAGCACAAATAGGACATCTATGGTGGCCGAGGAGTGCCATCGGAAAAATTCAAAAATAAAAGTCAGTTTCTAAAAGTAAAAGTCGAAAATAAAAGTCAAAGTCAAACGCAATGACACCCGTCGGTGTCATTTTTCCGATGGCACTCCTCGGCCACCATAGACATCGTTGACCTTTTTCTCGGCAAGCAATTTACGTCGTTTAACCAACGTTTTCAACTGTTCTGAGACGTACAAAGCAAATGGTTCTCCAGCCTTCGTTTCGGGCTCTTTAGTAGCATTTTTTGGACGGTCCAATACGTTAATACATTTTGCAATCAATTTTTTGCTTTTGTTCAGCTTCATAGGCGCGTTTTGCTGCTGCTTCCAGGTGTCCCTTTGCGCTCTTTATTCGTCTTTTTAACGGGAGTTTCATCTTCTTCTTGTTCGTTCTCTCTTTCCTCGTTGTCATCTTCCACTTCTTGGGGTGAAATTTTCAAGGTTGTGGTACTTTTGGCTGTCTTTCAACAAAGTGCACTTTTCCCATGAATGACCACGAACTT
Source organism: Turritopsis dohrnii (assembly GCA_027922465.2). Taxonomy (NCBI): domain Eukaryota; kingdom Metazoa; phylum Cnidaria; class Hydrozoa; order Anthoathecata; family Oceaniidae; genus Turritopsis; species Turritopsis dohrnii. The sequence goes on along the minus strand of BQMF02000244.1, from coordinate 397,893 downwards.
TCATAAAGCTCATCAGCACTTTGACCAATTTTACCTTTCGATTCCTTAGCCAATTCTCTTCCATGTTGCGCTCGAAGACTTATCTACACTAAGTTTTATCTCCATCTCGTCTTTTTATCTCAGACAGAGCTTTTTCTTTAATATCTTTTTTGGAATATGTAGGATCAGCTATGTCCCACAAACAAGGTCTTGCTTCATAGACATCAATAAGCTTCTCTACTTTTTAGTTTTGGTTGACGAAGCTTTTGTTGCAGGTGTAGTACCAGTAGATGCAGCAGTAGACGCCTCCTGATTTTCCACCATTTTGGAATGAAGTGGACACTCAGTCAGCAGGCCATACATACCCAACAAAAAACATTCGAAATTCCAAAGTTGGTCGAAAATGTTGACCAACATGTTGGTGCCCACCGCAAACCGAACAACACGCGATTTTAACCTGTTTTTTACGTAAATGTTGGCAACATGTTCAACATATGTTGACCAACATTTCAAGCAAATCTACGCTCACTGTGTTCAAATGTTCTTGGTTATTCAGAATTAGCAGGAGGACAGAGTCCCAACAGCTTTGGCGTTTCTTGTATGTTGATTTGTTCGGAACTTTTCTCCTTGGACGTCTTCTGGTCCTGTATTTTACTCGATCTACTATACCTACTCTTTCATAAAACAGTTCAAAGAAGGATGAAAGCGATCAAGATATAAACAGGGTATAGTATCAAAAGGTTTGTGGCCAATACACAATAGATATTCGTAGATATTCTCTGATGAAGCAGTGTGAACAGTGAGCAGTAAATAATTTTTTCAAATAAAATCTAGTTTAAGATATTATCTTTATTTCTTTAAAGCAAAAAGGATAAAAACATGAAAATAGATATGTGAATGAAGGTTAACCCAACACCGTGTGTTCGCATCCTCGACCAGAAATGGCTTAAAAATCGCAAAAAAAAAAGAGAAATTTAGGTAGTTTCGTCACTTCTAACCCTAAAATGAAAATATATTTATTTCTGTAAAACATATCTACATTCTTTAAAAAGCATTTTTTCCTAGATGAATTCTCTTTCTTCTTTTAGGCTAAATATTTTTCAAAAATGCTTTGGGGTAATACCACTTGAATGCTTAGCAACTAACTAAGCAACACTTGGACCAACAAATGGTCATTTCTTAAGCAACATTACTACTAGCGTCTGACCATGGTTGGTTATAAAAAAAGCATGTATATCATATCCAAGGATTGTCTAGAGGTGTTCCATGGCCGAACTGAAAGAAGATTTACTAATAATGAACATGTACAACGGCAGATCTAGAGGGTAGTCGCAATTTGGGTAGGAGAGTGTTAGCAATTTAACTATAAAAGAAAAACGTTCAGATAATCCGATCCCATTGATAATATACATTGAGTTCACAAATTATTTTCATCCGCTTCTCCACAAGTTGCGACTAACACCTCTAAACAATTTGTTTTTTTAATTTCTTGTATGTACTTCCTCTTTTACATGCAGTAGAGCGATTACGACGATAAAATATCAAAATGTTTTGATATTTTGTCGCCGTAAACGCCAGGCGTTTATGACGATTACGACGATTACAAAAATGTTCACATTAGACGATTATGACGATTACGACGATTACAAAAATGTTCACATTAGACGATTATGACGATTACACTGAATTTTAATCGTCGTAATCATGGTAATCGTCAGGTCTGAACCAGGCTTTAGTAATTTCCACAAAATTGTAACTAAATTTTTGCATCTTCATTCTTTTTACTTTGGCTGGTTTATACGAATCTTTACCTTTCCTTATGTGTGCAAAGTCAAAGAAATTGGAAAACTTTGTAAATTCCTTCTGCGATTTTGGCTAATATTTCAAAATTGCTGTTTCACTATTTTTAAAATGTCGAATGAAATTAAAAATTGAAGTTTAAAATGTTGAAATGCAGTAGTAATTGCAAAACTGGAAGTTTTTTAGGAAAGCATCACAAGTTCTTTATGCTAAATACGATGCAAAATCTTTGGGGATGATTCATAAATTCAAACATTTTTGATACCAAAGTTTTTATCCGACATATTTTTGAAACCGTAGCAATCTGTTCTAGTGTAAACGAGGTATAAAAAAAACAACCAATCAATCAATATTTACTTATCTCTCCAAGTCTGTTTGTGTGTGAATGTTATTGTTTCAAAAAGCAATTTGAAGTGATGATGTCATAATTTGTCATGCGGTTTCAAACAGTCCGTAAAGGTGGACACTCACTTATTTCGTGACACTTAATCAAGGCTATTCCATCTAGGATAGTTCATAGTCTCCTTTTGATGTTCCGCAACATGTCTAATTGAAAAATAAAAAAAGGAAAATAAAACACAGTGAAATTAAAACACAGTGAAATTGAGCTAAAATAACTTTTCTATTCAATGACTTTTATTTTGGTTTGGATTTTTTAAGACAAGAATGTTTTATATATGTGATAAATTTTCCCTTGTAAACTTTGTTAAAAGCATCATCAGATCAAATTAAGTTCAAGGGAAAATTTATCAAATTCTTGTCTTAAAAAACCCCAACCAAAATAAAAGTCATTAAACAATGGAAAGGCAAACACACAAACATTTTATAACTTTTCTATATTACAATGTATACTAAAGTTACAACTGCTATGAAACTATAAAATAACACTAAAAGTATTTATAAATACAATATTATCTAAAACTGCTTATAAATAAACGTTATAAATAAATATATTCTCTTTTTAAGGGTCACGCCCTCTTCCCCCTTCCACTGAGACTCCACCTGCGGATATGCCACCAGCGCTGCTGAAGCTCGTCATAGAAGACGCACCACCACAATCCAACCATTCTCGGCCAATATGTTCTGGGTATTTACTTTCTACTCTCACGTGCCTAAAAACATAACAATAACAATTATGGTTATCCAAATACATTCATATTTATGTAATAAGGAATTTGTGAACAGGGATGGTAGCAAAGAAAAAAAAACCATCAGTGTTCATGTCCTACTTACTTGTCATTGAGAAGATAATATTGATTTCCAGAAATGAAAAATGTTTTTTTATCAGTGGCAGAGCTGTAAGCTGCATCAATTCGCTTCGGCAGACCACCCCAAGCGTATTGAGTTACTCGAGGGTATCCACCATCAAATTTCTTGTTGCTGCTGTCAAAACGCCAATAATATCTATCGTAGAAGAAGTAGGTTCGGCCGTTGCGGTGCCATGTCATGGCTGCGTCAATTTTTCGAACCCATGTCGGGAATCTTAATTTTAGAGGGTTGGCATCTTCAGGTACGTTACCATGGATGCTGTGTGGCCCAGATCGGTAGCGGAAATGTTGAAAGACATAATACCTAAACATAACACAGTTTTATTTGAGTTTCAAAAGACAATAATAGCAGGGTGTCATCCTGAGGGGTTACAGTTCAACATCTGATGAAGTGCCTAATTGGTGAACAAAGGGGCGACCTAGTTTGGTGGTTGATGCAATTCCAAATAAGGGCTGAATAAAATAACAGAAAACAGAAAATATCGTACTTGTCGCCAATAAAAAATATCGTATTGTCCTTTCCGTTGATTTTATTTGTGCTGAATGCTGCATCAATTGATCCTTTCAAGCGAGACTTGGGTAAATAATTTGATGATTTGATGGGACCGTATCGGATTCCGCCATTCCTGTTTAAGAAATACAACTTTCCAGTTTTCGTAAGCAGGATATTAAGTTTCGTGTGTGTGCTGTAGTAAACAGCAGCAATTGTCGCTTTTGGGCATTGTCGTTTATTTGGTACTGGTCGTGTTGGTCTTGCTGTCTTTCGTTTTGTTGTTGTTGTTGTTGTTGTTGTGGTTGGGGTGGTCGTTGTTGTGGTGGTAGTAGTTGTGGTCGTTGTTTTCTTAGTTGTTTTGACTCTTGATCCTAAGTAAATTTAAAAAAAATCCTTCAATGTAAATATATTATGTTTAGATGAGGTTACTGGTGTCTAATTACACTATCAATCTATGGTTATATAAAAAGTTATATTCTCACCATATAGAGACTGGATACCAATTATATCATCGTAGTTCAGCTTAAAGCCTGGTTTATACTTGGTATACCAAGGATACATAACAGCCTCTTGTACACGTGAGTGTTCCAATCCAATCGAGTGTCCTTAAAAATCAGATTTTGTGTTGAGAACTCAAGAACAGCAAGAGGATTTTTAAGAACGAATTAAAAAACATGAGTTAGAAAATTCATCACGAATGTAAAAAAGATTTCACTTACCGATTTCGTGTGTTGCTACCCACAAGATATTTCTACCTCTTGGTGATTCAACGGTAAAATATTCCGCATCATCGAAATGAATATCACCACTCAATCCTTTGTTATTGTGTGGATAAAACGCATGCGCCAGCGTGCCACCTTCACCGTCAAAAGCGTATGGGTCCCCGTGATGGCCAGTTACAAATTTGACCCAAATGTCTGGATCTTGTCTACTGGTTTCAGTAAAATCTAGGTTTGTTACGTCACTCCAGAATTTGAAGGCTTTGTACATCACACGTCGAACTGTTTCCCGATCGAGAGTGCGGCCACGGCCAACTAGCCGCCATGTTAATCTAGTCTAGAATAACATAATGATGTGTTAACATATGTTCAAAGTAGATATCTCATTAGATATTTTCGCATGCTACTTACTTTGCTCCATTTCGTTCCTTGAAGTATATACCGTCTTGCTCTTACTTTGATTCTTGGATCTTGATGAGCACATCTGGGAACGTTTAATTGTTTCTTTGTCGCGTCATCAAGTTCACCTAGCAAAAAGAAATCGGTTGTTAACGAAAGGAAGATCACGTGACCTAAAAAAGGTACGAGTTATTATACTTACCAGTGACTTTTAAATGTGCGAAATATTGAAGACGCTTAATTCCATCTTCAACAGAATCTGTGAATTTGTCCATATAGCCGAATTGAAGCAGATATTTCTAAAAGATACGAAAAGTCGTCATGATACTGACAGAAGGATATCTAACGATATAACGATTCGCTATTGTAGTACATTTGTGAAAGAGAGAGAGATAGAGGAGTGTTTTTGATGTTATTATTTTTAAAACTCACCCTGGCATCTTCAACGTCTGGTTCTTTACCATCATTATAAACGACATAACATGATAACACAAGTAGAAGGATTCCCAGCTTAGAAATCATGATTCTTCAATGTACTTTTTCTATAACAAAAATGATGTTTTTCTCAACACCTCCGATTTAAAGTTTCATCACTGTAACCAAACGTGAAGAAGCTTGATAAAAGAACAAGTCTTTTGGTTCATCTTTTGACCACGATACAGAAAAGAGATTTTTCGTGTCGAATCGAGTTCTAATGTTTTTCACAATCTTTAATTCAGTTGTTGAAAATTCAAATTCTACATGTATGTCATATATGAATACCTTACCTTTTCCAGTGTTTGTATTCAATTTGAATTTTATTTGAAACCTCAATGCAAAATCACCTCCTTATATACTGGCAAAAAGTTTACAAAAAGCATTGTCATCGTTTCTTTCGAAAACAATCTTATTCTCCAAACCAAACAAAGTCAATTCCTATGACGTCATAAAACGCACCAACAAGAAAGTTATCTCTGAGAAAAAAACTGACGACAAATAATATTGGTTGTTTCGAAACACTGATGTGTTTGACCTTATTAGTCTAATAAAGCATATGCTAACCCCCGTCCGATAAAATTGTTCATCATTGACGACAGTTTCTGTTCAGCAGGGGGTATAAAAACAATTAAAACAGTGATGAAGATCAATGATAGGCCACTATTGTTACGATCGGTCACTATTGACCGGAAGCTTGCGTCATCACATCGATGGTTATGTGAAAGTTTTTGACTGACATTTTTGAAAATAAAAAAAAACAAACAAAAAAGTAAATATTTGACAAAATCCTATAATGAAGATAGGAATATAATTCATTTTAGATTTTCAAACAATGAAGAGAGTAGATAGATAGTTCAAACATCTGTAAAGAACGTTTTCATTAACCCTCCTTCGAAAACGTTTTAAAGTAATCATGTTTATGAACCAGTTGCTAGGTTGTTATTACAATATGACGAGCGTCAATCGCCATCTTAAGACAAGGCGGTGGAGGGTTTAAAGTAAACAAATCAGGTCCTTATTTTCCTGATCTTTAGTGTAGCTATTTGATGTGAACATGAAATGATTATGAACACCACCAGAAAAGCTATATTCCATAGCAACATTAATGACGTCACTAACCGAAATTAAATATGTTGTTTAAGAGTGAAATTTGTTCATATTACGTTAGATCGTTGTTAGATTAATTATAATCCATACGAAAACAAAGATGATTCCAATTGACGGAATATCGCTTGATCTAATTTTTAAACAAACGAAGTTCAACCTCAGGAAGAGCGAGAGATATAATGCTTTATTTATTTCACCTAAAAAACATTTTCTTTAGTTAACCTCATCATGTTTAGTCACCAAGATTATCTCAAGTCTCCAGCAGCTGTTTCTTCTCATGTCAGGAAAGGTGAACACTGAAGAATTGCCCCCCGTATAAATGCCAGCCATCCTTTAGTTGTATTCCAACGGCCTCGGTGAAAAACTGCTTGATATTCCTTCAATTACGTATTTTACAAGATTTTGTGCGTAAAAAAATGTTTTCTCCAAATGGCGTCTCGCGACTTTTAATGTAGACTTTTGTCAGTTTAGGCTGCTCGCGACAATTAATGCTCGCGACTTTTTGTGTACGCGATTTTTTGTGCCTTTAAGATATATGGCCAAAGAAAGTTTTATAGTTAAGTCTTTCTTCAAGCTTTAAAAACAAAACTGTTTTGCTTTTTGAGGATGCTTTTCTTCAGAAGTAGAAGCATGGTCACATATACATTAACAAATTTCCTTTACAACCTCTGAAGTTTGGGGATAAAATGTTGAAAAGAAAGAACACATATCATAAGGAAAAAGTGACCATCCAAATGAATTATGTACAAGGAGCCCTTCACAGCTTTAAATCACCATCTTGAAAACCTAATATTCAATTGAAATCGACTACTTTGAAAATGTTTTTAAAAGTTAAGAATTCAATGTAAACTGTTAAACGAATACTTTGATAAGAGCTATGACGTCATTATCATCAGCTGTTTCAGCAAATTCCGATGAGTGAAACGATGACGCAAACGAATATGAGAAGACATCCTTATTTGTTTTTAGCCGACAAAATGACGACTAATGACGCGTTGACGGAAGATGAGGTCTGATGAAAATATTTCATACATATCTTTTCTTTGGTGAACGCGAATACGTTTGGATGGGCAATCGAGAAAGAAACTTTCAAATTTGTTACTAAAATGGACAGGGTGATTTTTCTTGAGATCTGTTTTGAAAGAGAGAATATTTGGACAATGTATGTCCCGATGTTTCGTCACGACGTTTTTGACTGGATTCCAACGTCGACTGACGTCGTTTGACTGGAACTAGTCTGTGTCGAATGGATAACCAATAGCGGTAAAGCATGCAAGCTTTGTTTTATTTCTTGCATTCATTGTGAACTTTGTTACTACTATCTTTATTATATATTAACCACGATTTATTTATTTATTTATTTATTTACGAATGTTTACCCAGGATAGCCTCTTCAGTTCCTTAAGGTACTGTTATCAATGAGGGTCCTGCGAAGGAGGTCCTAGAGCATTTAAAGCCCCCATTTGGGCTACGGAAGCTGTAGTGACAGAAACCGCTCAACTAGACAACCACCCTAGACATCATTCCTACTCTCTTGCTGAGTGCTAAGCAGAGAGGAGTGATTCACACTGTTATAGTCGCTGGCATGACTCGGTCGGGGATTGAACCCGCAACCTCCCGAACAGGAAGCGAGCACTCTACCACAAGGCTACCAGTCGGTAGCCACGATTATAAAAATAAAACTGAGAAGCTTCTTTGTTGAATATTTTATTTTATCGCGATTAAAAAAGACAACTATCCAGTGGCCATCATCAGTTAGAGAATGAAAACGGTTTTTTTGGTAATAAAAGTAAGACTGAGAAGGTTGAATATTTCATCATTGTAAATCCATGGAGTTTTTTTTTTTTTTTTATCAAAGGCTTGATAGTGTGGAAGTCAATCATATACATAATGTATAGATAAAAACATGAATTTCGTCTTTTATAAAAATAGTCACACCATCACCATATCAGCTCACGACACAGAGTAACTTTAGAGTATCTTTATAATTCATAAAAACTATTCTTTTTGCTCACCTGGAGTAATTCAGTGGAACTTCCGCATCAAGCACTTCAATATCCATCAAACACGTGCACGCGTCTGTCTGCATTCTGTATCTTTATTCTAGGAGATTTTACAGACCAAAATGTTGCTGAAATTAATTTTAAAGACTCAAAATAAAGTAACTAATTAATTCATATTGATTCAATGAAACTTGATTTGAAATTTACTTTTCAATGTAACGGTAATAAATTAAACTAGAATACAAATAAAAGGGTTGTTTGAGGACAAATTTTGATAGTCTGTTTTTTGACTGTTCTTGTATTCTGGTATGAAGTATACTGATGCCTGAAAATTACTTCACAAAGTGTGGCCGCACTTTAATTCTTCCATCTTATAAAATTATCTCGCGGTCGCACATTAACATTCTTTATAAACTTTAAAGTGTGCGAATAATATCCGTACCGGAATCAAAACGTTGTCAGCAAACAGCTGATAACAGTAACCAAAATCATGACCAGCTTTTAGGTGCTGACCTAGAACCTTAGTAAAACCTAAAATTGGAATTAAATCGAGAGTTACATAACGTTCGTAACATATTTAGAAAACTTCGTCGATTAAAAGATTTACAATCCTATAATAAATGTTTATTTCATCCCCAGACTCGTTTCTTTCTACCTCCAACCTAAAAAAAACCTTCTAATTTCAGTCTAATTTCAGGTATTACTTTTTCGTGGTTGTCATCTTCTGCTGGTACTGGTCCATCATAATCTTCACCATGGTGTTCTCAATCATATTGTATTAATCGTAAGTAAGCCTCAGGATTAGTATTCTGATAATTACGAAGACCGAAATGGCATAGCTGATTTGGAGAGAAATTCCCATTGCTGCTTAATGGATGATTATTCCAATCACGTGTCAGTTCATGCAAATCACTGTTTATTGTTGGTAGGAACACAATGTGTAGAACTGTAATGTGTAGCAAATGTAATTCATTTAAAGGATCGAGAAAGCCCTCGTCTTACGCCCTTGTCCACCATGTACATCTAACCATTATCTTTCAATGCGCTAATTATGAACTCAGTAACCAACTAACATGGTTCTTCTGTTTAAGCCCTTATTCTGAAGCATAAAGTTTGCAACATTGACGTTTTCGATCCCCATAGCACAACGAACATGTGATGGTACGCCATGAATATTTATTGCATCTTCAAGTAGCTGCAGTACTGTGAGTAACAATGCAGATAAACAATTTTTCTTGTGTAGCCATCAATACCGCCATGCATGCTTTTTCCAGGATCATATGACAATTCTCCAATGAATTGATATTGTTTAAATCGAGCCAGTCATATGTGGTACCAATAGCTTTTTTTAAAGTACGAACCCAGCGGGCACAAGACGTCTTTGAGACGTCTCATTTTAATCGTAAAATGGTCGTTTGCTTTTCAAATCATAGTATAGTGGTTATCACTCTCGTTTTCCATGCGGGCGGTCGGGGTTCAATTCCCCTTGGCGGCGATTCACCATGCGTTCACCATGAATGAATGTACCATAGCGCCGGGTCGACCCATGCCATGTGAGGGAAATTGGGTAGATGATACATCAGGTGCTGCAGGAGGTCATCCAGAAGAGCACAGGCCCTTGATTGGGTTTGTGTCACTCATGAGAGTGCCAAATACTTCGGAGCCTCCAACCTAAGCCGTGGCCCCTCCTGGAAAGCAGATGCAATAGCAACTGAGTGAGGCCAGCCACGTAAAACAATACCAAATAAATATATACAAATAAATAAATAATAAATAAATATGCGACGTCGTAGGGACGTCTGAAAACAGGACGTCACAATTGGGATCCCAAATTTCATTCTGCAGTCATTAAACAGTATAAATCGAGTAATACTAACATGCTTACATAGAATTTACATTCGTATCGAATTCTGTTTATTGGTCGTGTGAGGGATAATTTTACGACGTTTTTGGGACGTCTCTATACAGATTCAATAACGATCTTCGAAACAATCATAAACTTTCAAAAGCAATCAGTCTGTATAGAATGATTTATTCTAAATGTTTCTAAACATCTTGACAGCAAGCAGCGGTGGCATAACGGTTGCGAATACGGCCGGTACACCAGAGGTTCCGGGTTCGGGTCCGCCTGTGGCCCATCGCAGTTTTTGAAAGAGTAAATTTCATAAGTCTGCGACGTCGTAACGGCGTCATTAGGCTGTTTTAGCAAGACGACGCGAACGTTCTATCGGGGTTTTCCCAGAGTAAAAAAATATTAGGTCGAGTCATTCGTTCGCGTCTTATTTTTTCACGTCGCGTTTACAACTTCAAAATCATGATTTTCACGTCCTCTTCAAAACGTTCCAAAAATGTCAACAGAAAATTGCGATCACGAAGAAAAAGTAAGTAAAAACGAACACAATTGTGGGGTATTTTCTTTTGGAAAAGTAGAAAAGTTTTTATTTGTTTTTAGAGAAACAATGCAATGGTCTGATGAGAAAGATGTTTTGATGATGAGAGAGGTAGCTGCTGTTGGTGTATTTACACACAAATCTGGATCGAGAGAGAGAGGAAATTCCTGGCAAGTTGTTGCAACAAACCTTAATTCAATCGATGGGTTTTTAGTTACTGGGAGAGCTGTCAGTGATAGAATAACTTCCCTAATGAAAAAGTTTTCAGCACAAAATAACACTGAAAAAAAGGCCAGTGGAATAGGTGGAAATGAGCCCACTGAAGCAGAAATTTTACTTCAAGATTTTTATTGGATATGTGTGCTGACAGCGAGCTCAGAAAGGGAGAAGAAAAGTCGTCAAAAATTACAAATACAGCGTTAGAAAAACAGAAGGCTGTTGATATACGAAATACAGCGATGGAAAGCAAAATAGTGATAATATGATCCAATTATTTGCAGCCCAAGCATAAAGTCAATCTGATCAACTTCGTGCCTTGATGACTCAACAAAAAACCAGATGTTAGCATTAATACAAGCCCTCAAAAAAGATTAGAGATATAAATAGTATTAAAAAACTCTGGGGATTGACAGACATTGTTGGTATTATGTTTTTATATAAAATACAGGATAAGAGATTTTATTATTTATGGTTATGTCACATAAAAATGAAATTTTTGTTTAAGAACTGCATAACATAATTGTAATTCTTCAGTCAAAAATTTCACTTTTATTCTCCATAAACGAAGTTAACAATAGTCCATGTTAATGTTTCTTTGTTTTCTACATGAAAAATATACGATACTTGATAAATAAATAAGTTGATTTATGAACAATATTCCTGTATGCTTGGTGGCTGTAAATCAAAATAGTCAGACACAATGTTCCCATACAAGCATGTGTGTAAATTTTGTAAAAGGGCATATACAATGTACACTTTTCCTATTGGTGAAAGTCTTAACTTTAGTCCCTTTTTGTATATAGCATCGTCTTGGAAAGACGTCTTTTTGATGTCTTTACGACGTCTTTGTGCCCGCTGGGAAGGCGATTGTAACCTTCTTCAACTATGTACCTCCATAATTCGAACTTCACATTAATTGAACGTTTTTTTTCGGTCCTTTGGAGAGTTTACTGTATGCGAAGAAAGAAAGTCCAACTTATTTTTCAAACTCACTTCTAAATGTAAAGTTTTATAGTGAAGCTTTATAAAGTAGTAAGCCTGCAGCATTGTCATCCGTACACTTGAAGATATAGTATATAATACAAATACAAATAAGTACAAATAAATGAGCTGACTATGATTACGTATTGATTTTATTCATTGGTTTGATACACTTACAGTAATTTGATTATTTATAACGAAACTTTGTCGATCAAAATTACATATCAAAACACCAAAACACCAAAAAATTCTAATCGTGAGCTAATATTGAAGACAAACAATTTATTTGGAATTTGATCGGTCAAACATGAGAATTTTGAAGAAATTCAAGTTTTCACTTGACTTGCTCGAAAGCGTGTAAGGTGGAATACAAAAGGTTCTGCGACTTCTTTATCTGATATTCTTTTCTCTTATTCCAATAAAACTTTTATATTTTACTTCTAAAGTTTTGTTCCTTATGAAGTCTTTACGTCATTGTCCAACCAACAGTTCAGGTCACGTGTCAAGGAAATTCATTCAAAGAATGAAGAGAAGTTCGAAACATTATTCGTGACAATGTGACAATGTCTACTTTGCACTATGAAAAATCGAATTACTGAGAGAACTTGTCGTAGGGTCCAGAAAACGTTTTTGTGCTAAAAAGATTTTCGAATTACCGGAAGTAAATTATCAGAGTTTCCAAAGGAAATTCTGCGGTGATTGATTGTTGGATATCAAATAAACAGAGTCCAAGCTTTTTAAATTAGTAATTAAAAATGAAGAAAGTTTTTTGTAAAATAATATTCAAATATTTGAATAAGCAAGAAACCCTGGGTACGAGGTTGCCAATGTCAAACATACAGTGACCAAACCTCATATCCTAATGTGTGGTCATATTCGCTGATCTCAATCGCAAAACAAAAATTCCGTTAGTATATACTGCAAATGATTAGCAACTGATAGCTATAAGTTAAGTGCTATATTAACTTTTTATAAGTCAGTATTAGTCTATTTTCCATGCACACAGACATAATTTTGCGGATGAATTTATACAAACCATACAAAACTAAGAACGCGACTGGATTTGAAAAATTCTCCAAAACTTTATGTACCGACTGAAGTTTTGTTATTGCATCTTCTCTGTCCAGGCTGTAAACAAACGAAAACACACTGACCATTTTAACGTTGGCTAACAGAATCAAGCTGGCAAGGGAAAGCGTTTCCAAATGGTTTATGAACGCGTCCTTATATGGTAACACCTTCACATGAACAACCAATAATATCGCCAAAATAGGGATGATGATTCCCATTCGAAACAGTGGGTCGATAAGAAAAACTGCGCATAGGGCGATGACAAATCTTGACCAAAGCTTCCACGAATCCCAAAGCAAAACGCCATCACCATTGTGATTCGTGCGAAATGGATCTTCAAATAAAGTGACCAGACGCTTTTTGAGGTCCCGATTTTCTGAGTCACGTGCAGTTTCTCTGTGACTTTTTGTGAGTTGCATGTAAATTGAAAAGGCCAGTGGTATTAGCGGAACGATAAAAAACAATGTACACGTTTTGATTGAAATAGTGTCCTTTTTTACCATCAGTATCGTAGCATGCATGCCAAAAGGAAATGGAATGACCCAAAGAGCGAAAAATATAAAGGCAACGATTTGCCACCACACCCAGCATTTGACATCACCATTTACAAAAAGAACGTAGTCATCATTAATCCTGCGACAATTGACCATGGTCATTGTAACCAACGCTAATGGTTTGTAGCTCAAGACCAGCAAACGTATGAAACACATGTATATCCATTTTTCACCGGAAGAGTTTGATTGTTCTTTGTTCGTTTCGGAATTTGATTGTTCCGTTAGTTCTATTTCTTGATATCGATTTTTTGGCTTGCAACATGTGGAGATTATCACACGATATGCAGAAAATAAAAGCTGCATAATAATCAACAGAGTCATCATGATCGCAAAAAACAATATGTGTTTTATCACTAGTTTTGAAACAACATTTAAACCAATCACTGGACAAATTTTAATTGGTAGTTTAAAAGTATCCACGTTAAAAATAGCTGTCAGGACATCATCAAATATGTTATTGAAACGTTCATTTTCCATATTGACTTGTATGAGTGCTTTCAATTGATAAAACGATACTAGAATGTTTAAAACAGCGGGTATACTTGATGCTTCTTCTTTCATATTACTTGATTGTTCTATATCTAGTGAAGTTATTGCTTCTACAGATGGTTCGTTGACGGTATCACATTCTTCTCCTAAGCCTGAAAGCTGAGTACAGTTCACGTCATATTTATGGTGTATTGTCCCTGTAGTGTGATTAGCATTTCTTTTTCGTCTGAATCCAATAACAACGTGTTCTTTAATCTTTTTGAACAAACATGGAATGTCATCGATAAACATAATAATGATAATATACAATATTCCAAACGCAGTGTAAACAAGCCAAAAAGTCTGCGGCTGCTTGCATGCTTGGATCGGTATGCATTTTGTTGAGAAGTAATCTATTTGATAACCTTTCTTGCAAGAACCACATAAAATTCCTTTTCGATTATGATTGCATGTAGAGAAGGAATTACATTTCTTTCTTTTTCTCGAGCAACAGTAACCATCAGGACATGGTAGGAAGGAGATACGACCTGTACTTTTGCTAATGTACCCCCAAAAACTGTCTTTACTTATGATTCCATTGTCACATGTACCACCAGTAGGACATTTTTCACATTTTTCTACGTCACGGAGTTTCGTTTGATGTTGAATATAGACACTGTTATTATGAAAGATGAAAACATTGATTTCCGGTTGCTGTATGGAATAGTAACCACGTTCACAACTTTTGCAGTAGTATTTGTCTGTGTGTCTCACAACATATTCTTCTTTTCTTGTTAAGTGGTGGTTTTTGGGACACTTTATCACGAAGTTTATCGATTTTTCTTTGTAGTTCGGGAAAGGGAATTGGCCAACATGATAGGATGGCCTTTTGATAAATACAAGTGGTTCAGCGGTGGCGGCTTTTAAAGTTGATACACTTACATTATCAATTTGTACATAGGTAGTGTCTTCCAAATTTAGAGAGATAAGAGTTTGGAGATTATCAATGGCTAATGCGCTTACGTCTTGAAGGTTAATGCTGTAGTTCTTGTTCGATGTTTCATCAATGGAATATGTCAATAAAGAGCCACTGAGATGTTGAAATTGTGATGAATGAACGAAAAGTTGACAGTTGACGCACTTCAATGCTTCCATAGGTTCTTTGCATCGTGATAGAAATATTTGATTAAGATGAACAAAAGAGTTTTCGGCCATTAAAACATTTTCGAGGGCTGTATCTGCTAGTTGAAATATGTCGATTTTAACAGTCGATCTTCTTGCCTGAACTCCAAACTGGGCAGTAACATTAATGAAAGTCACGTTACGAAAAATACACTTTTCAGAAAAATTACACGAACAATGGACATTGCTAGTGAGTCTCAGTGCAGCTCCCATCAGACTGGTATCCCGAATAAGCAAGTTCTGAAGAAACAGACCGCAGCATCTAATGAAATATGCTCCTGCAAGAATTTGATTATTTTGCATGGTTATACCGTCCATTTTGATAAAACTGTCTGTGCCTTTGATTGGAATAATGGAACCGTCACTATTTTGAAAAACAAACGACTCCAATCTCACATAACTGTTCTTAAAAAGGAAAAAATCCGAGTTTAACACTTTACCATTTCTGAATGGTATGGCTGCCCCCCTTGTCATTCTTGAAGTCCAAACATTAAAAATCTTAACTGTACTATTAAAGGTTTGCACTATGTTGACAAATCCCCTTGCATCCTTCACTGAAACATTGGATAACGAAATGGTGGAAAGACGTACATTTAGTAATGAGGTGATAGTGTTATTCGTTAGATTTGTATGACTGATATCTACATCGGAATTTTGTTGTATTTCAATAGCCGTCATTCCTGTGTTACCTGCAATAGTGGTTTTGTTCATACTGACGCTACTTGACGTTGCGTGTAGTCCTAGTATAGTCAGAAAGTTTTCCATTCCTGTGTTTGGCCTGTTCTTGAAGAATGCAGTCGATGAAAGATTAACATTTGAGTTTGTTGTTTGAATCATTTGATAATTTTCCTCTATCAATAACTCTTGAAACAGGTTGTTGTTCATTATGAACAGTGGGGTGTCATCAACATGAACGGTAAAATTTCTTGCCGGACCGGTAAATTTGCAACCTTTTATACGTAATGAGTTTACTTTGTGAACATACATTTTGGCATATTTCAGAAAGTTGCTGTCAATGATGTCAAGAGACAGTCCACCAGAAGCATTTATGGAAAGAAGGTGGTGATTACTGTGTTGGAATGTTACATTTTGCAGATTAGCAACCGATTCATATGCATTGGACAGACTGTGTATGTCGAGAATACTGGAATGGAATGTGGCGTGTTGTATGGTCAATTGAATGGATGGCGATAAAATCTGCAGGAGCGATCCGTTAAAAGTTGTTTCAGTTATTGATAGCAAGTGATAGGGCGAATCTTTGGGTGTGTTACTCACAGAAACCTTCGATTGGATTATCAAACTGCCATGGAACATAGAGTATGTCATGCGAAAAATGATTGGAGCTGATACAAAACAAGATATACTTTGATGAATAGTGCAGTTTTCAATGGAAATCTCTGTTTGGCCATTTTCCTTATTCGATATTGGAAGCTTGCTCTGATTGACTGAAATCATTTTCGGCGCTTTAATTAATTTTGAGAGGAATATGTTATTTCGCAACTTTATTGAATATTCAATTATCATTCCATGATAATTTGCATTCAATAGTCCAATATCCACAAACTTTACCCCTTCCACATGAAGGTTTAATTGATTAACTTCTGCAATATCAAAAATGTATTGCGCATTTGAATTTTCTCCTCTTACTACTGGTTGAAAGCTACTCGATGGATTGTCATATATTGATAAATTCACGGTTGCTACTTTCAAATGTATTTCATTTGTTACATTATACTCATACTGGTTGCTTCTTCCACCATCAATTATTATCTTGGCATTTGATTTATCAATAATCGATATGGTGTAATTAATGGATCGGCATGGATTAGATTTGAGTCCACACCCTTTAAAATCCTTTCCTTCGATAGAAATATGAAAAGATGTAGCATCGACAGCCAACCAAAACACTGAAATGAAAAAGGATTGATATTTTATTTCATAGATTCAAAATAAAGTGCCACCCATTTATATAATAGTTTCAAAACAACGAATTCAGAATTTCTAAACTGTTTAAAACATCAGATGTTATTCACTTGCCTGTAAGCACCTGTAAAGTTAGACAGTGTCTCTGCAACATTGGTGTAAATATCTGTACTTGAAACTCCATCTCTCTTGATATCATAAACATTCTTCTCAAACGTTTGGCAAGTGCAAATGCTCATACATTATCATATATAAGGAAAACAATTTCGCGGTTTCACATTAGAGGTTTTATGACCTTTTAAGATCATTCTACACACACACACACACACACTCATCTAAATTTCAAATAATTTGTTGGTATGCATGAAACATTAGCTTGAATGAAATACTAAGTATGTCAATAACAATGTATTAATATCTTAACTGCTATGAAAAGGTTAGTTAGGATGATGTCTATGGCGAAATACCAGTCATAGAATTTTTCTTGCTGCCATTCAATCTATAAACTAATGTTTTATCGCTGGTCGATGGAACAGCAGTAAGGGGCAGTGTATTATAGTTTTCGCATCTGAGACATCAATATTTTTAATCCAATAGTATGGTAACTGTTGCCCTATCTTGCCCTAACCAAGTTTCAAGTAGACTAAATTCTAGTGGAAATCATGAAGTCCTCCCTCTTCAAATGAAATCTCTAAGTAAAATCATCAAGTGAGCAACTGGATTGGAATAACCAATAGAGAACCTGAAAAGTTCCAGCCTGTTAACGTCACAATCAACAATTTCGCTTGAAGTGACTTGAAGTGATCTTGACTTGAACCTGAATATTCCCTATCGAAGCTTTGAAAAACTTTCTAAAAAATGATTGGACTCAGCGCACCTGAAACTTTAAAAACCATTAGTTTGATGTCACAACTCTGTATGTAGGCCAGTGAGGAAGAATTCAAAATCAATGGTTAAACCTTTATAAATGAAATCTCTAAGTGAAGAAGGCTAGAAATTATGGCAGAAGGATTACCGAGGTTGTAAGAACAGCAGACGTTGTTAAGTCTTGGAAAACGTTTGAGCATAAAAAGATGTGTTTTGAATAACTTTATTGTAGGAATTTACTGTTACTTGCCAATATAGCTGTGGTATTGATATTGTTGCATAATTATTAAGGTTGAAAATCACTCCGCATGATAGAGGTTGTTAAAGTAGAGTAAGTTTTACGGTAAACAGTTTAACAGTTTTACCACATTGTTATAGAGTCAATTTCACCAATTATCAAATCATTAACAAACCATATAGTATCGTCATTACTATAACCATAGAGTGCCATATCTTTATTTTTACACGTTTTGAATTAAAACACTGTACAAACAACAACAATATCCCAGTACTGTCTATTCCAAGAAAAGGTATCCGTACTATGAAATACGCACAGACAAAGTGTTCTACGAAATATTCCTCATGAAAGAAAAATGAGAGATCCAATAGACAGGTTTCTGTGTTTACATTTTTCGAAACGCAACGCGCATGCGCAAAAAAGTGGAGGCAAAACAAATTGGTTGCCTCCACCATTTTTACAGCGAAACAGTACATGCGAAGGTTATAAATGCTCACTTACTTGTAATCATCCCTAAGCATCCCTTACACGACCAAGAAAATGAATCGTTATGAATATAAATTCTATACAGTGTGTCCCAGAGAATTTCGGTCTGAGATTTTAACAAGCTATAACTTTTCACACATACATCAGATTTTAGAGATTTTTACATCATTCGATAGCATTTCTTTCAAGGATTTTAAAAACCTATATTTTAAATAATTTAGTCCAACACCTTTGTAGTAAAAAGGCTTTCTTTAAACTGTCACGGTCATTAACTCCTTAATGGTTAATAAAAGTAAGTTTTCACGTGCGATTATTCTTTTGTTTATTAAGAACATGTCGTGGTGTTATTGAACACACTAAAATTATAATCTCATCACAAAGTTAAAAATTGTGAGACGGGGGCTTCTACAAAATCTTTTTGACATTATATGAGCAATCTTTGCTACAAAAAGTTTTATCCACTGAGATCCAGAGTCTATCAGAGTTGAGAAGTAAAATTGTTGACGCAGCAAATAATCTTAGACAAAATCAAAATTTTATTCGCCACTCTTTATGAAATGACAGCAAGACCAAATCGCTGTGTTCAGAGAAACGGGGGACATGTTGAGACAGCTTAAAGTTTTGTTTTTAATGACTCTTGTGTTTTACAGCCAATTGACTTGTTATTGTTTTTGATAATGACCTTTGATAGATGTTATTGAAAGATGTGTTAATTAACCATTAAGAAGATAATTTTTGGAGAACCAAATGTATATTTTTAAAATCTATGAATAAAATCCTATCGAATGGTGTAAAAATTGCTGAAATCTGATATGTGTGTGAAAAGTTATAAGGTGTTAAGATCTCAGACCGAAATTCTCTGGGACACACTGTATGGAGTATGTTGTTGTTACTCAAACTTTACTGTTTAATGACTACCGAATGAAATTTGAAAATTTTTATCAGGTTCCAAATTGATCGTAAAAGGATCCCAATTGCGACGTCCCATTTTCAGACGTCTCTACGACGTCGCATAATGATCCTAAATTAATAATTGTTTCGAAGGTCGTTATTTAATCTGTATAAAGACGTCCCAAAAACGTCGTAAAATCATCCCTCACACGACCAATAAACAGAATTCGATACGAATGTAAATACTATATAAGCATACTCGATTTATACTGTTTAATGACTGCAGAATGAAATTTGAAAATTTTTATCAGGTCCCAAATTGATCGTAATCCCAATTGCGACGTCCCGTTTTCAGACGTCCCTACGACGTCGCAAAATGATCTCAAAACCAAACGACCATTTTACGATTAAATTGAGACGTCTCAAAGACGTCTTGTGCCCGCTGGGTTATTAAGGTGCAAAAACACAGATACTATTTAAGTACGTTTATAATACTTTGGTGCGACAAAGCTGCACAAGCTATTATTGTGGTGCAGTCGAAGCTGCACACTTATCTTATGTTTCTTTTCTTCTTCTATATTTTTTTGTTCTTGGAGGAAGGAAGAACTGTAAAATATGGATGAAAACAACAGCAACGAAAAATTTGCCACCGACCAATGTTTTAAAATATACAAAAATAAGAAAAATAACGTACTATCCAGCAAACAAATACAGTATGTACTCAGACCAACGGACTGCAAGGTGATGTACATAATGACAGCACGCATGCATGTGGTGATGAAATTTCTGCATAAGCAATATTTCGAAGACGATAGGTATTTTGCTATTTTCTCTTTGCTATAAGAAACATTGAGTATATTGACGACTATTGTCATTAAGAAAACATATATGATATAAAACAAAATTAGAAGTATATCAATAGAATTTTAAGTCTCTTTGATTAAAAATAAGGTCTGGAAAATAGGTGATAGTGTCACTTAGGCTGTGATGGCAATGCATATGAGCGTCGGCCTAAAAGGACAAAACTCGCCGCGGCACCACGACGATTTTAAACACGATCTCCACTAACGTTACAATCGTGAATAACGGAAGCTCTATATAAGAGATAAGGACTGTCTTAATGTAACGACGTTGTTTCCTACCGTTATTTATCAGTTACAATAATCCAGCAAAATAACTTAGGAATGATATAGTCAAAAGAATAATACTGTATACGTTAATAGAGAGATTCTCATGAAACGATGTGTAGGGTGAAAAGACTATTGATTATGATATGAAATGTAATAATAAAAGTAATAATAAAACTCCCGCGTTTTGTAATAAAATGCTATCTCGTATTGTTATAATTGCAAAATTAAGAAAAAAAATTTTTGTGTCATATTGTCGATCAAAATCGATTGTCTAGGACTTTGGCGACAGTCCTCCAATGTGCTTATATTCTTGGAAATAATAATTTTCGGCGTTAATAGCAAGTGGATTGCATCTATCATTGCATGTAGTTTGATATATTGAATCTTCCAAAAAGTGAAATTTTAGCGACTCATGACACTCGTCGTGATATCATAAACGATGTAAAATTCGTAAGAGTTCTTGCTGTTACAATGAACTTCAATGAACTTCAACGCGATGACTCGATGACATTTCGTCGACTAAATGTTTTTCGATATTTCTTAGTATATCATCTATATAGGTTACAATAAATAGCTTAATAAGGCCGAAACCACAAACTTAAAGCACCACATTGCTTTCTTTCTACAAGACTTACCTCTCCTGAATATTTTGTTCTGTTCATTTTAAAACTGTATAATTATGATTCAAAGATATCAGAAAAAGGAGATGTAGCCGACTGATCACCACGACGTGTTAGTATATTCTGACAAACTGATAAATCGTAAGTGGAAAAACAGTAAACAACTATAAAGAAGCGGTTAAGGGCCTGTTTTTTAATTCCAAAATCTGACGTACGATCGATACTTTAATGTCAAATCAAATTTGATGCCGTTGTAAATACAAAAAGAGAGAGAGTTTTCTATGGTGTCACTTCGAAACAGTTTTTAGTCCTTGTAAACCCATCATGACTAATTTCTCCGAACTGCTAAAGCTACACATGATATCATAAATACTTTGTTTATTTTATTTTTCATTTGTCTATTTCCTTTTCCCAGGCTGCCCCATATTTCCACAGAATAGCTGAGGGTGCTTTCCTATATTTATTGCCATTGGAATACCACTCCTAATACCACTCCTAATACCACTTCTAAGCTCTTATCTAAAAACTTTCACTTTGATATTTTACAACTTGCGAATAAGTGCAGAGGCGTGGCCAGAGATCAGTCAAAATTTGTGGAGGAGAGTTAAGTCATTTAGGGTAGGAAAGGAAAGCGTGAAAGTAACCTAATCGATATTTAAGTCTGAAAAGAAATATCATAATGTTGAACTCCTCTACTTTTTTTGACTGACCCTAACTACGCCTCTGAAGTGGTATAATGTTTGACACATCTCTATTCTCTATTACTTTGTTAATGCACATAAATAACTTTCTTTGAAAAAGCAGCTGCAAAAATGAATTTTTTAACTGGAGATTCGTTTTAATAAATACAAGATTCGCAAAAATGCGATTATATATTTCCCCAAAGTTGCGAAACTTAATTATACATCATTATATATTATACATTGTTAAGAAAAATATACATCATCAAATAACTACAATGAATGGTATAACTACCATCAATGTCATACTCTCAGATAAAAATGTTGTCCTTACTAAACAGGGTAGAATTGAATTTGATACCACAAAAGAACTTATTTTGAATTTATTAAGAAATGAAGATGTTCATGGTCAAATGAGGTTTCTTTTATAAATTTTAAACAACTAAATATCAACAACCGCACTAATGTGTAAGGCGATTTTAGCATAGTAAACACGATCTTTATTGTTGCAGAAGCTTGACATCCTTTATACCATAAAATCACAACAAAACAATGTAATGCAACGGAAAACACTTGCACTTGCTTTTTGTAACTCAGATAAAACTGTCTTTCAAAATTATACAATCAAATTTACAAAAGAAGAAAAGATATATAAGCAGAAAGATAATAACAAGAAGTTTCATTTTGATTTATGATCTAATTCAATATTTCGTCCTACATCCACAGAACATCATCATGCAGGACGAAATTTGAATTAAATTATAAATCAAAATGAAACTTCTCGTTATTCTCTTTTTAATAAAGCGTTACGCCCTGAAGAATATCTTCTATATATAAGCAAATAACTATCAAAAAGCAATCAAAAAATTTTGACAGAAGAGTTATTTTCAAAAAAAAGATGGGCTTAAAGTTACAATTTATAAAATTAAATTCAAGTGTTCAGAATAAACATCTCTGTTCAAAAAAATATGTGCACACCCATTTTATTATTTGATAAAAATGACCATTGTAAATCCTAAATGAAAAAACAGATTTCTGTATATTGTAGTAAAAATAGACTACATATCCATAACCAAATCACTAAAAAGCTGAAAGTAGACGTTTCGTGTTCTGGTTTGATTTAATTTACAGTATAGGTGATCATGGAATTAATCCATAGTAAATTTATGTTTCTGTTGTCAGATTAATGAATATCCAGGGAAGCACATTTTCCGAGCAGATATTTGTGTCTCTCAACCTTGTCTGTTATTATACGTAATTGCTTTTCTGACGTTCTTATTGCATATACGACATCACATTTTTACTTGCTGTTTTTGTAATGTACTTTTTGAATTAACACTGGTTGAACTGGTTGTTCTCCACATAAAAAAGACTTCCTTTTATAGCGCTGTATGTGTAAATCATATGTGCTTTCAGTTCACATTATATCAGGATGTAAAATGAAAATAAATCTTCTGCCTGTATTGATAATGAATTTTCGCCTTTGCACCAAAATCACAGCTTCAATGGTTTGTTGTTCCAAGCATTTAATTACCAATCAATCATCATCTCAACAAAAACAAAACAACATTTTTCTGTTTTTACACGTTTCTTCAAAAGTTTTTACGAAACCTTTTAAGACAATACTGAACTAAAATGATTTATTTCCATCATTTAAAGTTGAATTCCCTTGAATCATTTTAAAAGCTAGTGGAAAAAATCAAAAATCTTCTACAGCCCATCCGCACTGACTGAAAAAACATGGCGTGCTACTTGACTGTAGACTAGCCTCTATTCTTATCTACTTTGGCGGCTAGGCGAAAATTGCATTCTGAACCGCGGCTATAAAAGTGAACGGAGAAGATGATGATGAAGGAGAAGAAAACTGCCGGTTTTAACATATATTTCGCCCTATGGGGAAATATATAAAAAGAAACCGAAACGCATTCTGTCACATGACTAGTTTTGTTTTTATTTTGTGTTATGATCACGTGATCATAATATTTACAATTTCATCCGTCCACAGACTCTTTAAGCAACTTTGTTAGCATTTTTCCATTCTGGATGATATCACAGTTGAGGGAAAACAACGAAATTTTTAATGAAAAGATGCGAGGAAAAATAAATTGGAATTTTTGAACACGGTGTTTGTTTTCTCTCAAAACTATTGACTATGGACTATTAACCAACCATCTCTCAGCAGATGATTGGTTAATAGTCAAGTCACGTATCATACCATCTACTTTATGTTTATTTACATTGCTCTTTCTCTTCTCCAATTTTTTATTTCTTCTCGCATGAAAAATAACTCGAAACTCATGTCCTAGTGCTTTCAACTCCGTAACCCATTGAACAAATTTGTTACAAACAACTACCGAGAACCATGGTTCAATATAAACATATACACAAATTCAATGAAAGTGCTCTCCGCCGCAGTGGCTTTTGACGATTTTGTCCATTGTCATTGATGAGGATGTATAATCACAACTTCTTATATCTGACCACAATTTTTACAAATGTCAAATGTAAAAGTCACCACAACATAATACATCTTATTTTTTGACGATTAATACTACATTACAGAGGCATGCTCGAACAATTCTTTATGTAAATTCCCGAGTGACGTCACAAAGATTAGCTTAAGATCAATATTCGCTATATCGACATTTAATGATATGTATCAAGTGTAAGAATAACAGGAAAATTTGTCAGCAAATAATTAAAGGAATATCAGGTTTCAGTGCATGAAGCAAAATATGACGTCATACGCAACATTATCTTCTATGAATAAACTGAGTCAGCAAAATTTACATTTCTATATAAATGGTAGTTATAAATACGAAGCATATTCGTTGGGAAAGCTGACTTAAAACAATTATCACGAAGACAAAACAGTAAGTATTCACAATGTTATTGAAATTCTTTGATAGTTGAGTAGCTAAGTCGCTGTCAAGTATCGTCTTTCAATTCTTCAGTTTCGAAAAAGAAACAATCAAAGAGATGGTGAATGCAATTGCCGTAACATTGATTGCTGTCTTTTGCAATACGCTTACAGACATTGTCGTTGCAAACACCGAAGAAAAAGGTAAATTTGATATGCGTTGAACCAGCGTTACTTTTTGGTATGCACATAAAATATATGATTGTGGTTCGATCAGTAAACACCGTTTTCTTGTTATTACTTTCTCCAATTTACTTCTTAGGATATTGTGCTGGCAATACATGTACGAAAGGAGCTCTCTTGCGATCTGGAACTTATTTGGTTTCTCAAAATCGTCGTTATTCATTGCGTATGCAGTATGACACCAACTTGGTTCTCATGTGTCAGACGCTTAACGGACCTAAAAAGATTTGGAGCACAGAAACATACGATAAAAGAGGAGGGGCGTTATATATTCAACCTGATGGAAATTTGGTTGTATATTCAAACGCTGTTCCATTGTGGGCGGCAAAGACATATGGAAAAGACACATCGCGTTTGGTTCTGCGAAACAGTGGGAATATACTCTTGATAGGTGAAGATGGAAAAATCTACTGGAAAAGCAATACAAGAAGACATTGTTGAGAAGCTTTTAATTAAGTTAATATTATGGTTGTACATAAATACGCATTCATATTTCTATAGTGGAAATTTAGGTATATAACCTTCGTAGATCTTTTAGATAAGGGAGATTCGTAAAATCGACAAGCTTGTTACACAAAAAAAATCAAATACTTGTGTGAATTTTTTTAAAACTGTTCAATTAAAAAGTTACTTCAGTTAAATGTCTAAAGGCGAATATCCACTTGGATAATTGTGCGCGGACCGGACCGGATCGGTTCGCTTAACAATAAACCACATAATAATTCCCCACAAATCTATAGAAAAATAGTGTCGTGTAAACGAAATATGATTTTTATTCATAAAATGAAATGTTTTATCTTGTTTTGCTTTTTGTTTCTTTCAGCCGTTAGTATTATCTGTTTTTAGTGGGACAGAAGATTAAAGCTTCGACTTTAACCACTGTAGCGTTTTCAACCTATGAAGAATGGACTTTTGAACGGCATCTAGGAAATTTAGTAGATTTATGAATAGCAACATTTTCCATGTTGTCTTTTTTTTGTGGAGTGAAGCTTCGAATTCAATTTATAAAATTAGATTTTCCTTCACGAGTTTTCTGCGGTTTCAACGCGAGGTTTGTTTATGTTTCATTGTCATTTTTGTAAGCTTAATGAAATTTTAACGAAAGTGGAAAGGAAATTTGAATCGCAGCAGCGGATCCAGGGTTTGGCAACTTAGGCGAATGCCTAACCAAAAATCAGTTAAAAGATATAAATAATCAAAACAGAATATAACATCGAGAACCACACCAATGGAGAAGAGATATTCCTGCGATGCGAGTGCAAATCTAATCCTCCAACGCACGCGCCATGATGTTAATAATTACCCTTTTATTTCTCCACGAAATTAGCTTCTCAAAGTCGCGTTGAAAACATAGGCTAGTTGCCTAAGATCGTCTTAGGCGAGGAAAATTTGCCTAAGGAGCCATGGGTTTACACACTTTAAGTGAATGAACCACAAGAAAATGTGTCTAAGAAGCCATGAGTTAACACTTAAATGAAGAATCACCAGAAGTCTGTACAAAACGACCGTGGGACTTTCGAATTACACTTGGTTCATTTTCAGCTTTTACTAGCAAAACTGAAGTATATGGGAAGTGTTCACCTAATACATTTGTTGAAAACTAACTTCAAAATCTCGCGAAGGTAATTTTTTTCGAGATATAGGTTTACAGTTATGTCTCTTCTTGAGGTTCTGCAAAATGAAAACATTGTAGCTGCTACAAAGTAAGAAATATTTTCTGGAATGGTGTAGCATGGATTATTGGCACCATCATTCGTTGTCCATAAATAAGACAAGAGTTAATTATTAGCTTAGCTACAACATAAGTTTGTTTGTATCAACTGAACCGAAACCTATTTTGTATTGATTTACGTAAACATTTTTGCTATCATTTTCGGTTAACCAAAAACACACATTATAAATGTTATGAAATTATGTTTGAATAACGGAGTTTATGATAGAGAAACTCATTATTATTTTTCTGAGTTGTTTAGTATACGAAGCCGCATAGACTATTTTTATCTTGCATTCACTTTATGAAATACATATTTATGATATAATAAGATAGTATATAATAAAATAGTATATAAGTTTTAAAACTTTTCATAGCAGGTTATAATTAATACTACATCTATTTGATTTACTATAGAGAGTAAGGGCTTTCACTCTTAGTGAGTGATA
Organism: Turritopsis dohrnii; assembly: GCA_027922465.2. Classification (NCBI taxonomy): domain Eukaryota; kingdom Metazoa; phylum Cnidaria; class Hydrozoa; order Anthoathecata; family Oceaniidae; genus Turritopsis; species Turritopsis dohrnii. The sequence continues at coordinate 370,685 of BQMF02000244.1, read as the reverse complement.
GGAGAATAAAGTTCTAATCTACTCAGACTTTATACACATCAACAAAATAATAAATCTTATTACTTCATAATAATTATCATCTATATATTAATAGCCAATTCTCCGTTTGTTTGTCTGTAAGTCACGCAAAATGGTAGATGAGTTGTGAGCGAAATTATTTATTTTTTTGTGTGCGGCGTGAGTTCAAAGGAAATACATTACAACCCCAATCAAACGTGACTTTTTTTGGCTGATGAACTAATAGGAATAACGTTTTGTTTTTATTATTATCGTTAGTTTTATATTCCACGTTGACTTAGCTTTGAAAACAGTACATCAACTAAATACAAAGAAACTAACTGATTAAACATTTTGGACAAAAAACAGCAGTGGCAGAACGTGGCAGCATATGTTGGGTTTGCCACTAACTTTTGCCTGACTGTCTGAGACGGGTGAACTTATTTTTTGATCAATCAAAATGTTTAAAAAACGATAGGTAAAAAAGAGTATCATATAAAAACAAAATGTTTTTTTTTTTTTTTTTTTTTTTTGCTTTTCTTTTAATAAATTAATTTCTTCTTTTAATTGTTCTGATCGAACGTTTTTTTTTATTCTATTTATTCATTTAGCACGTGCCTTTTTTCTCTCCTCCCATGTGATCTTTTTAAGAAGAGAAACCATTTTCCCCCTGTTTGATAGCACCCATGTTAGAGCGCGTAAATTTTTTAAAACAAAAGCTAATAAAAAGTTGAAGTTTTCTCTCTCTACGTTTTGAGTGTATTGTTACACTGATAAAAGATTGGTTTTACCAGAGGTTGTGACTTCGAATCTGCTTCTGGTTGAGCGCAAGTTGTACGAGCCGTTTATAAGGAAATTTGACGTTTATTGATACAGTGAAACAGAGCAGGTGGACATGGGCGGCGAGTGACGCCGCCTTGGCGGCTAGTAATAATTAAATAATAATAATTATGTGTTTGATGATTTTTAAATCAGAATATCTACCCAAGAAAACAGGATTTCCCAAAACTAAGACAACTTTGTGAGTTCTATCATAGTCACAAGAAAGAGATAGTCTGGTGATACGGCCCGACAGAATTGTTTTTCGGATTATGTTTGTTTTCTTCTTACGGCCCGAGCGTGCATGCACTCTATTTTCCAAAATGGCTGCGATCGGAGAGGAATTCCTTCAAGGTGATGATTTAGATGCTGTAATCGAAGCTATCGACGACGATATATTTGAAAATGATGCCGAATTTGAATCTCAACTGGTTAATGTATTCGCTGATAGTAACTTGGAATGCACTGCTGTTCAGTTTTCTTGTACTTACTGTGATAAACGTTGTAAGACCAAAACAGGCCTTTCAAGACATGTTCGTGCTAAGCATCAAGAATCTTCATCCTTAAGTGATCACTCAAAAGAGAAATCACCTGAGGAAATTCTTCATCCATTACGTTTCAAGCAGTTTATGCAACAAAGTGCAACAAAACTTGCTTCTGACAAATGCTACTCTGAGAAAACACGACAAGAATTTTCATCTTATTTGGTTTCTAACGAAGATGCTGTATACTCTTACCAATTTGTTCGCGATGTGATTGGTGGATTTAATGGTGACATTGAAAAGCTTTATCCATTGTTTTATAATTGTGTATCGACTAAAGAGAATACTTTTAAAAATTTGTCCAATAGATCTTCCAGAATTCTTGGGTTTGAAACAGCAAATTATGTTGTTGCACATTTGACTGGCTCATCAGTCAAAGATAGCAGTGTCGAATTTAAGGACATTTCTTTTTCTAACAAAGAAAAAGATATAATAAAGTATTTGTGTGGTTATGTTTTTGGAACAGTATATCGTCGTATCTGCAGGTCACAGTTGACTAGAAGTATGCTTGGTCAACAAAGTTTAAGTATTCTACTTGCTGGTAAAAGTGTAATGAACGACGAAAAAGAAGATCATTTGACCAAAGCAAAAGATAGAGGAGGCTTATGGAGTGTTACAAATACTGTATACTCAATTTTTGCTACTGTCGAATCCACTTTCCGTCAGTCGAGTGCTGGTTGTCAAAGAAAAATTGACAGTAACAAAATGGTGGGTGAACTCCTGGAAACCACAACTGTCTTGTTGAATTTCAATAAGTTACGTACTGAAGCTTCTGAAAAAGTTAGTAAGGAGGTCAGTCTTAATTTATTGGAGTATCTCATAACCCTTTATATTCGTGTAAGGACGTTTTCATTAGTTAGAGACAAAAGAGAAGAGCACTACATTAAATCCAAAAGGAAGAAATCAAGATCACTTCGTACAGAAATCAAGAAAGCTTCGAGTAGTGAACAAATGCACTGATGACCAAGAAAGTCCCGGACAGTGACTTTAATCCTGTCAAAAAGGCTTTTTTTAAAGCCACACATTAAATAAAAAACATTATTTGGTCACCAATCATTATTTTATCACCAATCAAAGGAAAATTACAAGAATTCAAATATGACTATAAAGGTAAGGGAAATATTTCTAACTAATTTCTGAAATTTATTTTATTTTATTTTATTTTTATTTATTTTCCCAATTACACACAAAAATTTCAGAAGTTATATATACAAAAGTTCTCAATGTCTTCATTGACAATACTTATTTTAAGAGCGAATTTCTCACAATTCTACAAATCTGAGTTAATGCTATTCAATTGAAAAAAATTCCTGAAAGTACTTTATCATCTGTTATAAATCCGAAATTAAATGATTATCAATTTAAAAAAAACCAATAATATTTCGTACTTACCAAGTATTTCTTTCTTGAGATAAAACATAACCATATTGCCAATTCTAATGTTTTTTAACATTTGTAGCTATAAAAATAGCTGTTTTGACAGGATTATAGTCACTGTCCGGGACTTTCTTGCAATAACCTATTTTGTTCTAGTACGACAAGGCACAGTCTCAACATCAAGCTTAGCAAATTGGGAATTACTTTCACAGTTACCGGCAATTGACCTAAAGAGTTTTGTGGTACGTATAGTGTTATCATTGTAACCAAAATCACGAAGTGTTGGATTGTCTTTGCGGTGACCCATTGCCCTCTGACGACCAAAATAGTTTTCAAGTGGGTCCTGACAAAGTCTTTCAGTTAAGACATATGGAATGCCTGATTGAAGCAAAAACTGAATGAGTTCAACAGTAGAATGGACAGTAATTTTCAAACCCTCATAAGTTTGCCAAGAAATGAACATGTTAGACTTAGCATGTGCACTGAAGTTACCAGGTCTTGCTTCAATTGATTGTTGCCAATCTTCAAAATATTTTAGAAAAGTATCCAAGAGCCAGGTGAAACGGTCATCATCTACAGCTTCAAATGGTTTTAAAAATGGTTTTATCTTGGTCACACACTCGATAGTATTTTTCACATTCATGCAATCAAAGAATTTGTCTAACATGCGACAATAAATGGCGGTTTCAATTGCTTCTGGTGGCCCATATGTTACAAGCGCTTGATACACAGATTCACTCAACACTTGAGCTGCTAGGCGGACATTCATAACAGAAAAACAGGTAAGATTGATGTGATTATTAGTAATTTTTGGAACCAAATGAAGTCCACAATCCAAGTCATCATAAAACAGCTTAGAGATGTGATTCCAAGTGAGATATTTACCATTCTTCCACATACTTCTAGTACCTCTTCCTGCAAGCGAATTTCTCAGACAGTTGCGAGCTGTTTTGATTAAGTGAGGTGGATCAGAGATGAAATAAATATATCTCTCTTCTTCAGCCATAACATTCAAGGTACGGTAAACAACACCAGCATCAGGACCATCTTCATGTTGATTCATGTGTAAATGCATCCGATACATTTTGCGATTTGATGAAGCACCATCACTAGTCACCCCAACAACTTTAATTCCTACATTCTCTTCAAGAATGCTGACTGCTTTCCAAAACAAAGTGAATAACTGTACAGAATCAGCAGTGGTTGTTGCAAAATTTGCAAATGAAAACTTTAATGGATTGACAATACTCCTAACCAAGAAAACTAACACATGTGAAGCAATTTCATCTGTCTTTTTCAATGTAGCATAATTAAGTTCGGTATCACCCAAGTCAACATAACCAATCAAGTCATTTGTATGTTTGTCCCACACTAGATTTTCTTGGACTTTCATCTCATCCATGAGAATGATGCCATATTTCTCAATGGATTCAAATTTACTGACAATGTCACAAAGCTCTTGAACCAACTTTTCATTGAAACCGTGTTTAGGACGAATGTAGTTTTTGTAATCTCTTAGGCGTCTTCGACTTGGAAGAATGAGGAAACCACTATTTGTCTTTTCATCATATCGTATTTCATCATACATAGCTGGAGACTTAGCAGCCAATCCTAAGCAATACCGAATTACCATTGGGTGATATCGGACACCTGTTTTTGATGATGATAGGTATTTTTGTTGTTCTTCCCAAAACATTTTCATGAAAGGATTGATAGACTTCTTGTCAGCCCCAGCCATAATTTTAATAAGATCATCACCAAGATTTCTATCTACTTCCAGAGACTTTGACTTGATTTCAAGTTGCAATTTATTTATTTCATCCCTCAGCTGCTTGTTTTCTAATCTGTAATTTTGAAGAGTAAGCTTTACTCTCTCAGGAGATGTGAGAGAAATTGGTGCTTTTAGTTTTGCTGGTACAGTTAAATTGGATCTTTTCCTTTTCAAGCTTAACTTTTCTTTAGATTCAGCAGAAGTACAGGCATTGCACTTTTCAAGTTGACTATCAATTAACATCAAGCAAGATGAAGATCTGTACCATTTGGTTTGGTGAAGAGGATGACTATGGCTTACATTAGCAGAAAATAACTTTGGAACAGCATGCTCAATACAACTACCATTTAACTCACTCGATAAACCAGGGCATATTTTGTAACTTTTTATGAAGTTTAGCAATTGCGATAAATAAACATTCTTTAGTGATGATTGATTAGCTGTGTACAATGGATGCACTGACGAAATACTCCATAACAGGACTCGAATGGCATAACTTAAATTTTCTGTGATATGTAATTCATACTTGGGTACCATGTGAATAGAATCAAAATAGCAAATAGATACTGCATTCTCCTCTTGATAACTTATTTGCCAATCAGGGATTTTCAATTTTTCTAACCTTGAGGAAAATTCCAAAAATGATTTGTAACACTCCTTCTCTTTGGTTATATTGGCTACATCGGACAAAAATTCTTCTTTTTTATGCTGAATTCGTAAGGCAGAATCACGAGGATGAGAGGTGGTGATGCATGATGATGTAGGAATACTTTTAACTGGCAGATTTAGAGTTGGGATGGCCATTGGGTTTAAAGTACGTTTGTTATCGTGAGTTGCATAAGAATCCTCAGTAAAATGACGTTGACATATAAATAAACTTCTTTTATTGATCTGTCTTTTTAGCGATTCATCAATAACCCTGTCTTTCGTAATGATATTTATGAGTTTATTTCTCCATTCGGTTTCAAACTCTCCATTACCAGATGGAACTTTAAAAAGTGAAATTCCCTTATACTTAACCTTACGAGAGACTGTGCAGCCGTAAATAGAACAGTTATCACCAGGCATGTTGATAATCTTCTGAGATATCTTCAACACAAAATCCAAATTACACACACATGTTCACGCGAAATGCGCCATTTTTTAAAATCTATGCACGAAGAAGACTGAGCTCCAGTTAAGAGTAGCGAACAATAGCAAAAACAATAACACGCTTTGAGTGGCCAGACTATCTCTTTTCTTATGACTATGGTTCTATCATCAAACAACTAACATTACGTCTCCTTTTGAAAAAGGTGGACTTTTTCTTTTCCTGTGCCAAATTAGGTTCTGGAAAATCTGTAATGGTGTAGTTTTACATGTGCTCTTGGACTTTCCTCCTGGTTGAAATCCTGGTTAGGATCCTCCTAACAGAATCCTATCAGGATCCTAGTAGGATCCTATGTGATATTCCTGTAAAGGATTCTTTTGTCAGGATTGGAGTCCTACTAGGATCCTGTTCCTGTCAGTATCTTACAGGATCTTGTAGGATCCTGTCAGGATTTTAACCCAGGGATTCCTAGAAACACCATCTTATACTATCCTGATTGTGGTTCCTCTAAGTTGAAATTATTATTCAACCATGGATAATTCCTAGGGTAGCAGGGTATACTATTTCATTTGATTTGATTTACATATTTTGCTGCCTGATAATGGGAACCATGTCATTTTATTGTTGTATCATATTTCTTTGTTAACTTTTTTTCATTGTTGATCATCTTGACCGGTTTGAGTGATCCTGTCTAGTATGATGCAGGTGAATGAGAATTTGTTCATTTGTGTCATTTCAAGTATGATTTCATTCTGTGCATTGGCGGATTCTTCCTGTTCATATGCAATCAATCAATAAAATGAGGAAGATAATATATGAAGTAATTTATTGGTTATTTACATAACCTCCAATCTAGCAGAAAATATTATTGTGGCTGATATAACTTGATGAAATACATTAGTTTTGTATTTCCCTGAGTTTGAGTTATTTTTTTGGCATTCCAATAATTTTTTCAAATTATGTATTGGCTTGGGCTTAAATTGTATTAAATTTCATCGATTGCGCCCTTGCGTGTGTTTGGCAAAAAGCAATTGTCTAACACTTAAAAAATCCTAGCTCCGCCCCGGTCGAAAAAGGGATTTTGTTGTAAAACTGTTGTTTCTGATTACTGATTTCTGATTACTACGAACACATACATCGATCAATATTCTTATTCTTTCAAAAACTTCAAATAACCAAGAAATTTTTAATAGAACAGATGTACAGATGTATCAAGGTGTATAGAAGTTCCTCCTTTTATTATGCGTAGCTGTTGTTTTGAAGTCAGAGCAACTAAAAAGGTCACAGCTTCTACTCCTTTGTTCAATAAATAGTGAAATAATTAAAAATTTATTTCATTATTCAATACAATCGATCTAATTCCAAAATTAAATTAAATTAGATTCTTTTTGGATTCATGGTGACAAAATTACGTCATAATCCATAACTCGACATTTCAGCTCTACTTTTTAACTTGAAAAGAAACATAAACTTCCTATGAATTTGCCATATTTCCATATAATCTTAATGACATGTTCTATATCCTTTCAACAGAACGATGGAAGTGTTTTATACTTAACTGTTTGATGAAAGTATGCTATAATAGACATCATCAGTATGTATCTGAACAACGGATCGTTGATGTTGACCTAATGCTCATTACACGTCTAAAAATAATCACGTTTAATTCTTTCACTGTTGCCAAAAAGATGATTCCATCGCATAGTTTATTGGCAAATACACCTATAGTCATGTAATCAATGAGTGGCCTCAGTTGTTCCAAAGTAAACCAATCCGTCAAGAGAAAAATGACATTCACACCATTGGGTATACCACACCAAATCATATAATTACCGATAACTAGTGCTGGCAATAAGCTTTTCAGGGTATTGTTTTCTGGATGTCGTTCGTTGTGTCTTTTAAGTTTGAGAAGAATAAATATGTTTGCTAGAACGAATAGAATGAAAACCACAGCAAACACTGCAAAAAAAAGTATCTCGAGAACTTTCACAATTACGCCTCTCAATGCTAAAACTGAAAGACACAGCGAAATCAGTATTGCGCATACTGATAAAACAATCCATGTCACAAGCACAATTTTTGTTTTCTTTCTTTTAATCCACGATGTTGGGTAATGTATATTCAATTTGAGAATCAAACATCGATCGATAACAAGAAGGCTTACTGAAAATATGTAAAGAAACATAACGTTGAAATAAAATACTCTTGATACATCATGTATAGATCCTACCTCCAGTGGTAGATCATTTAGTTTTTGATATACAGAATTGGCCCAAAAGCCAATTTCGATTAAAATATCACTGCATAACACGCTGATAAGAATACTCCGTTGACTGTTTCTTCGAGCCTTTGAATTCACCAATGCCATGATGCATATTAGTTGAAGAATAGACGCACATACTGAGATAACTAACACTATGAGAAAGAGTTGAAAGGTTTCCAGTCCTTTGTACTCATTCATGATATGCTGGACAATGTAACAAATGGATTACAAATACTCAATATATTCATCTATAAAAGTTTTAATCTTTATGACCTGTATTTTTCCTGCAGGTGGCAACAATAAAACTTTTCTTTTTTCCGTTATTACATTGAATTGGTTTTTTCATTCTGTTTTATATGGAATCCATGGAAAATTTCTTTGTATCATATTATATCAATAAAGCATTTATTGCATGTTAGGGATTGATGATTTAATTCTGCGTGTGGGCAGACCAAGTAGCACAAGCACTGAAAACTGAAAAACTTATAATTATTTCTAACTCGATGCTGCAACTCATGTTTGCCGGGTACCAATATATATTCAGGGCCGGCGGAGCCACTGCGGCTGCTGCTGCCATCGCCGCACCACTTTTTTCCTGTCAAGAAAACAGTTTTTTTTCTTCAAAAAGTGGTTTTTTTAAAAAAAGTTTCGATTGTAAGTCAAACTGTTCACTCATATAGTATATAGTCATATAGTAAAGAAATAGGTTTTTATTTGCAAATTATTTAAGGGCGAAGAAGATGGTGCAAGTACTTCTCATTTTAATTAGTTTGTGTACTTCTATCTACTGATCGTTAGGTGAGAATTATTTTGTTTAATATCCTTTTTTGGAAAAAATGAGCTCCGATTGTTTTCAAGCTTTTCAGGATTATTTCGGTCTTTCTCCGTGAGCTTTATCTTAAAAAAAGCGCAAAATCTCCTTCAAACGACAGTCTGATATTGTTTTATCTCCTTATTCGCTATAACGCGTTAAAATTATTAGGTGCTATCTCCAAAAGCCAAGCAAATACAGCTTATTCTATGTACAGGTTGATACGAGGTTGTTGATTTGCCCTGAATCCGCTGTTAGATTATCCCGTAAATAGTGGAGATCGTTTGTTCTTATTGTATTTTCAAAATGGCGAGCGTGGAAGCGATTTATCAATAATAAGATGCTGATAAAGCCTTAAAAGAACATTCATTTTCTGTGGTTTGAATATAATCACTAAAATTAATGTCATGCAAATATAAAAAGTCACATGAGAACATACAAAGGACATTAAGCAATTGACAAAATAGCCAATCTTCACCCTAAAAATTTTAACGCAATATTTAAATACGCAGTTTTAAAATATAAATTGCATAAAACCGTATCAAACTTATCTTTTTTCACTTTAATGTAGTCCTACAAAAAGCAACATCAATAGGAAGCATATAGAGGCAAACATACTCTCAAGATCGTCTTTTTTTGCCTTCGAAATCAATCTGTTAGATTTCAAAACTTTTGCAAACCGGATTTCTGGAGAATTTTGGGTAGATTTTCTGGTTTGTTGACTCTTGGTCGGTTTAGCCTGTTTAAAATAGTCGGTAAATGGTTCTTTATAGAAGACATGGTTCGGAGTGTTTTTGCAATGAACAACTAAATACGGAAAAGATTTATAATTAAGCAATGCAGCAACTTGAATGAAGTTCTTAATGCTGTCTGATTGCACTTGTATTACCATGTACACTCAAAGGGAGAAAATATATCAACTGGAGAGAAGTCAAGTTGACTATGAATATTATCAACTTCTTGAATGCTGGAACGACTAGGTTCACAAAACCTCTGTTCGATTATAATTATCTCTGAATGTCGAATAATAAACTCTTGAAGGACAGAGCAGACATAAAGCTGTTTCGATTTTGTGCGACGCACGAGTCAAACCAAAGTATAACTTTTTTAATGGCAGGATAATCCTTAAGAATTCTTTCCATCATTGACGTTGTAGTACTGGCAATGTCATTCTCTCCTCTTCTAGCATAGCTCTTATGTCAAAGCACACAACACCCTTTCTTGTTTAATGAACAATATTTCCCGTCAAGTTGTATTGTGATAGCTTTCTTTTAGAAGTTTCCTACATTAGATTTTGGCAAGGTTATAACATTTTCCGATTCAATACAAACAACAGCTACCTCTTCATATTTAATTTCACAAGCGTTTTTTCGTTTAGCCCTGCTGTCGTTTTTAGATGTAACGTTGGTGTTGCATTTTACAGTCAGCTCATGCCAAAGACTTTTCAGGAAAATTTGTAGTTTTTTTAAATTACAAAGAAATTTTGGAGTGCCCAAGCAACTCTAAGTGATATACACAGAAGCAACATAAAGGAAAATTGATGTTTTTCGTACTGATTGAAATATGTTTTGTCAGTTAAAGGTGAATTTGCAAGAGCATGGAGTTAAAACAAAATAATTTTAATAAATATCACTTGTTTCGCTACTACTTTGTTCTATCTCCAATTGCAAACTTTCCCTGGAGGAGAGTGGGTACTAGCAAATTTGAAATAATTTTTGGTCAGGGGCTCCAAATACGATGTATTAAAAAAGCACCAAGTAATTTTCCATAGGAAGGATTCTTAAAGATTTTGTGTGGTCATGAAATTTAAAAGTTGATTTTCTCAGTTTAAAGAAATTGGAGATAGTACAAAATAATTCTCACCTAACGTGATATAAAAAATCGGACTGATGGTTTGAGCCTGATAGATATCGCTAATGAATTTGTAAATGGATTAGAGCACCGTGTAACAATATTCAGAAAGTTTGAAAGCATTGACACGAAAAGGTCTCAGACTCTCATGAAAAGCATATCAACTCAAGTATCTTATTTTTAGTTGGATTTGGTACACAAATATTGTCAAATAACTTTAAAACAATAGTTAAAACTTACCTTAGTAGAAAAACGTTATTTTCATTTTCTTATAAAATATGAAAAAAAATCTTTTATATTCGTAAAATGTCACCAGATGTTTTTAGTTACCTTAGAACTGAAGACACTAAGAATAAAATCACTGACTGCTTATATCACACCCTTTACCTTCTACCAGAGAGATAATTTTTGCCAAACAATAATGTAGGCTTTTTTCGAAATCCTAATTAAAGAAAGGCTTTTAAATTTCATTTTTTCAAAGGATTAATCAAGGAAAACCTTCTTCAAATATTTAATCACTTGCAAAACATTTAGTCACTATTCCCCGACAAGGTATTATGTGAAATCGCTCCACAGTTTTTTTTTTATAATGTGTTTTAGAGGTGATTTAAGAGACTTAAAAACGTAAAATTTTCTTCGTCGCCCAACCGGTGGGCGACATTATTCCACTACCTGATATATTGAACATTAGGCCGCAACACTTTCAAAATGCTTCCGCCGGGCCTGATATATTTGAAATCTTTTTCTTAAAAAATATTCGAAAATGAGATGAGACGAGAATTTTTGCTATGCTAAATAGTAAATAACACTGTCGAAAAAAGAATTTTGTTGGAAAACAGTTATTTCGATAAGGCAATCTCAATACCAGAACTGTTTTTGGAGAAATGTTTTATGTGTCAAATTTTTAACAGAATGATAGAAATGCATAGATTTATCTGTTTCTGGTGCTCTTTGCTTACATATCTGCCACCTGCTATTTTGTGTGATCAACGATAAGTCATTATGAAGATATTTTGCAACGTAGTTGTCTTGGTTTTTCAAATATCCCCCCATTGCAACTACCATGTCTAGTGTGTTAGGGTTATGTACAGTATGTTAGATAAAAATTGTATTTTTCATCAAAAGCTACCACGATTTTATAGCTAAAAACTTGCAAATGCAATTCTTTGATCATTTTGCGGTCACAAATGAACGACAGTATACTTTAAATCTTATTTTAATGTCACAATAACAATGGTAAATTTGCCAAGAAAGCTACTGCAACTGTAATCGATCGAATCATTTGCCATTAATAAACGTTCAACTAACTTTAGCTGATGTAGTATTATCTTTTCTAACATATGTTTCTACGTTGTGTTGAAACCCATTTGCTCATATTGATCTCATTTCTATTTTAGGGTGTGGTGAAAATATTTGGCTTTTGTAAGCACTGAATTCATTAAACTTGTTAGTAGCTGAAGGTAAAATGCCTCGCAACACTCTTTTGCATGTCTGCAAAAATCATAATTTTTATAGATTATGGAGTAAGCAACAGAGCGTGCATGCACTAAATTTTCTCCTTGTCAAATTTTATAGGGTGTTATGATATTATAAACAAGAGCCAGATGGCGCAAAACGGTAGCAGCAAAAGTACTTGCCACAAGAATACTTTTAAATTTGAAATTTTACTTAAAGTTCTTAAACGTTCTGTAAACGTTATTTCTTGAGATATCTTACTGGTGGAAAACAGGCATAAACGATATTATAATGTTTAAAATTACTAACTCGTGTAAATAGGGTCTAATCGCAACACACCAGCAATTTAATTTATTAGAAGACAAAAGAATTATACATGCATGAGCTGTTTATAACGTACGTTTTTTTATAAGAGCTTATGTAGAAAAAAAAAACGCGTTTCTTCGAAAAAAAAAATGTATGTTTTGAATTATAATTTTTTGAAACCGAAAATGAATTCAAACAGATAACTGCCTTTTTTTAACTCGATTTTTGAAACCTTGATGTTCAAAGACAGAACAGATAGCTAACAAACGTAGAAAGTAATAAGAAAGTCTGATCTGTGTTTTACTGACACGAAAAACATATCTATTTTCAAGTGCCAAAGTTCATTGATTCAGTACCATAAAAGTAACTAAAAGTCCCAGTTTTATGTAGACCTATTTGATTAATATCCATTCCTTCATCAATTAAGTGATAAAATATCAAAGAAAACGTATTTTAAATGTATGTGATTGAAAACCTTCGAAAATTCAAAAGGCTGCGTTCGTTCATTAGAATGTATATTGAGTTTTTAGTGGGGACTCGCATACTCTAAATCGTAGGCTAAAAACTGCCGTTTCGGCCGGAGTAGTAGTAGTAGTAGTAGTAGTAGTAGTAGTAGTAGTAGTAGTAGTAGTAGTAGTAGTAGTAGTAGTAGGAGTCCAAGGGTGTTTTAATACGGTATTTGCTTACGCTGCTACCGTAAAAAATAATTGAATGGAGATCTGTATACATAGTGAAAATATTATTCAAATCTACGCTCTTTTGTTTCATTTAACAAAAGATTTTGAAGTTCGAAATGTGTTTTAAAAAGCAACTAGAAGTCTCATGGCTTGAATAATTTCCTCTTCAGTCATAAAAGAAACTACTCCACGCTAATGTTCAAGATATCTGAATGAATTTATCCATTCTTTTCTTGTTTGAAATGACTATACAGAATAGGTCCAACAATTTGCAAAATATGAATTAATGTTTATCTGAAGCTGGAAAGGAGATTTGGGAGAAGTGAACCAAAATCACTTGAAAAAAGAGGTTACGGATTGACGACTTTCACAACTGCATGTCTCGACACTATTAAAATCTATTACAACCAAATGATTTTACCTAGCTCTAACTTATGTAGAAATAAAGTCTTTTCATTTTGAATTATTTCTTAGCGTTGAAAGCGAGTTTGATGTCTGAGGATGGTTATCTAGATGAACAGTTAAAGTACTTCTGCACTTTCAGTAGGTTGAACCTGTTCTTTAATAGTTCCAAGGCTTCGTTTTAAAAAACAACATTGACAATAACTCTATCAGAACTAGTGACGCTACAAGGACCGCGGAGTAGGGTGGCTAAGAGGACTATAGCCCTATAATTTTTTGTTACAGTTTTAGCCAGTCTAGTCCAATAAAATTCGTAAAACTTTCTGGGGCCTAATTAGTCGTCCTTAATCCCGTGCTTCACTTGCAGCGACAGTCAAACAAGAAGAATCTTGATTTTGCGATTGAAATGTACAAGAAAATACCAGGGAAGGAAATTTTAGTGAGCCATTTACTAACAGAACTGTATAAACTTGGTAGCAGTTTTCTAAGATACGAGAATATGGTTTGAATGTTTCTGCGCAATTAATTAGCCATCCATTAAAATTCATCCAAAGGTGGAAGAATTGTTGATAGATGGCAAATAAAGCAAAACATTTTCAAATATTTTTTGTTTCATATGCTTTCTAATAAACGCTTTTTTGATGCATCATTTAGTAAAAGGTGGCGTTAATTAGAGGGCGGTGTTTATTACAGATGGTTGGCTATAAGTGCGTCTATAATAGCGGACGGCGTTTATCAGAGGGCGGTGTTTATTAGAAGAAATACGATAATAAAAGACATTGATAGCAGCAGATTGCAGCTGATGCTATTACTAAATGGTACCACTGTAATATTGAAATAATTTTTTAACTTGTCAGATCGTCCTTATTCCTACTTAAATAATGATAAAATTCGTGTCATTTCATAAAGTTGTAACTTTTAACATAAACGCATGGAACCGAAGGAGCTGTCTTATGGTCTAGCTATGATAAACGAATTTCCTTAAGGGGGTTTATACCTAAAGATTCTTGAAAGCTTCTTTTTTAAAACAGGTATTTTAATGCTTGAAATTCAAATTGTACGTAATTGTAAGTTTCAGTGTCTCAACTCATCAATTATTCACGACCTTGTTGACTTTTTTATGTAAAATTTAAATTCAAATCATTGAAACAGCTGTCAAGAATCGTTACGTGTAAACCCCCGTTTACGACAAAAGTATTGAGTTTTAGTGTTATGGACCATGGACGGGGTGTCATTGAAATCAAATGTCCAGCTTCAATTAATAATGAAAAACCAACTTCAGAGAATTATAACCATCTGAAGAAAAACGCAAGAAGAGATGATTCCCTAGACAGAAATAGTGAATATTTTTCCAAATCCAACGTCAAATGGCTATTTGAAAAGTTGAATATGCAGACTTTTTCGTTTTTACAAAAAGAATTTCCATTGACAAGATATTGGGAAAATCTTTTAACAAATTTGGACAAGTTTTGAAAGAAATTTGTAGCGCCTGAAATCATTTTCAAAAATATTTTGAAAGCAAAAGAACTTGATTGGACTAAATTGACGCATATTAAAATACCTGACCAGTTAAAACTTGATGACAAAGAAAACGAAGTTAACAAAGAAGGAATTATGCAAATCCTGACAAAAGATAGAATTGATGTCATGGTTTTAAAAAACGATTGTAATGTGTAAGTGTGAAGCTTCTGGTTATATTATTCATTATTAAAAATAATGAACTGTTATAAGTAGAGCTGCAGGCTGCACTGTGCTGATGTCAGCAGTAGAAATCTCTCATTAGAACAATAGAAAATAGGTCTGGAACTAGCGACAGAGTTTCAGTCTAAATCAAAATGGCGAATAAGCGTGGTAAACATAAAGTTTGTGATCGGGTATCGCAAAGAAGCGGAGGTTTTACTTCAAAAGTTCAATATTATGATATTGAGATCGAGTTCTGAAATCCCTGAACGTCGTCACATTTGTAGAAAGTATAGGCAGATGTATTATTCGCTTTTTGCAGTTCTGTTTGCTTTAACAAATTTTGCCTATACTGTGTCAAAATTTTTCGGAAAAAGACGTATAAAACGCTAATTCAGACGACATTTGAAAAACATTTTATAAGGTACGTCAAAGAAGTCTTTAAGACGTTTTGTGAAATATGTTTATAAAAAGACCTCTTCAGGAAGTCTTTGAGATGTACTATGAAAGACGTTTTTTAGAAAACTTCTTCACTCGTCTTAAAGACTTCCGTACCAGTTTGAGACGTTCTAAAAACATCTTGTGTTTACTGGGTAGTGGGTTCATGAAGAAGCACTTGCAACTTGGTCTATGGAAATTGTTCCGTTTTCAATACTTCAAAGAAAAATAATGTAATTGCGAAATTAAATTCTTTTGGAATCATAGCAAGAAAAACTACATCATTTCGGGAAAGGTATTTTGACAGTCATTTTTGTCTTTGGGCTATTCATAGAAATATTTTCCTTAACATTTTCGAGGCTTTCAAAATTTATTTCATGGCATTATTTCAAGAAAGGTGCTTCAGCAACTACTTTTCAGTGTTCGAGCTATCCAAAAACAATTCTACCATTTTCCGAAACTTCGAAAATTTATAACGGCTTGACCTTTGATTTTGAATTTTCCAGCCCAACAAATTAAAACTTACACATTCATTGTAATGTAATTCAAGACTAGCAGCTGAAAATATTTGAATACGAATTGAATACGTTTCTGGAATACGTTGTTTCTGATTTTAAAAGCTTTCTACTGTTTTCAAGTAAAAAAGATTGAAATAATCATTTTCATATAAAAAGGAAAAAAAGAAGTCCAATCCACCTGAAATATCAATTGTTGCCACCTGCGGAAAATATATAATAACCAATTATAAGAAACAAACAATATAGACAAATAAATTAGATATTTGTAGTGGCCAAGAAATTACATCGTTCAAAATACTATGGAGGCGCAAAATGGATTGGATGAGTTTCATCTGTTTATCATAGTGCTAGTGATCTCAATATGTGCATCGATTCTTGAACTAATTTGCATCGCGGCATTGGTGAATGCAAAGGCACGAAGAAACAGTCAGCGGAGTATTCTAATCAGCGTATCATGCAGTAATGTATTATACGCTGTGAATTTTTGGGCAAATTCTGTATATCTTAAACTAAATGATCGACCTGTGGAAGTATTATCCATTCATGATGTTTCAAGAGTATTTAACTGCAACTTTGGGTTTCTTTACTTATTTTCAGTAAGCCTTCTTGTCATCGATCGATATTTGATTTTCAAATTGAATATACATTACCCATCATCGTGGATTAAAAGAAAGAAAACAAAAATTGTGATTGTAACATGGGGTATTCTATCAGGAAGTACAATTTTGATTTTGGTGTCTTTTGCAATTTATCCATCATTTAGAGATCAAATTTTGAAAGTTCTTGACACGCTCTTTATTCTCGTTGTTGTGGTGCTCTTCTTTCTA
The DNA here is from genome assembly GCA_027922465.2 of Turritopsis dohrnii. Lineage (NCBI taxonomy): Eukaryota > Metazoa > Cnidaria > Hydrozoa > Anthoathecata > Oceaniidae > Turritopsis > Turritopsis dohrnii. The sequence continues at coordinate 353,861 of BQMF02000244.1, read as the reverse complement.
TTCATCATAACTAACTTACTAATTCTTCTCAAACTTAAAAGACACAACCAACATCATCCAGAAAACAATACCCTGAAAAGTTTATTACCAGCACTGGTTGTTGGTAATTATATGATTTGGTATGGTATACCCAACGGTTTGATTATGCTTCTCGGCTTGTTGGGTTGGCTGTCTTTGGAAAAATTCAAGCCAATCATTGATTACATGACCATAGGTTTATTTGCTAATAAATTATGCGATGGAATCATTTTTATTGCCACTATAAAAGAAATCAACATGGTCATTTGTGAACGTTTTACGAATGAGAGGTCAGCATCAAGTATACGACATTAACATACATGCAAATGATGTCTGTTAAAGGATGCTTTTATCAAAGTAACTAGCCGGAAACTTTACGGTATAATGTTGAAGGTTTCCAGCGTATTCGTGAATGGGTGCAAAAATGGGTTAATAAAACCCCATTGGGAAATGGAAAACTAATAGAAAGTTGAAATTGTATTTTATAGAAAAAGTCAATGATGTACTATTGAGATGTAAGGACATTTGTGGAAATACTGTTGGAAAAAACGAATTAAAACAAATCTGCAACCTCATTCCGAGGACTGTTTTCGGAAGAATGTTTTATGTGTGAACTTTTCAACGAAATAAAAGAAATGTATTGTTGCTATGTTTGTTAGTGCTGTTTGTTTGTTTGTTTGTTTGCATTTACGTTTTTTCTAGCACTCTCACCATTCAACTACTTTCTCTAATATGTTTAACCTTATAGCCTATATAGAATGTTGCCTGTATATTGTAGTTTTCGTCAGAAGCCTTCAGGATTTTATTGATAATGATTTTTTATACGTCAATTCATTCCCAGTTGGAAAAGCCGTCAAAATGTCACTGCAATGAAGAGCATTTTATTGAAATAGTATGGATATCTATGTGGAAATGCACTCCTTTGCAGCGATTTTTAATCAGATTTGTGAACTGGGTTGATTGTTTAACAGTCCCAAATAACGATAGTATACGTTAATTCTATTTTAAACGCCACAATGATGGCTAAGAAATCAATCGCAGTGTTGCGGAAAATTTACTTCAACTATGATTGTTCAGATAATTTGATTTTGATAAACGTTTAACTAACGGTATCTCAAGTAACGAGTGTCACTGTCTTTCCTATCACATATTTGTATATGTTGACCTCATTTCTATGTTAGTAATTACTTTAAGTTGTTGTACGACTATTTTCCACTTGTAAACATTGAATCCATTCAATAATTACCATGGAAAATTATCATACATCAAAATGAGATCTGTAAAAATAAAGACGATTTAAATATGGATTCAGGAGTAGTGCATTAAACCATTACAACTTCTATTCAAAGAAAGATTGCCTCAGTTAGTGTAGATTTTAAAGGCAGTTGCGAAACTCCTTTAATTACTGTTAAAAATAGCTTTCATTGATTTATCTGATCGCAGTAATAAGCCAGAAATTAACTTCAAGGTTTTAAGGCGAATATCCACTTTAGATAATTGTCCGCATACTGGACCGGATGGGTTCGCTAAACAATAAACCAAGTAGATTTTCGGCAACACTGCGATTGAAAACATTACGTATTATTTTCACGTGCTCTATTGCTTTACGAACCGATCCGGTCCGGTCCTTGGATAATTATCCAAAGTGGACATTCTCCTTAACATTTATTTTTTTTAGCTATTATTAGATTTCTGCATAAACAAGAAATTTATTAAAACCGCCCGTGTTCTTGGTTCATTTTATTTTTCTTACTGTCCAAACCTAGCGTGATTACTATACGTCTGCGGCCCTGTTTATGTCTAGTGTATGGCACCTCGTTAAAATGTCAATTCCCATGGAAGAAAATGGCGTACATCCGTTCTTACTTCATAATCGCATTATTATCACAAAATATCTCTTGAATCGTTGTGAGACGAATCATAAAAATTTCCAGAAACATTTGAAAGTTTTATAATAATGATTTTATGTTATTTAAGTACGAAGTATGAACAAAAAATGCAGAAATCTTTGTGCCTGTTAAGGCTCTTGTTAAATTTTGATTAAAGCGTGATCTTTTATAGTCTCAAGCGTGAAACTTTGGAAATTGAATGAAAAGATATTCTTCTTCATTTTCAGGTATCGTCAGGCGTCTTTCTAAGTTCCGAAATTTTTGTGAAAATTACACTTAATCTATTACTTATTTATTTATTAGTTTAATTATTTATTTGTTTATTTGGTATTGTTTCACGTGACTGGCCACACTCAGTTGCTATTGCATCTGTTTTCCAGGTGCGGCCACGGCTTAGGTTGGAGGCTACTACATACCTCATTGAAATTTAAAGGCCATTTAACATTTTGTAAACAGTGGAGCAGTAGCTTCGAAACTGAAACATTTGTATAGCTATACAATTCGACATAGCCATACAAAAATTCGAGAGACAAAATATTGGACTATACAGGGAAGATTGTCTAACTGTATTTAAAAATACGAACGGTACGGAGAACAAGAAAATTAAAAAGGAATTCCAAAAATGTTTCAAGAAAAACAATTGAGAAATAGTTGTTAAATGTAATATAAAAAAAGTTAAATACTTAGATGTAATGCTAGATCACGAATCAAGAACATATAGACCGTACCATAAACAAGACAATGAAACAAACTACGTCCATATTGAGTCAAACCACACACTGAATATTTTAAAACAAATCTCATTGTCAATACAAACCCGTTTATTCATCTATCATCCGACGAACACATCAAACATTGTTTATGAAGCAACCAAAAAATCTGATTTGCCCAATTACAAAGAAAAGAAATATATTGGACTTTGCGAAACATCGTTATTAAGAAAAGGTTTACCGTCATTTCTCTAATTTAATGGGTTTTCTAATCCATGCGGATAAATCATTTCGACCAAATTCGATGAATTTATTTCCTCTTATTATGCGGACAGTGTTTTACCTATTTCAGATTTTCTTCTAATTTAATACGGAAAACGTCATATGCTTCTCCAATTATGGTGCGGACAAACAAAGTATTTTGAAAATTCTGTTTATAGACGTCTTTCTTAGCAATTTCAAAAAAGCTAAATAAAAATTACAAATTAAAAGGCTCGTTTTTATTCTCTCCAACCTCGTCCTCTAGCAAGGATTTTGCATTCACCATACACTTTTCATAAAAGAGGCCCTCATAGGGCCTGTGGTGGCAATGCCACACACATTGAAGGAGTTCTTTACCATTTCTTTATCGTTGGATAAAGTTTTGTGTGTCTTTTCCACCCACTTTACAATACTCTGCCTGGTAGGTAGTGGAAGCTTGTAATCACTTGTTGCAGGTATTTCCTCGATCGCTTTGACAACATGTTTGACTCAACATTTTCGAAGAATAGCCTTGAAAGGCTTATTGACGCTCACATTCATAGATCGACATTTGGAAGTACAACCGGCTGGTATCATAAGCACATCCATTTATTCTGGAGTAACTTGTCATCGACATCATTCATCTTGTGTGCCGAAAACGCGTCATACGTCAAGAAAGAGTTGCCGAATTCGATTTCCTGCGAGACTTTCTTCATGTATTTGCTGTAGCTTTCATCTAACCAAACGTCCATCAAGCCTTCCTCCATTCACGCTTTCGCTTAGGTCAAACTCTTCCGATATACGCAATTTTTCAATTGTTTTTCCGTCTTTCCTTTGAAAATCAGCAAGGGTGGAATCTTGGTCCTATCGGCAGCAGCTGAAAGGACTACAGTTACATGTTTTTTCTCGCTCCCAGATGTCCTTACAACACATTCTCTAGTACCAGTTTTGCAGATATTTTTTGCTGGAATCATAACGAAAAAGGCCGGTGTCTCATCCATATTTGCAACAAGTGAACACAGATATTTCCCAATTCTTATATAGCGTCTGCATAAAACTTTGTGATTGACGCTTCCAATTGTTGAGGGAGCTTTTGGCTAACTGATGTTCTACTGCAAAGGCATAAACGATTTTTCAACCTAACCACGGCTTGCATTGAATGTTGGGTTGTGATGACGAACAACACTTTTGGCCTTTCCTTGTAAAGCAAGAACAGACACTGGAACGTGTAAGTCTGTTAGCTAAAAAATCCAACAAACAAGATCGTTTTCAACTTCCAAAGGGTATGTTAGTGGTCTGCCAGCACCTGAAACCTTTATCAGTCAATTTAACTTTTCTTGTTGGGGTTTTTACAATGTTTCGGAGAGTCGATTCGTTTTCATTAAAAACTTTGGTAGTCGTCGCATAGTTCTGCGTAAGTAAGTAGTGCTCTCGCATTTCCATCTTTGTCTTTTCATTAAAATACTTACGGGTTGAGTGTTCAATTCCGTTGACATTGATTTATTCTGGGTGTAAGTAGAACTTACTGATTATCGAATCGAAATCCAGAACATTTTGTATAAGGGAGAGAAGCACAGAAATCTAGACTTTTGCTTCTTCGTAATGGCGAGCTTTGTAGACTACAAATTCCTTTTTTAAGTATCAATATTTTTTTAATTGGTATTATGACATTTCATAAGACATTAAGACATTATTTTTGTATACAATTGCTAATTTGCATTATTTATATGTGAAAATTAGAGAAAAATCACTCCTTTGTTTACAATTACTTCTTACCAATTCTTACCTCATTAACCCAAACCCTATACAAAAGAATAACAACAAATTTCGGAGCATTTTGGTATATTCTGGTAACAGCATATCGCGCGGCAGAGCCGTACATAGAAGTCCAGATTAGTGTGTACAAAGCAAAAACCTTCCATGTCGGGACTACATCGAACAAAGGTAACTGATAGAATCTGGGCTAATAAACCCTGGACTCTGATATTGCCAAAGAAGAGTCACAGAGAAAAACCGTGATTCTATAGATAACTTTGATTAAATGAAGACCGGCTCAAACTTACTCCACCTCAACATCGATTTTCTTCCTCTCCCCGATGGATGTCCGATAGACCAATTCGATGTGACAAGATGTGATGTGACAAAGAATAACATAATGAGCTAAATTTACAGAACACTTGCCGCATACGATATGACAAAACCGAGAACGATACTACATCGTTCCTCCCTTTTATACGCATGCTAGGCGCATGCGCTAACATATATAGCAAACTAGATATCGTCCAGAACTGTGAAAGAAACTGCATTTCCGCCTTATCTGTGAACCGGCGGAAATATCGCTTTTATCGGGTCGTCACATGTAATCACAGCATGAGAAGCAAATACCGCTCATCGTCATACTAAAACTTAAACTGGTCTAATATTCGAGACAAGACGTTATCCTCAGTAATTATAATTTTCTGTAAATTTCTAACTTTACGCAGCTCTAATATATCCACAAAATTTTTATTTCAGATAAGGAATTTCCAAAAAACTTTTTGGAGTGTGTGATAACCAAAATAATGTGAGTGTCATACATTTAAAGAGTGTGAGTTGACATATTTGCATTAAGAGTCATTATTTCATTTTTGTTTATATATCTTTTTATGTTTAGAAATGTCACAAAGCTATCACATTTAGTGTACGTCTTGTAAACAGTCATTTTGTTCAAGATATTTGCCAAGGCATGTTTGCTCAGCACGTTTATTTGTGTGCGGCCAGTTATTATGCGCATGTGCAAACATTTCTCTGAAAATGCCGTTAAAAAGTGGACTGGAAGAGAGATTGCTTTTATTTGTTTTTCTGAATGATTATGTAATAAAAAGCATATTTATTACGGCCAAAGACCGCTGACCGAATGTCATGGCAGACACAAGTCATTACTTTTACTTTTAAAATCATCTATATATTAATAGCCGATTCTCTGTCTGTTTGTTTGTTTGTTTGAATGCCACGCAAAATGGTAGATTTAGTTGTGAGAGAATTATTTCGTTTTTTGTGTGCAAAGTCAGTGCGAAACAAATACATTGCAACTCCAATCGAACTTTTTTGGCTGTTGAACGTATAGGGATAACGTTTTGTTTTATTATTATCGTCAATTTTATATTCAAAGGACCACCGTTGACTTGGCTTTGAAAACAATACATAAACCAAATACAAAGAAACTGATTAAACATTTTGGACAAAAAGCAGCAGTGGCATAGCATGGCAGCATGTTCGGTTTGCCAGTGTATCCTAACGCTTGCCTGGCTGTCTGAGACGGGTGAACCTTTTTTTCGAGCAATCAAAATGTTTAAAAACCGAAGCTTTCCTTCCCCGACAGGTGAAAATGGTGTGTCATGAAACAAAATGTTTTTTGCTTTTCTTTTAATAATTTAATTTTTTTAATTGTTATGCGCTTCTGATCGAACGTGTTTTTTATTCACTTAATTCATTTAATTCATTCAGCATGTGTAAACTTTTTAAGAAGAGAAACCATTTTCCCCCTGTTTGATAGCACCCATGTTAGAGCGCGTAAACTTTTTTATAACAAATCCTAATAAAAAGTTGAAGTTTTTTCTCCCTACGTTTGAGTGAATTGTTTTACTGATCAACGATTGGTTTTAAAAAATAAATAAGTAACACATCATGAAAAACATTAAAAATAGTTGATGTAACACTGACTGCACAACGGAGGTTGTGACTTCGAATCTGCTTCTGGCTGAACACAAGCTGTACGAGCCGTTTGTAAGGAAATTTGACGTTTATTGATACAGAGCAGGTTGACATGGGCGGCGAGCGACGCCGCCTTGGCGGCTAGTCTATATATTAATAGCCGATTCTCTGTCTGTCTGTTTGTCTGTCTGTCTGTTTGTTTGTTTGTCTGTCACGCAAAATGGTAGATTGAATTGTCAGAGTGATTATTTAATTTTATTTTGTGCGACGTCAGTGTGAAATCATTGTATTGAGACCCAATAGAACGCGACGTTTAGGGAAAATTATCTCGGTAACCAATGGGGATAATTTTTTTTTTCACATCCGTCAAAATAATTACAAAGGTTTCCGATTATGGTATTACAAATAATGATAATAATAATAATAATAAATCGATCAATCGGCGCGAGGGATTGATTCGGCAGTGATCAGATTTACATCATCACTCTGTGCAAAGATCTTCTTTACTGATCGGGAACCGCGTAAACATAGGAGCTGGCTTCTAAGCAGGCTGAAACTTATTCTTGTAAGGAGCCAATTTTTCACTATTCTGGGATTGTTATCTCTTCTTTCAGCTATCATTTCGGCTAGTCAATTGTAGAATGTGACACACTCCTTCGCCATGCCGCCAAAGCACGTAAAAAGAAGGGGTGTGAAGCTGCCATGATCGATGCCGTCTGTTGTAAGCTCGTTTCTTCACTTTTTCATTTGAACGATGCGAAGCTTCGAGTGTCTGAGTGAGGTACGATTTAGCAGTAGGGTTGAAAACCTTAACATCTAAGTACGCTACTTGTCCCTTCACCCAGAACCCTCTGGCAGCAACATCAACTCTCGCCTCATCACTCTTTATGGCTGAGGCTGGCAATTCTTCTCCTGTGATCTTCTGCAGGATTAGTTCGACTGCTACGTCTTTACAGCATTCAGACAACATTTCGGCAGGGACATCGCGTATTTCATTGTGTCTTATGGCGATGAAACCACCCTTCGGATACGAAAGAGCGTGATCTACACTGAATTTTGCGCCACAGACACAATGTGGAGGTAGTCGCTTCAAAGGTATGTCGTACCTGATGCACAGGCCGTCCCAGAATGATTGCCAGTCAAGCAGGAATCCGTATTGTTTTATCGGTAGCGTTGTGAGCCAATTCGAGGCCCCCTTTTCCATGTTAGCTTCCAGACACATCGCTGCAATCGTGTCGAAAATCGTTACTTTAAAAGCAGGTAGTTTCTCTACATTATGCTTTCTCTTTTCGTCGTTCAGCTTGCGAATCTCTTTAGCTTGCGACGTTTCAACGGTCTCGTCATAAATGCTGCATTGGAGTTTCACCTTCTTCACCATGTCTGTGGTTGCGCCTCTTGAGTTTCTATATTCATGTGAACTGCGCTCAACCGGGTTTTGTATTGCTAGGCCTCCTAATTTGACTGGCAGTGTAAATAAAAGCCTTTCATCATCGTTGCATACGTAGCCGTTCAGGAGAGCAGGAAGAAGAGTGTTACGGATGGCCAGTTCCAACGGTTCGAACTCATGTTCGATATCAGGGATTGTTCGCATCATATAAGTAAACTTTTTAAGAAGAGAAACCATTTTCGCCCTGTTTGATAGCACCCATGTTAGAGCGCGTAACTTTTTTAAAACAAAAGTTAATAAAAAGTTGAAGTTTTTTCTTCCTACGTTTTGAGTGTATTGTTGTACTGATCAAAGATTGGTTTTAAAAAATAAATAAGTAACACCTAATGAAAAACCTGAAAAATAGTTACTGTGACACTGATGTAACACTGACTGCACACCAGAGGTTGTGACCTCGAATCTTTTCCAAGTCGTATGAGCCGTTTATAAGGATATTTGACGTTTATTGATACAATGATGCAGAGCAGGTAGACATGGGCGGCGAGCGACGCCGCCTTGGCGGCTAGTCTATATATTAATAGCCGATTCTCCGTCTGTCACGCAAAATGGTAGATTCAGTTATGAGAGTAATTATTTCATTTTATTTTGTTCGACGTCAGTGTGAAACCATTCCATTGAGACCCAAATAGAACGCGACGTCTAGGGAAAATTATTTGGGTAACCAATAGGGATAACTAACGTTTTTTGGGGTCCGCGATACAGGTCATGGGGTTACGAAAAAATTTAATCCAAATTTTTTTTGGGACGGGTCTGTGACGTCATCAAAATCTATGATCGACGATATCTCTGTAACGATGCGTCATAGACATATGATCCTATACATTTTCTTGCTCAGAATTGCGAGCTCTACAAGATGGTAACACTTTCTATTGGCAATTCCTTAATTTCGTTTTTCGTGAACTCTTTGGGAGGTGACACAATGCAGGCTGAACCTGGGTGGCAAGCGACTTCGCTTTGGCGGCGGCTAGTATCTATATATTTATAGCCAATTCTTCGTCCATTTGTCCGTTTGTCTGTCGCGCAAAATGGTAGATTGAGTTGTAAGAGTGATTATTTTATTTTATTTTGTGCGATGTTAGTGTGAAACCATTGTATTGAGGCCCTAATCAAATGCAACGTTTAGGGAAAATTTTCTCGGTAACCAATAGAAATAACTGAGGTTTTTTGGGGTCCACGATATTGGCCATGGGGTGGCGAAAAAATTTGGGCAAAATGTTTGGGGACGGAGCTCTATGACGTCATCAAAACTTTTGATCGACGATATCTCTGTAACGGTTCGTCATAGACATATGATCCTAAACATTTTCTTGCTCAGAATTTCGTGCTCCACAAAATGGTAACAGCAATTCCTGAATTTTATTTTTCGTGAACTCTTTGGGAGGTGACACAACGCAGGGTGAACCTGGATGGCAAGCGACGCTGCCTTGGTGGCTAGTTTTCTTAATTTCTGCTTACCTGGAGAAGAGTACAGGATCAGCAAAGCGAGCTCTGTACAAACTGCATTTCCCAGAGGGTATACTGACTAATTGCTGAAATATATCACAAAAAACATTTTTCAGAGGGTTTGTTAAATATGTATTGGTTTTATTAAGGTATATGAAGTAGATGGTGCATAATTTGATATGGTGTCAGTTTTTTATGGGTATTTGTTTTGGTTCAAAGTAGGTTATCAGATAAAGCTCCAAAAACCTTCATTCAGGAACACTTTACTTCAAGAAAGACTTTGAATGTGAAATTGTTTGAACTACTAATAAGCTATGTACAATGATTAATGTATTTTCTGTACATTTGCATTTCCTTTTGTCTGCTGTGGTGTCATTCTTTGAAATGCACCTTCATAAAATCAAGTAATCTTTCTGGCCACTAGGCATTCTTCCATACACAGATTGTGAGTACGTAAATTCTAGTTGGATACTTTCACCCCTTCTTCACTGTACAATCCTAATCCCATTTTCCTTTCTTGTATAAAGAGGATGATCTATTAGAACGTGCAACGTTGGGGTGATAATTTATGTGGTAGTTGGTGAGCTTGATCAAAAGTGTTATGTCTTAAATTGCAGAATCCAGAAAATACATTTGAATTTTAGGTGTATAACTATTCTGTCAGCTCTTTCAATAATGTTTTTATTACTTGAATAAGAATCAGTTTTTTAAAAAAAGGCAAGCAAAACTATATATATGTATGTACTTGCCCAGCGGGTACAAGACGTCTTTGAGACGTCTTATTTTAATCGTAAAATGGTCGTTTGCTTTCCAGATCATTTTGGGACGTCGCAGGGACGTCTGAAACGAGACGTTGCAATTGGGATCCTTTTACGACGTTTTTGGGACGTCTTTATACGGATTGAATAACGACCTTCGAAACAATTGTAAATTTAAGATCATTTTGCGACGTCGTTGAGACGTCTGAAACGGGACGTCACAATTGGGATCCTTTTACGACGTTTTTAGGACGTCCTTATACGGATTGAATAACGACCTTCAAAACAATTATAAACTTAAGATCATTTTGGGACGTCGTAGGGACGTCTGAAACGGGACGTCGCAATTGGGATCCTTTTACGACGTTTTTGGGGCGTCTTTATACGGATTGAATAACGACCTTCGAAACAATTATAAACTTAAGATCATTTTGGGACGTCGGTAGGGACGTCTGAAACAGGACGTCGCAATTGGATCCTTTTACGACGTTTTTGGGACGTCTCTGTGCAGATTCAATAACGATCTTCGAAACAATTATAAGCTTTCAAAAGCAATCAGTCTGTATAGAATGACTTATTGTAAATGTTTTTAAACGTCTTGACAACAAGCAGCGCTGGCATAACGGTTACGAGTTCGGCTGGCACACCAGAGGTTCCAGGTTCGGGTCCGCCTGTGGCCTATTACACTTTTTGAAAGAGTAAATTTCATAATCCTGCGACGTCGTTACGATTGGGACGTCTTTTGAGATTGGGACGATTGGGACGTCTTTTGAGATTCCCACTTCGCGACCATTTTGCGACGTCTTAGGGACGTCTTGAAAAGACGTCTTTATGACGTTTTTACGACGTCTTTGTGCCCGCTGGGTGATAAAGCTCGTAATAGTACCTGGGTAATAGTACCGGGTTGTTAATAACGGAGATAACAAAAGTACTACGGAGATTACAAATTATAAAATAGCAAGATCCACCAAAAATCAGTGAATTGAATAAAATTTATTGAATGAAAGATTTAGAGTCAAAACATATACAAACATAAAATGTATGGTTGGCAAAATTTCAGATTTCAAGCTGTGCTTTAAAATCCTTGTTGTTCACTTCACTAAAACAACACAAAAGTCAACCTCGTTCCCAGGGCTTCTTCGAAACGGTCTTTTTTTTTTCAATGCAAATTGAATTCTTGAAAACAATCGCCTGACATCTTCCATTATAACTCGCCGTTTGTTTTTGAAGCACGGAGCCCCTAAAAAGACCGCTGAGTGAAAATATCACCCGTATTTTTGGGTGATTTTTTATCGGCCTGTGCCAGGGCTTTCTTTCGTTTCAAAGAAGCCCTGGGAACGAGGTTGCACAAAAGTAATATAAAAAATGTTTAATTAATTTTAGCATACGTACTTTTTAAATAACATAATATAATATAATAATAAATCAAAAAAGAGATACGAAAAAACATTCTGTCTCCCACTTACAGTACCATGCTTTGAAACGAGAAAAAAGCTAAGTCAGCTAATAATTCTATTCCACCGTTTAACGTCAACACGAAAGTTGGAGGATGAAGATGATGATGATGATGATGATGATGATGATGATGAACAAAATCGGAAATTGACATTCGCCTATCTCGTGAAACTACTATGCCTCCTCGCTCGCTTACGCTCGCTGCTTGGGCAATTATCTTCGTGTTATTATCCCCACAATAACTTGCTGCCGTGTGATACAAAAACAAAATTAAAACGAAAGTTGGAAGTTTGAGCCTGTAGGTTGTGTTATCTGCAATTTATATCATACTGTGGATGTAAGAACTTTTTTAGCAAGTAAAATCTTCGCTAACTAGCCATAATGTTTAATAACAACGTGTGGCTTTAAAAAAAACCGTTTTTAAGGAGAATTCTTTTGTCACTTATCGTTTAAACCTCTTCCTGCAAGGTACAAGCTCATCACTGAATTCAACCACAGCATTCTCAGCTACGTTTCCATGCACAATTGGTTTGAAGATCTTCTGTTTCGAATGGTGTTATCGTTGTGACCAAAATCACGCATTGATGGGTTGTCTTTGCGTGCTCCCATCGACCTTTGACGACCAATTTAATTTTCTAAAGTAACTTGACACAAACATTCAGTAAGCACATAAGGAACATTTTGGTTCAGTATATACTGATCTCGATAACAGAATTGTCTGTAATCTTAATACCTTTGTATGTTTGCCATGATATAAACATATTTGATTTTTCTTGTTTAGCAAAATTACCTGGTCGATCTTCCATGGATTGTTGCCAATCTTCAAAATACTGCAAAAAAACTTGACGTAACCAGACAAAACGTGCATCATCGACTGACGTGAAAGGAAGAAGAAATGGCTTTAATTTTTTCTGGACTTCTTATGTTATTCCGAATGTTAAGGATATCAAAAAAACCATCCATCATGTAACAAAATTTGGCAGCACCAGCAGTTCCAGCTGGTACATATTCGGTTAATGCAATGGTGATGGCGGAGCTTAAAACTTGGGCTTCAAATTTAACATTCATGATTGAAAATGATAATAATTTCATGTGATCGACTGATAATTTCGGAAAAAGTTTTAAGCCACTTCTTTGATCATCCTCAACCATGTCAGCAATGTGATTCCAAAGTATAAACATACCGTCATTCCACATGAAGCGTGTACCCCTACCACCATGAGAGTTTGCGAAACAATTCCGGGAGGTATTGATCAAGTGAGGAGGATCAGATACAAAGTAAATAAAACGTTTTTCACGACTAAATAAATTGCGAGTTCTGTAGGTCACATCAACATCTGGGTTTAAATCATCAGCTTTTGTTAGGAGAGAACGCATAGGAAATAGCCTTCCATGCTCCATCGCAAGTTGCAGCAATTACTTTCAGTTGGCATAGTAATTCACATATGCTGACAGCCTTCCAAAAAAATTGGGAACATATGACTAGCTGTGGCACCATTTGTCGTAAAATTTGCTAAGCTAAACTTAAATGGATTCACGATACTTCAAATGAGAAATACCAGAACATGAGAAGCTAATGCATCCACTTTATCCAGAGTAGCATAATTTAGATTGATGTTACCAAGATCTATAAAGCCTATGAGTTCTCCATTGTGTTTATCCCAGGCAAGGTTATGCTGGATTTTCATCTCGCGAAACAGGAGAACTACAAACTTTTCTATGTCACTTAATTCCGTCACTTTGTTTTTTTATTCAAGGACGACGTCTTTGTTAAATCCTCGTTGCGTATGTATATAATTTTTATAATCTCTTAAGTGACGTCGACTAGGCAAGACAACGAACCCAGTTCCAGATTTCCCGTCATAACGTATATCATCGTAAGCGGCTGGTGGTTTCGATCCCAACGATAAACAATATCTTATTATCATCGAGTGGTTAACGTTCTCCAGATTTTGAGTAGGAGAGATATGTTTGTTGCTCTTCCCAAAGTAACTGTAGACTATATTACCAACGGTGGTAACGGTATTTTTGTCAGCAGGGATTTTGATTTTCGCAGCCAATCAAAATGGTGAAAAAATAATTTCTTACATTTTGATCGGCTTAAAAAAACGTTTACTTACTTACATGAATTAATTTGAAATGGGATAATGATCTAAAATACCGACCCATGGCTCATGGTCTAACTACCAATATATGACCATGATTAAAAAGATTTTGGCCATAAAATTAAATCACTCTCTAATTTAAATGTACAGATTATTATTAAACAAATATTTAGCCGAGCTTTCATTTAAAGAAAACAATAGAGCCTTCTTACCACCAAATTCATTATCAACACTCCATCAAAAGGTCATTATTGTTGTAAATCTCAGTCTGAGACTAAAGTCAATTATACGCACATGTTACAAAAAGCGGCTCATGGTTTATAAAAACATTTGATAATTGTAAATATCAAAGTTGTACTTTTTGATTACTTTTTGCGAACGCTTCTCTGGAAAATTTTACTCTTGAAATCTTTATAGGATATAAAGTACTAATTCTTTCAAAGATAGTTGTTGACAATGAAAATTCTGCGGAATCTAATTAGAGAGCCTACCCAGTAAGCTGACAGATGTATTGTGAACGTTGTTTCGACGTCGTATTCAGTCATCGCTTGACGATGTCAAAAAGGTGTCCGTTTTTTATTTATTACTTATGACTTTACATGGCTGACCATACTTGGTTGCTATTGCGTCCATTTCCTAAGGGGAATTGAACCCTGACTTCTGACATGAATTCTGAGAATCATCACCGCTACATAACCTTGAAACGTTTTACCGTATTTGAGTAATATCAAATCCATCAAATCATAAGCATAGACGGTAAAAAATCAAAAGATTAAAATTTGAGAGAAGCTTTTCGTAAAAACTATTTACATCGTCAGTCTCCTATGTACAACTGAGTTTTGCTGAGTTTTTAAAATGGCGTTTTATTCTTTTATAAATCCTTCAACTTTGAGTAGATTAAGATAGAAAAGAACAAAATGACGAAATAAAAAACAAATTCAGGATAATTTTTACTTGCTTTTGAAAAAAAGATTTTAAGATTTGTGTGTAGTGAACCATCGAAGAAGGAACGGATCATTGTTTTCATGTCTATCTTGACATGATAAGCAATGGATAACTTCTTTGAAGATATTTCATATAATAAAAGTGTAAATAAACGTGTAACATAATCAAGTTTGAAAAGATGGTGACAAACGCAGAAAAGAAAAGAAGATCCTTATTATTTTGTTAATGAAAAATAACATAACTGGAATTCGGAGGACGGAGGTCTGCAAAAACTGTAGTTGAGACATACAGGCATCAATAATCAACAAAAGTGATCAAAGCGGAATCAACTAAGATGTCTTATTTTCTATTTTAAGTAAGAAAACAAGATTCGCAAAAATGCGACTATATATTTCCCCTAAGTTACGAAACTTTTGTCAATTATTGTACGCATTGATAACCATAAGAAAAATGTATCATTAAATAATTACAATGATATAACTCATAAGCCTGAATCTCAGATAAAAATGTCCACAGCGTAGAATTGAATCTAATACCAGAAAAGAACTTATTTTGAACTAATTCTGAAATGAAGATGTTCTTACAATTTTTGCGGAGAAGTTAAAAAGTGACTGTGAAGTTACTATGGGCACAGGTAAAAACTATGACTGAAATTACATTGTGTAAAGCAATTTTGTATTCTTGCTGACTTTTGACAAGTTCCTTATCCTTTATGCCATAAAATCAAAGAAAACAATGTAATTCAAAATAACAATTGCTTTTTGTAATTCGGATAAAACTTAAACATACAATCCAATTTGTATACAGGTTTACAAAAGAAGAAAAGAAAACCTAATGCCAATACTACTAATATATAACATTAAAAATACTTTGAGATAGACATATAAACAAATAACTATCAAAGGCAATCAGAACCCAATCTCTGCTAACAAAATATTACGTGTAAAGGAGGAAGAGTATTTTCAAAAAAAAGAAGGGCTTAAAATGACAATTTATAAAATTGAATTCAAGTATATACACCCCTTCTTTATAAGAACTAGTAAAATCTGACCTGAGGTTGGCTGTTCTTATTTTTGAATTTGAATATGAAAATAATAAACTTCGAAACTATTTACGACTGCTCGAGAAAAAATTCACATCCTGAACAGTTCTTATTTTACACAAAAATTCAGGCTCAGGCTGTTCTTGACTTTTGGAACAGTGACTTGAGTCACAGGTTGTTCTTAATGTTGTTCTTATTTTTGGCTAAATCTGAGGCTTGTGTTCTTATAAAACTGTTCTTACAAAACAAAGCATATATATATTCAGAATAAACATGTCTTTTTCAAAAAAATATGTTCACACATTATTTATTAGGTGATAAAGAAGTCTTTAGTTTAAATCCCAAATGAAAAAAACAGATTTCGGTTGTGAAAATATAAATTTGTATATAAGAAATAATATATGCTACATAGCTGAAAAGCAGAAGTTTGTATCCTGGCTTGATTTAGTTTACAGACTGTTATTTATTAGAATGCGTTTTGATTTACATTCGTTGTTCATAAGGCGTATATAAAATCAAAACAGGCTTTCATTCAATATCAAAACAGTATATACGTGATCATGGAATTCATTCATAGCAAACTGTTTCTGTTGTTAGGTTGAACGACTAGGAAACACACTTGTTTTTTCTAAAGTATTATACGTAATTGGTTTTCTAAACTTCTTTTGGCATATACAACATCACGTTTCCGCATGCAGTTTTTGATTTGGTGTTGTTCTCCACAAAGAAGAAAGGGTTTCCTTCTTTATCATGATGATTGTGTTTTCATAAAAATAAATCTTCAGCCTGGCTTTTTAATAATGAATTTTCGCCTTTGCACTGAAATCACAGCTTCAATGCTTTCCAAGCATTTAATTACCAATCATTGTATAGGTATATATAGATACATTGTTCAGGGCCGCCAGATAACAATTTAGGGTGAGGGGGCCAAAATTGCGAAAAAAGGACCTTAATATATATGTTTTGCTAGGGCTTGGAGCTTTTTCCCGGGGCATGTAGATTCCAGATTGGTTATAGCACTCACGGTAACATGCTGAAATTAGTTTTTTTAGTTGTGTTATATATAACATCTTTGAAATGTATGTCATCAAAATAAAGAATTTCATGCAGGGACGGCGGCACAAATTTGAACCTGGTGAGGCTGAGAATCTGGTTGTCGAAGGAGGACCCACCATGGTTGGGGCCAACGTGTAAGAAAATTTTGAAATTAGACCTTCCAGATTGGCTTAGAAAGCACTTTCAGGACTATAATTCGACTTAGAAGATCAAAGTGTTTCAGTAAAATCGATAAAGGGAAGAGTCGTTCCTTAACACTGAGAGCACAAGTTTTCCTTTAAAACGTCATTATCCAACAATAAGGTAATATAAGTCATACAAATTGATACACAAAGATGGTGTCAGCACTTTTTTTACAAGAGAATCGTATGTATTAATCTTGTGTGTATAAAATACAAAAGGAAATGTAAAAGAATTTAGTCTTACAAATGATTATAATTGAAATGGAGAAAAAAATGAAAGAAATTATGAAAAGAGAAAAACTTTTTAAAGTTGTAAAAAGGACCAACCATTTATGGACAAAAAAGTGGGGGGGCCCTGGCCCCCCCGGCCCCCCCTTATCTGGCGGCCCTGTTGTTATCTACCTTGGCTAGGCCAGAATTCAATACTGAACTGCGGCTATAAAAGTGAACTCAGGAGAAGAAGAAGAAGAAGGAAAAAGCCGATTTTAACATATATTTCGCCCTACGGGGAAATATATAATAATCCAAATCACGTATTCGAAAAACACAATGCTCTAGATAAAACATCAAAACCAAACAGTTAAGCTCATGCATTGAAATTATTAAAAAGCATACGTACTCTCTCCTTCATGCTTAAAGTTTCTACTGTTTTCATTCATACAATAATAAAAAATTAATAAAATACAACAGCAGGACAAAAAGAATCAAATCCACCTGCTATTGCCACATACCAATATAAAAACAACAAGAGCCAGATGGCGCAAAACGGTAGCAGCAAGCAGCATACTTTCGAAAGCACGACCAAAAATTGCCATAAAAAAATAGTTAGTGTAAAGAGGTCTTATCGAATGTAAATGGGGTCTTATTTTAAGAAACGCCACCAGCAAATAACTTTCAAGACAAAGAAATGTACATACATGAGTCTAATTTTTTCAAGAAAAAAATTATAAGAACTTATGTGTAAAAAAACGCGTCTGCTTCGAAAAAAAATTAAAAACAATAACAAAGATTCTATGGACTCAAGAAACCTTCCCAAAAACTGTGATCTTTGAAATATTTAATGCAAAATGACGGTTTAGATAGCTGACAAACTTTAGATGTAATTAAAAAGTTCGTTAAGGTTGAACTACCGACGATAAAATCGTACCTTACATCCAAATGTTAAGCATTTTTAGTAAAAGTAACTACTTACTACTTTTAACTTAAAGCCTTACTACCAAAATATCTCTTTCTTCATGTATTATTAAGCGATGAAATATTAGAAAAATTTATTTTAGAATGTTTGCTGGATATAACCTTCGAATATTTTTAGACTGCGTTCCTTTGTGAGATTTCATATGATTTTCTGAACGAAATCTGATCGACTGTCAAGCGTAGACTAAAAACTGCCGTTTCGGCCGGAGTAGTAGCAGTAGGAGTAGTAGTAGGAGTCCAAGGGTGTTTTAATACGGTATTCGCTTACGCTGCTACCGTAATAAAGTTCTCATATATATAAAAATCTAATATAAAATGCAAAGTTTCATTCCAAACCTTCATTTTAAGCATTTGGTTGACTCTAACATGATTCAATACAATGGATTGGATACGTTTCATCAGTTTCTCATAGTATTACTGATCTCAATATGTGCATCTATTCTTCATTTTATTTGTATCATAACATTGCTGAAAGCAAAGGCACGAAGAAACGGAGCATTCTAATCAGTGTTTCATGCAGTAATATTTTACTTGCTGTGAATTTTTGGGCAAAATCTGTATACCATAAACTCAATGATCTACCTCTGGATGCACTATCTGTACACGATGTTGCAAGAATGCTGACCTACAAATTTTGGTTTTTATTTTTATTTTCAGTCAGCCTTCTTGTCATTGATCGATATTTGATTTTCAAGTTGAATTTACATTATCCAACATCATTAAAAGAAATAAAACAAACAATGTGGTTGTAACATGAGTTATTTCATCGGTATGGGCAATTCTAATTTCGGTGTTACTTTCAGTTTATCCAGCATTGACAGGAGTAATTGTGCAAGTTATTGCGATCGTGTTTGGTATAACCATTGTAGCACTTTTGCCCTTATTCATCTTAACAAACTTATTAATTCTTCTCAAGCTTAAAAGACACAATCAACATCATCCGGAAAACAATACCCTGAAAAGTTTATTACCAGCACTAGTTGTAGGTAATTACATGATTTGGTGTGGTATTTTGCTTTTCTTGTTTGTTTTATTGCTTCGGATACCAATGGATAAAAGCAAACCGTTTGCAAATTATATGGCAATAGGTACATATGCCAACAAACTGTGTGATGGAATAGTTTTCATTGTGAGAGAAATAAACATGACCATTTTTGGGCGTAGTACTAGTAATAGGTAAAGATGAAGCGTATGGAATTGATGATGATGTTTGTTTTTGCACCATTACAGCAAAATATTACCCGGAAAATTTAGGGTATAATGATGAATGGTTGAATGAAGGTTGGGAATGAATGATATATAATTTGATACGAATGAACTCATAGACATATTCATGATTACATTAACATAATCCAAGATTACGAAATAAACGGAAAGAACTGTACACCGCAAACAAATTTTAAAGCGATGTTTTAAATAGGAAGCACAAACTATATTGCATTTGTTATTTCTTTTCGTCATTTTGTTCTTTTCCATCTTAACCTACTTGAAATTAAGTTAGTGATTTTGATGTTAGTAAAACACATGTCACGGCGCCGTAGTATAGGGTGAGGTATTCACACTATTCATTTGTTGTCATTACCCTTCGTCGTTAATTTACCCAAGCAACAAAGTCAATGCAACGTTGTTTTCGGTCTCTTGACCATTGCACAATGTTCGTACAAATTCATTTTTGTTTATGTTTTTATCGTCTTTTTGACATCAAACGTCCGTGGTTGTTTTGCTGTTTCCATCTCCACCATTAAAAGACTGCCAAGCGACGATTAAATTCCACATTGAAACAATGTCGAAACAAAGTCTTCGCGGTTAGTGGATGCCTATTAGGGAGATTCGTAAACTCGACAAGCATGTTACACGAAAAAAATCAATTACTTGTGAGAATTATTTTGAAACTGTTCTACTAAAACGGTACTTCAGAGATTTAAAGCCTTTTGTTGTATCAGAAGAAACATCATTACTTTGCACGCTTATTTGAAGTGTTGATGTGAAGTTTCTAATGACTTTGTAGGGAAAAATTCACGAACAACTCTACTAAGTTGTATATAATTCCCTACAAATCTATAGAAAAATAGGTTCGTGTAAACGAAACATGATTTTTCCGAATCCCGCTAATTTCTTTGATGAAGTCTTTCCGACTCACTTCAAGTTCAAGATGCATACAAGGATGATTCATATGACAAAACACCATTTTTTGTATGTATTTGTATACTATTGTGTAGGATTAATTAGACATGCATTGAACCTTAATATCTCGACAATGCGGAAAGATACTTTGATAAGTTAAAAAAATATTACCCTTATATTACTTCTTGTTGCATATACGACATCATGTTTTTAATAGCTGTTTTTGTATGTACTTTTTGAAACTATGGTTAAACTGGTCGTTCTCCACATGAAAAGGGTTTCCTTTATGGCTGGTACATCGTGCTTTCAGTTCCGTTGGGCTACATTATATCAGGATGTAAAATGAAAATAAATCTTCAGCCTGGCTATTGATAATGAAATTTCACCTTTGCACTGAAACCACAGCTTCAATGGTTTGCTGTTCGAAGCAAATTAATTACCAATCATCATAACATTGTTATCAACAAAAACAAAACATCATTGATACATCAATTTTTTCTGGTTTTACACGTTCATTCAAAAGTTTTTACAAAGCTTTTTAAGACAACACTGAACTAAAACGATTCATTTCCATCATTTAACGTTTCATCTATTGAATCATTTTAAAAGCTAGCAGAAAAAAAAGCAAAAGTCTTCTACTGCCCATCTGCACTGACTAAAAAAATGGTGTACTACTTCACTGTAGACTAGCCTCTATTCTTATCTACTATAGTGACTGGGCGAAAATTCAATACTGAACTGCGGCTATAAAAGTGAACGGAGAAGGAGGAGGAGAAGGAAACTGCCGGTTTTAACATATATTTCGCCCTATGGGGAAATATATAATAAAAACTGACGTCACGGCATGTGCTACTATATAATAATCTTAAAAAACGCTCTCGCATCTACGTGGTTTTACGCGCAACAAAGAAGAGGTTGACCATAATGATGTAATTATCTTTTGTTCTGCTGATGAAATCTTTAGAAAGTTTTAAGTATAGCTTTGCGTATCAATTTCCAATAACAACTAGTCTTAAAAATTTGAAATAAATTTTTTTTACTGCGTGATGATTTTTAATTTTTTATTGTGTTTACAAATGACCTCATTGTAAAATCAGTGAATTGACTTTTAAGAATTTAATGAGCCAAATTAAAATCGATTCAAACTGATGATCCATTCAATTCGACATCAATTTATCACATCAATTCAATCTTAAGCAATAATCACATGTCAAAACGTATCAGACCGAGAATCGATTATACTATTTTCAACTCAACTGGTGAGAAAACCGAACTTCGAGATCTATCAGCCCAACTAGATCAACTAACGTTAGACGTAATGACATCATCGACTGTGTTAGAAACCCAAGTGATGGTTCAGGAGGTCCACGACATTGTTGATGAAAATCCAATCCACAGTGGAGTCGATCTATCTGGGATGGTGGAAAAGTTAACAGACTTGCGAAAGTCTATTCGAACAAACGAACTTGTTCTCCATAACTCAATACATGATCCAAACCTGTCTTATTTGTGTATGTGTGTGTGTTTTTTGAATAACATATGAATAGGCGATCGCCTTACAGATATACGCCTTGAAATTTGGTGGATAAGACATTTTGTAAGTAAGTAAGTAAGTAACGGGAGTTTTTAGTCCTTGGGCTTCCATCGTAATGGTTGGTTCTTCCGCCAGCCGACTCGCAACAATTAGTTGACTTACCGCCAGAGATACGTATAGCATTGCTCTACTTGCCCGAAGGCCAGTGTGCAGTCAGTCGATGGCTCCTAATGGGCTGACACGCTGCTTTTAAAGCGCATCCGAGTGATGTATTGAGATACGACATGACTGGACACTCAAAGGTATTAACCACTATACCATCGCTGCACGATACACACTTTACATACACACATACGATACATACTTTTTGGTACACACTGTATTTATTTAGAAAACTTTTAAGCTGAAAATATGCATTTATTTATTCCCATCACTTCGGCAAGGTCAAAATCTGTGCGTTCCATCATGGCTAAACAAGCACGTACGTTTCAATCGTAACAAGAGCCAGATGGCGCAAAACGGTAGCAGCAAGTTTACTTTTCAGACAAACGCTTTCGAAATTTTACAAAGTATATACTAAAAACTTCTTTACGGTGTTTTCTGGGATATCTCACTGGTGGAAAACAGGCATTAACGATAAATTTGATGAAAAAATGATTAATTAGTGTAAATAGGGTTTAATCATAAAACACCAGCATTAAATTATTTAAAGCCAAAAGAATTATACATGCGTGAGCTGTGTAACATATGTTTTTGTTTTTTATGAAATTTTTTCATGAGCCTATGTAGAATAAAAAAGTTTGTTTAAAATTGAATTCCAACAAATAACTGCCTTTTTGAACTAGATCTTTGAAAGCCGTCATACACAAACACAGTGTGGCAGCTAACAAACGAGTAAGAAATTTTGAACTGATAAGCTTTACTAACAAGGAAAGCAACATATCAAGTATTTTCAGTCAGCGTAATGAGCTAAAAGTCCCATTTTTATGTACGCCTATTTGATTCCCAGCCGGCACAAGACGTTTTGAAGACGTCTTTAATTCGTCTTAATCAGGTCTGCATAAGACGTATCTTGATAATGCGCATTTAAAACGCCCATAATGCGTCTTCAGAAGACGTCTTAGAATAAGACGTTTTGAAGACGTCTTATTGTCGTTTTAGCAATGCCGTCGAATTCATGTTTTAAACGAGGACTTGGAAAGACGTTTTTAATGCGTATTTAAGACGTCCTTGAATTTCGATTTCGCGCGTGGCGGGAAGAAATGACGGGGGTAAATATTAATAGTGTATTCGTAAATATTGATATAAAAGTTTCAAACTTGTCAGTTTTTTTTTAATTTTACAAAAACAACTATTATATCTTTCTTTTAAGTAGCAAAAAATTTTACATTTCATTGGTAAAAAGCTTTGAAACATTTTCTAATATTATCGGATCTCCTGTTCTTCGATTTTACAAAATATTTCTGGAAGTTGTGATTTCTCATTGCATAAACCAAGACTTCGTTGATAAATCGGTAAGTGTTTTTTACTTTTCAAATATAATTTTATAAATATATAAATCTATATGATTTTGTTACTTGAGATTAAGTCAATGTTTATGTTAGTTTGAGGACGTGAGTAGTCAGTAGTGGAAGATTTATGCTTTATTTATAAAGATCTCTGACATGTTTCAAGTTTTGAGTTTTGTTGTTTAACTTTATATTAGCAACTTACTGACTTTCCTGTTTCATTCCGTGAGATATTTTTTCTGTTTCAATTTACTTTGTCGTTGGTTTAATCCCAGCCGGCACAGGACGTAATTAGGACGTTTCAAATTAGTTCTAATTTGGTTACGTTCCTTTAGGACGTTATTACAACGTCACATTGACGTTTTATTCTCTACGTTCTTTTTGGACGTACATGGAACGTTTTATCAACGTTTTAAAAAGGTTGAAAATTTGTGGAGAAACAGAAGTGGTTCCAAATACGTTCTAGATATAACCAAATTTATTCCAAGTTATTATTAGAAAATAGCAATCCAATATATTCAATATATATATTATTTCGATGTACGCACAATGATTTCGACGTATGCACAAAGATTTCGACATACAGAAAGATTTCGACGTACGCACAAAGATTTTGACGTACGCACAAAGATTTCGATGTACGCACAATGATTTCGATGTACGCACAAATGATTTTGACGTATGGACAATGATTTCGACGTACACACGAAGATTTCGACGTATGCGAAATGATTTGGTGGGAAAAGGTTTATTTGTTTATTAATCTCACCAAACACATGACGTCGTTATGACGTTATTGCGATGTCTGAATTTGGTTAAAAAGTCATATGATTGTGAGTGGCTTACCACATGGCTCAAAAACAAAGCAAAAGCTTTTCGGTATGTTATACCATCATCAGTGCTGTTAACATACCGGAAAGCTTTTGCTTTGTTATTAAAAACTTGTTGTTTTTTATTTAAATGATTCACATACATGATGGCAAAAATACTAAATAACTATTATATATTGAAAGTGACGGAATTTAAATTTAATCGTAAAATGTCATAATAAAAAGCTGTGAAAAGATTTTTCTTTTTCTTTGCAGTTTATACAGAATATGCGACATGCTTTTTATTTATTTCTCCCCTGAAATAACAAGTTTGTTATTACATGTTCACACGGTTTACTCTGGTCTGACCATGTGGTAAAAAAAAAAAGATGGTGGTTATTCGATCGACAAGTTTTGTTTAGAAGGCTTTGATTCAGCCTGCAGCCAGATAACAAGACTTTTCTGGAAATGTATGATATAATGGCTTTCACAAATTTTTGAAATGTTGAGACATAGTAGATGACGCAACAGGCGATTAGAAATCCAAAGGTTCTTGTTGACATAGGAAGCTAGTATTTCTGAACACGAAGAATATAATGTTGAAAATATAATACTGTTCCACAACAGGGGAGAATGATGATGGTGATTATATAATTTGAGTATTGATGATGAAAATTTGAAGAAGCCTTCATGAGTGTTTCAGGTTACACAGCACGCATGATGATTCTGGTACTAGATGCTTATCAAAGCTTGGTAAGTTAATGTTAGTGTATTTTTTATTTTGGATTTTTTTTTAATTTTTACCTTACTGGTGTCATGACTATGCTCAATTAAAGTTAATTTCAAGTGTAGTTTGCACAAGCTTTCAAAAAAAATTATCTTTAAAAAGCAATGTTAAGTTGTAATGGAGTTCAGTGAAAATTTGTGGAGGAGAGCTTAGTCATTTAAATTAGAACAGAAAAGCGTGCAAGTAACCTAATCGATACATAAGACTGAAAAGAAATATCACTTCTTTCCACTTCTTCTCAACAGTCAGGGAAAGAAGAATAGAAAACAACAATTATGGAAGAATTGGTTCTTTCGTCTTGGTTGGTATCACAAACGTATCATTTACACTTAATCAAACGTATCATTTACACTTAATCTCCTGTATGGCGACTAGCCGGCAGCGAAAAACCCCCTCAGAGGAAACATCGTCTTCGAACCAATTGCATTAGTCGCCTGTACCCCCGAAGTTTAAGGGTTTCTTATTCTTTCTTTATCATTATCATTATTATTATCGCTACTGTTTGTAATCATTTCTGTAATCTTTCTGTACTCTTTTATCAGGAAAAACATGCGTTTCTTTCTCGTGGTAAAGTTTGTACAATCCAGTGTTGCAGACGATGCGGTATAAAAGAAAAATGAAAGATATCAGTTTAATCAATCAAAAAAATATTCAGAATGTTAACAAAGTCTTTAGCTCGAAGAAAACTAGAAAGTTTGCGATACTCAAAGCCAAGTGACGAGAGAGAGAGCTGGTTGTGAACCAGATCCGACTTATATACAAGTCGGAATGCGCATGCGCTGACTCGCTTCCCCAAGCATCCGACAGTGATGCAGAATACGCAAAGAAACTCTGTTTCCGCTATCTGCGACAGCGGAAACAACGCTTCTTTCCACTTCTTCTCAACAGTCAGGGAAACAAGAATAGAAAACAACAATTATGGAAGAATTGGTTCTTTCGTCTTGGTTGGTATAACATGACGAGGGAGCAAAAGAGGATTTTTATTATCAAATGCCTAAAGACTTTGAAATACTCAATCTTTTCTTCTTACTATCCTTAATGTACCTATCACGGGAAGAATTAGATGACCATCTGCCATGTTTACTAATTAGCCGGTCTGGAACATCGTTATTTGCTGCTGCGCTGGCTCCACCAGACCGCAAAGAATGGAGACCAAACGTTTCTTTTGCGCCGGGTTCGACTTCGTCCAAATGCTCCAGAAATGTTTTGCGTGCAGCATCATAAGAAATTCTATGAGATCCTAATACATTGTGTCCCTTTTTTGTTTTTGATAATCGACAGATTAGATACGAATCAGGCTCTTGGCTGAGGCAAGTTATCCTCAAGAACTTCTTGAGCCAGAGTACTGGACAAGTCGATGTTCCAGTGGCCGCAATATGAACAATATGGCCTTCTCGAAGTTGATCTGTTTTTGACTTTTCTAAAAATATCTCAAAAGAATCAGGCTTCTCTTTCAGGTCTTTTATTTTTAAATTTAAAAGTTCACTTATTCGCAGGAATCCAGAAAACCCTAAAAGGCAAATGACAATAAATCGAAGATGCATCAGATTAGTAGAAGTTCCAAATTTGGAAATGAGAGCTGTTATAAGCTCCGCAGTAAAAGGTTCTTTCTGATTTCCTTTTCCTTTTTCAGCGACCCTTTTTGCACCTTCAAGAGCGAGTTTGATAATAGGATGATCGGTGGGAGGATCAAAACCTGCATTGATGTGGCCCCATCGGATTCCACATAGTGCAGATATAATCGCACTAGAAGTGTTCTTCTCTTGTATCAAGTCGTTAAAATATATGCAAACGAAAAAAGGATCTGCGGGGCAATGTTGAACTTCTTCGTATTGTGATGTCCATTCAACCCATTTATGCCAGGCTCTCTTATATTTGCTTATTGTATCTGGTGCGAAAGCGGCTTGAAATAGTTTTGGTAAATTGGCAGCCTTACTTCTAAGGGAACTGTCGCGAATAGAATCCAACTTATTCCAGATTCCGATATTGATATGATCTATTAGAGAGATTTTAGAAAATCCTATTTCATAGCATAATATTTTTACGCCCGTTCGGCGATGAGTCACTCACGATCCCTATCTATCCGCCCGTCCGGCGATGACTCATTCAACAGTACCTCCTATCCGCCCGTCCGGCGATGACTCATTCGAGAGTACTACCAAATCCGCCCGTCCGGCGATGACTCATTCAAGAGTACTATCCAACCGTCCGTAAGCAACATGGCGTACCAAAAGTAGTATTAAACGGCCCGTCCGGCGTACAATTAACTCCAAATATCTACACACCCGTACAGTGAAATAACGTTCACGCAGAGAGAAAAGTGTTAATAAAATAGTCGTATTTCCAAACGTTTCCATGTTAGACAGAAAAGTCGATATACAAAGCTAAGGATAAAAATTTAGCAAAACCATTAAACACTGATTTTCTGGCTGAAAAGTTATAAAAATATGGATCTAATAATAAATAATCGCGAATGAAGTTATTAAATGTTTTCCCATCTGATGTTAATAACGGCCAAAAGTATGAAGATTGCCACATGAGAACTAACAAGACAGCTGTCGCTTTACATCTTTTTGCATGTTTTATAACGTCACTGATTAAAGCAATCGGGGGGCATAACCAGTTAAAATGTTCAGACCAATCGTACGTAAACGCGTCTACACCTGAAGATTTGGGGCAATGAAACTTGGAATTGAAGAAGGAAACCTTTCTGTTTAAATCATCGGCAAAACGATCAACGGTAAAAATACCAAACTGTGTTTGAATATATTCGAACGTTTCCATGTCGATCCCCCAGTTGTCAGTATCACTAAGTTTTGAAATAGAATCGGCTGGTTCATTATGTTCTCTAGAGAGCCAAGAAGGTTGTAACCTTATATTATTCTGTAAGCAGAGATCGAAGATTTCTATAGATAACTTGTGCAAATGAGGTCTCCTGCTACCGACTTGAATTATTCTCGAAACATTAGCATTATCAGAATACCAAAGCACGTTTTCGTTTCTGAGTTTTTCAGCAACAGACTGAAGTATGAGTTTTACAGCTAAGAGCTCGCGGTAAGTTGAACTTTCTCTTCGTTCAGCAGAAGTAAAATCGCCTCTTGCTACAACACTTCCAAGCTTTTGCACTACGTAACCTCCATATCCTGTGTCACTAGCGTCTGAGTAAACAATTTTGGATGTAAAATGGTTGCCTACTATTTGAAATCCGTTTCTAGATTTTAGGTTTCTATGCCAAAATAAAATCTCTTCGTGTAATAGCTTGTCGATAACTTTTGGTTCGTACCAAGATGATCGCAAATCGATAAAACGATACATTTGCCTTGTAAATAGCCTTGTTAAAGGACCGATTCCTAATGACATTGAAATAATTTTTCCTGCAATCCTAGAAATGGTTTTTGCGTTGGTCGAATGCGAATAGGAGACTACCTCGAGCAATTGAAGAACAGAATCAATTTTTTCGTCAGGGACAAAGAATTTCATACATCTTGTATCGATGTTGAACCCTAACCACTTTCCTTCTTGTGATGGTGTGAGCTTAGATTTCTTAACGTTTATTAGAAGACCTCCGTTGTTTAGATCACTTTGGATAATGGCGCTTTGATTACGTGCCAGTTCAAAACATTTTGCACTGGATATCCCATCGTCTAAATACATTGTGCAACGAATACCTTGCTTGCGCCATTGTTTTATTAATGGCCTTGTCAGTTTTGTAAATGCATAGCATGCACTCGCTAAACCGAAAGGCAAAACAACAAACTGAAAAAACCTCACTGTCCCATCTTCATATGTCCATGAAAAGCCTAAAAATGTTTTGTCGTCGTCATGAATTGGTATATGATGGTATCCACTTTTAAGGTCGAATGTTGTGAAAAAATCACCTTTCTCTAAATGTTTTGAAGCTACTTTTAAATCTTCGTACTTAAATTTAGGAAATTTCAAATGTTTATTGACATGGCGTAGATCTAGAACCAACCGTAATTTATTTTGGCGTTCTGCGACGGTCAGAGGATTACAACAGTAAGGCATGAGTTTCACTTCTTCGATACAACCTTGTGCTAATAATTCTTCGATGCTGTTTTCAACAAATTTCTTATGTTTTAGACTCGAAGCGTTATTCTTGGCACAGAATTTTGGAGGATGAACGGCAAAGGGCAAACGATAACCGTTTTTGATCATGGTTAAGACAAAAGGTGAGGAGTCCAATTCACTTTCCCAAAATTTAGAATGTTCTCTAAGGCTTCCTACTACGGAGTTTCCATTGTGGCAACCTTCCTCGAGCTCCCAGTTTCTTTCTAACAATAAATTAAGAAAACACAAAATTTAACTAGAAATATACTATAAGCAAAGTAGGTGCTTCAGCGTTTGAGTTCGTTCACGTTTAAGCTGTTGTTTGGCATATTACTAGATATATTGGGCCTTGAATTGGGACACTGATAATTCAAATGACCATATCTTCCACACCCCCAACAAACTTTGTTGTCCAAACGGAAATCTCTTTTAGGAACAAATTGTCTTTGAAAAGACCCACCAAACAAGTTTTGTTTTTCGGAAAAAGATCGTTGATGTGTCCGTTTTAATTTTCTTGCTTTTTCGCGTTTTGCAGCGGCAGATCTTATGGCTCTGTTTATTAACTTTTCATCTTCCGAATCAAAAGCTAAGTTATCGCTCAGATATTCGTTTACGGTTGCCCAATCTACCCTGTCGGCTAACTTAATCAATTTCATCCTTTTAGTAACAAGCTTCTTACCTTCCTCTAACATTTCCTGTGCAGCTACCACATTATTCTGCGTCAAACTTGAGGAGGCTTCATCGAGCTTGTCCATTACGCTTTGGCAGAATTCAAATTGTCGTAAATTGCCTTTCCCTTTTAGGTTGGCTGACGATCGCTGTTCCTTCAAAGCTCGATCAACCTTTTGCTGTTGTTTCTCGAAGAACTTCTCAGCAACCTTTTCAGCGACTGTCGAAGCTGCCAGCAGGGTTTGTTCCTGACTTCGCTCCAAGGCTTTCTCCACGATGTCGACCATTCTGGTTTCGAGATTCGATTCTTCGGACGACATGTCAACAGTTTGCGATACTCAAAGCCAAGTGACGAGAGAGAGAGCTGGTTGTGAACCAGATCCGACTTATATACAAGTCGGAATGCGCATGCGCTGACTCGCTTCCCCAAGCATCCGACAGTGATGCAGAATACGCAAAGAAACTCTGTTTCCGCTATCTGCGACAGCGGAAACAACGCAATGTTGGACACCTACACTTTTTTATTGACCCTGAATACGCCTATCGTAAGAGTAGGCTAGTTGACCTAATATCAAGGATGTGACACCAAAGAACAGACGGCCCCACAATTCAAGTGGTTTCTTGCTTTTTTCATCAAAGACAAGGGAGGGATAATATAAGAAAATACTTTTACTTATAATGTATCCCATTTCTACAGAATCTTGGTTAATAGGGTCGTGTTGTATAACAATATTCTAGACTAATTTTTTCGTTGATTGAAGGAGACATAAAAATGTTTATGCAATGTTTCTGCACTTCATTTTTAAGGCTAACTAATGACGATTGCATTGCTGTTTGAGTATAGCCTTGGTGGCATAAAGAAAAATGAAAACTTGTAGCCATATATCATGTTATTGCGTGTAGGTATGTATTTATTTAATTTTATTTCACATACAATTTTATCCATCACAATTTTTACTTGTAGGAGTATATACTTTCTTAAGATTTTAAACCTGTGTCATGGATACTACTGAAAGTAATGTGACTCTGTTTTGAATAAGACATTTTTGTTATCATTTTATATTTTTATTGCTTTTTCTCTCTTTTAGGCGATTTAATGGCTGCTCAGAACTCTGCAGACATGAGTAAACAAAGTGCATATCAATGTTTTGAAACATGCTCCTGAAAAGTTACAGAAGAGCAAACAAACTAAAAGAAACAGTTTTCTTGTGTTGTATTTTTCCACACTCTTATACATGAATTTCATTATTATGAGGCTTTCCATTTTCGACTAAGATCTAATTTGAGCTCAACATGTGACACTCTGTTATACAGTATGCACTCAATAAGGCAAACCTCACTTATCCAATGTTCTACTTAACCGATTTTCGTGAAAATGACTTAATTATGAATAATAATGGAAAAAGAATAACGAAAAATAAGGCTTCACAAATTACCATATTTCTTTGTACAGCTACACATTTTTGACCACACTATCAATTTTTTCAAAGCATTGTATTTATCACATTTAATCTGCAACACTTACAGTAGGTGATCTTCATTTGGATGCCTGTAGCACTTTCATTTTAAAAATGTGACTAGTGATATGGTTTTTATGTTTTCATCTTTATAGAAATCAAATGTTTTGCCATAAACATTCAAACAACCACAGAGAATTCAAACATTCTTTTTCAGAGGAAAGTTTCACTTTGCTGATTGAATTAAGTACATCCAAGGGACTGTAAAAATCTGTTTCACCTAATGAAAGCTCCAACTAAAGAAGTTTCCACTTATCGAGGGCATACTAGAGAAATGATGGATTTGGTCTTATTAAATTTAGGTCTGTTCTGCTTCTGCTTTGATCACAAAATCGATCATAATTTTTCTTAACATGGCTTAACATATAGGATCAGTTGATTTTTAGTTGTTATTTATATACAAGTATTTCTGTACGGACATTTTTACCAGTGGTATATATCCAGAAGATGTTTCAACTGAGTATGCATTAATTTATTCCTATTATGCCTTCCATAAGGACCAAATTCTTGCTTTGCATCATGGCTTTAGCACGTTTAAAAGATTCAGAGACTTAATATAACTGACGGTTTGCTGTTTACGTCACGTATTTTTAAAGCGTGCTGTGGTAACACTGTTATTTATCATTGTTAACTAATTTATACTAACATTTATGAACGACGTTTCATCTGTAATAGCTACCTAATATTTTATTGTAAGTTGTTTATAGTTATGTTATACGAAGTTATACTTTAAGTTTTCCATTGCACGCTATGGTTCTGCTGTTATGTATCAAATCTTTATCGAAAAGATTTTGACTTTTATTTACAGTGTAAATATTTTTACTAATGTTTGTGAAGGAAGTTTTATTTTTATAATCTAATTTTCTATCCTCCCAGCCGGCACAAGACGTTTTGAAGACGTCTTTAATTCGTCTTAATCAGGTCTTCAGAAGACGTATCTTGATAATGCGTATTTAAAACGCCCATAATGCGTCTTCAGAAGACGTCTTAGAATCAGACGTTTTGAAGACGTCTTATTATCGCTTTCGCAATGCCGTTGAATTCATGTTTTAAACGAGGACTTGGAAAGACGTTTTTAATGCGTATTTAAGACGTCCTTGAATTTCGATTTCGCGCGTGGCGGGAAGAAATGACGGGGGTAAATATTAATGGTGTATTCGTAAATATTAATATAAAAGTTTCAAACTTGTCAGTTTTTTTTTAATTTTACAAAAACAACTATTATATCTTCCTTTTAAGTAGCAAAAAAATTTACATTGCATTGGTAAAAAGCTTTGAAACATTTTCTAACATTATCGGATCTCCCGTTCGTCAATTTTACAAAATATTTCTGGAAGTTGTGATTTCTCAATGCATAAATCAAGACTTCGCTGATAAATCGGTAAGTGTTTTTTACTTTTTAAATATAATTTAATATATAAATCTATATAATTTTGTTACTTGAGATTGAGTCAATGTTTATGTTAGTTTGAGGACGTGAGTAGTCAGTAGTGGAAGATTTATGCTTGATTTCTAAAGATTTCTGGCAATATTTCAAGTTTTGAGTTTTGCTGTTTAACTTTATATTAGCAACTTACTGACTTTCCTGTTTCATTCGGTGAGAGATTTTTTCTGTTTCAATTTGCTTTGTCGTTGGTTTAATGTAGTAGTAGAAGTAATGTAATGAAGTGATTTGTGGATGGCTGATGGATGATGACTGTGATGTTTTTGCTTGTAGTTACTTAAGAATATTGACATGATTAAAAGTGATTCTAGCAGTATAATGTAGTACCATGAAATTATAGAATCCTTTTTGAGGGGAAAAATCATAACAAGTTATAATTTCTAGTAAATTAATAAATAATTCATCACAAATTTATCTGTCGTAAATCATTTTCTGATTTCTGATTCTGGATGGTTTCTACTTATTGGTAGTGAGTTATTAAAATATTTCACTACCAATAAGTTATTAAAATAACTCACTACCAATAAGTAGAAACCATCCAGAATGTCATTGCCAAAATTTTAGAACAAATTTTCGAACGCATGAAATATTTTTTTCCATTCAGAATTTTGAAGTTCTACGAAAAGATGAATTTCTTAAAATGATGGTTGTTTTGCCATGATGGATGTAAAGTTTAGTTTAGACATTTAAAGTTTAGACATTTTACTTTGATTAAGATACTCTAGATTATTTTATTTTATCCAATAACGAGCACAATAACGAATATTTGGAAAAGTTTATTTGTCATATTTGTTTTCATATATATTCAAGATTATAAAGATATATCTATGTTATTCTTGTGTTTCTTGCACTGATATTTAATTTTTGAGCTTGTTATGAGTTTGTTGTTCTGCCATACACACTTTGATGATGTTTCGAAATGTCTATGGAGTTTAATGATAGACATGAATGTTTTGCCTGTTTTTCAGGTTTCAGTTAATCCAAGTAAATAGATCAGATTTCCAGTACGCTGTTAATTTAATACTGAAATGGTAATTAACTTCTTTAATTTAATTTTCATGCTTTTCCATGCTTGTTGCACACATTGCTTTATTGTATGTATCCTTTCTGCATTTGTTTGTTCTGTTCTGCTAAAAGTGTTTGTCATTCTTTATTTAGATTATTTTCCACCCAAGTTGCTTATTATTCTCTTAACATGATAACAAAAAAAAGTGAGAAGAAAAGATTATATCAAGCAGTTACTGGTATGTGTCCTGTTTACTCTAGATGTTTTCATTTTTGTGATTGAATATTAAATAGGGTTTTTGTATTTTAGATTACTGACAAAAAAGCTGAGGAGGAGGAAATTCACAGAATCATGCGATAAACTAAAAACTGATCTTGTTTCACTGAAGAAAAACATGACAACAGCTGCTCCTGCTAATTGAAAAATCGCCATTTTTATTTGCATGTTTTTTTGCTTTGTTTTCAAAACGTTTCTGTAATTCTGAGTTTTAGTTGCAGTAAAATAAAACAAGAAACAGTTCCAACCCATGACAATTTCTAAAATTTGAACCATACTTCGATTTAGCTAACCCCTTTTCAAGAGTCTTTTTTATACCTTTTATGAAAGACTATACTTAAGTTTTACGGAATATTTTTTAATAATGACCAGCTTTAAACTTTGGCAGTGTTATGAGCTATTTGTTTCCCAATTAATTTATAAACTACATGTAAAAATTTGAATAAGAAGATTTTATCATCAGTTTTCTTATTTATTTCCTTATTCATTCAT
This sequence comes from Turritopsis dohrnii, assembly GCA_027922465.2. Classification (NCBI taxonomy): domain Eukaryota; kingdom Metazoa; phylum Cnidaria; class Hydrozoa; order Anthoathecata; family Oceaniidae; genus Turritopsis; species Turritopsis dohrnii. The sequence continues at coordinate 319,450 of BQMF02000244.1, read as the reverse complement.
TCATTATTACTGAAACATGAAGACATTGAAAAACTAAATTATGAGTGTTCTGTTACCCAAGGAGAAACGCACCTGAAAACACATCTTAAAGTGGTTTTAAAAACCTTTTTAGCAGATAAAATGAAGACGTCTTTGAAACGTTACAAAAGGACGTCTTAAATCCGTCTTAAACTAGTCGGATTTGTCCGTTTAGAAAACGTCTTTTTACAACGTCTTAAAGACGTCTTGAAAAGACATTTTCTAAACGTCTTAAAGAACTTTTAAACGTCTGAAATGCGTTTTAAAAACGTCTTAAAGACGTCTTGAAAAGACGTTTTCTAAACGGACAAATCCGACCAGTTTAAGACGGATTGAAGACGTCTTCCAAGACGTCTTTAAGACGTTTTTAAAACGTCTTTTTGCCGGCTGGGCTGATAAAGAATGTATAAGAGCTATATTTTTTTGTCAAGAAACGTGTTCTCCTACACCGGTTTATTTTCTTCCCACCTCTCTGGACTTTTCTAATTTGAAGTAACCGGTTGGAGTAAATTCATCGCATAGTCTCCCAGAAGCATTGGGAATTTAGTTATAAGAACGTTATTAAAACGTTCAAGGAACGTTCAAGTGACAACGTCCTCAGGACGTCCTTTGGACGTCAGGAAATGACGTTGTCGCTTGTTTCACATGAGAACGTCATTATAACGTTATGTGATGACGTTTATATAACGTTTCGAGGACGTTCTTTTGCCGGCTGGGATGTAGTAGTAGAAGTGTAGTAATGTAATGAAGTGATTTGTGGATGGCTGATAGATGATGACTGAGATGTTTTTGCTTGTAGTTACTTCAGAATACTCATATGATTAAAATTGATCCTAGCAGTATAATGTAGTACCATGAAATTATGGAATCCTTTTTGAAGGGGAAAGTCATAAGTTATAATTTTTAGTAACAGTAATTCATCACAAATTTGTCTGTAGTAATTATTTCTAATTAATAACTCACTACCAATAAGTAGAAACCATCTACAATGACATTGCAAAAGTTTTCGAACAAATTTTCGAACGCATGAAATATATTTTCCATTCAGAACTTTGAAGTTTTACGAAAAGATGAATTTCTTAAATGATGGTTGTTTTACTATGATGGATGCAAAGTTTAGTTTAGACATTTAAAGTTTAGACATTTCACTTTGATTAAGATACTCTACTTTCTGCATTCTGTTTGTTCTGTTCTGCTAAAAGTGTTTGTCATTCTTTATTTAGATTATTTTCCACCCAAGTTGCTTATTGTTATCTTAACATGATAACAAAAGAAAGTGAGAAGAAAAGATTATATCAAGCAGTTACTGGTATGTGTCCTGTTTACTCTAGATGTTTTCATTTTTGTGATTGTTATAACACCTCTCATTAAATAGGGTTTTTGTATTTTAGATTACTATCAAAAAAGCTGAGGAGGAGGAAATACACAAAATCATGCGATGAACTTAAAACTGATCTTGTTTCACTGAAGAAAAACATGACAACAGCTCATGCTCCTGCTAATTGAAAAATCACCATTTTAATTTGCATGTCTTTTTGGTTTGGTTTTCAAAGAGTTTCTGTCATTCTGAGTTTTAGTTGAAGTAAAATCAAACAAGAAACAGTTCCAACCCATGACAATTTCTAAAATTTGAACATTTAGCTAACCCTTTTTCAAGTGTCGTTTTTATACCTGAAAGACTATATTTACGTTTTACGGAATATTTTGATATATATATTAATATGCTTTAAACTTTGGCAGTGTTATGAGCTATTTTTTCCCCAATTAATTTATAAACTACATGTAAATATTTGAAGAAGAAGATTTTATCATCAGTTTTCTTATTTATTTCTTTATTCATTCATTTATTATTACTGAAACATGAAGACATTGAAAAACTAATTATGAGTCTTCTCTGTTACCCAAGGAGAAACGCACCTGAAAACACATCTTAAAGTGGTTTTACAAACGTTTTTAGCAGATAAAATGAAGACGTCTTTAAAACGTTAGAAAAAGACGTCTTAAATCCGTCTTAAACCAGTCGGATTTGTCCGTTTAGAAAACGTCTTTTTATAACGTCTTAAAGACGTCTTGAAAAGACGCTTTCTAAACGTCTTAAAGAAGTTTTAAACGTCTAAAATGCGTTTTAAAAACGTCTTAAAGACGTCTTGGAAGACGTCTTAAAGACGTCTTGAAAAGACGTTTTCTAAACGGACAAATCCGACCGGTTTAAGACGGATTTAAGACGTCTTCCAAGACGTCTTTAAGACGTTTTTAAAACGTCTTTTTGCCGGCTGGGTTAGAATTCTGGTAATGTACTTTTAAATGTTTGATATGAAAAAGCTTCCAAATTACGAAGGCTGTGTTCCTTCATTAGAATTTACATTGCGCTTTTGGTAAAGTCTCACAGACTCTAAATCGCAGACTAATTGCCATTCCGGCCGGCGTAGGAGGAGGAGGAGGAGTAGTAGGAGTCCACGGGTGTTTCAACACGGTATTCGATTTCGCTGCTGCCGTTTCAAAAACAAGGCTACCCAAAAAATTTAACGATCGGTTTCGTATTTTCTTTCTTCGATTATTCTTTATCATTTTCCATTTCATGAAAGAAAAATACGACCTTGGAAAGATTTTCTCCTCATATAACATTTGTTATATTTCAAAAAATATGCCAAAAAATGAGATGCTTTTTCTGGTTTTAATCATTTTTGAGACATACTGTATTCAAATGCAAAGCAAAAACGTCACCTATAATCTTTCGCGGTCTTTATTCTGAAAAAGCAATCATTCACTATGCCATGAGATCTTTTTTTTGAATCCAATGTTTTGAAACACACTGTATGTTATGGTACAACAATAGCCCAGCCGGCACAGGACGTAATTAGGACGTTTCAAATTAGTTCTAATTTGGTTACGTTACTTTAGGACGTTATTACCACGTCCCATTGACGTTTTATTTATCAACGTTCTTTTTGGACGTACATGGAACGTTTTATCAACGTTCTAAAAAGGTTGACAATTTATGGAGAAACAGAAGTGGTTCCAAATACGTTGTGGATATAACCAAATTTATTCCAAAAATTAATATTAGAAAATAGCGATCCAATATATTCAATATATATATTATTTCGATGTACGCACAATGATTTCGACGTACGCACAAAGATTTCGACGTACCCACAAAGATTTTGACGTACGCACAAAGATTTCGACATACGCACAAAGATTTCGACGTACGCACAATGATTTCGATGTACGCACAATGATTTCGACGTACACACGAAGATTTCGACGTACACGAAATGATTTGGTGGGAAAAGGTTTATTTGTTTATTAATCTCACCAAACACATGACGTCGTTATGACGTTATTGCGATGTCTGAATTTGGTTAAAAAGTCATATGACTTCTTTATGACTTTTTCATGACGCCATTTAAAGTCATTCAATATGACGTCAGCAAGGTGACGGAATCACGACCAAACCATGAACTAAAAGGTCGTGCTTACACCACATAAGCCTAAGATCAGTTTAGAATGTGAAATAATGGTAGTGTCGTTCTGAATTTTCGTCTGCCAAACACAAATTTCCGAACATGGCTTTCTGGTTTGTATCGATTGTGAGTGGCTTACCACATGGCTCAAAAACAAAGCAAAAGCTTTTCGGTATGTTATACCATCATCAGTGCTGGTAACATACCGGAAAGCTTTTGCTTTGTTATTAAAAACTTGTTGTTTTTTATTTAAATGATTCACATACATGATGGCAAAAATACTAAATAACTATTATATATTGAAAGTGACGGAATTTAAATTTAATCGTAAAATGTCATAATAAAAAGCTGTGAAAAGATTTTTCTTTTTCTTTGCAGTTTATACAGAATATGTTATGCGACATGCTTTTTATTTATTTCTCCCCTGAAATAACAAGTTTGTTATCACATGTTCACACGGTTTACTCTGGTCTGACCATGTGGTAAAAAAAAGATGGTAGTTATTCGATCGACAAGTTTTGTTTAGAAGGCTTTGATTCAGCCTGCAGCCAGATAACAAGACTTTTCTGGAAATGTATGATATAATGGCCTTCACAAATTTTTGAAATGTTGAGACATAGTAGATGACGCAACAGGCGATTAGAAATCCAAAGGTTCTTGTTGACATAGGAAGCTAGTATTTCTGAACACGAAGAATATAATGTTGAAAATATAATACTGTTCCACAACAGGGGAGAATGATGATGGTGATTATATAATTTGAGTATTGATGATGAAAATTTGAAGAAGCCTTCATGAGTGTTTCAGGTTACACAGCACGCATGATGATTCTGGTACTAAATGCTTATCAAAGCTTGTTGGTAAGTTAATGTTAGTGTATTTTTTATTTTGGATTTTTTTTTAATTTTTACCTTACTGATGTCATGACTATGTTCAATAAAAGTTAATTTCAAGTGTAGTTTGCACAAGCTTTCAAAAAAATTATCTTTAAAAAGCAATGTTAAGTTGTAATGTTATTTTTCAGCTTTCTATGGTGTCAAGAAAAGGTTGTAAAGATGTGAGAGAGAACAAATACAAATATTATATATATCGTTATGGTAAGTATTTTCGTTTTGTCATTAAGAATCACTAAATTTTAGTCTGGAAGCGGAGGCGTATCTGCAGCTCAGTGAAAATTTGTGGAGGAGAGCTTAGTCATTTAAATTAGAACAGAAAAACGTGCAAGTAACCTAATCGATACATAAGACTGAAAAGAAATATCACAATGTTGGACACCTACACTTTTTTATTGACCCTGAATACGCCTATCGTAAGAGTAGGCTAGTTGACCTAATATCAAGGATGTGACACCAAAGAACAGACGGCCCCACAAATTCAAGTGGTTTCTTGCTTTTTTCATCAAAGACAAGGGAGGGATAATATAAGAAAATACTTTTACTTATAATGTATCCCATTTCTACAGAATCTTGGTTAATAGGGTCGTGTTGTATAACAATATTCTAGACTAATTTTTTCGTTGATTGAAGGAGACATAAAAATGTTTATGCAATGTTTCTGCACTTCATTTTTAAGGCTAACTAATGACGATTGCATTGCTGTTTGAGTATAGCCTTGGTGGCATAAAGAAAAATGAAAACTTGTAGCCATATATCATGTTATTGCGTGTAGGTATGTATTTATTTAATTTTATTTCACATACAATTTTATCCATCACAATTTTTACTTGTAGGAGTATATACTTTCTTAAGATTTTAAACCTGTGTCATGGATACTACTGAAAGTAATGTGACTCTGTTTTGAATAAGACATTTTGTTATCATTTTATATTTTTATTGCTTTTTCTCTCTTTTAGGCGATTTACTGGCTACTCAGAACTCTGTAGACATGAGTAAACAAAGTGCATATCAATGTTTTGAAACATGCTCCTGAAAAATTAGAGAAGAGCAAACAAACTAAAAGAAACAGTTTTCTTGTGTTGTATTTTTCCACACTCTTATACATGAATTTCATTATTTTGGATCTAATTTGAGCTCAACATGTGACACTCTGTTATACAGTATGCACTCAATAAGGCAAACCTCACTTATCAAATGTTCTACTTAACCGATTTTCGTGAAAATGAATTAATTATGAATAATAATGGAAAAAGAATAACGAAAAATAAGGCTTCACAAATTACCATATTTCTTTGTACAGCTACACATTTTTGACCGCACTATCAATTTTTTCAAAGCATTGTATTTATCACATTTAATCTGCAACACTTACAGTAGGTGATCTTCATTTGGATGCCTGTAGCACTTTCATTTTAAAAATGTAACTAGTGATATGGTTTTTATGTTTTCATCTTTATAGAAATCAAATGTTTTGCCATAAACATTCAAACAACCACAGAGAATTCAAACGTTCTGTTTAGAGGAAAGTTCCACTTTGCTGATTGAATTAAGTACATCCAAGGGACTGTAAAAATCTGTTTCACTTAATGAAAGTTTCAACTAAAGAAGTTTCCACTTATCGAGGGCATACTAGAGAAATGATGGATTTGGTTTTATTAAATTTAGGTCTGTTCTGCTTCTGCTTTGATCACGAAATCGATCATAATTTTTCTTAACATGGCTTAACATATAGGATCAGTTGATTTTTAGTTGTTATTTATATACAAGCATTTCTGTACGGACATTTTTACCAGTGGCATATATCCAGAAGATGTTTCAACTGAGTATGCATTAATTTATTCCTATTATGCCTTCCATAAGGACCAAATTCTTGCTTTGCATTATGGCTTAAGGACGTTTAAAAGATTCAGAGACTTAATATAACTGACGATTTGCTGTTTATGTCACGTATTTTTAAAGCGTGCTGTGGTAACACTGTTATTTATCATTGTTAACTAATTTATACTAACATTTATGAACGACGTTTCATCTGTAATACCTAATATTTTATTGTAAGTTGTTTATAGTTATGTTATACGAAGTTATACTTTAAGTTTTCCATTGCACGCTATGGTTCCGCTATAATGTATCAAATCTTTATCGAAAAGATTTTGACTTTTTTTTACAGTGTAAATATTTTTACTAATGTTTGTGAAGGAAGTTTTATTTTTATAATCTAATTTTCTATCCTGATAAAGAATGTATAAGAGCTATATTTTTTTGTCAAGAAACGTGTTCTCCTACATCGGTTTATTTTCTTCCCACCTCTGGACTTTTCTAATTTGAACTAACCGGTTGGAGTAAATTCAACGCATAGTCTCCTAGAAGCATTCGGAATTTAGTTATAAGAACGTTATTAAAACGTTCAAGGAACGTTCAAGTGACAACGTCTTCAGGACGTCCTGTGGACGTCAGGAAATGACGTTGTCGCTTGTTTCACATGAGAACGTCATTATAACGTTATGTGATGACGTTTATATAACGTTTCAAGGACGTTCTTTTGCCGGCTGGGAGAAGACATTGAAAAAAGGCGAAACTTAATAATTAAACGTTTATTTGCAGACAACTCAGTTAAACTTGTTCGACATAGCGCTAAAAAAACAACAAAAAAACAAAACAAAAAAAAAACAAGAAAAAAAACATTTCAGAGGAAAATTCTCGGAATTTTCCGTTTCCGACAGACCAACGTCACCGTAGATAGATTTAAGAATACCCGGATAGAAAGTTTCGTGATCAATGTAAATTTCAGTTCTAACCACCAGTGGTCAGATGAAATCAATTTTATAAATAAAGAAAATATATAATAACATATTTGAGTTTTGTTCATGCAGGATTTCCATTTAGATCAAGTAATTACAGAACTATTAAAAACTTAAGTGTTTATGCAATTAAAATTTCTCATGAGAGTCATATCGAACATTTATGAAAGCTTAAGAAAGAAGAAAAAGAGAAAAAATATAGCAAGCGTTCTGTGAAGACGTTATGAGAAGATGTGAGTGTTTGGTTTTAGCAATTCTTCCTGATATGGATATAGATATACATGATCTCTCTGATTAAAATTATATCGATAATATTTTTCATTAAGAGGTTTACTTTCAATTTTTGACGACGTCTTAAATGAAATTGATACTTGCCTTTCAATGTTCATTTTGGATTTTAAAATGTGGTTATTTATTGATTTTGACTGATTATATTTCACATCATGGAATGGTCATTTAACATTAATTTTTATAGGTAATGGTTGTCGATTTTTGAAGCCTTTCAAATATACTATTGGAAAGTCGTGAAATTGACAAGTACACATTAAAATTTCATAAAAAAACAAGATTGAATCGATGTTTTAAAATCAAAACTTCTTTTCCATGCTAACGTCATCGCAGATATCTATAAACATTTGTTGAATATTGAAGTTAGAAGGTTTAAGCTGTACATAAAAAATATAAACAGCTAATGCAACTTACATTTCTACTTAATGAAGATTACATACATAGCGTGTTCTTGGAGTTTTGTGATGTGGTAAGACTCTTCACAGGTTGAAGAATAAGTTCGTCAAATCGATATTGACATTTTAAATCCAGTTTGTTAGATTCTGCATGTTGGTTTCAGCATTGTAAAATTTGGACACCTTTTTCAACTTGTTATAAGAGAGCTCAATCAAGTAGTTTTCATTATTCAAATTTTGAAAGAAGGGAAATCGTCTTTATAAAAACATCGCAGATAAATGTGTAGATGAGTTTCTATACACTATAGCTAATATAAATATCAATATTAACAAGTCATAGTCCTGTGGACATCCGCACACATCTTCGCAGGTAACTTACATGCTCTCTCAACTATCATACACATGATATACTTTTTAACCCCACCCACGATCTCTCGATTCTAACTTCAACTGACTCGTTAACTGGGAAGGTTTAGTACATTGGAGCGGGACATTCACGCAACAGTGCGCCGTTTTCGGTCTAATATCTATCTTCCGTCATATATCTGAATGTGTTACGGTCTGGTACTTTAATAACCTACATGCTCTCTATACATACAGTTCAAGATTTTGTCCGTTTTGTCAGATTTTGTCAGAAGGCCTATCAAAAACAATGACGTAACCTTTCTTTTAATCCCCATTAGCACTTGAAATCTCTATTTGCCTGATGTTTTTTATTATTTAACCTATTACCTAACTAATATTATTAGCATAATATTAGAACCTCAGATTCCGTCAGAGGTGAGTAAGTAGCATATTGTATTGATCATATAGTCATTAGTTACAAAAACTTAACAACATAATTTCAGTTTACACACACATGTTTGTCAAAGTATCCAACATTGCTTTAAGTGGGCAATACACTTTGATTCATCTTTCAGATCACTGCTTGTCGGGTTAGTAGAAAAGTTTCTTTTGTTGATTATAACTTACCTTGTTTGAAGTAAAAATGGAGGCTAAAAATCGTAAAAGAAGCATTTAAAAAAAATCTGACCTTAATCAATTTCTGCGAATGTAAGTAGGAAATTGTTTAGTTTACACATTCTGTCTATTTTTGTTTTCAGAAGACCACCCAGAAACCAAATAAGCGACAAAAGTGTGTAAAGAGCATCTATGTACCTGCGAAAATGTGTGCGCACTTTCAGAGGATAATGGCTAAGTAAATAACATTTATTGTCGTAACAAATAGCAATTATCGAGCAAAGAGCAGTGATGTTTATAAGCATTACATAGCTTGAAAGCTTGTCCTTGATTGATCCTGTACAGATAAGGTTTCTGATCGTATGTACCAATAACATGGTTTGAACAGTATTTCATATGAACCCTCCTTCGCATTTAAATAACGTAATAAGCATTACTAATAATGATCAATAATGATTTCATTGATTTTGATAGTTCTTCCGCTTATATATTATTGATTGATAAATACAAAATAGTAAAGTATAGACATAGGAATAAAGATAGGTAGCAATAATCGAATTACAAAGCAAAAAGGAAAGAAATCAACACATAGAAGGAAGTCGAACTTAATATATAATTTACGATATATAAGTTAAGGTTATAAAGTCCTAGCTGAAGCTTTATCAATGAAATGGCGTCGCAAATAACTTATTGGCCTGATGATCCTTAAGATCCTTAAGAATCGCTTGGAAACGTCTTATTTTAATTTACTGCACTACCGCGATTGTACAAATTTAAAGCTGAAAATTCTTCCTCAAGTCATTCTACCTGCAAATAATTCTTCCTGCAAGTAAGCTATGATGCATACTTAGGTCTGTAAGGACGATTTTTTATAGAGATTGGTCCCCCAAAACAAAATTGACAAAATAATAACAGCAATACCGAGTCGTTATAACGACCATAGTTTAAGACAAAGTTTACCATAACAGAGATCTATTTCATGAAGAAAGGGACTGGTGTTTTGAACAAAATTAAATCAATCAAACATCCAAGCATTTTATCATCTATTTACAAAAAATTAAGAAATGAAAAACACAAAATTGATTTCAGCGTTATATTGTCGTATTTAGTGTTTAGAAAATAAAACTCTTGTCTAAAATCGTTTGTTTTTCCTTTTTTAGCTTTGTCGAGAAATAAATTACCACGACATTGATTATATTGGTTAAAAAAACATCATTATTTGAAAGAACTTTATATAGGACAGGTTAGTTGAATAGTAAACCTCTTCACTATTCACTATTGTGTTTTCTTTGCTAGTCAACTTAACTAATAACTGACAACAACAACAACAACAACAACGACAACAACTTGAAATATGGTAAAGGAGAAGATCTCGTCAATTGCTATTTACGGTGTATTGCAATGCATTGCGATTTTTTCGCACATTTTTGGTATTTGTTGCTTACGGCTGCAAAGAAACAGACTGGATGGTCCAAGAATTCTATTGGTAAACTTAAGTCTGGTCGAGATAGCAATGGTAATAACATACACTGCAATAGCATCACCAGCATTCGTGTCATGGGATCAAGAATCTCTATTTGGAAAAATTTTATTTTCCATTGATGGTGGTATGAATATTATGTTTTATATAGTAATGTTCTCAATCACACTGGATCGTCTATTTTGTGTTCGTTTGCACATGTCCTACAAGATGCTTGTCACCAGGGATTCTGTTAAGCGATTTGTATGGGGTTCGTGGTTATTCTCTGCCATCTATTGCATCACAGTGTACTTCACAGTTCCGCTTGAAGCCCATAAGATTATGTATACATACGGATTTGTGGTTTTGAATTCTACTTTTGTTTTTGTTGCAACATGTACATATGCGTATATTGCAATCGTATTGCTTGGGAGCAGAAAAAGATTTTCAAGGAAGAAAAAACGATTCCCAAAAGAACACATCGTTCCTTCCCTCATTATTCTCTCTTTCATCATTTTCTACGCCATACCAGATGTTGTACTGTTTACCATTAAGAAGACATCAAATGCACCAGTTCCTTTTGAAATCAATATGATATGGTCCAGTGGGTTCATCACGGACGCCCTTCTTTATATATTTGCGCAGAAACAGACAAGAAAAATCGCTCTTTTGCTACTCACATGCCAGAATGTTCGAAAAGTCATGAAAAAGCGTGATGCTATGCGTTCTACAACAAGAGCATACACAATAAGAAATTCAAGTTTCGAAATGAGTATTGAGGGAGAAGCTTCGTCGACACCTACAAAATGAACACACGCACACACACACACACACACAGAGATTTTCAATACAGAAGGACTAAAGAAATTTAATTGTGATGTCAGTTTAATTTATTTCATTTACATTCAACATCTTTCGATAGTTTTATCCTCGTTGTCAATAGAAGTCCGTTGACCCAGAACCACGGCTATTGTTTGAATCTGTTTCATAAAATAGTTAACTCAAAAATTTAATAAGGTTTAGAATTTTAACTACTTGAACTTTAAAGGCAGAAACATTTGCATGAAGAAAACTGTCTGTCCCGAATAATCAGAACCGTTTTCTATTCTTAATGCATCGTAATTGGTTAATACTCAACATTATGATTCGCTGTTAACTAAAGTCATATATTTAAAAAATTTTGAAACTTTTTGTGCTGTCTGCCAAAATAACCAATAATGGTTTTGTTTGTAGTCAGTTTTTAGAAAATTTTCTAAAATGTGTATGATGTCATTTCCATATTACATGAGCAAATCCTTCTCATTACTTGCTTCATTGAATTTGTACATTGACGTGTGTATTGGAATTTACAACAACAGCAGCTTTCCTTGCTAATCTTCCGAACCCTTCCGAAACAATTGCGGTATCTAAGGTACGAAACCAGCAAAATTCAAAGGTTTTTCTCTTTGGTGTGATGTCCTATACAAGGGGGGCAACATTTTTCAAAAGTCGAACAAAATTCAGTTCCCTTTGTGTTTCAATTTCCTGAGGATTTACCGTTACTTTTTTTATAGCATATGACTGAACAGGTCAATTTTGCTTGTGTTTATTATACCAAACGTTTGCTGTACAGTTGTTTTTTAAGACACGAATTGAAAGATAATTGCGGAAAATAGTTGATGATGTATTGCTAATTAAGCTAATAACTGAGTGAAGATTGCCTCCGTCACATAATAGATCCATAATAGATCCATTACATACGATTGACTACATGAATATAAAAGCAGTATTAAGTTCGACTTATAAACACCACCAGCATCTTCTTAATTAAACGTCTATTTTTTATTTTCTTAGTCAGAATCCTTTTTATTAATTTATAAAAAAAAGCTTAAAATAAATGATGTTGTTTAGTGTTTATCTTAACTAAACTAACAAGGACGCTGATTGCTAAAACAAAATGACGGAAAATTTTAAAATTATTCTGATATCAACACAGCTTGCCTTTCGATCATTAGCTGTTATACTGAATTGCTTCGGAATTGCATGTCTATACTTCCAGTCATCAAACATCAGTACTCAAAGATTGTTACTTATCAATTTAAGCATCACAGAGATATTGCTAGCCATAACATGGACTGTACAGACGATCACAAATAATTTTTTCAGCGAACATACCAACCACTTATATTATCGTATAGCTGTATCTTGGCATGGTGGAAATATTATAGTTTTCTATTCGACTTTACTCATAATAACTATTGATAGATTACTTTGCGTTGTATTGAGTCTAAGATACAAATGTTTTGTGACCAAGAAAAGGATTTGTCGACTATTAATCGGAGTGTGGATTGCCAATTTATTGTTTACAATCCTTCTGTACTTTCTCGGAGTCGAACTGGCCATCAAAATTCTACAAGTTTATATTTACATTTCACTAGACTGTTTATATATTTTTATAGCAGTGGCAACATATAGCACCATATTCACCATTTTAATGCGAAGTAAACGAAAGATGAATGTTTTGAACAAAAAATCGTTAAAAAGAGCTCATCGTGTACCTTTTTTGATAATAATGGCTTATATAGTATTCTTTGGAATACCAGATATAGTGAATGCATCAACTACACGAAATTCGTATTTCAACCATTTTGCAAAGATATCATGGTCTCTTGGATTTATGGCAGATCCAATTATATATATCTTCTTGCAAAAAGAAACAAGACAAACAGCTATCTTCTTAGTCACCCGAAGGCATTCAGGAAAAAATCATTCATACGATAGTTCTGAAACAGAAGATGAGAACGTATGCAAAAATCGTCGAAGAATGATTTTTTGGAAATCCACCGATTTGCAGGATACAAGCCGGACCACTAGCTTTACTAGTAACTTGGAATTGCTTCCTAAAGCCGACGATACAAGCTACTGTATCATCTCACTTCTTTCATACAAAAATAACAACACTGATGCTCTTTAATAATGTTGCCATATTTACTAAAGGGGACCTTTTGTTGTATTGGTAGTATCACAGCTCTTCCCTGAACTTTTACTTGTGCTGATTGCATTAGTTTTGTTTCGTTTTATGTTTCCAATCTTTTTAAACTGGTTCTGTTAATTACTTTTTATACTTTTATGGCTCACTGTTAATAAAGAGAGTTCACTATCTTCGTGTATGTTGAGTTTCATCATAGAAAAACAGACCACATGCCGAAAGTACCCTATTTGCATTTTTAATAGAATATTCATCTATATATCATCTTTATCATCCAGGCATTTGATAAATTGAAATGCTTATAACACTCTACAGACACTAGTTATAACACTTAACAGATATTCCTCTAGGAAGAAGCATTTTTGTTTAATAGTACTGTTACTAGCAATGTTCTATCTTTACTTTGTCACAAGGAAATCATTTCCTGTTGAAAAGTTTGTTGTGCGTTCAGATTGATGAATGAACTGTAAATGTTAGGTATAAGTATGATTTTCGAATTGATTTGTGTATGTGCAGATTCCCATCAATTCAGTTGTGAGAAACCAGACATATAGTTCTAAAGCAGACCTGTGTTATTGCGCGACCATAGTCCATTCAAAACATGCAAAAGAAACGAAAGTTATTGTGACAGTGAATGCACTGTAACAAAAGTGCATTAAGTTCATTTACACCAACTGTTTCGCTTTAAATTGTTCAAATTTCTGAAATGTTCTGTCAACTATCTCCCTTAATATAAACTGATGTTTATCAGAAATGACTGTCTCCTAGCATATTCTGTTCCTATTAAGATCGTCTTGAAAACAAATTGTTTCACTAAAGTTTTGTAGGACTTTATTTGGTTTTGCTCTCTGACGTACGGTAATTTAGGATTTGGACAATTACGAGAAGATAACCTTTTGAATCTCTGATAAAGATGGGTTTTCCCTTTGTATGAATAAAGTTGTTAAGTATCCTGTTTTTGATTTGAAATTGTTACTTTTTTTTGCTTTTTCTGGAGCAAATCAAAAATCATAATCACTGATAGAGGGAATGAGGCGGAGAAAGACGTGTAGATCCACTTTGTTTTGAAGTTGAATAAAATTTGAATGGAACTGTTGTTTTATCTATCTTGGATATAGAAACTATAGAAAATGTCTTGGAAAATTGCATTGAATGAAATGAAATAATGTATTCAAACAGAGAAAGTAATTTGGAAAACAAATTTGAAGAAATTTCAGCTTTGTGTTTAAGAAAATCTTTTAAAATGTTGTATGGATTTAGCCCTTTGTAATTTCTTAGTCGGACACTAAAAGTTTGATTGCATTTCTGCAAGACACTTTCTTTATGTTTTCAAAAACAATTTTCATGTTTGACAGAAGTATACAAGTTGAAAGATGTTGAAAAGTGCTTCTTATTGCTGTAAAAATTAATTAGAAATTCGATAAGCTCATTCAAAAAAATAGCTCCAAAATATTCGTTTCCAACATTCTGAAACACACTGAAAAACAAAGATTGACATACTATCAATCATCCTTTCACGAAGTTGTATGAATACGCAACTAGAAATATAGTGTTGTACTGTAGAAGTTCTTCAACCATCTCTAAATTGCAGATATCTTTTTGCTTGTAAGAGTATTTTGTTTCATAGTGGGAGGAATGAACTTTTGGGATTTATGAGACTCTCACGTACAAACTACGTTTTGAGAACTACCTGAAGACTACCATGATGAAATATCAAAAATCACTGCTTGACTACTATGTACTAATGAAATACTTGAGAGTGTTCACATATCCGATTGGCAATTCCAACGATAAATGCTTTTTTCAATCGTCGCAATCAACGTAGTGACCAGATCTCAACCAGACTTAGATGAAACCATATTTTAATTCATTTTATAATTCAACAGGTGATTGGTTCTTATTAAACAATATATTCAATTGAAAAACAAAAAATTAAAATGATCATTGAAAAATGATAAATATTTATTAATAATACAGTTTTCCAATAAATTATAATTACACAAATCATTGGGTTTTCAATGAGAATAATATGCAACTTCTTAGAACAAGAAATATTTCTGTGTGTAAATAAAACCCACAGCTCTCACGAAAAAAGTTTATATTTACATTTTCCTGGACAGTTTATATATTTTTGAAGCAGTGGCAATATATATCTCCATATTTATCATTTTAATGCGAAGTAAACGAAAGCTGAATATTGAGTACCTTTTTGATAATAATTACGATGGCCCTGAAGGCTCATATGCACGCACAAAAAAATGTGCTACGCGTAGAATTTTTGTGCTACGCATAGAATATTTTGGCCTACGCATAGATTTTTTTTGTGCTACACATAGCTTTTTTGTGTTACGCATAGTTTTTTTGTGCTACGCATAAATCTTTTCTCTACGCAGATGTTTTTGTGCTACACAGTTATTTTTTACATTGTGGTACAAATACTTTTTTCATGTTTGTGTTTTTTGTTTGTTAGCACATAAAAAGGTCAACTACCTATATCTGTTCCGTAATTTATGCTATTTAGTGTGTAATGTTACATGGTGCAAAAAGCAAAAAAAGCGCGCTAAAAACATGGCAGGAATTGATGAGGAACGACGCACAGCGTTAAATTACTTGCCCGTTCTTCAATCTTCATCATCTCCAATACACTAGAGTCGTTAGTAACTTTGTATTTTGGCCAAGGTTATACAAACATACAAATCATCTCCTTTCTAGCTGTCCAACACAACCGTGTTATCAGCTTGTCAACGTTTAAAAGGCTTTTAACTAGGCTTGGTCTTATGAGGAGATTTCAAAAAGATGAAGAAAATAGAGAAGAGATAACTAACATAATCAGAAAAGAAGTTTTTGAAGGCAGTGGTAGTTTCCTTGGTAAGCTTTATGATTTCTTAAATATATCATTTTTTGTTTCAAAAGCTTGTGTGGTTAAGTGTCTTTATTTTATTTCCAGGCCTAGCTTAGAATGTGACATCAAAAACTTCAAAAAGTGACGTGCATAAATAATATTTTGTAGGGAGGTCGTTAATAACGACTTTATTTCAGTCATTATTGTGGCTTCATGAACATTATTGTGATAAAATGTACAATAATTTGTGTTGTTAAGGACTGTCATTTTACGTTGCAGGTTACAGAAAAGTATGGAGCATTGTCAGAAACATGGGTATTCCTGCAAAGCCATCTACTGTAATGGAAATTCTGAAAGAAGTAGATCCTGCAGGTACAGAGGGTCGGAAAAAACGAAGACTGAAACGACGGATATATTCAGTTCCAGGGCCAGATCATTTGTGGCACATAGATGGATTTGATAAGCTCAAGCCATACGGTTTTAGTATTCATGGTTGCATAGATGGCTTCTCAAGAATTTTGTGGCTTGAAGTAAGCCGAACTAATAAAATGCCAGAAGTCATCGCTTATCTGTACAATCAAACAATTGAAGGGAGTTCCTAATAGAATAAGATCAGATGCTGGAACAGAAAATAGTATTATTGAAGCTATTCAAATTGCCTTGAAATCTGTACAGCCGGACGAGTATAGCGGAAGTTTTGTTATAGGAACCTCTCCCGCGAATCAGAAAATTGAATGTCTTTGGTCACAGTCTCAAAAGGATAGAGTTGCATGGTGGCGCGATTTCTTCAAGGAAATGGTTAATACCGATGCACTAGATGCATCAAACCCAGTTATTGCCGAGTGTGTTAGGTACTGTTTTATGCATTTATTAAGAAAGGACTTGGATGATTTTTTACGAAGATGGAATCGACACATACTGGCTCCAAGTACAAATTCATTGTTGCCTCGTGGACGTCCCGATGTTCTTTATTTTGTACCTGAAATATACAGTTGTCAATCCTACCGGAAACAGGTAGATTTAGATGAAGTTGAAGAATTTCAAGACCCTAGATTTAGTTTTTGTGTCCTTGACAATTGTGAAGAATTTGTCGAGTTTGCAGAAGCTGTATTGGTCACAAGAGGGAGGGATAAAACACACAAACCGCAGACGATTCAAGAAGCTGTCGAACTCTATTTTATTTTGTTAGAAGACATAAATGAATATATGTAAATATTTTGAAACAAAAAGGAAATTTGTTGACTGTCTTTGTATTTGAGTCCACATACATATAATATATATGTAATAATATACCGAAACAATTGTACAATGTTCAAATGACAGTTCAGAACAAATATTGCTGGAAAGAAGCCGCAGTTAATAGGTTAGTGTTGCTTTCTCTCATAGATAACATAAGAACGGTCAACTTAGTTCATGCAAAAAAAAAAACATTTATTACCAAAGACTTCGAACAATGGATTAAGAACAAATATAGCGTAGGAAATTTGAGTCAGAAATCTTTGGTAATTACTTTAATGTGAACATTATAAGCAAAACAGAAGACAACTATTGCAAATAATACTTGTAGTGCGTTTCTAATTTCAAACTAGCTTTTGTAGGTAAAAAGAAAAAATAGGTATGTATCGCAGTTGCAGAGACGAAATATCAGCTTATTCAAGGCACATGATCTGAATAACAATGGCCACACACAAAAGCACAAAGCATTATAAATCCAGTTATATCTTTAAAATATACATGGAAAAAAGCAGATCACCTGACTTTCTAAAAAATACATTATAAAACATGGTAGTTCTGAGAAAGAGGACTTTAAAAGGAACATAACATAGCAAAACTGAATACAACAACAACGTAAGGTAAAATTGTCCAGTAAGTTTACACAACACCAACTCCTGGTGATTCAACAATATCTGTAACAAAATTTTCGGAGAAGTTCTCAGAGCTATATCGATCCAGCACTGGGAAAGTCACTTCCAGTTGGCAAGTTTTCACGGTAACCCTTCCAGCACCACCATGATTGAAATAAATCAGGACTTTCTCCTTTGGAAGGTTTGGTGACCCTGTGAAAAACTTCAACTCGTCTTCCAACATTATCCTTTTTATTTCCATTTGTGGGCATTTAACGGTTTCGTCCTCCAAGTCAAGAAGGTTTATAACAGGAACTTCAATCAATTTACCACATGCAACCTCATCAATAAAGTTGTTCAGATTGAAAAAAATATCCTCCTCGTGTTCAAAAAGTGCAGGATTGGAAGAGCGACTTACTGGTTCAAATAACTTCTTAATATCGTTTGGTGACAAAGCTTTGGCTTTTTCGAAAAGGAGCATTGATTCGTTTGGTTTCTTTTTCAGGTTTTCTAATACACCACAACAAGAAAGGCCCTCCATGAATTGATTAATTTCTTCCAAATTTGCAGAAACTATCCAGTGATGGGATACCATTTTCACGAGATGATCCTTATCGTTGTATTTGGGACAGAATTTATTGTACCCAAAATCAAACCTATAAAGAATAACTGATTTATAAAAATCCATTTTTATCATTTCAATTAAATGCTATTGGTAATATGCATCATACCGTTCTGAAACGTTATGTATGTTGGACTGGAACTCCTCCTGTGATGCTGCCTTATTTATGTCTTCCAATTTCTGCTTCAGATCGACATCAGAAACATCTTTGTATGAGCATAAACACTCTTTCATACCTACAAAATAATCAAGAACAATGGAAAGATGGCTTAATCAATATTTTTAGGTCATGACAGCAGTAATGATAATTTGGGACATAATCTTAAATGTCATTCTGTCAACGAATTTGTTAGGTGTTTTTTTTTAAACAACAGGTCATCATGTACAGAATGAATCACATTTTGGTTAGTCAAAATGTAAGTAATTTTCAACATGTAAATAATTTTCAGTCCGGCCAAAAACATTCAATGAGCAATAACAGGTATTACCCTAACACATTAGGAACTACATTCTATATCAGATGTTGCTAGCATGACACAGTTAACGAAAGGTTGAAAATTTTTAAATTCTTAACAAATGAACATCAGAACAAATCATCATATGAATGGAACAAAAACACTTACCTAATACGTATCCGCTAAGGCCTTTACAGAACATATTTGGAGGATCATAACCCATTAGAAGAGCAAGTGCCACTAACTGACCAAAATGAAAGAACTCTCTATTCCTTAGTTTTTCTAAGTCATGAATGAGTGTCTGGTTCCCAATCTCGCCATGAGTCAACTTCTCACATACACCATTATAGAACAGAGAAATCATTTCTCGTCCAGGGCCTCAATCATCTACTGCAGATTCAACAGTAGAAAGGCTTGAAAATTCTACTTTAAATCTGCATAATGGAGAATCAGAAAAAAACAATTTCATTTTCTTTAGAACATCTTCAAAAAGTCTCCTTCTTCTGACATTAAATATCACATACTTTTCGGATTCAAGAAACCTTTTCGAAAGTTCCTTAAGTTCAATTTCTTGCAAGTTAGAAAACTTTTGAAATGCCTTTAATCTAATTTCTCGCAGTTGCTGTTCATTGGGTTTTGGAGAACTTTCTTCTTCAGCATTGGTTGTCATCAGATGTGGTATATTTTGATTCTTCAAAAGCCTTTGGAAAACTTTCTTCTTCAGCATTATTTTGGTTGTCATCAGATGTGGTATAACCAGCTATTTGCTTCTGTCTGTCAATTTTTAGTGATTCTTCAAAAGCCTCTTCTTGATCACAGCCAAGACATGTGTAACGATACGTTTTAAAGCAATTGCGGCAAAACTTTTTGTTTGCAAATAACTCATCCAGGTCACTGTCACTTTTAGCTGAATCACTGTTGTTTTCTTCCACCTTTTTAGGGAAACTTGCAAGGACAAAATAAGCCCTTGAAGCTGTTAACCCTTTTTCCAAAAGTTACTCATTTATTGTAAGCATAGTATCTATCTTTGATCCAGAAGGGTCTAATATGACTGTATCAATTTCAGTAACATGTTCATTAAAATAGTTTCGTCCTTCATTCATAAAGAAATATTTTATGCCTGCATCCCTGAGTTGCTCTATAACCGGATCATCACCAGGTTCAAATGTTATAAATCTTGCACCTCCACCTTCATTTTGTCTGACCATTTTCGTTAAACCATCTTCGTCTGTTCTTTGATACCTCACTTGAATTCTTAACGGTTTCTTGTTGGCCAAAACTTTTTGTTTCAGATTTCCAGCTGACTTCTTATTAATACTTGTGAGAAGATTATTCAACCTGACAGCTACTTTTGGTTTCTTGCTGGGAACTGTTAAATCAATACTTTCTGCATATCTCTTGCTTTTGGTGTTCTCTTGCTGGAACAAATTACCTTCACCTTGTTGTTTCCTTTCCTCAAGAGCCTTTGTCACTTCTTTTTTTACTATTTCTTTAATAAAGGGTTCCATTATGAAATACTTATTAAACCTAAACAGAAGTAGTGAAAGAAAAATAATGTTTTAGGTGTATGCATTTTGTATATTATCTTGAACAAATAAAAGCGAAAGGGTTTTCAGCAGACAATAATGTATGAGTAATAATATGAAACATTTGTGGAAAAGCAGATCAGCTGGACTGAAAAAATAGAAAGGTAAGCCAAAAATGAATCTGTTTGTTAAGTAACCTTTTCATCATACGTCTCAACGAGGTCTAGAAAATATCAAAATATTCCAATATAATCATTAATTTTTATCCACACAGCCTAAATAACAACTTATGGAGTTCTCTCTGTGTGAAGAATAATAATATAGAATCTTAGGTTACAATTACACACTAACAAGTCAAAGTTTCACACAAGTAAAATTCTCCACATGATTATTATATAGTTGAGTTTGGAACAGTTCCTATAAAGAGTTAAACAAAGGAAATCCAGAATATTTTCTTATGACTTTGACAAGGCAAGTCCATGTGATCCACCATCATTATGCACATGGATGAGAATGCACGAAATCGTCAACAATATACAGACCAGAATGGAAATGAGGTCGAAATAAATGCGGAGCACTTTACACAGAAAATAAATGCGCGTAACACAAAAAATTCTATGCGTAGTACAAAGAAGTATTTAGCGTAGCACAAAGAAGTATTTAGCGTAGCACAAAAATTTATGCGTAACACAAAAAGTTTTATGCGTAGCACAAAAAAGTATATGCGTAGCACATTTTTTTGTGCTCACAAATGAACCTAAATAATAACTTATATGGTATTTTTTTGGAACACCAGATATAGTGCATGCATAACTGCGTTTATAATGTTATCTTGTTATTTATTCAGACCAAATAACTTTGACGAAGATTCTAGTGAACCAAGTGGGATACTTGAATCATAGGGTAGTCATCCGTTATCCACAACCGCTATTGCCTCTTAGCAAACACGTTATCATTGAAAACATTTGCAATGTTTGCCCTGTGATATTCAAAAATTGATGGACTTTTATTTTTTGTCACATTTTTAAGGCCTTTTTTAGTTTTTAGTTTTAATTTCATTTTTAATGATTATTGTTCGTCTTCACTATTCCAATATCTTATTATACTAATTTGCTTTGTGCATACCACTTTTATTTTCGAGAGTGATAAATTGTTGAATTTTACGGTCAAAATCTTCATATTCGTCATGTTCTTCGTGAGGCCATAAGCTTTTTTTACGATTATTATATACAGTGTGTCCCAGAGAATTTCGGTCTGAGATTTTAACAAGCTATAACTTTTCACACATATATCAAATTTTAGAGGTTTTTACATCATTCGATAGCATTTCTTTCAAGGATTTTAAAAAATTTAGTCCAACACCTTTGTAGTAAAAAGGATTTCTTTAAACTTTCACGGTCATTAACTCCTTAATGGTTAACAAAAGTAAGTTTTCACGTGCGATTATTCTTTTGTTCATTAAGAACATGTCGTGGTGTTATTGAACACACTAAAATTATAATCTCATCACAAAGTTAAAAATTGTGAGACAGGGGCTTCTACAAAATGTTTTGACATCATATGAGCAATCTTTAGTTCCTACAAAATTTTTTCCTCACTGAGATCCAGAGTCTATCAGAGTTAAGAATTAAAATTGTTGACGCAGCGAATAATCTTAGACAAAATCAAAATTTTATTCGTCACTTTTATGACAGCAAGAGCAAATTGCTGTGTCCAGAGAAACGAGGGAAATGTTGAGACATGCTTGTTTTTAATGACTCTTGTGTTTTACAGTCACTTGGCTTGTTATTGGTTATGATAATGACATTTGATAGCTGTTATTGAAAGATGTGTTAATTAACCATTAAGAAGATAATTGGATTTTTTCATGGTAAAATCCTTAATTGTTTCCGAACTAAAAAGTTTTGGAGAACAAAATGTAGATTTTTAAAATCTATGAATAAAATCCTATCGAATATGTGTGAATAGTTATGAGCTGTTAAAATCTAAGACCGAAATTCTCTGGGACACACTGTAGTAGCACGTGCACGTTTTTTAACGTCACGGGGAACCATTGCATAGCATCCCCAGGTGATTCAAATTTTCATCACGACGGGATTTACACACCTTCATTATATTTTTCGTCAGCTTTTTCGACACGTGATTTGTGCACATCATTTTCAAAGTTAGATGTGGTAAAAGTTTTTACCCGGGTTACTAGTATTGTATAATCAGCTTTCTTCGCTAGTTAACTGAACAACAGCAACAAACGCAACAACAACAACAACATCAACAAAAACAACAACAACATCATCAACAACAGCAATAATAACTGTAAATATGGTAACAGAGAAGAACTCGTCAATTGTTATTTACGGTATATTGCAATGCATTGCAATTTTTTCGAACATTTTTGGCATTTGTTGCTTGCGGCTGCAATTGGGTAAAAAAAATTTTTTCATCGGTTGAGTATTTTAGGCACAGCGGCATGTTTGTCGGTCACGACTATCATTAGACGGTTTTGTGCAGGCTCAGACATGGAACATTGACAGCTTACTTTTAGCTTATTTTCCTGCAACTGATGATTTTATATCCTGGGCAACTGTTTTTCTAAGCAGAGTTCACTGATTTCATGTATTTTTGATTGGACATTATGTCCTCTTCCATAAATTTTGGGACAAGGATCAATTTTTTCCAACTTGGTGCATGCGATAAATCTTGTAAACCGCAACTGCCGGTTTGAATTTTTAGGACTTACTCTACTGCAAGGCTATATCACTTGCATTTTGAATGCATATTTCATTTATATTCATTTATAGCACTTTTATATCAAAAGTTATGAGTCATTGTTTGAAAAAGGGGAAACTTCATGATTTTTCGCGGTCTAGAAGTTTTTTGAGTTTTTCTTCAAAGTTGGCGCACCATAATGTACCATTGAGACAAAATTGTCAGTTTAGATTTGTATATTCATTTAGTATATTGTAAAAGCTTTTAAGGAAAAGAAAAATGAAGGAAAATGTGTTTCTCTACCTACTTCAGTCGCAATTTAAAAAAACATCACTTTTTTCCAGTTTTTCGCATAATTTTCGACAATTGTCACTATAATTGATGACGTCAGCAAAAATAAGATCTATTTTTGAAATTTCTTTTTATATATATTTGTTTCCTGTATGTTGAAGTATTGCTGTACCAAATTTCATGGCAAAAGAATAATCCTATCAGGGTTTGAGGGAGCCAAAAAGCCCACAGTAGGTAGGGTTAAGTCTGGTCGAGATAGCAATGGTAATAACATACACTGCAATTGCATCACCAGCATTTGTGTCATGGGACCAAGAATCTTTATTTGGAAAAATTTTATTTTCCATTGATGGTGGTGTGAATATAATGTTTTACATTGTAATGTTCTCTATCACACTGGATCGCCTATTTTTTCGTTTGTTTGCACATGTCCTACAAGATGCTTGTCACCAGAGATTCTGTTAAGCGATTTGTATGGGGTTCGTGGTTATTCTCTGCCATCTATTGCATCATAGTGTACTTCACAGTTCCGCTTCAAGCCCATAAGATTATGTATACATACGGATTTGTGGTTTTGAATTTCATTTTTATTTTTGTTGCAATATGTACATATGCGTATATTGCAATTGTATTACTTGGAAGCAGAAAAAGATTTTCAAGGAAGAAAAAACGATTCCCAAAAGAACACATCGTTCCTTCCCTCATCATTATCTCTTTCATTATTTTCTACGCCATACCAGATGTTGTACTGTTTACCATTAAAAAGACATCAAATGCACCAGTTCCTTTTGAAATCAATATGATATGGTCCAGTGGGTTCATAACGGACGCCCTTCTCGATATATTTGCCTAAAAAAGGACAAGAAAAATCGCTTTTTTGTTACTTACATGCCAGAATGTTTGAAAAGTCAAGAAAGGGCGTGACGCAATGTGTTCTACAGCAACAGCGTTCACAATAACTAATTTAGATTTTGAAATGAGCATTGAGGATGAAATTACGTCGACACCTTAGAAATGAACACAGACACAGAATTTTAACTCAGAAAGACTAAAGAAGTTCAAAAAGTTTGATCAGGGGCGACACATTGCGATGAATTTGATTAGGTCTAGAATGCTTTTTAATCAAAACTTTAAACTTAACTACTTGTCACTTTGAACATTGAAGATCTTGATCTTTAAAGGCAGAAACATTTGCATGAAAAAAACTTTGTTTCTTGATTAATCAGAACCGCTTTCCATTCTTAAATGCAATGCGATTGGTTTCTATGTGCTGTGTTCAAAACAACCAATAATTTGTTTTGCCTGTAGTCAGTTTTTTAGAAAAGTTTCAAAAATGTGTATGATGTCATCTCGATATTGCATGATCGAATTCGTATTATTACTTGCTTCGATCATCGCTTGTGGTGATTAAAACAAACGTTTGCTGTCCAGCTGCTTTGTAAAACAGGAATTGAAAGATAATTGCGGAAAATAGTTTATGTATTACTAAATGCGCTTATAACTGAGTGAAGATCACGTCTGTCATATAACAGATCCATAATAGGTCCAATGCGTACGATTGACTACATGAATGGAAAAACAGCTTTAAGTTTGACTTTTAAACACAATAAGATGGACTCTGCAATGGCTTCCGAAGATGTCGGATGCAAAACTGTTGCTCCGATATATACCTGGTTGAAGTTTTTTGTTAAATTCAAAGTTTAAAGGTGATCAGTGCTTAAAAGCAGCCACTATTAGACATCCAGGATCAACAAAACGAACCAAAACTATGGGGTGATCTTTGAAAATTAGATCTGAATCAGATCTATCAGCAACGTATAGTGAAGTTGATCCATTGCGGAAGAATCTATTCAAAATCCCAAGTGGTACCACCGGAAAGAAGTTCATTGACGAGATGACGCGTCTGATAAACCAGTGGAATAACAGATCACCACTAGCCAACCATGCAATGAAAGCCATGTTTCTGATGCCGTCACTTTTACTTCAGAAGCTAAGTAAGTCTTCCAAGTCAAAAAAACACGTGCAATGTTTGGAAAGATTAATCCTTTGGCAAGACTTTCGGTCAATACAATCTAAGTTCCTGAAATCGGGATTTGAAACAAAACACCCCAAAGCGTTTGGCAATATTTTTGTGGCAGAGACAACATATAGCACCATATTCATCATTTTAATGCTAAGTGAACGAAATCTGAATGCTTTGAACAAAACATTGTAAAAGAAAGCTCATCGTGTACCTTTTATGATAATAATAACTTATATGGTATTTTTTGCGATACCAGATATAGTGAATACATCGACTACACGAAATTCGTTTTTCAACCATAACGCAAAGATATCGTGGTCGCTTGGATTTATTACTGATCCAATCATTTATATATTCCTACGATAAATGGCAAACATAACTGCGTTTATAATGTTATCTTGCTTTTTATTCAGACCAAACAATTTTGACGAAGATTCTAACGCACTAAGTGGGATACTTAAATCATAGGGTAGTCATCCGTTATCCACCATCGCTACACACGTTACCATGAAAAACATTGTAATGTTCGCTCGGTGATATTCAAGAAAAGATAGACTTTCATTTTCTTGTCACATTTTAAAAGTCTTTTTTAGTTTTAATTTTAGTTTTAACCGATCTTCATTCATCTGTTCACTTTTTCATGTCGCATATATGTCGCGTAAATGCGGCATGAATCATCAACGTATGTGAGAAGCACGTTATGTGCAAGCAGTGGGCGAAATTGTAGCTGCTTTTGCTGCAAGGGTTTTGGTCCCAACCATTGTACAGTGCCCCCTCCCCCACCAATCAATACTATACGGAAAAAAACTGATTAAACAATTTTGGTTTTGGAGAAGAGGGGGTTTAAAAATGTATTTTCTGTGAAAAACCTATCATTAGACATCATATTTATTCACTGAATATAGCATAATTAATAGCAAAAACATTGTATGATCCAATCTGGAGTAGCACCAAGATCAGGATGGTCGGAAATAAGGAAAAAACTACATTCTACAATGCGTAAGTTGACATGATTCTGACGCTTTTAGTCAATGTACTTCCTCGTGGCAGTCTTCTCATGCATATTGCCACCTTTCTGTATATTATAAGTGAATTTATATGTGGATGGATCGCAAAAAATTTAAATCGGACTTTTGGAAGGACTTAAAACACTAGTTAATTGAACTGCCTTTTGAAGCCGTAAATCTTCCAGAAAGCAACTGATACCATCTAATTAAAGAGGAATAACATCAAGTTTGTTACTCAAAAGAGACAATTTGCTCTTTAGTAGCACCTAATTTATTCTGTAGAGTACTGCAATAAGTTTTGATATCTTTTAATAGTAACCCAGGATTCGTCAATTATTTTTCTGAGAACAATCGAAACTTTTCCCAATAATGATGGCTTTCAGTTCATATTCATATTCATGACTGAATCTTTGCTAAACATATAAAGCACTTGATTAAATAGTAGAACTGGTCTAAAAAAAGTGAAAAACGTGCCATCTGGTTGTTTTGGAAAGTTTATTGGTACTTATTAAATGATGATGATAATGATGACGTTGACATCGATGCTGCAGTACAAGAATAAAGATCATTCACCTTATCATCCGTTTTTATTAGAAGATGAAGTGAAATTAATATTTTTGGCTGGAACATACTCAATTATTTTTTTCCTGATGGCAAATAAAGTCAATAAATAATTTTCATACTAATTCAGATTCTTTTGAATTGAAAATTGTATACAATAGAATTTAAAAAAGTTGGACTTGTATAACAGTATTCAATCATTTCGGATATATTTCCAGTTTTCCATCTTCAACATTATTTATGACAATCTTTTTTTATGTTACAATATATGTAAGTTGTATTACTGTGACACTATTATATTGGCAAAATAAAGTCATCAGTTGTACTCCACTACATATTTTGTACATAACATAACTTCGGTTATCAATATTTTCTTTTGTGAAATATCAAACCTCAAGACACTCAAGTTTGAGAATGACAATGATGCAAAGATAAGAACACAACACCATCACTGCTTTTTATGTTCTTTTTAAGAATTTCAACTAAATGAAACCTTGATTAATATATAGTCTGAACCGAAAAAAAAATGATCATTGAAAAATAAAAAGATCAGCATATTCAACTTATCATCATTTTCAATGATCATTGAAAAATGCAAATTTGTTTCATCCCTTACGTAAATGGAGTTATTTATGAACAGTATTGATGATTAAAACATTTTCAGATAGGAATGAGTTTTCATATGAACATAGAAATACGAATAGAGATAGAATAACATCGATGCAATTTTCTTTTTACTGTCGTAATTCAGATCTCAAGATTTGTTGTTAATTTTTTCAAAAACATATAAAATCCTATTAAAGATTCTTAGATTGATGTTGATATAAATTAAGACATTGACATTTCACACTTCATTCTCGTAATACATGTATGATTTGAAGTGCAAATTCCTGATAACAAACATGAACAATGTTATAAACTGGCATGTAGATTTAGCTAAATAGACCTATCCCAATTTCTGTTTAAACGCTGCATTGTGGCCGAGTTGTCGTGTCTAACCTCGCTTAAAATATTCAAACTGTTTCTAATTATTGGAATGGGAATTGGAATATTATTAAGTTATAAAGTAATGAAATCAGTGGAACAATGAATCGCATAAAAATGAGGTTAGATATGAAACTCGGTCACAGTTCAGAGTTTAAACTGAAATTCGGGAAAGGTCCATTATACCCGCGCTCAAGCTTTCCAGTTTGTGCACACGGCAAGCTATGCATTAAAAAAGAAAACTTTCCGCCCAAAGATTTTGTAAATTAAGGATTTTTTTAAAGATTTTTTTGATTGATTTGGGAGCTGATAAGTGGCATACTTTAAATATTTCGGCAAAGGCAGTCTTTTATGTATGGTAAGATACACAATAATGCATATACAAATCGTGATAAAAGTGTCTGTATGCAGTGAACAAAACGCGTGCCAAAACTCACGTATGTAAGTGTAAATATTTAAGTTTCACAATACAATTTTTATATTGAAAATAATCAGTCAGGGAAAAGTGACTAAATTCAAAATTTAGTAGGGGGAAAAGTGACTATACTATAAATAACGAAGCCATTGTTTGAATATTAAAACGAAGAAACAATATTTATAAAAACAATTTTTATTGCAAATTTTTTCTTTAAAACGTTTACATCTTCAGGCATTACAAGAAAACAAGAAAAGAAAAAAATGCAACTGAGGGAAGAGAAACAGTAAAAATAATATATCCAGAAAGTCGAAATTTTGAAATTACAAACATAAAAATCAAAACTGGGATTAACGTTGGTCAAAAGCATTAACAACTGAATTAAATTTTTAAATTTCAAACATATATTTTTATTATGAAATATCAAACATGACTACAAACACTTCAATAATAAGTAATTGACCAGGAGAGCAGCCCATGTATCAAAAAGTGTTCGTTGGCTGCCTCTCAATAATTTGAACATTACATAACTTTTTTATTTCTGAATAAATACATAATACATTGTTCAAAAAAGCCCAGCATATAATCTAACAAATAGACACAAACATTTTGTCCATTAATGGTTACCATAAGGGCTCAACTCATACTTTCTTTGAAGCAGTAAACAGACACTTGACAAAAGTTTGGGAGAGCTGTTTGTCTGAATTGTGACGAAAAGATTAAATGAATTGAAAGAACAAATATGATAATATATAATACTTAAAGATATAAACTGTTATGGCGGTTGTGAGAAACATAAGTCAGTAGCTGACTATTAAGAAATTTGTTTGTTTGAGAATTTCTTTGCAATTTTGATGTTTATCATGTTTTTATTGATCTAAAAAGGGTTCTCATTGCTGACATCAACCCTTAGTTTGGTTCATAAAAATTCATTATCCATTATTGAAGTTACACAAAAAGAAGCTAATCCTACGTTGAGGATTTTTGGTTTTAAAAATCACAACCACAATAATAGTATCTACTAAGAAACGAAAGTTTGTTACATGTATTTATACAATTAATGTTTTGAATTGCTAGTTTCCATAGCCTTTACAAAAACATCAAGTTCGGTAAAGGTATAATAAATCACAATTGCAAAGAAGCTGAAAAATCATTACAAAAATTAAAATTATATATTTTATATTACATTATATTATATACCAATTCAAAGAAAATGAAAACAAACAATAAAAAGATCTGTTTACAAACTCAACTTCTTACGTCAAAGATTTCAAAATAAAATTCATAACTTATTTATTTATTTGCAAATGTTTACCCAGGATAGCCTCTTCAGTTCCTTAACGTACTGTTATCAATGAGGGTCCTACGAAGGAGGTCCTAGAGCATTTAAAGCCCCTATTTGGGCTACGGAATTTGTTCAACTAGACAACCACCCTAGACAGCATTCCTACTCTCTTGCTGAGTGCTAAGCAGAGAGAGAGTGATTCACACTGTTATAGTCGCTGGCATGACTCGGTCGAGGATTGGACCCGCGACCTCCCGAACAGGAAGCGAGCACTCTACCACAAGGATACCAGCCTATTCTTTATGGTTTTAGAAAGGATAGTTTTATGTTATACAAGTCAAGATAGTGCAGCGATAAAAAGTTACAAGCAGATCCAGAAAAAACTGTCTAAAAACTATTTTAACACTTTTCTTCTCTAAACTGAAAACTTCCCATCACACTAGAAACAGTTTGTTAACACACGGAAACACGAAAACGGAAAACCATTGTTACCAGTAAAGAACAATACAAAACCATTTAATTCATTATTTTTTTGAAATATTTGACAATACTTTCAGCTAAAGGTTCTGATCTGTATGCACATTTTATCATTCAACATAAACGTAAAGGAATAAAAAAGACAGTGAAAGCTAAAAACCTTTAACAATACATGGCTATAATAATATACATTTGTACATAGGAAAACATATAATGTAAGATGCCCATTGAGCAACATTGAACTTTTTCCAACTTTCCGACACTGTTAAGGTGCCACGATGCATCTGGAATTCTGTTCGCACTCGGTAGAGGCTACAAAATTATCAGTATCGTCATGCCGTACACTTTTCAATTTGCCCCAAGTGAGCTTGCACCAGTCAGACAGATCTCAAAACTCCCCTAGAAACTCAGCATCTATACTTCAGTTAAGTGGTGCAAAAAGCGATGCCGGTAACCGACCCCCGAACATATATTTTCCAAGACGGCACCCAGTTTCATATTTGTTATACAGGGCCAAATACTGCAAAATAATAACAATATAATAATACCCTAACAGGTGTTCGTACTAGTGAAAACAACTTGAAAACGCTTTTAGTTCGTAACATAATAAAACAAAAAAATATGTTTTTCATTATAAAAGAAAAATGAAACAGCGAATTCAGTTCCAATTTTCTGAAAAAGGTAGCATTGTTTGAAAATTGAATAGAAATTTGAATAGAGCTTAAGTTTGTTGTTATCCTATCTCTTTTCGTATTTCTTATGAATTACAATTACACAAATCATTGAGGTTAACTATGACCATGATATAGTTATTCAAGTGGTTATTTTTGAAAACTATAACTTAATCCACTATTATTTAAAAAAAGAACCCTTACAAATCATCTATTAGACTTAAGATGAGCGACACAACAAAAGGTATTTTAATATCATCACAGCTTGCCTTCCGATCATCAGCTGTAATACTACATTGCTTCGGTATTGCGTGTTTATATATGCAGTCATCAAACATCAACATTCAAAGAATGTTACTTATCAATTTGAGCATCACAGAAGTATTTCTTTGTATTTCTTGGGGTGTACAGACAATCACAAGTAATTTTTTCAGTGAGCATATCAATCGCTTATATTATCGTATAGCTGTATCGTGGCATGGTGGAAATATTATAGTTTTCTATTCGTCTCTGATCATTATAACTATTGATAGATTACTTTGCGTTGTATTGAGTCTAAGATACAAGTATTTGGTGACCAAGAAAAGGATTTGTCGACTATTAATCGGAGTGTGGATTGCCAATTTATTGTTTACAATACTTCTGTACTTTGCTGGAGTCGATTTTGCCATCAAAATTCTGCAAGTTTATATGTATATTTCACTGGACAGTTTATATATTGTTATTGCAGCGCCAACATATAACACCATACTCATCACTTTAATGCGAAGTAAACGAAAGATGAATGTTTTGAACAAAAAATCGTTAAAGAAAGCTCATTGTGTACCTTTTTTGATAATAGTGTCTTATATAGTATTTTTTGGAATACCAGATATAGTGAATGCAATAACTACACGAAATTCATATTTCAACCATTACGCGAAGATATCATGGTCACTTGGATTTATTACCGATCCAATCATTTACATATTCCTGCAGAAAATGACAAGAAAAACCGCATTCATGATCTTATCCTGCCAACATTTCAGGCGACACATTTGTAATACAATGCACAATGATATTCATTAAAAAAGAACTGACACTCTTTAATTTACCTTATCGGACAAAACTTAGTCGGACAAAAGTGACTAAATTTTTTGGAAGTGACTAAAATTTTGTCCG
The DNA here is from genome assembly GCA_027922465.2 of Turritopsis dohrnii. NCBI lineage: Eukaryota > Metazoa > Cnidaria > Hydrozoa > Anthoathecata > Oceaniidae > Turritopsis > Turritopsis dohrnii. The sequence goes on along the minus strand of BQMF02000244.1, from coordinate 287,331 downwards.
ACTAATAATTTTGTCCGACTAAAATTTTGTCCGACTAATTATTATGTCCGACTAAATATTTGGTCCAAATCACTTTTTTCAGAATTCTTCTTCTTATCAGTTTAATTACAAATTTTAAATATTTATAATTTCTTTATGACTTTTCTTTTTGCTCGCAAACGAATACAATATTTTTACATGACTCATAAATAAACAATTTCTAAAGTGGTAAAGTTTTTTGATAAATAATATTAACGCTCGTTTTCATGATGTTCATTGTTTATTCTTTACGCTCTAAAGGGATTCTCGGCCCTTTCGTAAACAGATTGGACGTTTTTAATAGCCCCACTTATTCCAGGAAGGAATCCACAGGAAAAGAGAAACGCACCGGTAATAACAAAAACTTCCGATGAAAGTGATAGCGAGGTAGTTCAAAACAAAATGAAGAAGACAGTCATAATAGAAGAAACGCCTGAAGTCAATGCAGTAACCAAAACAGATTTTTATACTGATCAGGAATATGACATTGAAATTGAAAAATAAAATTATACTACAACCCTTTTAATTAGGATTTTTTTCCGACAGCAAAATTGTGCCGTCGAGATATGATGATTTTGTTGGACATATGTTTTTCACGTTGGCAAAACTGTTTTTATTAAATATGCCTTTTTCCTCATTTTCCTATACACACCTAGAACTTACAGTAATCGGCGCACTTCCGCACGTTTTTCGATAATCCTTATCGAAAATTAACTAAGTTATGAAATTTTAGAAAAGGACCAAAATTTTAGTCGGACAAAATTATTAGTCGGACAAAAGTGACTAAAATATTTGGAGGTGACTAAAATTTTGTCCGACTAATATTTTCGTCCGACTAAAATTTTGTCCGACTAAGTTTTGTCCGATAAGGTATTTTTTTTTTTTTTTTTGTCACATTTTCAAAGAACTGTTACGATTCCAAATGTTTCTTACTTCATTTTTCCATTCCATTCCAACTCTTCTTACAAATCATCATTTATGCGGCAGAAGTTGAAATCGTGCCTGACAATGATAACTAGTTTTCCTAAATTCGTTTGTGTGTGATTAACATAGTATAACATAGTATATTTATGGAACTTGGAATGTCGAGGAAAGTGGTGATCTATAAGGGAGAGGAACTTTTTTCCGATATTCGTGGAGACGTTTCGGCTGTATGGTGGGTTAAACCAAATAACATTCCGTTTTCTTGGATTGAATTGGTTGTTTGGCGTTGGTGGATGATAATTTAATTTGACGTTGAATCCAGATTTCTTTAAAGCTTCTTCGTAATCTTTCGTTGATTCTAAAAATATTTGCTGGTTGCTGGAATGTTCTGATAGTCTTTTTTCGATTGATTTTGGTAGCTGTTTTATAACATTGGCAGGATGATTTGATTTTGCGTTGATGTATTTGATTTCACTGTCGGGTTTATGATATGGTCTGTATGTGCCATCATTGAGGTTCATAGTTATATCTAAGTAATCAACGATCTTCCTGTTGCTCTCGATAACAATTTCTTAACCATCTCTTTTGAAAAGAGCTTGTATATGTTTCTTTACTTTCTCTGTTTTAGGGCCACTAACATTTTCAAAAACTGCTATACCATCGTCTCTGTACAAACCTATGTTTTCCTTGTCGTAGTGAATACTAAGCTTATTGAGCATATATAAACCAACTAGCTCGCACACCTCTGCTCTATCGTATGCACCCATGGTGACATCAAATATTTCGTTTCCCTTTTTCATCCAAACGTTTCCATCGTTGAACAAAAGAGACTTTCGTGACGCCTATATCGTCATCGCTTACGTGTACATGTTGCTTGGCAAAGTTTAAAGCATTTGTCAATAACCTTTTTGTGATTGATGGATAAAAATCCTTGACATCAAACATTATAAATACCATTTTACTTTTATTTTCCAAGCTGCAAAACCAATCTATAACTTGCTTTGTGTTTCGCCACTGGTTTACTTTTAACTTTTCTCGTAGCTTCGCGTTAATGTTATCCAAACAAACCTTGCTAATTCTCCCTATTTCGTTTTTTGCTGGGTTGATAAGTCTGACTTTTGGGTTGTTCTGAAAATTCGGCTTATGGTCTTTAATTGTTATGAAACAATTGTCCTTACCATTTGTAAACATTCGGGGCAATATATTTCTACCATTAGCAATTTCTTTTCCTTGTTGATGTTGTTATTCAATGCAAGATTCGGCGGAGAAGAAAGTTAGCTTTTGTGTTAATATGAAGTATCGCCTATTTTGCTAACTGATAATCCATTGTGTATATTATTTTTAAACCATTTGGTCAATGTTTTATTGTTGATTTTATTGTATACTAGTCTACATCCATTTATGGCATTAATGTGAGATGCTATTGGGTAATGGTTGTACGTAAAAATGTTTTATGAATAGACGCATATAATCTAGGAAATAAACACAAAATCAAAAAATTAAGGATGAGCCTCTGGTGTATTCTCCAACTTGTTTTTTCATGAGGAGTTTACAACTTGTACTTGCAGATATAGTTAGTTCTTCGCCAAGATTCTTTGTCGTCCCAAACAAGGCGAGCGTGGTTGCCATCTAAAAAACAAAATGTTGCGAAAAGTATTTTTTACTTCATATTCATCTCCAGCTTTTATTAACCTGGCAAACCTCCAAAGCAATTGAAAGCTTTTTTATCATGCAAAAAGTTAAAATATATAAAACAGCAGTATACATGTTAATATTGAAACACTAAAATAAATGCGACAATTAACATAAAACTATCCGCCAAGACGGCGTCGCTCGCCGCCCATGTTCATTCCCAAAGAGCTCACGAAAAAGTAGAAAAATTTAGAAATTGTACCCATGTTGTAGAGCTCAAAATACTGATCAAAAAAGGTATGGGATGATATTGTACCAGAAATTTTTCGTCGCCCCATCGCCTCTACCGCGGACCCCAATGAACGTCAGTTTTCCCAATTGTCGGTCGGTAAAATTTGTGTTCGGCCAGAGGCGGACCCGAAACAGGAACTTCTGAACACGCTACCGTTATGAATTATGTGTACTAACCAGCACAGCTGACCAGTGCTCCATATTCATCATTTGCGTGGTCAGGTTGACCTCTTCTCCATGCAGTGTATCCAGGACTGGTTCCATCTGACCAAAACCACTGTCCATGTGAACCATATAAGGCATACAGACCTACCACAGTAAAATATAACAATAAAACCAATTTTGTTCCTTTCTTTGATTATTTTGGTATACCAACTTTACAGAAGGAAACTGAAAATATACTAGCCGAAAGAGCTTAAAAATGGCTTTCCATTGATGTAAAAATTATTTTGAAATTCGGTATATCGTTTAAAAAAACAACTTTAAAATTTCCATTTCCAACATTATGAAACAGACTGTATGATAAATCATGTCACAATTTTAAAGATAGGAATAAAAAGAAATTGGCTTGGGAGGATGTTGCTTCCACAGTGAAAATCTTTATATTTTTCAGGTGCTTCAGCAGAAAAGATTTTTACAAGGAGCAGATATTCACGAGAGCGTAGAAAGATAAACAAGTCTAAGACCAGCGGAGCTGAAACTGGTGACGTTGAACATCCCAAATTTTCAAAATGCATGAGAAAAGGACCAAAACACGCTATGCATGAAAGTAACAAAAAATGAGCGGTTTTTACGGCAATTGCGCGAAACTTCGTGTTGATGAGTCAGCAAAATGCTGCCGACCTTAAAAACTATGAAAATCGCACGTATTTATCTAAAACAATCACTTCCTGTTTAAAAAAAAGCAATATCATGAAATTTGATAAAAGCTAAAAGAAAATTTAAAAATTATTTAAAAAGTTTGCGTGGATTGATTTTCGCAAAATTTGAAAAAGGTACGCTGCAAAGTTTCCAATTTTAATAAAAACCCGCAAGATTGCAAAATTTCCTATTGGGATAACAACGTGTGACAAGAGTAAAATGTAAAATGTTTTTTATTGGTCCATTTCAGAAGGATTTAATGAAAACCGCCGAATTTGCAAAAATGAATCAACGTGAAAAATCAAAATTATTTTAGTTTGAATGGGCTTCAAATACATTGCTTGGTTTATTCGGAGTTTTCATTATATGTTTTACCGGTTTTCTATTGGGCATCACTCAGTGTGACAAGAGGGATTACAAAGTGCGATAGGTTGATGGATTGCAAATGACGATGAGAGGGTTTACAATGTGCGAAAGCTATTATAAAGTTCGGCAGGAATTACAAAGTGCGACAGGGATTATAAAGTGCAACGGGATTAATGCATGCATGGGATGAAAAAGCATATGGATAAACTTTAGTTATGAAAATACTGAGAGGATTATGGGGAACATAATAATTCTGCTGAAATTGATATAAGCACTTCAGAGGAATCAATTATTGGAAAACATTAAAAGTGTATCATTATTAAAATTATTAACAAGAAGCCGCTTGGCTTGAAGACTTCAGGACGTAGCACAACGATACATATCTAGTCTCAAAAATACAACATTGCCGAATGGCCAAATTATGATCAAATCTGACAAAATGATTGTCAAATTCGAAATCAACACCTTTCAATTGTGCTCTGTGCAAAATTTCATGAAAATTAAAGAACTTTCGAAATTTGGTCCAAATTTGGCCTAAATTGCCCAATTTTAGTCAAATCTGACCAAAATCATTGTCAAATTCGAAATCAGCACCTTTCAAATGTGATCCGTGCAAAATTTCATGAAAATTAAAGAACTTTCGAAATTTGGTCCAAATTTGGCCTAAATTGCCCAATTTTAGTCAAACCAGGCAATATCACTGTCAAATTCGAAATCAGCACCTTTCAAATGTGGTCCGTGCAAAATTTCATGAAAATTGAAGAACTTTCGTAATTTGATCCAAATTTGGCCTAAACTGCCAAATTTTAGTCAAACCAGGCAATATTATTTTCAAATTCGAAATCAGCACCTTTCAATTGTGCTCTGTGCAAAATTTCATGAAAATTGGACAACTGGAAGTCCGAAATTGACCGAATTTGCCGATTCGGCAACGGTGACATGTAAACGCTGCACGAAATCGTTCATAACATGGAGTAGTAGGGGACGAGGAGGAGGAGGAGAAACCACGAGTATTTTAAAGACTTTACTCCACCACGGGTGTTCTAAAGTCAATAATCTCTTTCAGCTATCAGATTTGCGGCTCAAGATATATCAGGGGTATTAAAGTCTGTTCCAAAAATATGTGGACTGATTTCAGCTTTTATATAAAAACCAGGCTCAAGGGAATTGATGTAATTTGCTAAATCTGGTTTCCACATGGTAACTGAAATTAGTCCAGACTTTACGTAATATCTCTTTTAACTCTGATTTCTCATCGATCCCAAACGCATCATCCTTAAAACTTTCAAAAATAAGACCTCATATTTTTTTGTAACTTTTCCTGTGTTCCTCCTGTTAGTACAAGCATTTAGTGTAATGTAGTTTCACTTACGAAAAAGTAATTTAAAACTGCAAGGGAATGCCAGAAATTATCTTGCAATGCAAATTTTCGGAATTTCTAAACTTTTTAATTTTCTTCCAAGTGTAAACTAGCCCGTATAAAACGAAATCCAGTGAAACGTGGTTTGGTTACAAACGATTACCGACACGGCAGTCCTTAATAATAACAGATGGATAATCAGATGTATATATTGTATATAGCTGAATCGATCTAACTAAAAATTAAAACTAAAGGTACTTAATAATTCCATGTCAAAACTCACCAATCCAAGCCTCTGCTCCGTTTGACACCATATCAACAGTGTATCCTTCCATTCTGTCTTTGACTGAAACCAAATGACCGCCCTTGACGTGCTTTTGGCAACTTAGCTCGGCTTCAGCCCATGTCACAGGTCCTTTATAAAATTTGTAACAGGCATTGTTTTGTTGCAGCCATCCTGATGCACACCCTAAAAGAGACGCTCAGGATACAAGTACTGCTTTGAGATTGATTTAATCCAACTTCGTGATGAATCCATGGTTTTCCTTTCCAGTTAAAACGAAAAGGATTTTTACGATTTTACTCTTTCTTGGCCATGTCTATTAGCTCTGCTACCGTATCTGTTATCCATTCCACTCCCTTTGAAATATATATCCTTTGTTGCCGATGTTGTAGTAATAATCGCCTTCCTGATGTTATGAATTTTCATTTCTTTATAACGGAATCTGATGTCTCCACCACAGCCAAAATTGTTGCTCATTCTTAACTAATCTGTCCTATATGAGCTCAGAAAAATAAATGAAATTATTTACGGTTAAGTGCAACGAATTAGATAATTATATATTTAGTGATATTTGTTGTTCAACCTGTGGCTCGATGTGATGTTAAGTTTTATCGATTCTGACGTTAGTGATGCTTATTAGTAATAAACCCAGAAACTGAAGATTGAGATAAATCCTGGCTGTTTGTAATGTAGAAAAACAGGAACTCAAACCAGACATTTTTGTTTTTCTGTATGACGTTTATACTTCATTCGCATTAATACGTCACAAGTAAGAAGTTTTATTACGAACCGTGTTGACGTTTGTAACGTAATGGCGACGAGCGTTCATGAAATTACCGATTTTTAAGGGGTCATTCTGAACCAAAAAAGACCGCTAGTGTAAATAGTTTAATGCAGAATTATTTCTATAATATGAATGAATGTATTTAGTTAAAAAAAAAACAAGATGTACACCAAGATTTTTTCGTTAGTTCTCCTTTAAGTTTTGTCGATTCTGAGATTAGTGATGCTTATAAAAAAAATGTGTTATGAATGAAAAAGACTCCCTCCCCATTCAACCAACCATTATTCAATGATGAAAGCTAGCAATCTTATTTTCAATCAACTTTTCATGATTTTAAACAGGAAATACTTATGATTGTTTCCTTCAATGTTAAGTATTTGGTTCGTTGTGGTTAAATCTAACGAATAAGTAACGAACAGCAACAAGTTATGGTAAAGATAATGTTTTCTTTAAAAAACTAAGTGAAGGATTGGAAATATTGAAAATAAAACCATCTCAACACCATTAACCGTTAATCTGCAGTCTTAATTATCCTCAAAATTATTTTTCTTGTACAAGTATAATTTCTTTCAAATTCTAGAGCTATTCTAAAACCTTTAACAAAAACAGGTATCTTATAAATATACATAAAAGTGTATTTAAATTTGTTGATTCTATACAATACAAACCTGCATTGGCAGAAGCTACAACAGTCAAAAGACAAACTGTCAAACACACGAAAATATTGCTCATGATGTCTTTTGCAGCATCAACAAAAGAAGAAAGATCTTTCAAGTCTGTTGAAGCATATATGAACTGATGGCATCTTGTTGTTTAAACAGCTTACACCGCCATTATTGATACTTTTACTTATTTTTTTTCTTTGATGCAACGTAGCCTAGTCTCAACACCTGTCGACAGCTGTGTTAATTTACGAACTGTCTTATAAATGCTGATGATGCATTTTGGCTAAAGATACTCTCTCTTAACTACGATGGCCCTGAAGGCTCACTGCAACACGCAAAAAAACTTGTCACGCGCACAAATTTTTTTTCACGCAACCTATTTTTTTTACACGCAACTTTTAATTTTTTTTACACGCACACATTTTTTTGCACGCACAATTTTTTTTTTACGCGCACACAAGAATTTTACTGCACGCACCGGAAAAACTGATGTGCTGCCCTATTATACATCAGCTAGAAGTTTAATCACCAGTACCACACCCAGGGCGCTGATTAATGGAAGTTTCATTACGCAGAGGAAACTTCGGCTCAAAAACGTACTTATTGTGATCTCAACAAAATTGATTACACATAATTTTAGGCATTAAAATGCCGATGGATCAAAATGGATGCAAATCATAGTATGGTCTGTCAAATATTCACAAACTCGTACCCAGGGTTTCTTGCCTTTTTGATATACGACGTCGCCGCCGCCCGTATATCGAAAAGGCAAGAAACCTTGGGTACGTGGTTGAAATATTCACATTCCTACTAGGGTCCGTTGTCCCTTGTAGTTGTTTGATGATACAACATATTGAAATTTCAAGTGTTTCAAATTAATTGATAGTCCACAGAATTATAGTTTAATCGACTTTTTGGAAAAAGTTGTTATTGAAATTAAGAGTAATTACTAGCACAACTTGTTTTCCATTCTTGTACTTATAAAGTTGAGGATTAGGCAATAGCCTAGCCGAAAAAATTTTATAATTTTATGACTATACTTATTTTTTAAAAATAAATATCAACCTCGTACCCAAAAATATCAAAGAGGCAAAAAAAATCCTGGGAACAAAGGGGAGAGAAATACATTGTTGTTTGGTTCTATATAAAACAAATTTGTGTTATAGAAATGTATCCAGTGGGCCAAGGTAATTTTTATGATTGATATTTACAATGATGTTATTGTTTGTTGAAACGACCACAAAGTTTTGAGTAAAAAGCTTTAATCCCCACCTGGCAAATGTATTGAAAAATCACTGCGAGTGAGTGCATTTCTATTGAAATACACACACCATTTCAAATAAAATGCTCTTCATTGCAGTGACTTTTAGGCAATTTTGCCAACTGGGAGTGCTGTGAGGTTCTTGTATTCTTTCACAAATGCAGTGGCGGATCTAGAGGTATGTCGAAATTTGTGTAGGAGAGCATTAACATAATCTGTGAATTCCATTTATATTACCAATGGGATTATTTGAACGCTTTTCTATTATGGTTAGATTGCTAACACTCTCCCACACAAATTTCGACATACCTCTAGATCCGCCACTGAAATGATCCCCCATTTCAAGATTTTACATTATATATTTATATTTTCAGCTGAATAAACATTTATTCCCCGAAAACTTAAATCATAGATTCTCTCTAAAATAAAATCTTTTGACAAAGTGTTATATCAGATAACAGAACGTAAGAAAGCTCTACCCAGTGGGCGAAATCGTCAAAAAGTCACTGTGACGGGGAGCATTTATAATGAAATTGTGTGTAAATTTCTATAGAAATGCACTCCTTCGTAGAGGATTTTTAAGGTATATATTTTTCAGAAATCGTGCACTTTATGTATATATGTGTATATATACTTGTAAAAGGATGAAAAGAAGAAAACTTTTTTAAGTTTCTTCCTTCACGGATTCATCAGCTAATTGCTCCTGACTGCCGAGCACTTTCAGAGAAGAGATAATAATCTGTATGCTATGTGTATATATATATAATTTATTATACATCTTAAATCAAATTTCCCGAATCTCTGTTTAAACAACGTGTTGTGGCTGAGCCAACAAGTATGGCCCCGTTTTCAAGATTTTTTAGTTATCCCACTGTGAAATGGAAATATTAAGTAAACATTACTAAGTAATAAGGAATGGAATTAGTGAAATAATAGAATGTACAGAATCGAGGCAAAACTTTATAGCAAGGCATTAGCACGGTGTTTAAACAAATATACAACAAATATTCGAGGCCTGATTGTAAGTACCGCCCAGGGCGCAAATCAGATTACCACTTATTACAAAGGTGATTGATGGGGCGGAGGTTGAAACCAAGTTGTCTAATCGTCTAATGTTACCCCAAAACACTATTCAAATCGAAATTACATTAACATATATTTTAAAATCAGGAGATAAAGGATAATGTAATAATAATATAATAATCAATATAATATTTTTTATATTGTCTCGCTAATAACATCTTTTTAAATCTCTCCAGGATTTAGTAATATTTATTCCTAAGTAGTATATTTAAAAGCCGTTAACATCTTAGAAACGAGTTCGTAGTTGTTTCCCAATCGGCAAAAATCGGCAAAATGTCACTGCGTTGAAGAGCATTTTTATTGAAATGGTGTGTATATTTCTATAGTAATGCACTCCTTCGCAGTAATATTTCAATAAATTTGCTATGCCCATAACACGATGCTTAAACAGAATTCTAGAAGGACTTTTTTGGATTTTTTTGTGTTTTTTATTTACGAGAAATGAGTAGAGAGTTGAATATTGATATTGGTAAAAGCAACATATTTGAAATATTACATATGTAAAAATTGGTATTGGTATTAATATTAAGGAGATAACAAATATTCCAATTTTGAAATAATCCGAATTTGAAAATAATAATTCTTTGTTGGCCCTTACTAGCGCCCTTACTTATTAAGTGGCATAAAAGAAATGGCGTTGGATGTTTCTCGGTCAGATTTTTAGCCTGAATTTTTGAATTACAAACCCTTCTTTACAAACCGCCCTTATCGAATTACACCCGATAAGGGCGGTATTGAATGAGTGAACGTAATAAGGACCAACAAAATAAACGCAGATCATATAAACTTTTTACATAGTTTCTGGAACTGTGAGAACTTAATTTTCTCCCAAATCACCAATAACTTCGCATGTACAAAATATATCAACAAAAACGTAACAGGGCTCAACACCTCATCAATTGTGCCATAGATTTTCAAGACCGAAGAAATAGAATCAACATTACTAAGTCTGTGTACAAACAGAAACGCGCGAAATATGTTGACACCAGCAAAAATTATCAGAATCAACATGGAAACAGCTTCCAAGTTGTTCACTAGGCGGTCCTTGTACGGGCCGACCTTGAGCTGAATTGCCAAAAACAAAGCCATTACAGGAAAAATCAAAGCCAGGCGAACGACAGGGTCGATATAAAGAACCACCAAAGCTGCAACAATGAATCTTTGCAGGAGGAGCCAAGAATGCCAATAAATGACATTTCCATTGTCATCTCTACGGTATGGTTCTTCAAATATTTCAAGGATGGATAATTTTAGTTTGTTGTTAAACTCGTTCAAGTAACAAACTTTTTTTCTCCATTGCCAAACATAGTGAATTGGTAAAAGCACAGGCACAACTATCAGCCAGAGGAAACGTTCAACCGAGATTCTGTTGGATTTGAGAAGTCTCAATGAAAAAAACAGAGCGACAGGAAACGGTACAATCCACAAAGAGAGAAATGCGACGGCAAAGTATTGCCAATGACTCCAGCATTTAACTTTACCATCGATATATAGCACGTTCACATTGCCAATCGATACACAATGAAGCATGACGAGGGTGAATGTAGCCAGGGTGGCGTATCTGATAGTAAGCAAACGCAAGAAACAAATGTAAGTGCGTCCAAGGATTGATAATTCATGCGGTTGACTTTTATATGCGTAAATGTCCCGCTGGGGACGTTTGGTTTTGGTATCATTATTGCTAGCGTTTGACGTTTGATCAAACTCATCAAGTTCTTGTTCGTCTACCGTAATCTGACATTCATTCGGTTGTTTCTTGAACACGTGCAGAAAATGTAATGATAAAGCCAATGCGATAACAGGGAGAATCATTCCAAAGGAGAATCCAAAATCTCTGATAAAAGTTTTTAGGAGATCGTCCATATTTGATAAAGGGCATAAATTGTAAGGTAATTTTATTACACCAAGGTTAAATACTCCTGTGATTACGCCATTCAGTTTTGAGCTGGAGTACTCAGAACCTAAATCGATGGTCAACAATTTTTTTAATTGATAGAAGCCAACGAGTATGTTAAAAACACCAGACCAGCGACACTTGCTATCGTCATCGCCATTATGAAATGGTGTCACTTGTTCGTTAGGAAGCGAATGTCGGACATAACCAGCGACATTGCCGTGACGTTTACACAAGTCGGGCGTTTCCATGGCAATGTTTGATTTCTCTTGAGCAGATGGCCAGACTTTGAATAACTTATTACAACTTAACACATTAACAAGCTTCTTTAAAAAACTGCTCAACATTTTCAGTTTGTCCAAGTACGCCACTGAAAGTATGTAGATGAAAGATAAAAACAGGAAAGCCATCCAAAAATAAATAGGCTGATGGCATTTTGTGTCAGGAATACATTTACTAGAAAAGAAGTCAACCTGATAGCCATATTTGCAGCTTCCACATAAAACCCCAGTGCGATAATGGCCACACGTTTTGTAAGAATCGCAATGGTTTGTACTTCTGGAACAACAGTATCCGTTAGGACATGGATAAAAATTCACTTCATCAGTTGATTGATTGAGATAACCCCAATAATTATCGTTACTAATAATTTTACCAATGCATGTAGCTCCATTGGGACACGTTTTGCATATGGCTTTATTTGGACTCCCATTGATGAGCCATGACATGTTTGTGGTGGTGAATGCATATGTTTCCGCTTTGTCACTTTTGGTCCAATGCGAGGCATATATTGATATAGCTGCCTCCTTAATCCCGGCTGTGTAAGTTCCTTTTCTGCATGGGTTGCAATGATACTGGAAATCGAAAGCATTAATGGTTTCCATTTGGTAACGTGGTTCACTATTCTCTGGACAGGACAAAGTAGAACCTTTGAAAACAAGACTTTTGTTGACAGGTTGCTTACTTAAGGAAATGTCAATGACGGAAAATTCTGATGTTGCTTTTGTCAAATAAATGTGAATGTTTTCTATGTTCACGGCAATAGCTTCATTTCCCCTTATTTCAACTGCAGGTTTCAATGTACTGCTGGAAACAATCTGAATGTCATCCAGTTGGACATGAAAGACCGAGTCTTTGATATTTCTGTAGTAAACTGCGGTTTCTGTGACAGTGAATGATGATTTTCTGATGGTCAAGTTAGAGTTGATTGCTTTTAATCCATTCAAAGAGTTGACGTTAAGGTTATAAAGTTCAACATGTCCTCCTGCTATATCAAATGCTTGGCCTTGCTCCGATTGATCGATTTGAAAATCACTAATGGATACTACAGTATTTTCTGATATAACACCACTATCAAATGTTACGTTTCTTATCGAGATATCCATCAAATGGGATTCGACAATATGAAATGAAAGTTCTTCCTTGTGAATGTACACTGTTGAAGATTCTGGATACAGAACTTTTGCTTGATAAAACTCAATGTAATATGGAACTTTGTAAGTTCTAGTGACATAGAATTTATTCACTAGATCGTCAGTTTTTGCTGTGGTCACTTCTGAAACGAAATGAAAGGAACCTTGGCTGCTCTCCCATTTCTTCGTTGCTATGGGAACCATCATTTCACCTTCATTACTGATACTGATGACTTTGGGCGTCTTTGAATTGCTGAAATCCAGGGCTTTAAACTTGAAGAAATTAACACGATTTACTTGCATTAGCGCTGCTTCGTTAATTGTATTTTCCACAACAATATTAGACAATAAAGCAGTTTTTGCATCCAAAACTGATATTCCAACAGTGCATGCGCTTCCATCAACTTGAACGTGTGTGAGGTTCACAAAATGATTTTTCAGCAGATACATAATTTTTTCCTTTATTTTTACCATTTTGATTGTAATGTTTGATATCAGTGTTGTACCTTGCGTTTCATATAGCGCGATTGCATTGTTACATATTGAGTTATCAATTGCTATTTCGGTGACATTGATATCACGTTCTGCCAACAAAGATAAAACGCTTTCAGTCACATTTGAATGGCTGATGAAAATTTTCGATATTGCGGCAGTTTCTGCGTTCTGAACGTAAATCCCGAAGAAATGCGCATACTTGATCTTTATATTCGTTATTTTCACGTCAAGAACATCTTTAAGATGTATTAATACTCCTCCATCTTTTACTGGTTCAATGGTTGTTTTCGATATGACAGCATTCTCCACAAAAGCTGAATTTGTTTTATACACATAGATGCCACCATAAACAACCGTACTGTTTTCAATCTCAAGTTTCGTTATATAGACATCATTAGCTTTCAAGATTGTCAACATCCATTTTAGCCGCGAATTCGTTATAAAAGTGCTTGACACTGATACTGTGGTGGCATCGAATACGTTGATGTGAGTGCTGCTGGATATATTTGAGGCTTTAATCGTTAAAATGTGCACAGTTTTAATAGACAGGAGACGAAATGTGATGTATGTTTGTGAATCCGTTATATCAATGTTGCGTACTGTTAATGTCATGGTTTGACGAATTCTAAACATATGTTCACATGATGCATTTGTTACAGTAACATTCTCAATTCTGACGTCACTTCCTTCAGATATGCACAAAATACGGTTTTCTTTTCGTTTGGTTCCAACTTTCTTTACGTGATCGATCAGTCCATACTTGATTTCAACAGACCCCACTTGCTCTGCTTTCAGTATGGATAAAGTCTTGTAAATGCTGAACTGAAAGTGATGCATAACAAATGAGTTTATACCTCTTACGTAAATGATGGAATTATTGTAAAACTTCGAGTTTTTTAGTATGACATCAACGTAGAGTCTTTTATGTTGTTCCGATACACGAATACCACCAAAGCTAAACGAACTGTTGAAAATCCAAATGGTCGAATTTTTTGACGGTGGCGTTGTATCTGCTCTCTCTATAGCAAGGAAAACCTGTTCTTTTGTGTACTTTACAGAACAATTTGTAATGTTGATTTGATAGGCTTTGCTTTTTTTGCCATTTATTTCAATCAAGCCTACGTTCCAGAAATTTATACTTTCTACCGCTATCACGATTTCTTTGGTGTCATTCTCTAGACTAAACACATTGAGCATGCTATTTGAGGTAATGGTCGGTTGACATCCGATTTCAGTGATTCCTTTGATGGTGATTCCCATGGTGTTTAAGGGGATAGTCTTGTTGTTCACGTATTCAGCGCATTCGAGGAGAATAATTACATCGTTGTCCTTCACCTTCTGTTGGTAGGTATACAGAATGGTTTGGCAAGGATGTGAAATATTGCCACAGTTCTGACTGTTCGTCCCACTCACGGCCACGTGATACAGATGACATTCGTGGACTAAATAAAAACAAAACAAAACATTTTACAATATGCTAATTTTTGGTGGAAAATAACTGTAAAAAAAAAAAAAAATAATCTAAAATTAGTAATTAACGAAATTATTATAATTAACGAAAACATTGTAGGCAGCGCGGAAATTACTTACAGCTCAAACATGTCGTAGTTAACGAACGTTTTATTTCCGTGATTTTTCGTTTTACACAAAATTATGTTACTGGTACCATGAGAAACTCAAAGTGTCTTACGTTTTATAAATGATATGAACATAAACAAACCAGCTAGTCGAGTATAACGTAACATTCTTAAAGTTGGTCTTCAATACTCCAATAACGATCAGTAGATTTAAACTTCTTGGAAACTGTCGAACTTTTAAGCTGATACAATAAACATTTTGAACGTGCATTTATCAAAACAAGTACTATTATCTAAGCTCTGTTTTACTTTCCAGTAAAGTCGAAACATGTTTGTTTGTTTATTTCCATTTTTATCACCAACATAACAAAATAAACAAACATTTTACAAACATGGTAATTGACTTATAATATAATGGATAAACTTTCTAATCTTAAATGTAAATAAAACGGTGAATCTTTCCGTAAGTAAAAAAGTCCAGAATTTGTTTGTTAAGGTGACCAAACAGTCGCCGTCCTTCCAAAACTGCTTTTTTCTTTCTCTGAAACTTTTAATTGGAACGTTCATAATTTAATTAGGACTAACAATAAAACTCATTGAATTCACCGTTTTGGGGATGTTATTATCTCCCTAATACATGAATAAGACCATTATTTAGGTTTGTTTTATAAGCGATAGAAATAAAAAAAAATTTCATTTCCATGGCTTAATTATTTTGCTGTGATGAAAAAAGAATACAAACTGTGATAATCATAAATAAATAAATAAATTAAGTAAGTAAGTAAATAAATTAAGATTATGAATCATAAGGCCGAGAAAAAAAGTGTGTGAAAAGCAGTTTTCTTGCGAGATAATCTCCACGAGAGAGCCAATCATTTTTTCACTTTGTTTGAGCGCATTGTTAATAATAAACAGCTGTTCGTTCCCAATTATTCCATTTCTACTGATGTCAGCATAGTGCAACCCTCAACTTTATATAATAATAGTTCATTATCTTAAATAGCTATTAACTCTTCCTTAATTTTTCGTGTGAAGTTGTTCTTGTTTTTATTTTAGATAAAATAGTCGCGATGGAGTGTCAAGTGTTAAAGCGTTTAAAGTAGTATTGATGATTCCTTGAGATTAGAATGATTAGTCCATCGAGGTTCGATGTTGTGGCCAGTTTAAAGTAAACTTTCCCACATGACTAACGATCGACATACGTAAGTCTAGCCTTTGTTTCAACATATCGATCTATCTGTGCAGGCTAGGCATTTGATGTATATGCGAAACGACTCGCGCAGTTATGAAAGAGTACTGGGTGTGAATTCAGCAAAGGAAAAGAAGTTATTATATATTTTTATAGCATCACTTTATTTCAAAACAAATGAAATTTATTTATTTATTTATTTATTTTTTTTTTTTATTGCTGTATTTTAGCAGGAAGCGGTTTTCCCTCCATCAGTGTCTTTTCATAATCCACCAATACTCTGACACCATTCACCACGAGTTGTACCAATTCAACTTCGGAATAACCCAGTCGATCCGAATTGGAAATGTCAAATGTTCCATCAGATGACGCGGTATCAACACCCCCTGTTCCTGGGAAAAAAGTAATTAATTATATACGTACAACAGGGTGGGGACGGGGGGTTACTGAAAAGTACCAAAACACTTAAAGAAATCTTAAAATCTAATTAATGTGCGACAATTCTTGAAAATGAACTGGAGTTGAATCGTTGGACAAAACAATCTGTTTGCACACGTGTATTCCTAAAAGCGCAGAAATCGAAAAAGACCACAAACCTCGCTTTTGCAATCGAAGTTTTTCCAGCAGTGCATCGAATCCTTTGCATTTTGATAGCAGAGGCAGTTTGACATGCACACCTGCGCGTATTCCAGTACCTAAAAACAAAATTGACTATAATACAGAAAAAACAAGATGATTTGAACACGTGTTTGTGCGTGTAAATAAATCTCAATTTTAATATTTGTTCAGTCTAGTATTATATTTCGTTTAGAACAAATCGCTTTCTCCAGTCTAATTATAAGATAACCAACAATCGTTAAAAAAAACCCCTGCTTATTAAGAAAGGGATTTCCAGTGATGACTTATAGGAGTGCTATGCCAAGCATACAAAAAGCAGATCATGTGCAGAAACCATTCCAATACACATACCTAAGTTTGATGGACAGGTTAGAACATATCCCAGGTGCTCGTTCCACATAAACTCGTGTCCAGATTCCTTGATTTTCTGTTCGAACATTCTCAGCCCTAAGCAAAAACGTTTAAATACCCCTTTCATGTTTGAACCCGTCTCCATGGAAATAACTCGAATATGATCTTCCTCGTTCACCCATACAAGAAAGTTTTTATCAGTGTTGTGCCATATTCCCCTGGCATCGGGCCAATCACGTGCCATGCCAGCTGATGTGAGCAAAGGCGACACTGGCTTGTCAAACAGAAAGTGATCAGCAATTAGTTTGTCCTGATCTTCTTCAGACATACCAGTTAAAGGATAATATTGTCCTAAAAAGATATAAAAAAATGTTCAAATATTACCTAGCAATCTATTAAGGGCGGTGTAACTTTAGAGTGTGGCGTTAATTTAAAGGAAATACAATCCATAGTGATAGCTTGTTTACCTGTAAAAGTATCAGTCAAACCGCCCAAAGCCTTTGTAATGATTTCTTCCAGTTTTCGTCGTTCACTTCTCGTGCAAAATGGCGGCAGGGCCAAACCACGTATGCTTCGGCCAGTCCTCACCCGACACGAAAGTACGAAGTTTGGGTCCAAGTCATCTCCACCAATCAAATTAGCAGGATTTAAATCGGTTTTATGTTTTGCATCTGGGGCGTACCCTACAAAAAAATTTCACATGATGTGTTCCCAGTGGGCAAAATAATCAAAAAGTTACAACGTTGAAGAGCATTTTTATTGAAAAAGGAATAAATATTTTTTTAGAAATGAACTCCTTCGCAGAGATTTTCAACAATGAGATTCGACATAGAAGAGCCATAATTTTGTGATCATGAAATACCTCCATGACGGCCGCTAATTATGGCGTCGAAGAATTCCTTAAAATCGGAGTAACTCTCTTCATCTCCTGCTACACAACCAACTGTCATAATAAACGGATGACCGGGATTATCAACGCCCGTTTGGATGGCGTTATCGAAGGTGAATCCGTTCTTTGTGGTCACTTGTGTCATTCGTTCGTACATGGAAGGTGTCAGTACTCTACTCATCCAGTTGTTGTGTTTTTGAAGGTCTGGGTAACAGTTAACTTTTAGTTTTGCAAAGTCAGGCTGTAAATAAAATAAAAACAGAGCAAGTCATCGAATAGCCTGTCATTTCACCTTATGTTTGGAACTGGGGCTATTGGAAAGGAATATCTAAATGTTTTAATGATATCGAAGGGTAAAAGGTATTTTCATTTTCAATTGCATCAGATAACTGACAACATAAAATACAATTTGATCAAAAACAATCGCTATAAACGCCCAAAATGGATTAGGGCCGATAAGTTCACTAAAAACGCCCAAACGCTCCTGTTTATAATGGACCTGTTTTGTAAAGTTTACCTTAAAGGATGGCTTTGGGATTAAGTGATCAATCGATTTCCCTTTCTCAAGCAATTTCTCCATCTCCACCAAAGCTGTTACGCCATCCACCACCATTTGCATCAGCTGCACTTCAGATTCTCCCAGACGATCAGAATTCGAAATATCATACGTACCATCATTGCTTGCCGTATCCACTCCACCTTACAGGAAAAAGTACTCTATTTACTAAAAAGATCTCTACAAAATATGTCAAAAATAACAATGGGGAAGTGCACCAGCAGCGTAAACTCCATGGAAGCAATCACCCTCCACCATTGAGCATGATTTGAATAATTTTTACCTGTTCCCCTTTTCTGTAATCTCATCGTATCCAACATACTGTCGAATCTTTCATCTTTGCTTAGAAACGGTATTTTAACATGTACACCAGCTCTCATGCCAGTTCCAAGGTTAGAAGGACACGTCAAGATATAACCAAGGTGTTTACTCCACATAAACTCATGACCGGTGCTTTTCATCAACTTTTCAACCTGCATGTTGAATTTTTATTTTAAAAGTCATTTCTGACGATGTTGAAACCTACTTTGCAATGAATATTTATCGAATAACATTATATTATCTTTTGCCTTAAAACCCCATTTATCAAACTTTAATTATGAAGAAACAACTAGGGTTGTACCTAGTCCCTTTATATCCAGAATCTTTGTGCTCAATTTCTTAGAGATACGTTACTTATTACTCAGTCCTCCTCAAAACCGTTACATCCTCCTTCTATCTCTTCGAGAAGCGTCCCATTCTTTTTTTATTTTTGAATGTTTTAAGTTATGTCTTCACGTATAGCTCACAAATTGAAATCGCTTCACAAACAATCCTGTGAACATCTTTGGTGGAACATTGGAATATCGGGTGAAAAACTGTAGAGTTTCGGAATATCGGGTGAAAAACTGTTCTGAGGGATTCCTAAAATGCACTTGACCTAACTCAGACTAGCCACTCAATCTCTCCATACCTCGTTGATTCCGTTGCAAAATCGGGTGAAAACCTCCTTCATGTTGCCTCCTTTTTGCATTGATATCAATCTCAAGTGATCTTCCTCGTTTACCCAAACCAAAAAGTTCTTGTCAAAGTTGTGCCATATACCACGTGCTTCTGGCCAATCACGCGCCATTCCAGCCGATGTTAATAATGGCGAAACTGGCTTGTCAAACAGAAAGTGATCAGCAATCAGTTTTTGTTGATCTTTGTCTGACATGGTCTCGAGTGAAAAGTATGTTCCTTTCAAATTCCCGGATAATTTATTCAAAGAATCAATTGAAATTTTCTCTACCTAAAATATTTGAAAATATGTATATAAAGAGAATGTGACGCTGTTACGAAAAGTTTCGTGAATAGTAAATACAAAAATATATTGTCAGCCAGTGTTTCTACTTAGTTGTCAAAAGTATAAAGTTCGCCAAATAAAAAAAGTCAAAGGATAAACTCATCGAGCTACAGATGCTTTACAAAACAGGGACTGCTGAGGCAAATTTCGTTTAAAACCCTAAACCCTAAATTATTGGTGGGGGCTATAGCCCTCTTAGCCTCTCCGCGACCCCTGCTAAATTCAGTTTTCCCTTCTTTCAAATTTAAACTAATGCATGTTTCTCTCATTGAAAATACAAGCCAAAAGTGAAAGGATCAAAGTTGTCATATGTTTCCACTTGAAATCTTCGAATGGCGCTTATTTCATTTTATTTCATTTCATTTTAATTTATTTTATATCTAAATGTTTAAGCAGTAAAATAAACCATTGCCAATAGCGATACTTTGATGCAAAATATAAACCAAAAATAAAATCCAACAAAATTTGAATCCGCAAAAATCTGGGATTGGTTTAATACAAAAGCCCTTCCAAGCCGGCACATTTGTTAAAAAATATCTGCGAAGGAGTGCATTTCTGTAGAATTATCCACACAATTTCAATAAAAATGCTCTTCGTCGCATTTGAAGTGCAGTGACTTTTTGACGATTTTGCCCACTGGGTTGACAAAGAAACTAATTGACAGAACTCCATAATGGATAGAAACTACACGAAACGAAAGTGATAAGCACATATGACAACTCGGATCAGAAAATAAGGATCTTCCGTCTTAACCAACAAAAAGTATGTTGAACTTAACGTTACCAGATCCCTCTTTATAACTAAGTGACTAAGTGTACAGATTTGGTTTCCGAAACCAGTTCTGTTTGTATATCTCATGTAAACATACCCTTACTTCTTTTATTCCCTATTTACATATGACCCATTCTTTTCACCTATACTTGTATGCTTGTTAGAATCATATCCATACTTTACTAATCAGATGATGGCAGGAGACATGTATTTATTGGGCGTGTCTATCCTTTAAAAATAATCATTGTTCTTTCTGGAATTTCTCGTGTTAATGTGTTTTACCTCGTTCTCATGTACTCTATTGTTTTATGCTAATTCCATAACTTTATTGTCTATCTACTGCACAACATTAAAAGAATTCGAAACGAGGCTATGTGTGGTTGGGCAATAACGCAGTGTTTTAACAAATCCGAGAAAAAAAGTATTCCGGAAAATATCCCAATACTTGTAACTATTAGAAACGACGATAACTTTTGCTTATACTGAAAAAAAAAAAAAAAAAATGGGAAGTCGTTCACCAATGAAGGAAGTTAACTCAAAAGTATGCTTAGATTAAACTCCATAAAACTGTTTGAATGAATGGTATTGCCTTTTTTATCTGAAAAAGTGAGGTAATGACATAACAATTTTCTCGATTAACCTAAAATGATTATGACACAAACAAGTGATGACTGAGTCCTGTTGCCATAGCTACATGACCAAAAGATACAAAATAAAGAATCAAGACCGCAACTTACCATTTTTCGCTCCGCTCTGGTGCACCAGGGTGGCAAGCAAAGTCCGCGAATGCTCCTGCCTGTACGAACACGACAGGACAAAACATATTTTGGATCCAGATTTTCACCACCTTAAAATAAATATAATTGAAATAAATAAAATAAAACAAATAAACTGAAGATGAAGAGAATTCGTTGATAGGAGTTCAGATAACTGAAATCGGAAATCGGGTATACCTTTTAGTTTTTCAGGTGAAAGATCGGTTTTATGCATGTCGGTTTTTTTAAAACCGTTAAAGCGTTTTTCAATTACAGGATCGAAAAGATCGGCAAATGTTTCATACGACTCTTCGTCACCGGCAACGCAGCCAACAGTCATAATGAATGGATGCCCTGGGTTGTCAACACCAGTTTGAATAACATCGTCAATGCCAAACCCATTTGGTGTTTTAACATCGAAATACTTTTGATAGACTTTGTTAGTCAAACATTTCGCCATCCAGTTGTTATGCTGAGACAAATCGGGGAAGTTAACCATGGCGTTCAACTTCACTGTATTTGACTTTAAAAGAACCTCATTCACTCTGGATGTAATATCCACTCCTTTTTCCAATAACTTTTCCAAATCGACTAAGCATTTCACTCCGTCGACAACGTTTTGAACGAGTTGAACTTCGGAAAATCCCAATCGATCTAGATTCGATATATCAAAAGTACCATCCGTGTTCATTGTATCAACTCCCCCAGTACCTCTTTTCTGCAAGCGATACGCCATCAGGATCCCATCAAAGAATGAGGTGTTGGATAGTAAAGGAACTTTCACGTGTACGCCTGCACGTAACCCTGTGCCCAAATTCGAAGGACATGTGAGTATGTAACCAAGGTGTTCGTTCCACATAAACTCGTGTCCCTTGGACTTGATAAGCGATTCGACCTTTTTTAAGCCAACACAAAACCTGTGGAAAACAGACCGCATGTTGCCACCCTTTTCCATCGAGATAACTCGTGAATGGTCTTCTTCGTTAATCCAAACAAGAAAATTTTTGTCTTGGTTGTGCCAAATTCCCCGAGCTTCTGGCCAATCACGAGCCATGCCAGCAGACGTCAGAAGCGGGGAAACTGGCTTGTCAAACAAAAAGTGATCATCGATCAACTTGTTTTGGTCCGCTTCGCTCATTCCAGTCAGAGGGTAATATTTTCCTAAAGTTATAATTTAATCTTGAGAGGACACAGGTTTAATGAAATTCATCATTTTCTTAGTTCGAAGTAAACGAGACAACGAGAGATTTTGCCAAAATAAACTCGCTTGTTCATGACATGATAACCTCTGATTTAATTCAATTATAATGACTGAACAGATAAGTGGAAATATTTTTCAAGAATATATTAATTTCTAAAGACATTTTATGGAGAACTTGCTGGGTTTTCTTTTTTCGTTTGACTCTGTTGTCCAGTCTGTCCAGTCAAACTTTCCAGACAAACACTTGAAATAAACGATTTACAGAAGAGTAAAATAACCCGATTACTCGAAGTTCGAGTAACTGGAACAGTTTATGAAAACTTCCTCTTTGTTACAAAAGACTTGATGAGTCAAACATCAGGTAATTGAAACACTGCTTATCGATTAAGAAACAATACACTTATTTGTTGTGATTTTGGAGCTATTCCACTTTCGTACCCCCCTAACATTATTCATGATTCCGATGCGGAATTAACGCTGCTTCTTGATATCTAAACCTAACCTAAACCTAACCCTAACCCTAATATTAGTGGGGCATGAAAGTGCAATAGCGCCCACAAAATGAAACAACTTAGTGACCATTCCCTTAGAACATATTAGTAGCTAAGGCAAAGTGACACTTTCAAATAAGTCAATTTAGAATAATACCTTTGAACTCTTCGTCCAAGCAACCCAACGCATCAACAATTATCTTTTCAACTTCTTTTCTTTCGGCTCTCGTACAAACAGGTGGCAGTGTTAGGCCTCGTATACTTCTTCCTGTTCGGACGCGGCAGGACAATACATACTTCGGATCCAAGTCTTCTCCGCCGATTAAGTGATCGGGATTCAAATCGGTTTTGTGCTTCGCAGTTTTCGAGTATCCATTGTGTCGATGATAGATGACGTCATCGAGTAACTCTCCAAAAACTGTGTACGATTCCTAAAAGAATACCATTACATGTTGATGAGTCAGCGGAAAAAAAAAACACGAAGAGCGACTGTGAAGAGCTCATAAAAATTGATGCTTAAAATTGGATTTTATATGCCAGTTTTATACGATTTCCAAGAATCTTCTTGTATATAGGAAAGTGTTTATGCTAGCATGTATCACAATAACTGATAGAAGATTGACTTTCCGGAAAAAGTGCCCTTGGAATCGAACGTTTGATAAAAACTGACTTTTCTTCCCAACCTTGGACCCAACACCCCATGAATGAATGAGTGAATGAATGAATGAATGAATGAATGAGTGACTGACAAACCTCGTCACCAGCCACACAGCCAACGGTATAAATAAAAGGATGCCCTGGGTTATCAACTCCAGTTTGAATGATTTGATCGAGAGTAACTCCGTTCTTCGTCTTCCGTTCATACAGCTTCTTGTAAACATCAAACGTCAAGCATCTTGACATCCAGTTGTTATGTTTACTGAAATCGGGATAACTCATTTTCGGGTCTTTATTCAAAACGTCCGCTTTCAAGGCAGGCTCCTGTTTTCCTTTAGAAGACTTGGTGGCAGTTTTCTTGGCATCAGGTTTCCTGAAAAATGATTTGGTAAGTAAATAGTGCTTTCAAAGTGCTTGAAGGACTAGGCAACACTTGCTTAACTCGATTGACTATAAAAGATTTTGCTTTGAACAATTTTCTATGCAATATTTATTTCTTACGGTGTTTGAACAGGGACTTGTGTCTTCGGTGCCGTTTTTTTGTCTTCATTCGGTTGGCTGTTATTAGCAACAGGTTTTGAAACGTTAACTGGCGCGTTGTTTCCTGTTATTGAAAGAAAAGCTAATAGTTGAACCTATCATTTGCATCTAGTTTGGACCTAACTCATGGATATCAATAAATAATTTCCTAATTATTACAGTTGCCAGGGCTGGCAAGTCGGAAGAAATTGTCATGTTAAACTGTATAAAAGCAAGCAATCTCTTTTCCTCTTCTGTTTGTTCCCACCTTTCCATGTGGATGCCGCCCTTACTATGCAGAAGGCGTTTACTCCTTACTGCCACGTTGAAGAAGGCGCTCACTTACCTTGTGAGGTTTGAACAGATGAGGTGCAACCCATGATGATGAATGTTTGTGTTGATTGTGTCGTGGTTTGACGCAAATGTCTGACGAAAAGCCATTGCGGAGCCTTTTATAGTGCGCAACACGTGACATATATTTGACGTCAAATAAAAGATAATCGACCAATAGGGTTGGATTCAGATGTCACGTGACTATGACGTGATGCATTGAATTTGACGTAATTTTATGGAACTGGATAGAAACACTGATTTGTGATTTCAACATGCGCAACCTAAAATAAATTCCCAAACACGGCTGCGCAACGAAAAACCTTTAAGCGTTTCTGGTTGTAATTATCACATGCACATGATCCTAACATGAACGAGGAAATGTGAGAAGGATGCTCAAAGACCCTCAAACTTTCCCTATGTTTAGCAACTTCATTTTCAACATTTTTGGAGAGAACTAAACTGGAGATCACAACCTCGAGGGAAATATGCCTAAAATAAGCCTAAGGAAAGAAAACACTACTGTAATATTTCCTAGGTGGATGTCCAACTAACAAGTTGCATGTCAACAACACGGAGTAAATTTCTACTTCACCCGAACTCATCTACAGAGATAATCAAATCTGAATATAGTTTAGAGCCTGCTGTTTGACTTAATAAGACATGACACCCAACAGATAGGATAATTTAAGAGTTTTGTTACCAATGTCGAAAGAGTATATTCAAAGAACCGAGAAACTTGTTTGGATTGTGGGATGTTGGAATTAGAGGAAGTTATTAACGAATGTTCTATGAATTTTGCACCGAATTTTTGTATTTAATGGAGATGTTCCAGTTAGTCTACAGTACCTGAAACACTAGCTCTCAGCAATAACCAATAGGCCTTCTCAGTATCACGTGATAAGTGTCACGTGATAGCCGTTATTAACCTTGTTTCTAATTTGTTTAAATAGTCACGTGCTTGCACCCTTATTGTACTTGAAAGTGAGGCCATGGCTGCATTTCCGAATGAGGTTCAGCATCTCTAGTTTTTGACAAATTGAATTTCTACGCAAATAGGAATTATATCACAATCGACTGCGCCTGAAATGTGGAATTCCATTGTTTTAACTATGCATCGTCAAGTTGTTAGTTTGGAGGAAAACAGGATATTCATTACAATTTTGAAGGCACTTAATAATAAATAAGTATTAAGTAGTATTATTAAGTAAGTAAGTAAAGGATGGATTTATAGATACATTTGGTTCTTCACCTAGAAATGTGTATGATATTAATGTGTTTGCATTACGTGAACTCAGATAAATATAAATGAATTGATTAATTAAAACATCAGAAAACGTAGTGCATTGGGACCGAATTGGTAATTGTAAGGATGAAGTAGGGATTGTGTTAAGATCATGGAATCAGTTAGCGTTGAACCGATTCAATGTAATGTAAGGTGAGCCAGGGCTTTGTCCTTGAAGTACGCTTTTATTGTCCCACAAAATTGGTAATAGCTCTCGGCTTTGCGGCATTGCGTTGGCAGGTCATTAAATGCATGCGATGCTATGAATTCAAAGGTGTTGTTAATGGTAGTGTTGCATTGGATCGTTGAACCAGATGTAGTGTTTGATCGAAGGCATCGTATGTTACTTTGACGAACATTAAGCTTTAGGTGATTTGGCCAGTTCGGATCGTTGATTGCTTTGAAGGCCATTTTACATATAGTGGATTCAGTTCCTTCTCTGATAGGCAGCCAATTCAGTTTCAGAACGTCTTCTTCAGTCATGAAGCGTCTTGTGACGTAACTTGCAGCCATATTCTGTAGACGCTGCATCCTTTTAATTAGGTAGGCTGGGGCATTTTTGAATAGAACATTACCGTAATTCAGCTTGCTGAGTATCAGAGCTTCAGCAAGGTTTTTCCTCACGTGGTATGGTGTGAATCTTTGGATAAGTCTTAAGGCCTTTAAAGTGAGATAAGCACTTTGGATTGTCTTATTGATGTGTCTCATAAAACAGGACGAATTCAATGTTGTGGATTCATTTCTTTTTGAGTAAAATAAAATTTGAATGAGTAAGCAAGTTAGGCATCAATTTATTTCAGTATAGATAAGCGAGGCCACTTCAATGAATTGTGTGACATTTATAAAAAATTTTTTTAAAGTGAGCCACTCCATCTGTATTCAAAAAGAATCCAGTGAATTCGTTTGTTTTCGCACCTTCGAACTTCCCGTTAAAAATGGCCGTGTGAGTTCGTTTACATTTTCTAAATATCTTGCTTGTTTTTAAATATCTTTAAACCAGCCCTTCACTTCCGTTTTCTAGGTGTCCTATGATTTTGTTTTGATGTGGTTTTAAAATGTCGGAATTCTTGTCACAACTTAGTGTAAAATTACACGAATTGTGACAGGGAGCAACGCGGAAAGAAGCACGTAAATATAGAAAAGCTCACCCCTTTTCATTTTTTTTAATTTGGACAATCATAGACAAAAACAATGGTAAAAGGTTAATATAGAGCTTGAATTACACGACCCCCTGAACCTCACCCACCCCAAGGTGTTGTGAATGTGCTATTGATAGTTGGCAGGAGGAGTAATTTATGTTTCCATTTCACTTTTGCTATATATTTTTCCAGCGTCATAACCAGGATTTTCTATTGATTTGTGATTTTCCGATTTCATAGTTTTCCGATTTCATAGTTTTCCGATTTCATAGTTTTCATACAGAAAGTAATTCAAGAGTTTTGGTTTATAGAGCAATTGTCCAGGATTATATTAAGAATTATAGTAAGAATTATAGTAAGAATTATAGTAAGAATTATAGTAAGAATTATAGTAAAAATTATAGTAAGGGGGTGGTTACACGTACGATTTCACTTCGGCAATCCGAAGTGAAGTGAAGTGAACTCACTTCTGTCTCCTCAGAAACGCCACATGTTGTTTACACGTTCTAGGTGAAGTGAAATTTCACGCCGGTCTAATTTCACTTCTGTCAAAAAGACAGAAGTGAAATCTCGCGCCGGCGTGAAAAACACGTGTATCCCAAAATATTTGTGCATAAACCGAGTGAAAAGTAATCTTGCAACTTGATGTATGTTTTATGAAAAGAAAAATGTACAGAAAATGATGATATCGTGTTTTTAAAGAGAAACTCATTTTCGCAATATCCCTTTGGAAAGTGTTGAAAATGTCTGACATTACAAAATTGTAAGCATTTTCCTTTTTTTCCCAAATATAAACCATTTTTAACTTCGTTATTATTTGGAAACTAGGAGCATTATTGCTTCATTTTGAAGATCACGAAGATGACTTTGGTGCTGGACGATCTTAAAGGCCATAACTGCTTGAAGTTGTAATAACAGCAAAGTGGTGGTTAAGATGCTCGATATACATCAGATCAAAAGAATTAACTGCTTACGCTCGTTCATTTTTTTTCTCTGTTTTTTGAAAAAGAGAAAATATAAGTTGAGACAAATCTTTTATGTTTATCATGCTGCAAGTTGCAAAATTAACTTTTGACCCGAAGTGAAAGCGAATTTAAATATACCCGAAGTGAAGTGAAGTGAAACACACGTGTAACCTAAAAAAATTTCAAACCGGCGTGAAATTTGACGCCGGTTTGACTTTCACTTCGGATACGTGTAACCCACTCCTAAGACTTCGGGATATTTACGGGAAGATTTCTACAGTAATATTATGATAAAAGATAAGATGAAATAAAATACCTTTCACATTCACTGTTAATTTAAGTTTCTGCTGTTACATGCTTATCACTTGTTAGGTTTAGGTTATTAGTTATTAGGTATATTCTACCACATGAGTATAGCTACATACTTCTTGAATCCAATGACAAGGTTACCTCATCAGCTCAACCAAAAATAAAAAGTTACATATGATTTGAATGAATGCGGACCTTGCCGATAATTTTGCAAACATAAAATTCCGCATTTTTATAAACCGCAAACTTGTGAAAACACTCGTGCATTTCGTGAGGCCATTCATTGGGTGTTAACAAGAACCACGTGACAGTTGTCAGTTATCTCCAGAAAACCACACCTATCGTAGTCGATGTTTCCGATTTACAAGAACAATAATGAGGACCATTGTTTTCGATTAGATTTGCATAATTAGATTTGCATAAGTAGATTTGCATAATTAGATTTGCATAATTTGACTTTGCAGTGCATTTCAAAACCTCACTCGAATCTGATCCTTCATGTTGTATACAGACAAGAATTTTTGAGTTGGAAGATATGGCTTTTGCATTTATTAAATTGGACAAAAATCTTCTTGCTAATCGACAAAAATCTGTTCAGTATGTTGATGCAACACTGCGAGATAATGTACCGCGAATAGTAACAAAGGACTTTCCATTTAGCTTTACTTGTCCAGATGGATATGGCGAACAAATCGTAGCAGTAGCCTTAGTAGGAGCTTTACCACAGCCAGTTTGGGCTTCGAAAGAAATGCTGCAAGTAGAGGAATCTTATTTGTCAGACGACATGAAGAAAGAGTATGAAAAAAAGAAGAAATGTTTTCTAACATCGATAGTAGCGGTAAAAGAACCGATTTTACAGCCTGGAGAAAAGCTCGTGTCAGAGCCATGGTTTACCTATCTGGAAGAAGGTTTTGAGAAGTTACCAAAAGGCACTGCTGTCTATGTAAGGGAAACAAACTTTTCTACACACTGTTTCTTCATTGTTGGCCACATTGTTACACCCTGGGCAAGCAGACAACAATTAATATTTTCGACACTCCCGTCCATTCCAGCCAAGGTGGCTTTCCTTGATGACGATGGTGGTTTCAACGTTGGATCAATAGCCAAGAACCTTGGTGTGGGATTAGTAAAAAGCTTCGCAGGTAAAGTTGGTGCACTCTTGTTCAATAAAATATTTCCTCCTGGTGTACCTAGCTACTTCACAGATGTCTACAAGAAAATTACAAGTATCGTGCATGATGAACTGACCAAAAACGTTATCGACCAAATAAACGGAGATATCAATGCAGTTCAGAATTGGGTAAAAAATATCTACACGCCTCAGAAGGAGGATAGCAAGAGCAGCAAGGACAGTCTGACTAAATTTCTCCTCCCACAACTTGAAAAGGTGAACACAGCTTTGGGAGTGCTGACAGAGAAGCGATATGCAAACCCTGGAATTTGTACGTTCATGATTGCTGCAGGGATGTATCTCGCATTGCTCCAAGAGCTCGCATTCGACGACCCGAAGGTATCTGACCCTATGAAGTCAGATTACGTGACTTCAATCAAAGATTCCGCCCGTGATTGGGTAAGCCATGCTAGGAGTATTACCGATAACATTATCTCAACGCGATTAGATAAGATTACACCTGTCAATCAAACGAAACCTGCTGGAAGTATGTTTATAAATGCATATTGGTGGAAAGACAGCTTTACTGGTAAATGGTCACAAGCGTGGGAGTACTTTGTGGATAGTAAAGGAGCACATGGTGATAAGAACGCTCAAAGTGATCGTGATAAAAGTATGGAGGATCATAAAGCTCAAGTCAAGAGTGATCTCATCAACAGCATGTCCGACCCATACAGCGTTGCAGACAACTGGGATAAGTTGCTGGATCAGCCTCTTCCAGCAATGACATGACTCCAGGACGGAACTATAAGGCTGTAATGTGACATAGCGACGTGAAACCATTCAAATGATTTTTTAAGAGTTTTTTTTGTTTTTTTTTTTTTATTTGTCGTTTGTTGTGTTGCCTATGAATTTCTTAATCAATATTTTTGCCTAGATGTTGTTGTTAAATATGTTTTCATATTATATGTTTTCTTTTCATAACATCTACGTTTAAAGTGCTTTCCATATTTTTACATCTTCAGAAACAAAACGAAATTAGTTCATAATTTAAAGAAGATTATGTTGAAGTTTTTCAACCTCGAACCCAGGGTCTCTTGCCTTTCCGCTGTCCGTATATCGAAAAGGCAAGCAAGAGACCCTTGGTTCGAGGTTGGAAGTTTTTTTGTGATCTCCATTTGTTTTACGTCTTCATGGGAGTCGTATTAGAGGAGGTAGGGGTGGTGAGATTTACCACAACTTTATCATGTAAATGTGAAAAGTTCTTGAATAAAAAAAATAAACTGATTTTAAGGCTTCTTTTTCAATCGATTATGAATGTTGTATTCAGATAAAGCAGACATCTCTGTCTGAGATATCCCCCTCCTTAATTTGTTGGAGAATCACTGCGAAGGAGTGCATTTCTATAGAAATATACACACTATTTTAATAAAAATGCTCTTCACCGCAATGACTTTTTGACGATTTCGCCCATCTTTGCTGGCAGTTAGACTAAAGTGTATTTTCTTCTATTTTCATAATCACGCAGCGAGCGTAAGCGAGCGAGGAGGCATAGTAGCTTCACGAGAGGCGAAAGTCAGTTTTCGATTTTGTTCATCATCATCATCATCATCATTATCATCATCATCATCATCATCATCATTCTTCAACGTTTTGTGTAGCTGTTACACGGTAGTATTAAAATACTTAACCGCTTCCTTTTTTTCGGACGTGAAAATACGAAATTTATTTGCAAGGCATTTTTTTTAACTAAAACTCACTTCAGAAATGAATCGTTATTCAATCCGCAAACCCATTTTGGCTATTTTTTTTGTTTTTGAATCAAAGTTTGAAACGCAGATTTCTATTCTAGTGGATTTTTTGCTTTGATGTTATTTTGAAAAAGTTTGTTTTTACATAATTTCTCTTACATAATTTAGCAAATCTTACTCTAATGCAGGGTGTCTCAAAATGATTGGAACCAGAAAAAGTATCTTATTTTTGGCAAAGTTATTTTTCGAAATATAATAAATCTTACATTAGGAGAAAAAAGTTTGAAAAAAATCTTTCTAATGCCGTATTTTTTCGCACATAGAGGGGAATTGAAATATGGAAATAATGAAATTAAAAGTCAATTAACCAAAAAGCTTGCCGCTCATGTTCAGCCTGCGTTGTGTCACTCCTAAAGAGTTCACAAAAAATAAAATTATGGAAAAGTCACCAAAAATTTTATTCAAATTCTTACCGGTTTTCGTTTAGGAAACAATGTGTTTAAATCCTGTGAAAAAATGTTTAAAATGATTGTGACTTCTCATAGAAGTTGTACATCCAAGTGAAAAAAGCCAATAAGAAATGCCATGTTAAACCTTGAAAAAATTCAATTCAATCGTTAATAGAGAAATTAGACGCGCTAAAGACAACGAATATTATCACACGTTAAAGTTGGTATTTTGTCAAGCAAAAGATAACTGATCTCAAAGAACAGCCGTTTCTTATGATTGATTGTGATTGCATTCTCATATCAATACAGTGACGAGCTGGATTCTCATATCAATCATTATCAATATAGCCTATACGCATTTCATTCAACAAATTGACAAATGTCAAAGGAATGGTAGTAGATGGGTTGTGCATTTTTATACATGTGGATTTAGGGAAATTACAATCTGGCGGTATTGTGAGTCATTTATCATTTCATTTTTGTTCCGATCCATTGTGAGAGTCTTCATGGTAACTATTACTAAAACAGCTTAAATCAACGAGAGCTGTTCTCAAGGTTAAAAACAAAGATAAAAAATGTTTTCTTATGGTGCGTTCTTGCAAAGTTTTATCCAGCCAATCGGTGAAGGCACAACGATCGAGTATCCAGACATACAGCAGCATATCGTTAGGCGAGAATTATTTTCTTCTATCTCCATTTTTGGAAAAAATGAGTCCCGAGATTGTTTTCAAGCTTTTCAGGATTATTTTTTTTCTTTCTCCGTGAGCTTTTTCCAAAAACAGGCGCAGAATCTTCTTCAAACGGCAGTCTTTTCTTGTGGTTTCTTAAAGATTCAGTGAGGTTATGAAATTTAAAACTTAATTTTCTCATTTTAAAAAAATTGGAGATAGAACAAAATAATTCTCACCTAACGATATGAGAAAGAACTGGCAATACAGGTGCAGGGAAGTGGTAAAGATATCGTTAAATTCTCAAAAATCGGTCTGATAAAGGTTACGTTCATTAAAAACTGTCCTGGTTGATTGAAGGATACTCATGCTTTTGAGGTCAATAGCAGATTGGCAGTAAATAATTTGAGCTCCAATTTTAATTGTTCTATCATCGATTGTTTTTAAGCTATCTGTATAATGTACCATTTCCAAATTTTCTAGTGTTCCAAAAATCGTTTCCAATTCAGGCCTCATTGCCCAATTTTGACTAAATCTGACAAAATGACTGCCAAATTCGAAATCAGTACCTCTTGTATTTGAGAAACTTTTTATGAAAATTGGAGAATTTTTCAAAAATTTGGTCAAATTGGCCCCGGAATTGTCTAATTTTGCTCAAATCTGACAAAATGACTCCATTGAGCTCCGATACCTAACCCTTTGGGACTGTTCACAAATGACGTCAACTGTTAGGGGGGGAGGGGGGGTTATGCTAAAGTTGACGCTGGTTGACGGGGGAGGGGGGGGGGGGGGGGGGGGGGGATGTGATACTAGTTGACGTCAACCCACACAATTTTGCAAAACCTTGATTTTTCTAATTAAGTAAAAGTTTCTTATGAAAATGTTAACACTGAATGTGATCTTGATGTGGTCCGTGATGCACGAACGTAAAACAATAAGCACAGATGGAGTTTGATCAGAGAAAAATTACACGAAGATCATTGCAAATATTATCACGTCTTATTAAAAACGCGTAAGAAACTAACATACAAAAGGACAAGTGAGGTGGAGGTTGTTTTGTTTTGGAGGGGGGGGGGGGGGGGGGGGGGGGGGGGGGTCTTCTCAAACGATGACGTCAACTGAGGGGGAGGGGGCAACGCAAAGTTGACGGAGGTTGACAGAGGGGGGAGGGGGGGGTCAAAAATCTTGGAAAAATGGTTGACGTCATTTGTGAACAATCCCTTTAAATGAAAGGAGTCCGCGTTCTTATTATGCAGGAGAGATAACCTTACCCTGATGTGTCACTGGGCAACTTTCCTAGGGGTAATCACAGTTATGGGCGATTTTAATGGAGAAAAATGCTTTTAAAATATTTGTACAAGTCACTTACGAAATGATATAAATTACACTGTGAAGTTTTTGTCTAGTAAAATGGCTGCCAGTTGAAACGAGCAAAAAGTTAAATTTTCCCTTGAACTGTCCTTTCACGACCATCATGTATTGTCGTATGGTCCCCATCACAAATAACTTGCATTTGGTCCCAAACATCAAACGGGCACGTCATAAACAATAATAGATTTATCGTCACCAACGGAGACAATTTTGGAGCCTGTAGTATTGTAACTAACACCCCAGACCTAAGGAGAAAATATACATGATCTCAGTAATTCGACTTAACAATTAAAATTTGAAAAAAGACAAGCATCTTGTTTTGTGTAAAATAAAACTACCAATCACTGCTAAGCAAAGACCAAACTGATTTATTGAGAATTGATATAATGTCCTCATTTCCTAGAAATACAAATCGAACCATACTTGGTCTTTATGTTCGTAGAACGTGTGAACACATTGGCGACTTCCAGCATCCCAAACTTTCACACTCTTGTCGCTTGACCTGCAAGAACGTCAACCGTTAGTATTAACACAGAGATGTAGCTCATTACTTAATACAGATCTCGTTGAGTATTTTATAGGACTTCCCAATGGGCAAATTTATTGAAAGATCACTACGAAGGAGTGCATTTCTAAAGAACTATACGCACTACTGCAATAAAAATGCTCTTCATCGCGGTGAATTTTTGACAATTTTGCCCACTAGGTCGTGGTGAATCTGATAGCGTGATGACTGTTTTTTTTTTCTCTGTAAACGGCTGATAGGGGAAATGTCCGATCGGGATATCATCCTAGAATCCGAATCCGATTCGTAATCCGTACGTGGTTCCTTCATATCAAATAAAGCGAACAACGACTTACGCTGATACGAAATGAGTGTTATCAGGTGAGAAATCCACACTCACTACCCAAGAACCATGACCCGATAATGTGCCGGCAAGATTTGCGTGCCGTACGTCGTACATTTTTAAGTGGCCGTCGTCGGATGCTGTTAACAGAATTTGCGAGTCGGGCGAGAATGTTAAAGATCTGATCGGCATAGCGTGACCTTAAAGAGGAATGAAGAAACTGTCAAGCGAAAATGTCAAAAAGCCTCTACGTTG
The DNA here is from genome assembly GCA_027922465.2 of Turritopsis dohrnii. NCBI lineage: Eukaryota > Metazoa > Cnidaria > Hydrozoa > Anthoathecata > Oceaniidae > Turritopsis > Turritopsis dohrnii. Next base: position 252,623 of record BQMF02000244.1, on the reverse strand, counting down.
AAGCATACTTTCTTTGAAATAGTGCGTATAGTTCTATAGAAATGTACTCCTCCGCAGTGATTTTTCAACAAATTTTTCCCAGTGGAAATGCTTGTCCGCCTTTTGGTGAAAGTCTTATAAGAGAGTTTGAAATAATGAGGCATACCCTGAACATAATCTTGTTGACCCAAACAAAATTTACAGGGTTTACAAAGAGATATTTTCCTAGTGTTAAACCTTATTTCGAAGAGGAAATGAAAACCAGTTATACCTTCTAAAGTGTGTAGCAGTTTTTTCGTGGCTATATCGAATATATTGACAATACCATCAATAGCGCCACATGCAATATATTTTCTATCGGGACTCTGAAACCCAAAAAAACCAAAAAACAATCAATCAATCCAGAGAAGTGAGTACATCAAACCTTTCGCAGGAAAGTCTTACAAAACGTTTGAAACAACAAGACATGACGTAATGTTACGCTCGCTGACCCAGACAAATTTAACAATGTCTTCACCGTGAGTTTTTGATGAAATCAAGTTAGATGAATCATAATAGAAAGTACTAATAAAACTAACTTATAAAAACCGGAAAGCCCTTACTACACAAAGACAAAATAGTGGGGTGACGTAGGTAAAGCCCTCATCACACGTAGACAGTTTGACTTACGTAAGCGATACTCATGGTAAATTTACTTCTGGTGTCCAGTGTCTCCTCTTTAACACCGCTTTCTACACCAATCAAATTGACTTTACCCGAATGACTACCGGTGGCAATATGCTTGGAGTCTGGCGAAAATGTCACTGTCCACGAATCAACTAATCGAGAAAATTGACAGCATGAAAATAGACTCCTAGTATGTAAAATCGTCAAAACTCACTGCGAGAAAGAGCATTTCTACTCAAATAGTGTGTATATTTCTAAAGAAATGCACTCCTTCGCAGTGATTTTAAAACAAATTAGGACAATTTAGGTCTGATAACAACAGTAGTCCACATCGATACGGTTTGTTTTAAGTTAATTGGATTCAAAAATTTTATGTCCTGCAATCTCTCACCATGAAGAGAAAATGTTTATGTTGAACATAAAACATCACTATTTTGTAGCCCTGTCTTATTTTCATGTAAAGCTATTCATTGATGCACAAAACTGTCTTTCTTATTAACATTATCAGCTCAAATAAGGAGTTTGGGTCCGAGGTAGGACAAAAAATATTCACATCTGAACAAATTCGGGAAAGATCTCCAAAACATGTTTTCCAACTTGAAAAAGCTAAATGAAATACCTGGTCCCAAATCGATGCTTTTGATTTGTTTTCCGTTTTCCAAATCCCAAATACGAATATGACTGTCCAGTGAGCTTGATGCAGCCACTTAGAGTAACAAAGAAGTTAAAGAACATTCATCATCATTCATCATAAAGAAGATTCAAAACGTCAAGAAAATCATCTGCATCCTGGTTGGCAAAATCGTCAAAAGATCGCTGCGACGAAGAGCTTTTTCATTGAAATAGTGTGAATATTTCTATAGAAATTCACTCCTTCACAGTGCTCTTTCTACGAATTTGCTCACTGGGATAACGTTTACGAATCTCCCTAATGTGCCTTCTGTATATATTTAAAGGAAATCAGAAAACTTTTATATCAAATGAGATAGAAGCAATTATAACGGGTCCACTGCAGTATTGAAAGCGTCTGTATCCCTTTATGCCTTTCCGATTTCAATCAATTATTACACTTCACTCAATCAAAAAACATTTTTCAATGTTGTCGTTGATGTGAATAACTGGATAAACTTCACAACTACAGAAGGTTGTACATATAATAATTCATCCAACAATTTGAAAGCTTCAAAACTTCATGGTGCAAACCTTGTAAAATTTGTTTGGGTTAGTGAGGGTTAGATTCAGGCTATGCCTCGTTCTTTCAGATTATTTTAAGAAGTTTTAACCGAGAAGTTTGATGATTTCAAATTGTTAGATGAATACACTGGAAATTCAAAAGATAAAAAGCTCAAAGGAAACAAGAGAAAAGATACTGGTGCCTGTCTTGTTTATATCAGCTGATACGATTCCCAGTTGATGCCCTTCTAAAGTCCACTTATGTTGAAGACTGTCACTTGACCTATAACAACAAAAATCTATCATCAACCAATCAAAACAGTGGGAAAAAACATTTGCCGATCAAAGAACTGAAATGTCATGCAAATTTCATTTCAGCCAATCAAATTTTAGACGATCTTTGAGATGTAATTGGTAATATCGAAATTATGAAAACAACAGGATACAAGGTTATAAGAAAGAGATTCGAAACGATAAACTAGCTCAGTGGAAAACGGATCCTAAAAACCTTGCTAATACAATACAAATTTCAATGTTTGATCTTACGAGTTCTTCAAACCAAATCATAAAACTGAACTGGAATTTCATGCAAATTCCATAAAATCTTTTTGTCTAAAGGAGACAAAATATTTACCATTTCCAACTTTTGACTAAGTCATCTATCCCTCCAGTCACAATATGTTCTGAGCCATCATTTTCGTTAGTTCCCCAAGCAACAGCCCAAACACTGTCATCGTGAGCTAAAACAATGCAGCAAAAATTCAAATTTATTGGAAATAGAGATTTTTAAGAACTTAAGACACAAGACAACCTTCAAATTAGAAAACAACTCACCGTTTTCAAGTTTTTGTGACACCGAATACTAAACAGAAGTTACAAAGATATATACATCCATACAAAGGTATACACATTGTTTTAAAAGATTCAGAATAATAATAAATAATAATAAAACATCTACATAGAAAAATCATTTTATGGTTCTTTTAAGTATCAAAATACTCAAAATCGTAAAATTGCTACATGTATGGAGATGTGATTTTTAATAAGGACTGACTCACCTACATCTATTACACAAACATCTATGCAAGTGATTTCGTGAAAATCAGTTTGAAATTGTCTGATGGCAAATTACTTTATATCTTTAAACATCTCAAAACAATAAAAATAATTGACGATTTTTGAGGTCAGTGATATGGGCAAGAAAATTGGGTCGAAAACTTTTATCTGTACAACATCATAAAATCATAAGAAAGTTAATGATCACGGGTCATGGGTTAGGTATGTGTCAAACAGTAACTACTGCTTCATTTACGTTTTCCTAAATATGAAATATTTGCATGCTTTTATAAACAGTTAAAGCTCTTTCATCTTTTCATTCATCTTTCTTTGCAAATTTCATATTTTTCGATATTTTCGTTTAGATACCCATTGTGATATTCTTATCTGAATCCTCTTCAAGCGTAACAAACCATTGTTCTGAAAGTAATGACGAAAAATATCAAAACCACTCTACGCCATTCAAAAATCTAGCCTGGACATTTTTTGATTCATACGCAAAGTATAGAGGCTGAATGTATAGAAAATTTTATGCCTCAAAATGTTGTCATATTCTGTTTTTCTTTTTCATGTTCCTTTGTTGTCAGACATAATATCGTGCTCACAAAAACAAAACAAAAAACTGAATGTTTTATATCAGCAATTAATTATATAGATGATTGCAAGAGCTTCATGAAAAGTCATTGTTTCTCATGTGCAATGCATTGATAAAGAAGGAACTTCCATACCAAACTAAATCTATAATTTGCAATTGTGTTAAACTGAACTTTTGTTATTATCAAATCTCTCTTTTAACATACGAATTAGAATGTTAATAAGTGAGGAATGGAGGTTTATTAACATAGTAATAACAGCACTTTAATAACATGACCAAATAATAAATAATAAGTAATTTGGCATTTCTCAAGAATGTTCAAAAGACAATCTATAATTGACGTTGCCTTTTTCTTGGAAAGATTGACATGGCTTGACAAATCCTTTTTAAAAGATAGGTTGTGAAAATACATTCATTTTTGCATCGTTCATCGTTTGGAAGACGTCCAACAAAGTCTAATGATGTAGATATACATGTATACACACAGCATCAGGGTTGTGTTATTATTCCGAGGTTGTATTATTATTTTGATTATGAATTGGCATGTGTTATGTTTTTAAAGGTTTAGACAGATGTTTTTCATTAAGAATATAGTGTGTCAATAATTAAAAAAAAGTATATAAAAGCAAAAATCATGGACAAGTTGTTTAAAAAGCAATGAAAGTGATTAGATCTAATAATTGAATGAATGGAGAGATGGAAAATTTTGTTTGTTTTTTTCTGATATTTCTGATATAATTGCATAACTCTAGAAATGACACTGTTTTTTATTATATTTTCACTTGAAGCGAACATTCCAACCATCCCTATTTGTATGTGATTCGTAAACTTTTGAATTTTTGGTTTATATATATACATAACAAATTTGTGACGTTCCAGGGGATTTTGATAACAAACAATATTAATGATAATAACATTAGTATATGTAATATTAAACATGTGATCATTTATTTGTGACAAGGAAACCATTTCGCGTATATTAATCTTTCTTTCGCTTGATTACGGCGTAAGAAATTCAATATTTTTAGAATTACCCTCAAGTAAAGTTTTAGAGCCCTATGTGAACACAACGTTTAGACAACCTTTCACATAAACTTCAGGTAATATTATATTTAAAGGAAGGTGAGTATTTCAAAAGAGAACTTTTGCAACTCGTCAAGCCGGTGTTACATGTTTTCATTTGTCCCTTCCTACATTCATCCTTCATCCCAATGTTGAACCTGAAAACATTATCGACAGAAGAAATCAATAATGATCACTGAAAACATTGCGATCAATTTAGTTAAGGGTACATCTTCACCCAGTGCAAGTGAAATGTCTTTCGAAAGAATAATAATAAAGGTTTTGCTATCAAAAATAAACTTTAATGTAATGTCTCTTTAATAATGTAAAGTTTTCTCCTAAGAACTTATAGAATGGCAATCCTGTCAAACAATTCAGAAAAAAGAATTATAGGAGAGGGTTTCTACTCTTTCGAAACTAACTTCTGTATCTTTAATTTCCAAATGAATAAGAACCAGCTAATTAAGTTCAATTTAACACACAAACGGGTGCTACCTGTAAATGTACGTTTCAAAATAATACATAACCAAATCGAATAACACAGTATGTTAAAGTGCCTTTTCAGATTTGTCCTGAAGGTACCGGAATAACAAATGAAATAAAAGTGCTTTTTGGAAAGTTGTTATTTCTAGAGAAATCCGCATGTCATAACTGAATGAATCAGAGTTTATCATGTCATGAACAAGTGATTTTGTTTTGAATTTATTGTTATTTGGTGAAATAATATATAATTAAATCACGATTATTTTAGAACTTCATAAAACGACACACGTATGTGAAATGTATAAACAAACGGCTTGAACAAAACTTTTTAACGATAATAACGGTAATCTGTGCTCTTACCATATTAACAATAGTTATTAATGATATTAACGGTAAAAATTAACGATGCCAGGTTTCCACTGAAAAAAATGAAATACAATAATCTCCGAAAATTTTGATCATCACCCAATCATGGTGGATGACATTGTTTAGGAATTTATTTATAAACTTTGTCCCGCATTTCAAACAACTCCAGGACTGGGGTTGGAATGTCTGTTGTGAAGATTTGTTGATTTACAAAAAGCATTCGACACTGTGGATCATAATATACTTTTAGCACTATGGAATCAGAGGCATTGCCAACCAATGGTTTCAGTCTTATTTATCCAGTAGATCTCAATCTGTTACTGTTTCTAACATATCCTCCAAACCTGCGCTAATTAAGCATGGTGTTCCTCAAGGATCTGTGCTTGGCCCTCTCCTTTTTTTAATATACATAAATGACCTACATAGGTCACTGATCTTTTCAGAAGCTCATCACTCTGCTGATGACACAAACCTAATCAGCTTTAGTAATTCTTTGAATTCACTCACTAAACAACTAAACCTAGACTTACGTAAACTCTCATACTGGCTTAATGCCAATAAGATTGTTCTTAACCATAACAAAACTGATTTCATTCTTTTTAGATCCCCAGACAAACCTAATCTTACTCTCTTTAGACTAAAACTTCATGGCAGATGGTTGTACCCAAGTCGTTCTATCAAATACCTTGGAATATTCCTTGACCAAAATCTATCCTGGAATAAACAAATTCCGAGTCTCTGCATCAAATTACGCAAAGCCAATGGGGCACTTTGTAAACTTCGTCATTTTGTTTGTCAGTCGGTTTTGAGGTCAATCTATTTTGCAATTTTTGACTCTCACTTTTACAATTATTTAAATTCAAACCTCCCTGACAAAATCTTTCAAGTTTTTAAATTCTCACCTGCCTCCACCTCTCATGAACACAACACACGTTTCAGTAGCTCTGGAGGTTATCAATTCCTAGCATCAAAACTAATGTATTTGGCAAAAATTCCCTAACATTCCAGGCAATTAAATTTTGGAATCAACTTCAATCATCCCATCCTGATATAATTTTTCAAAATTTAGCTTTTAATACTCTTAGAAAACTATCAATTACTCTGTCACTGCAATAGCTCACCTGTTAGTTTGTTTTGTTTTGTTTTTGTTGTTGTTTCTTGTTCTTGATTTTTGTTTTGTTTTATAATCTGGTATGTCTCTTTCTCTATCCTTTTTTTGTCTTGTTATTGTTTAGTTTCTTAGTTTCTTTCTTTTGTACCGTCTTCGTGTCTAATTACGGACAGCCTTGGTAATTACGGACATGATCAAAACATAATTCCAACCGTCTGTAAATTAAAAACACGGCACATCACGTACTGTCAACCAAACTGTAATAAAACAAACTTCGGAGAGAGATATAAAAATTACCAATATGCCATTTAGAATTTATTTTTCTAAACTTTAAAGATTTGAAATAGACTGCGCCCTCTTGAGAATCATGCGTATTTTTATGAGCTCCGTGTGTACTATGGTAGCCATATTTACGGATAAAAAATAATAATGGCCACCTCCGTCATGAAATATCGACAGGTCGAAAATTTATGTTTAAAAATGAATTGAGAGGAATGAAAATGTTTTTAGATCATGCTTTTAGAAAGTTAATTATCATAAAACAAGTCAAATAAATAAAGTTTTTGTACGTCAATCACAGCGGGGGAGGACACTTTTTACTGAGTATTGAAATATAGGCCATTATGATTTTCACGGTCTATTATTCTTCAAGTGTTAGTGCTAATTGCTCTCTATTGGATTGCTCTGTTTCATAAAACATTTTATTCAGTTATACGTGGTGAACTTGGCAAGAACGCATGTCTATTTTCGTGACAAGAATGTTTGTTTAGATTTTGATGTCCGTAATTACAAAGGCTGTCCGTAGACACGAAGACGGTTAACTGTTGATAAACAAGTTGAGTTCTCTCTCTATATATATTTCATTTATTTATTTATTATTTTTTTTACTGGTGGCCTCCCCCTCGATTAGCGTGTCTATTGATGTGGTCTCCTTCCATGTTTATATTGTATATGATCTAATAAAAATTGCATATTATCTAACCATGGTATATAAATGATTATATACTTACTTATTTTTACTTATATACTTAAAGAGGGAGAAAAGTGAGTAAAATTTTTTAGTTCGTTATGGTGGGCGGGTGGATGGGTCTGTAAAATAACTTGGGTACAGATAACACCAATATGTGCTCTGATCGGCAGTAAAAAGGCCAGCACACACAGAGAGAAGAAAAAAAAATTAAATTGACCCAACTCTTTTTGTAGCGAAAATGAAATGTAGAAATTGATATTTGATAAAAACTCTGAATAAAGTAAATGACCGAAGAAATCACTATTGGTTAATTTTTATTAACATTGCAGTAGGAGCCTGAAAATTAATTAGGAACAGTTACCATAATCAAAACCTTTTTCGTCTAGGTTGTTCTTTCTCCGCAATTGTGTCTACCATTTACATTCGGCGTATGGTGTATCTTTCACATGGCTTTTTATCTTCTGCGAATTTTTTGTAAACAAAACGCGGCTTTCATTTTCCAACTTCAATACAATTTCGCTTTTCCAACATTTTTTATTCTTCAGCGATAACGTTCGCAAATTTCTGAACCAAAGACCTTTTTTCTTCTTTTGAAACTAATGAAAATTTGTATTTTTGCTATTCTCTGACGTACTTTTTGAGTCATATATGTGTGGAAATTATTATTATTATATGAATTTTTTTTACAGGATAACATTATCAGTTCATAAATAAAAACTGCTCTACCTAATGGTCCTACCTAACAAATTTTAGCATGCCCCTTGGTTATTACTTTTTTCTTGTTGGCTTCGCAAATGTCATTGTATGCGAAAACATAGTGGTTGCTACTTACAATTTATGGAATATTATGTATCACTGGGAAGTGCGGAAACTTTATATTGCTGAAATGGTTTGTTTTAATTATTTTATATTTATATATTTATATATACAATATTTCCTCTAATAAGCACTGCAGTGTTAATAGAGGCAGCGTTCATTAGAGGGCAGCGTTTATTACAAAATGAAAAATTGGACAGAAGCGAACTTAAACAACAATGTTTCCTGATCCTAAAAAAGGTTACAAAAGGTTGTGTGAAAATGTTTTACACAAAAGATATGTTCACAAAAATGTCAATGAAGAACAATATCACTGCTGCCGTTCTCTTCTTCATCATATACTCATTCAAACCTGAAAGAGTTTGTTCAAAGAAAACAAATGAAACTATTAAACTATTAAAACTAATTCTTGTTTAGCCTCTAATAAATGCCATTTTAAGACGCAGCGTTTATTAGAAGGCGGTGTTTATGAGAGGGCGGCATTCATTACAAATGTTTGGCTATAAGTGTGGTGGTTAGTAGAGGGCAGAGTTTATCAGAGGAAAGCGGTATAATATATCATTTTTTTCCTTTTGATTCAATTAGAGGTGATGCTATAAAGATTTCTCTCATGGAATGACACCTTTTCTTAATATGCACTTTCTTATGACTTAATATATTTTGCATTTTACTAACAGATTCATAATGTTGGAATTGACATCATTGGATTTCAAGAAGTTCGAGCACACAAAAACCTACAGCATACACAACTTGACGAACTTCAAGAATTATTACCTAGTCATAGATATAAATATTACATGCCAGTACATTTGGTTGAAATGAAGTTTAAACAGCCACCAGGATGGGAGTGGGAAGGTGTAGGATTTCTGAGCAAACACGAGATCCTTATGAAGGATTACAAAAACTTAACGCGGCTGCCAGGTAATGCAGACACAAATCCAAGAGTGTTACTTTATGCACAGTTCAATATTCATGGAAAGGAGATAAATATTGTATTCAATCACTTTTCATATGATAAAAATCAACAGGTATGTTCTATATCAATAATTCTACATAATTTAATGTGTAAATCTATAATTATCATAGTAGCATAGCATATAATATAATACTTCATTGTATAATACATATGTTCTGTTAAAATTTGAACCAAGAGGTAATATAGTTTTACAATGCCAATAAAATATATTCTTCAGTTGAATTTTGAAATCATAGAACTATTTGTCATATTTTTGCTCTATTATATATATTTTGCTCTAGTGTAAAAATGTCCAGGAAACCTTGAAGTACTTGAGCAACATGGGTGTGGAAACAACAGTCCTACTTGGTGATTTTAATGCATATGAAGATTTTGATACTCCAATAGATGCTTTGAAAATTGGGAAATTTCAGGTGTGAATGATGATTGAAACTTGAACTTTTTTTTACATTACGTTTATATTAAATTTACATTTTTTTTTTTTTACATTTTTGCATTACAGTGCCTTAATTATAAAAAATCACAAGAAGCTTTAACATTGTCTTTAAGAGCAATGAGCTGTCAATATTTTTCTTTATTAATATTTTGACCTTACTTTCCAAAAGGTCATAGCAGGGAACGTATGAAAGTATGACGGCAACATGGATGACGACGTACAAGATATTCATCTTCAATGAATCACAAAAGAGCAAAAACTACACACTTGGGTTAAGAAGTTTGTTTATAATGCCTTTGAAGTTTGTTTTTTGAACTTTGAGAGACAGAATCATGAAAGAACCAAGGAAAATTTATCGGAAGTACTGCTATTCTCACGTCTTTGTTTTCAGTACGACTTCAATATATTACTTTTCACGTTGTAGAACGTGCAAATCTAATAATAATATTAGTAAAATTAAAAACATTTCCCAATAGTATAGTATGAAACGACTTCCATTCTAAAGCAAATCTATGGAGTAAAGTGAATCTTTTGTTTGCCTCACGTCGTCGTCCACGTTGCCATCGTAGTTTCGTAAGGTCCCTAATAGTTCTTAGTGTACAATAATAATGATATTTGATTGACAATCATTTTCAATTTATTTCAGCATAAAGAAAATGATATTTGTAATGATGTAGTTCATGGCTTCGAGTCTGCAAATTTTCACGATCACGGATATGGCTTCATTGATACTTGGCTTGCAGAAAATCCGAACCACCCAGGATACACTTTTAGTAACATGGTAAGCCTATGCAAAGAACCTAAGAAAAGATTACAGATTTTGTAAAATATCAAAATTGTTGTTTTTGTCGTAGCTGACAAAAAGTTAACATTTTAATTCATTATAGACTTCTAGATGACATAGCATGTTTGTACATAAAGAGCGTAATGCAACACAAAACATAATGTCCCATAAATGCTTGTTTTTATCAGATTAGTTATATTGAATGTGTTTTTCTGAGTAAGTTTCATGCTCAAAATTTGTTTTGATTGTCTTGCAAACTTTATCACATTAAGAAAGCTTTGTATATTTTAATTCAAACTGCACTTGGCAGTACGATCATTCTCAAAGTTGATTCATTGCGGACTATGTAAAGTAAGAACCATCATATAATACTGAGCAAAAAGAGGGTAAGTATGATCTATGCATACTTTACAGATAATTTAGTGGAAGCAATAAGGAATTTGTGAGAGAGCTTCACTGAGTGGAAATTTAGTTCCATGTACTTGTCCAGCAAGATCTTTATGGTTAAAACTCTTTTGTTTTCATTTGAAAAAACGAGCCAAGAGCTGTTTTCCTTGTTTATCTCAGACACATATAACACTGTTTGACCACAAACTTTAAGCAGTAGTAGGAGTTTTGATTCCATTGAAAGCTTTTAAGTAAAAAAATATTAATCTGGTTTCTCGTTTTCAGCCTGTTCCTGGATTCATCAATCGGCCAGATCGTATTCTAGTTTCAAAATCAGGTTTGCGAATTAACTCTGTGCTGATTCGTGGTAAAGGACCTTTGTACGCTCGAAAATATATAAATTCATTATGGTGGGCTCGCTATAGAAGTGTAATCGAAACTATGATTGCCCAGTCTGACCATGTGGACTGGGAAAGAACTTGTAAATGGGACTGTGGACCACATGGATCGTGTCGGTGAGAAATTTTTTTTTTCCATCATTAAAATGATATGAAATACAAATTGAAAAGTGAGTAATTTACTTTAAAAGTAGATAGATTTGATTAGCATCTCAAGGAAAATGATTGAATGCAGGCAGTTAATCCAGTAGATTAGGATGGATAAATTTTTATGTATATGTTATGGAGATAATATTACATGAATATGCACTTACATGAATATAAACTCGTTTATAAGAAAACCAACTAGTTGAGCCTCTAAAAGAAACTGTTACTGCTAAACCAAAACGCCAGAAAAATTTTAAGAAACTCTTAAAACAATTGAATAGCAAAAAAATGCTATAGAGCGTATCGATTACGAAATAGATCGGTTGCACAATCATCCGCTCAGAAATGGAGGCATAAATATTCATTAGGTAGACTGGCATACTGGTCGAGTCACATGGTACAATCGAGTCTTCGACGAACACTGTGTACTGTTTGATCAGGATGATGGTACCGAAGATTATATTAATTTAAAAAACGTGGACGGTTTCGAGATGATGTTTTTACATGATTAAAACTCGCTTTGAGATCTTGTTATGTTGTTTTCATGTTTTGTTTTGAAGATGATGACGACTTTGGATATGCCCTTTGATTGTGCATAAAATGTATTTATTTGTAAAAAGCTTTTCGGTATTACAACATCTTCAGTTACAATTTGGTTGGTTGTTTGTTTCAGAAAGACTTGATATTTTTGAAACCCCGAGAAGAACTTTCTCTAGAAGAATCTTAAAACTTTAAAGAAACGTTTCCTACTAGATTAGGTACTAGATTGGTTTCTTATAAAAAAATACGTGTGTACGTTTCAATGCAGTCATTTACTCTTAGTAACAAAATTTAGTTTCTTGATTTGAAGATTCGTTTAGCAAGAAGAGTCACCCAATGGGCAAAAATCATCAAATTCACTGCGATGAAGAGCGTTTTAATTGAAATAGTGTGTATATATCTATAGAAATGCTCTCCTTCGCAGTGATTTTTCAACGCATTTGGGTAAATGCTTGTGGTGTAATAACAAAACTAATCAGTGACATTGTTTTCCACCTTAATTTACAATTCTAGATGTGGGATTTGCATCAGCGGTGGAGATCAAAACAACTGCCGTCTGAAGGAGTGCAACGAATGTTCCAGAACAAAACTCTCCATCTTCTATCTGCTCATCATCTTCTCTCTGCCTTGCTTATTCACAATTATTTTCGGTTTTTGTCTGGTGGTGTTTGGTATAGTGAGACCAAAATGGCGACGCTTCCTGGTTAATAAACTGAAAGTTGGAAGGTGTACAAGAAAACTTTCCATGCTGGTAGCATTGTTATTTCTTATGGTTTTATACAAAGTGTTGGTGTACGAGTTCTCGGATGTTTTTACGCTGGTGTCTTCGCAGCTGTACGAAGAGCTTAACCCCTCTGATCATCTTATGGTAACAGCTAACCTCGAGATCATATAAAACTTTGCTAACCTCGATATCATGTTTTTCTATCTGAAACTAGTATTCAATATTATTCAAATTTTTAAAATTGTTCTCTATAAAGGGCCCAGTCTCAAGCGCCTCAATTAGCGCCCTTGTCCGCCTTAAGTTATTTTGAATGCCACTGAGCATGTCAGACACGTGGAAACATTTAGATATTTAAAATTTCATGCACACACTACATCATAATTTCATGTAAAAGCATATCCAAATATGAAGGAGATAAAGTAGTGTGTTCAGGAAGTGGAGATTTTTGACTTTTTCAAATGTAATCTGCTGTAACAATGACTGCTACGAATGTTTGATTAACCGAGACAACACCTTTTAACATTTGAAACATGCTCATACTGATGCAAGAATATTGTCATTTTCACTTTCTTCTTGGCGAGATAAAACTATCAATTAAATGTAATGTGCACTAATTGGTTATCGAGTTTAACTTTTATTGGTCATATTTATTATTTTTTGAAATAGTTTTTCCTTTCGAAATCCTTTTTCACAATTCCAAATGAAAAAAATCATAAAGTGTAAATAGGTGCTTAGTGCCACCCCTAGTAGTTATTTAATTAAACCAAGAATCAAGATGTAATATGAAATGTACAATATAGATAATAATATCGGCATAAAAAAGAAAAAAATATTCGTTTACTGTAGTGTTTGTTTGTTTTTGTTTATTTGTTTCCCGGATTTATACTTAGCAAAGTCTTGAAAGAATGAGCTCACTTTCCCAAACAAAATTTAAAAGGTTTTTACTGTTAACTTAGTTCAGAAGAAAGACAATTCTCGAACTTCTAGTTAGACGTGCAATAATCTAGTAATCACCTCTAACCTCTCTTTCGAAATGTTAATAGCTTTTAATTATTCCACTGGAGAAGTTTTATAGAATCTACTAAGAGTTTAACTATTGGGGTTACGGGCTGACGACGGATTAAAACTTCGATACATGTATTTTTTTATTCGTACATGATTACGATAAGCCTCGTTTCTAATCTGAATATAAGAACTAGTTTGTAAAACTAACATTTGCTGTCATCCAGAATACTGAAATGGCCTGAAGGCAAGGTTAGTAATGCCATAAAAGTCCGTGATGGCCAAAATCATGAAAAATTGAATGAAACATCTTGTTGGGAAAGTCAGTAATTCTTTTTGCGTCTCTGTCATTTGAGTTTCTATGTTGTATTTCTGAAAACCCCTGGGTACAAAGTTGTACTAGGTCGAATGCTAAATAAAAGCCCCTGGGTATTAAGTGGTATTAGACTGAATACTAAATAAAATTCTCTTGGGAATGGTGTGACCAAAGGAATTTCAATGAAACTTTGATATGTTTGTCGTAGATATATGTCGTGAGCACGTAAAGATTTTCTCTCAAGCAAAGAACTTTTCTTCGCTAAGAATGCTACAGTCTATAACCTTTAATTCAAAATGGCTTCTGACATCTGTTTCTACAAGTAAAATTTCAATAATGACAATAAATAAACAATTTTGAAAATAATACCTCTTCTACGCTGATGAACTTTCCAGAGATCTTCTTGTTCTGCCAACGCCCTACTTGGTCAATTATGAAACGCCCAACGCCCAACTGGCTCTTACCTAACGCCAGTGTGCTGTGCTCTCGTTCATGTTTCAAACTTTTAATCGTTAACCTTCCTGGTATTTGTTGAGTACGCACAACTTAGTCCCCAAACCATTTCACGTGTCAGATATTCGTGTACGTCAATACAGGCTGTTGACTAGGCTGTTAAAAATGCATCAGGCCCTGGAAACAAGACTTCGTCTGATTTGTTGTTATCCGTCGGCCCCCGTAAAAGTAGTGAACCTCCACATCCTCCCTTTAAGAAAATAAACAAAAACAAAATGCAGACAAAAATAAAATCTAAATAAAGTAACTTTTTAAAAAAACACAACACAAATAACGGTTGTGGCGCGATTAGATGTGGGCCATCTTGTTTTTTCCTTCTCAAAAAAGAAGTCTACCTCCTCGTATTGAATTTAAAGTTCTTTAGGTTTGTTGATTGCGCCTCATCATAATCTTTGACTATTTCATAAAATTCCCTTCCTGTCTGTTTACTGCTGACAGTCACAATGACAACGTATGATTTCCTAAGACTTTGTTTATAACTACATTTTTATTGTTTTAGAATGTAATCAGGATTAAAATAAACAACAATAAAGGAATTTCTGGACTGGTTTGCGTCATCAATTGTCAACATCAAATCAAATAAATCAAAAACAATTAAGATCGTGTTTCAAGCGAAGGTTGTACCGTTTAAAAATCCAGGTCCAAAGCGTTTCCTTTCCTTAAATCAGTAATTTGAATGCTTTCCATTACTGATTGCCAACGCGATGAGAGATATCATAATTTGGAATTGGAGTTAGTAATCCGAGGATATTTGTAACTGTGATCGTGAGGAAATGAATTTGTATGGAGTGCGTAGTACTGGCTCACAGTATTCCATATGCGACTTTCTATTATGTAGCTGGGTGCGGTGGGGGAAAGGAACTGATGACTTAAGTGTGGGCAGAGTCTCCGATATAAAGCATACGATAAGTTTGGCTAACATTAAGCTGGTTGTGGACAAGTTGTATAAACCAATCATTTGCAAGAAGGTGTTTTTGGGAGTTTCGGAAAATCATGGAATTTTACCGTTCTGTATATGTGTTATTGTGGCTGTTGAAGGTAAGGTTAGCTTTTTTTTGGTTCGTTTGGAATAAAGTTTGTGTTGTTTGTAGGAGAAACGTTATTAGGTATCGCACTTACTAAGAGAAATTTTGCTAGCATAAACCATAAACAAATGTTGGTACATGCGGATTGTAATATGCTGTGACAATTAACAGTTTTTGAAGACTTAACCATTGATGTTCTCGGAGTGGGTTCGAAGTGTTCATCATTATAACGGCGAATAATTTAGCCCCGTATTCTCTTGTTCTATTCTGGGTACTATGCGTTACGATTCTGCGTTGGTAGAAGAATTAAGGAAGTTATGTTCCTTTTTCAAAAGATCAGTTGAATATTGGTTTAAACGGATATAGTTTTGAATCTTGCTGGCCTCTTAAACATAACGGTTACTTGTTAATTTCCTGATTTCTTTCAAGTTTAATTACAAAAATTATGCGTAAGAGATGTTACGAAACAAAATGAAATTATGCAAAATGCGGTAGGTTTGTCATAAATTTATTTATCTGTTCATCTTGATGATGATGATCAATCTTCGAACAAAATGGCAGAAAAGTCATGCTAATATGATGTCATTCAGCTCTTTTGATAGTAGTTAAATCGCTGGAATTGCAACGAAGACGTTTAGTTCCACAACTACGTCACTTCGTGATAATTAAGTGCCTGTAACGTCATCCACATTCAGTTGACAACCTTAGAACTGCAACGAAGCCATCCATTTGCAATTCCATCACTACGTCACTTCATGATTATTAGGCGCTTGTAATAGACTGTATTGATAATGCCTCCTACGTCAGATTTGAAATTACGCCACAAAAAGCCATAAAACGGATTATAATAGCTAATGTCGATAATACACCTTTCCCGAATTCATGTTTATATACTATATTTTGGCTGAGTTGTCCATACGGGCCTCGTCTCTGTGCTTATAATTACCGAAAATTTTCCCACTGCGGTTTGTTAATGATCAAAATCTATAACTTAATAAATACCAGATAAGAAAAGAGTACATCAAAACGAGGCCCGTATGGACAATATAGCAAGAAAACAACATATATAAAAACGAATTCGGGAAAGGTGTATTATCTAAATTAAGAATTGAAGATCTATTGATTTCCCCTTTTATTGCATGCAATTGTAAATGCATTCCACTATGCACGGAAGGTCAGAAATTTGTTCATTATGATAATGATCTAAAAAATAGCTGCAAGCGGACAAACTTTTACATTGAATGTTTCTCCTGCCATCAGTACTTCCTATGTGACTATTTTGATTATAAGCTTTGTTACACACAGAGAAAAATTCAAAATATGTATATGACGAAGAAGCAACATGACCCACGCAGTTACCATATTCAGTTGTCAGGATAACTAGTTTCGATGACATTTTGTATTTTTTCGGAATGATTCTTACTCATATTCCCGCAAAATGACGTGCCATTTTGAATAAATTTTCCCTTCATCAATGGCCACACTTACTAATCAAAAAGCTATGTTGTTTTATTTAGATAGTCGATGGTCAAGTGTGCAAATCAAAGATTACAGTTGAAAATCAAAAGCTACAGACAGTAAAAATTTGCCGGAAAGGAAATTCGTTTCTTATCAACGCTAACTCGTCGAGTAATATGAGCGCTTCTATTGTGAAAATTAAATCTGATAGACGTGGTCAATCTTTCCTAACCAAAAATGAAATCATAACGACTTACAAAACACTTTCTAGAATTAGCAACTGTTTGCTGTCGAAGAATGCTTGCGGTTTGACCATTTTGCAAAGCTCTGGTCAAATTGTTTTGACTTCAGATCCGATGTTCCCAGCGAATAATATCGTTGCTATAGAAATGTCAACAGAGTATGACGTCACCATTTTCATACAAAATGGCGGGAAAAGAAGAAAACGAAATGTTGAGAAACCAAAATCAGTATTCAAATGTATTGAAGGTTTTAAATGCTTCGGTGGAGTGACAGCCAAGCCGACATCTTGCCCACCTAACTTTCGTTGCCATGGCTTCAAACCCGTAACTGCGAAACCGCAACAAATGGTAGACAGTCCACCAAGAAAAACATCGATCGGCGAAAAACGTGGGATGCAGAACGGACGGAAAAAGGTGGAAGAAATTGTTATAAAACTGAAAAAAGCTTTTAAACTTCTGATGCGGTTTTGATGTCGCGTGCATCTATAGACTTAAATAGATTAATACTCCGTAGCTGTATGCGAGTTATGGGGAAGGAGTAAAGGAGCTTCTCATTAAAACTTGATATGGAAGACCAAATATGGTTGGTTTTAATTTTGGAAAAATGAACGTTTCACTCGAAGGCGTGTTACCTTGGTTCGCTACCATGCGCACAGCACACATGTGCACAGCTACACGGTGTAATTTACACTGGAATTCATACAGCACGCATGTGCACAGCTACACGGTGTAATTTACACTGGAATTCATAAAAGTCAAAACCAATTGATCGTAAAAAAAAGCTCAGTTACTTGAAGAATTGCTGTCAAAAGAACTATGGTTACAATCTTCCAATGTATTAGCGGCTATATAGAACCAAATGTTCCCAATTAAAAACCACTATAGTTTTTAATGTTCTCTCCGTGTCCATGTGTAAGTTAAGAATCAAAACATAAAAATGTTTGCCTCCATTAAGTTTTAGCAAAAATATCCTGAGGGTATGTTTACACTACACTTCTTATTATCATGTAAATCATGTCAGCATATTTTATCATAGATGACGTAATGCTTATAAAGGAAAATGACGTCATGCTTATAAACATTAGCGTTCTTTGCTCGATAATAGGGAACTTACGAAAGTACGACGGCAACGTGGAAGACGACGTACAAGATATTCATCTTCAATGAATCACAAAAGAGCAGAAACTATACACTTGGGTTAAGAAGTTTATTTATAATGCCTTTAAAGTTTGTTTTTTGAACTTTGAGAGACAGAATCATGAAGGAACCAAGGAACATTTATCCGAAGTACTGCTATTCTCACGTCTTCGTTTTCAGTACGACTTCAAGACATTACTTTTCACGTTGTGTGCAGAACGTGCAAATCTAATAATGATATTAGTAAAATTAAAAACATTTCCCAATAATATAGTGTGAAATGACTTCCATTCTAAAGCAAATCTATGGAGTAAAGTGAATCTTTTGTTTGCCTCACGTCGTCGTCCATGTTGCCGTCGCAGTTTCGTAAGGTCTACATCGTTTTGTGCTATTTGTCATCAAGTCATTTCCTGTGAACATCCGCGCGCATCTTCACAGGTGATTAGATGCTTTTTCCACACTTCAAGATTTTACCCAGTAAGGTCAAAGACGTTGTTTCAACGTTGTTTAGACGTCGTATTCCATCATCGCATGACGGCCGTTTAATGGTCGAAATGGAAACGGCAAAACAACGTCGGATTTTGACGTCAAAACGACGATTAAGAAAACCCCAAAATGACGTTGTACAGACGTTGCGCAACGGTCAAAAGACCGAAAACAACGTTGCATTGACGTTGTAGCATTGTCAAATTGACAACGAAAGGTAATGACAACATATGAAAAGTCACCAGCGGGAATTGATCCCTGACCTCTCGCATGAATTGTGATGTTACAACGACGCCTTGACATTTCCTAATGTATTTGACTAGCTAATATCAAAATCACCAACTTAATTTCGAGCCGATTAAGATGGAAAAGAACGAAATGACAAAATGAAAGAAGAAATGCAATATAGTTTTTACTTACTTTTTAAAACATTTTAAACTTTGTTTGCAGTGTACAGTTCACAAACCATCGTTTTTCGTTTCTTTCTTAATCATTCTTAATCTTGAACGTCAGAATTGGCTGTAAGTATATAAATGATTTTAAATGTTTTTTTTTTTTTTTTTTTCAACCAACCCAGACGTTTTCTTGACGTCGGTTAATGGTCGTTTTTGGTTGCGACGTTAGAACGACCATGAAACAACATTGTATTGACGTCGTGTGTTAACTGGGTATTTGCTCACTTGTCTTCAGAATGTCTTTAGTGCAGAGATAGTGTAGTGGTTAGTACTTTCGAGTGCGGCAGCTGCTACCCATGTTCGAGTCCACTCATGTCATAGATCGATGCTCCTTTCCGATGCGTTTTAAAAGCAGCGTATCAGGCGATTACGAGTCATCGACTGACTGCACACTGGCCTTCGGGAAAATTAGAGCAATGCTCTACGTATATCTGGCGGCAAGTCAACTACTAGCTGCAAGTTGGCAGACAGAATAACCAACCATTACGGATGTTACTGGCTTACTAACTTTTGTTTACTTAAGATTAGCCACTTAAGTTTTTCTTAATGCACATTGCCATCAACGCTACAAACATGTACTCAACGTAGTGAAAACGAAACAATGGATAATTCAAGTAATTAACCAACATGAAAACGAGGTTCGTAGGGACAATGTTTTAGCCTTGACAAGCCTAATTTTTATCTGATCCTATGTTGTTAACAATATAGTATAACAAAAGTATTCCTAGACAAGACGGCATGAACACGAGAATTTCGCTTAAAGCTGACAAGAACTTTTTAAAAACATTCTTTCCTTCAAAATTATTCCATGATTATGAAATTTGAGGCTCAGCTTAGGGTACCTTGTTACCTCATATTTTTGTAGATTCTGTTTTTTTTTATAAAACTAGTGTAGTGTAACTAGTGCTCGTAAAGCAAGAAGGAAAGATATAAAAAAACAAAGGAAATTGATTACTGATCAACTTGTCAAATTCTATTTCTTTAAGTTACAATACTAGTTTCAAATTATAAACTTGTGTTCTCATTTCACAAACGCATTTCTTGAACTGAGGTCAGTGTCATTTTCGTCTTGTAGTCATTTTAGTTACTGCGTCAACATGCTAAAAAAACAACAAATAAATACAGGTGTTGTTTGATTCTTAATTTCAAATATATCATTGAATTTCAAAATTAAAAAGTTCTTTCGAATCAATTTTAGTTTCAGCCTTATCGGCTGTATTCTAATTTGTGTCATCAGCAACCATGACATTAAGCTCAATTTTAAGCAGTTCTTGGGTGAAATTGAATTATAAAGAATGTTGAAGACGAAAATTTATTTTAAAGATTATAAACTATATGAAGACCTGAGGGATGCACTATGCTGATTTTAGCTGTAATAAAGAACAATTGGAAAATGGTCTGGGAACGTACAGCTGTTTAATATTACAATCAAGCGAAATATACAAATGATTTGCCCTCTCGTGAAGATTGTCATTAAAAAACTGCTGGCACACTTTTCTCTCTCGACCCTATGATAGTTATCTTTGAAGATAAAGTGAAATATTTTACAGAAATTCAATTAGAAAACATTAAAAACAAAAAAAGTATTTTTTTTCTTACTGTACAATATGGCAGTTTCGAGCATCTCCAAGGAAAACTCAACATCACTTGTGACGTAAAACAATCCCTGACCTACGCCATTTTTTCGTCTCTCAACCTTGACAATTTGCTCAAACAGTGACGTGTAACGTTCGATATCTTTTCCTAAAACCATAAGGGTTAACATTTTCTTGACGTATGAATATTCTCCAAGATTTTTTAAGCAGCATGAAAAACAAAAGAAGCATTGTTTATACCTATACCAATCAGAATCAAATCAACGCCCTGACTCAGCAGTTTTTGACCAATAGATATAGTTTTATTTTGATTTTGGACACCACCAAATGTTAGTAATACAATACTTTGAGTTCGATGTTGTGGGGCGTTCTTCTTATCAGTGTTTTGGTTTTTTCTCTCCCTAAAAATACGCCTTGCATGGCGTAACCCGACACTTATTTTTCTGTTTTCGTTCCGTTCTCTAAAAGTGAAAAGATCATAAAATAGTCTTCTTCCGAATGATTGCAGCATGCTTGTGTGTTTATATGTTTTTGTTTGGACTGTATAAAATAGTTGGATTCATAAATTAAGGGGGTTCACATGGATAAAATCATCTCACCTTCTTTTATCAAAGCCTCATAAAATTCAACATCTGTTCACGTGAGAAATGCCTCAGCCCGGTTTGCCGAGGTCTCCCTTTTATGTACTGTGAACACTCTTGCCCGGTTAACCTAGCAGATTTTCCACCTAATGCGAATGTTTTTCTTTGTAACACATAAACAATGATGATCACGTGACATTTTCAGACTGGTTTGTCAGGATGTTTTTTCTCATAGCCCGCCTTTCCAGGCTAATTTTTCCAGGCTAATTTTGCTCCATTAAACATCCCCTTAGATCGAAAGCATTCGAATTCTAAAGCCTTGTGTACACCGCGCATTATTAACTACAAAAAATCAATTATATTCTTTTATTACAGGGTCATTATAAATATCAAAATCTTATAGAATTTATCTTACTTACTCAAAAACTTGGGCCGAGGAAAGTTGCTTAAACTTTTTTGAAGATTTGCCTAGGATTGCTGATTAACAAAAATACGTGTATTTTATATTTTCAGGATTCAATATAATTTTTGTTTTACTATTTTACAGGTTTTTAAAGATTAAAATAGATAAAATCCCGATGATGTTCAGATTATGATTCCGATGCATCAAAAACAATGAGCAGTGTGACTCACCAATGCAGCGACAGTGCCAGCGTATCAGCCCATTAGGAGCCATCGGGCAAGTTAGGGCAATGCTATGCGTATCTCTGGCGGCAAGTCAACTACTAGTTACAAGTCGGCGGACATAATAGCCAACCGTTACGAAGCACAAGGACTAAAAACTCTCGGTTACTTACTTACTCACTCACCTGATTCCTTCGCTTTTCTTCTTTAAACATTTTCTCGACAAGCATTCTCCAAACCCAAACTCTAGCGTACTAGTGTTTCCAAATGTTGCCAAGGCGATATCGTTATTCAAAAGTTCTGGATTGTCCATACAGGACAGAGCCTTTTTTCCGAGCGCACTTGTGATTTCAAGGAGTTTTTTTGTATTTCTGCTGACGTCAACAAGAAATAGTATATCCGTATTTTGAGCATGAAAGAGGTAGGTGGAGATTTTGGTCAACTGATCATAACTGTTCGATGCACCTACACACAACATTATCAATATGATTACATTATGTAGTTTCAACCCAGTAGGCCAATTTTTAGAAAATCACTGCGAAGGAGTGCGTTTCTATAGAAATATACAAACTATTTCAATAAAAGGGCTCTGCATCACAGTGATTTTTTAAGATTTTGCCCACTGGGAAGCCATCAAATCATCAATCCGGTTAAATTTTGGGGGCCATGGAGGGTTAGGACCGTTATGGCTCGATGTTTCAAACTCTGTTATGAGAGTTTGAAACACACTCATTGCATCTCAAGAGAATGATTTTTGTCGTGTATTTTTCTCACGAATATCTGTTACAGATCTAGCCTCGTTTTCATGCATTTTATTATTTTGCCAAAGTTTTGACCTTATAGTTGGAATTGAAACCGAGTCTAGATCGAAAGGTAATGGTTGATTAAATCCATAAGCCAAACCAAAGCATTTCTTCGATGAAATGATTCCGTTCGAGGTCATCTGAAGCTGTGATAAGATCACCTTCAAGGAGAGATGTGTCTCTCTGTAAGATGTATCAATTAAGCCATAACTTTTCACAAAAAAACATACCTATTCCATGTAGGTTGACCATCAGAAAAATATATAAGTAATATAAAATTGGTCCGATCGACCCCATTGTCAACATAACAAGGAGACAATTCCTAAAACACGAAAAATATTACAAACTGAAATAACACTTGTTCGGTCCGCATTTCTGCCTGAAAGTTTCATGAATGGATTAAAGGTGACTTCGGCTTCCTATTATGTTAACCTTGTCAATTGTGTCTGTGTTAGGAGTTAGGAGTTAAGAGTTCATCTAACAATTGGAAAGCATCAAACTTCTCGGTTAGAAGCTTCTTAAAATAGTTTGAAAGAACGAGACATAGCCTGAACCTAACCCTCAGTAACTATAACGTGTCGTTGTTTCAAACGATTCTAAGAACCTCTGGACCGTATGAAGCTTGTCATATTAAAACATTCGGAGGACTTTGAGTCCTTCAGACACTAATACTCAAGCAACCTAAACATTCACGCAAGATGGAGAAAATCACTCGTGTGTTAAAATCGAAAAGGTAAAGGACTCTGGGTGAGTTTCACTTTTAGAGACACCATTATGGATTCACTGCAATGGTTTTGCTCGAAGCGGTGGGGGGTGTAAAGGAGATCAGTTGAAAATAAAGGAGACCAGCGACTGTTTTTAGTTTGATTAACGGAAAATAAAACATTGAAAAGAATTTCAATAGGAGGGTCGTCTTTCCTTTAAGTATTACTCAAAATGTAGCAAACTTAAAACGATAAAACATCAATGAAATCATTTTTCTTAATGAGATTTTATCCTACAGAGATTTGTTTCTGATAAGAACAAATGAACTTTTATTGCTTTTTTTGTTATCAGAGACGATGAGAATATAGCCATTGACATTGCTTTATTCAAATATTACAGTGTGACAATTTTACTAGTTAAAATCAAGAGAATAGAGGCGTTATTGTCGTCCATCTTTTTTCTCTGTTCTGGATCTGTGTTTACTTAGTAACATCAGAAGATTTTCTGTTATGAAAGGGTGCTTGAAAGCGACTTTACAGTGATCATCTAGATAAATAACCAAATCAGGTTAATATTACGCTTTGTAGCTTGTTTGTTTACGTTTTTATTTATTTATTTTGCCAATGTTGTTTACTTGACTTGCAAGCCTCAGTCGGGAATGCGTGCCTTGAAGGCGTGATATATGCTTGCAACACTGATTTTGACCTTCTGATTAATTTACGATTTGACACTTTCGATAATTTTTCATGGAAATACCTTTCACATTCAAAAGTTCCTCTCCTTGGAATTATATATATTTTTAGTTCAAATTCAAAATCATGCGGACTTATAACATTTTCTGATTTATAAAGAAAATCTGTTTAAATAAACGCGCAAGGAATGATGGGTAAAATTTCTTGATTGCTCGAACCCCAACGCGCAAAATCGTTAAAAAAACACTGCGACCAAGTGCGTTTTTATTGAAATGGCGTACATATTTGTATGCCTTACTGTAGAATTAGACACCTCCGCAGAGTTTTTCACTACATTTGCGCGCTGAGTCTTTTCTATTTATCATTTTTAAAAAAAAAACATTTGAAGAATTTAAATGTTTTTCACCACCAAATTGGACAAATTTGTTGAAAATCACTGCGAAGGAGTGCATTTCTATAGAAATATACATAATATTACAATAAAAATGCTCTTCATCGCGCTGTTTCAATGAAAATAGTCTTCGAACGATTTTGCCAGCTAGGTATGAAACCATAATAACCAAAAAAACTAAATGCAAACAAACCCTTAAGCTAAATTAAAATACAGCACAACTCCGTTAATTCGGACTCTCAAGGGTCCGAAAAAAATCGGTCCAATCGGAACCGGGAGTCTGACTTATCGGAACTTCATCTTAAGTCACACTCTGCTTACTTAGTCTAAGAGGGACAAGGTTTTAGTCCGACTTAAACAAAAGTCCGACTTAAACAGGATTACGTAATAGACCATTGACCCGTAGGTAAGTGAATTTTACCGAGGATTATAGAAATAAAATGATTTTTCTGTTCTCCTAGAACTAAACAAAAAAATCATGCTCTTCAAAATTGTTAATAAAAGTCACTACGTTGAAGAGCATTTTTATTGTAATATTATGTATATTTCTATAGAAATGCACTCGTTCGTAGTGATTTTTAAACATACCCACTGGGTTGTGGTCACACTGATTGTGGTTTAAAATGATATAATGTTAGAAAACATCTGATCGTGGTGGTTAGAGAAGTTTAACACTTTGGAATGTTCAAATTGTGTAATTTTGGTATTCTTGTCCAAAAACAACAAATTTTTCCAAAAACATTTCTAAATATTTTATCATTCTTCTGTTATGGATGACATATTTTAATCTCTGTGCTCGAATTTTGTATCGTTCTGCGAATTTATCAAAATTCTTTGCAGTTTCATTTTAGAAGTAAAACATAATGAAAGGTCTGCCTATCCTGTTTATGCTGACGTTGGCAACGTTGGCATTGACAACGTGGGCATCTGAAACAGTTACCAAAGTAGATATACGAACAATCGTGCAACTGATTAACAATTTGAAGAGGAAGAAAAATGCGCTGGTAAAGGTGGTGAAGGCGATCACAACAGAGAAACAGAAATATCTCAAGGACTTAGATAACATCGGGAAGTCCCTCAAAGATTTGCTGAAAAAAGAAAGAAAACGATTATCTGAAACGCAAACCAAGGAGTCCACCAATACCTTCAACGTTTTGCATAGCAATTTTGACAGATCCCAAAATGAGTTGAGTTCTTATATCAACAACAAAATGATAGCAAGTTCAACGAATTTCTCCAGTGCTTATACCGATATTGTCAAAGGAGATAACACAATGAAAGGAAAGATCAAATCTACAGTTGCCAGCATCCGAAAGGATTTGAAAAAACGACGACAATCCATTGAGAAAGAATTGAAGGATTTTGCTGGTGAATTGAAGAAAGTCGAAGAAAAGAAGAGAACACTTACAGATCTTCCAGAGGAACTGTTTCTTCTTAGTCGACAAGTACAACTGCAACACTTCAATCAGTTCGAGAAAACAAGATCGGATGGCTGGTCGGGAATCAAGCAAATGCAGACATTTCAAAGTAAGGTCGTCTCGAACATTATATTGTGTAAAACATGACAACTGTATGAAATGTGAGATACTTTAAATATTAGCATCGTTTGGTTCATAAGGTTAACGGCTTTCATTTTCTTTTTTTTCTTTTATCATTTTTTTAAAATACTTGTCGGCCTTTGTCCAACTTGCTACAAATACTACGTCATCAAATGTGTTCTTTGTACCCAGGGCTTTTGGGACATTGTGGATCGTTAGATCCAGGCCAAGTGAAGGGTGACTTGCAACATAAGTGTAACTTAAAAATATAGTAATTTGATGTTTTTTCCTGTAAATTTTATTCTTGATAACACAATATACTTGCGTGTTAACAGAATATCATTTTTACGTAGGCTTGTCACTGTTATTAAGGGAAAGCTGAATGCTTTTGTGAGAGTTTCTGTCACTCTACCATTCCCTTTAAATATTTTTTAAAGAATTTAAACAAAACATATCACTTCACGATGATATCTGTTTTTCCTCGTGTGAGAAATTTCCAAAAATCTGAGATGTCGTTAGTGTCTGAAAGTCATTAGTCATAACCACAAAAGAATAACAGTTCTCTCTAAAAGTCATAAGGTATAATAGTTCCCTGATACATCTATAAAGAACACCATAAAGTGCCTGTTACACGAGAAAGATGTTATTATATGAGTGAGAGAAGTTAGGACAACCTCTTCTCCAGGGCCTTTTGCCTTTTCTTACCATCCAGGTTACCGAAAGGGCTGGAAATATGGGGACGAGGTTGATGCTTAAAGTAGTTGCTAAAAATTTCTAGTAAATACACATACTGTCTTGGAACTATGTTGCAGCAAGGAAGACACTTCCTCTTGTCTGTTTTTTTTTTTTTTTAGGTGGTGGAAAAAGCTATTATACAAACGATTACAATGGTGAAGCGATTGCAGGCATCTACGATCTGGAAACTTCCCGAAATGCATTGGGTGTTGGGCAGTTTGTAGCGGTTTTAAACGGCATTGAATTTCGGGTTGGTAGTTCAGAATACGGATTAATAAAGCCTGTATCAAACAGTAAGTCCTTCCATGAAACGGAACCAATTATTTCACCTGATGTTCCCGATGAAGTTTCCCGACTCGAAGATCCTGGGCAGCAAGTTGAAGAGATGAGAAAGTGGTTTGCAGCCTTCAAGAAGCAAGACAAAACGCATCGGCGATACGAGAAGTATTTCAAGCCAGTGTTGACGTACTTGGAAGGAGCGTGGTTAGACGAGGAAGCAGATGATGAAAGCACAAATAAGGTGAGATAGACAAACACACCATACGCCCTTTTTTAAAGAACGCTTATGAGAATCCATACTCTGAGGGTGACGTGGCGCTGGTTTGAGAGGTACTAATGACGACAAATACACGCCCAAAAAAAACTCATAGTTGAGCATGGCTTTGTGCTAAAGGTTCGAATTTGAATAAACAAAAGTACAAAATAAATAGATTTTTCTCTTGGCTATGATTCTTGGTCAACGGTGATTCCTGTCTGCTTCTGTTTTTTTTTTTTTGTTTTTTCTCAGTGACTTTAAACCTCATAAAGGGTCTTGTAAAAGTGATGTTTACCAGAAGGATCTGAGAGGCAGCATGAATGGTGACAATGTGAAATTTTTAGTTTAAAGTCATGGAAAAACATTCATATCTTAATTTTTCAGGTTCAGTATTTATCATATACTGGTTTCCAAGACATGCATCATCAATCAACTGGTTATCTACCCAGTAAAATTATGAGCTTCGACAAGAAAACTCCACGTTTCTCAAGATGGGGCTACCGACTTCTTTCGCATCCATTGTCGGTTGAAGTGCCGACGTCGTATTTGCAATTTGTTAAAGATGTCGTGTCGGCAGAGCGTCTAGGACTCTCACAAGAAAAGCTAATCCACTCTCTAGCAGCTAGGTTCAACATCGAAGGCGTCAACTATAAGGGTGAACGACAAAAGGGGCGGATGTACTCCACCTTTTTGGACTCCTTAATGGAAGAAATTCCAGGTAAAGATAATTATGGTGCCAGTATCAGTGCTGAAGGGTTTGACACTGTCATAGAATCCGCCCATCCTAACAAACCATTGAATGGCGCTTACTACCATCGGGTGTATAAATTGAGTTCAAAAGACGCCATGGGGGTGGATACAGCACAAAGAACCTTTGCAGACAAGGTTTACGTTGCCATGACTACACAATCTAAAGTTGCTGGACCAATGTACAAAACACACAAAAAACAATATCAGAGTAAAGTGTCGTACGCTATTCCGTTTGAGTTGATATACATGACCCCCTTGCAGAAGTGGAATCCTTTTGAAATCCCAGTCGTAGAAGATTGTGAGCTCGTAACTGGACGGGGGACAGAACTGGATCCTTATTCTGCCGCATGCCCTGATCGCTTCTTTTTGACTCCAAATTCTTTTTTCACGGGAAGTAGCGACGTGTTCGACTGTACAACCCCACAAGATGGAAGCATTCTCTACTATTTCAAAGCCAACAAATTCTCCCACCCTGTTTGTACGCGTGCTTCCGGTATACGAGCGATTATGTCGCAAGTAACTGGCATAGAAGGTCGCATACGACAACGATATCCCATCATGCCGATCTATGGTGAAGGAAGTTCCGTGTGGAAACGATTAAACGCTCTCGAAGATTCCATAGACGACACGTTCGACAAAACGATCAATCGAGTGCATTACCATACTGGTGAATCGACCCACTCACGCATTCCAACACACAAGCATGTGTTTGTGATCACGAAAAGTGAACGAAATGCGCTTATTGACGGTAAGATATCGTATTTGCAAAAGGTGACGGAGGTTGACGACAAACATCAGCATATATTGACACTCAAGGTTAAAGAAATGAATGGAAAACGGAAGATTTATTTAAGCTCGTGCGATTCTGGTCAAACGGATACAACTGTTTGTTTTGATCATCACGAAAATACAGTTGCCGAGTTTGAATGAAAGAAAGTAGATGCCATTGCTTGTGACTTCGAACGAACTGCAAAACAAAGAAACATTATGATCTGGTGATTTTTTTTTATGTTTTGTTTCGTGTCTGATGTAACCAATGAAAATAATAAACCTTTGTCTGGAAAGCAAGATTCTATCATAGGACACAATTTTTTTATGTTGACCTAGCCGAATTTCTCTTTATTTAATGCCTCTTTATCAAGTTTCGCCTCGTTTCTATATTAATCATTGTTTTCTGGTAATTACATTACTAATAACATCCCGGCTAAAAGTACGCATATTTCCATTTCGAAAAAAATACATTTCAAAAGGTGTCGAAAAATATGATCACAGAAAGGTTAACGAAAATCATATCTCATGTTACAAGGCAAAACTAATAGATAAACTAATAGTTACTACGACTAACCGTTTCCGAGAATTTGAATGACGTCACAACGCCTTCGCCTAAAATATGTAGCCCCAAATTTCTTTTGTCATGCCACCGTTGACACTGTGGGCTCTCAAAAAAACCGTCACATCTCTAACGGTTGATATTAGCAAAATGATCTCGTACATTTTTTTGATCAGTTTTTCGAGCTCTACAACATGGGTACACTTTCGGCTGCCAATAGACCTTTCCCGAATTTCAGTTTAAACACTGAATTGTGGCCGAGTTTCATATCTAACCTCGTTTTTATGCAACTCATTGTTCCACTGATTTCATTACTTTATAACTTAATGATAGGCTCTATTATTCCTAATTTCCATTCCAATAATTAGAAGTAGTTTGAATATTAAAAGCGAGGTTAGACACGACAACTCGGCCACAATGCATCGTTTAAACAGAAATTCGGGAAAGGTCTATTCCTAAATTTGTTTGTTAGGAAGGAATGTTGTCGTCGGTAAACTTCTCCAGTCGGGTGATGAAAGCAAACGCATCAGCACGACCATTCGATTGTGCGTTAAGTTGCTGAGTTGACGAACTCAGGTCCTCCATCACTCGACATTTCTTCAGGGACACCGAATCGGGCGAAATAGTTGCAGAGACAGTTGATAAGTCTCTCTGAACCAGCTTGTGGTGATCCTTTCGGCGAACGAAATCCATCAGACCAGCCTGAAAGCTGGTCTCCGAGGACAAGGTAGTGTTGATGCACTCGAAGAAATCTGTGTACGTCTGTTCGAACGGTGTAGCTGGTATGCTTGAAGTGCTAATTGGAATAAGGCATTCTTTACACAATCTGAAAACGATTGGCAACGGCATTCAATTTCTTCTGTTTGCGGAGTGCAGTACGTCCAATACAGTCAGCCGGAAGGATGGTGGTGTGGCAATGACTACTCAATGTAAATCACAACATCCTCTGTGATGTGAAGGGTATCACGGTATCGCCAATTTGGTGCTGTTGATGTGTTGGTCTGGCATCTTTCAGGAAAACCTTGAAGGACCACAAAGTCAGTGTTGTTGCTTGTTTATGTTGTGATCAAATCCCAAGTGATAGATGTCAGCCGGTTGGTGTCGACACGGATTGTAGGAGCAATGACAGACTCGTTCAAGCCAAGCCATGGCGTGTCGTCTTTTTCTGGTGAAGGAGATGGGTTTCGAGAAGTAGCATTGGCTGCAAAATTTGTCTTCCCAGGTAGCCAGATGATGTTGAAATACCACATCAGGGTCCTTTGTTTCAATGGGAAGAGTCGAGTGTTTGGAATCTCATCAAGCGTCTTGTCAACATAAACAGGGACGATGGGCTTGTGATCTGTGGCAACGACAAGTTTTTGACAACCCATAGTGCAGTATCTGGTTTGCTCAAGTGCCCATATGATATTTAAGTAATTGTTTTTTTAATTCAGCATAAAAAGCTACCGATTGATACACTTATACTTGATAAATTTCGGGAAAAAATTGATTTCTATTGTGTGACGTCATCAAAATAAAAATCATATCGGACATGTGCGGCAAATAGTTTCGGACATTCCGG
Source organism: Turritopsis dohrnii (assembly GCA_027922465.2). Taxonomy (NCBI): domain Eukaryota; kingdom Metazoa; phylum Cnidaria; class Hydrozoa; order Anthoathecata; family Oceaniidae; genus Turritopsis; species Turritopsis dohrnii. Next base: position 221,480 of record BQMF02000244.1, on the reverse strand, counting down.
TATTAATTTCTAGTGGATTCTAGGGATGATATCTAACTGTTCAAAGTAGTTTTACAATGTTCCTCTAATTTCCAATTTTTTGCGTGATTACAATGACTACAATGTATGTAAGGTAGATGTCGATGAGTTTACAAACAACATTGCAAGGGATGATGGTGAAGTTTTTAATATGGTGACATGATTGATCGTTAACAAAAATGGTTATATGGTCACGACTTTCGGCTAAATTCGGTAAATGTCCGCTTTGTTTACGAATTGCAACGTGGATACGTTTATCACAGGAGGATTGAATAAAATTGTCCTTTCTTTTACATTTGGTTTTATCTGAAAATATCACCTACCCCTTACACCTTTAGAATGCGTTGACGGTAAAAGTCTTAGAAAATTCGTTTCAGATAATCGAGTTCAGTTTGAATTATTCTCGTTTATTCAAATGCTTTTGTGAAATATTCCAATGGAAAGCTTTGATGGTCTCACAATGACAGGCTTGTCGGGAAAAAAAATCGTGGAAAAGTTTAGTCTCTTTTTATAACTGTTATTTACATGAAGAACTTGTTGAAGGATCATAGATAAGGAGATGACAGAATACAGGAGAGATTCGTGATCATGTTATACAACACTTACGAATACAAAAAGCTCAAACAATCAAAAAAAAAAAAAAAAAAAAGAGGCGTAGTACGCAACGTGTTTAATTTTCCCAAGCATATATTAATTGCAAACACATTGCCAAGGAGGTTTGTTACATCTTCTGTGTCTCACCAGACACCGATCATATTTGGCACAGCTCCAACCACAAGGGAATTGTATTATCTACCAAGCATCACGTTCCTCTACCATGTCGTCTGACGCATCTTCATCATCGTCGACATCATTGTCGTTTAATTCCTCTGCAAAAGAACATAAAAAACTAATACTTTCATAGAAAATCAAAACAGTCGCAATTAAAATGACATACTCTAAAAGACTTTTCACTGTAAATATTAATTTATTAATTAATTTATTTATTTATTAAATATAATAAGTGCATTCACTCATCAATTGTTTTTTTAGTTTTTATGTCACTTAAAGCAGTGATAATAAATTGTGGCTAAGTTTTTCAAACAAGAAATTTTGGTTCTGTATTGCTTGAACCATAGTTACTCGGAATAAACCCTGGTTAGGAAACTCGCGCCACTATCGTTCAATGTTTTGATCCGCATTATTTATGATCACGTGATATTAACGGTGCACACAGAAAAGAAAATGGTTCCCATACACACTAAACATGCCAGGAGTGAATTGTTCTGTGTTTGGTTGTGGGAGCTGCAGAAGAACAAAAGGAATTGGTATTTTTAAATTACCTGCAGCTAAGAACGAAGAATGTGGGTGATCTGAAATTGGTAAATAGATTATAACATTACATATCATTATCAAAATTTGTTATTTTTCTTCAACACATGAACGTTTAATGTTTTTCCTGAGAGCTTTGTCCTTTGCAGTTTGTTGTGTTCTTTTAAACTTTTGTACGATGTTTTTGGCATGTGTAAATGAGCGTATCGTGACAAATAAATTGATAACACTATAAAGTACATCTTTTGAGATATGTTTTGCTATTTCGACTTCAGATTTTGTGCATATATCTTCCCATTTCTTCTGAATAAAAGAATCATCAGTAATGCTTTTACAAATACTTCTGTAATCAATTACATGATCTATGAGAGAGGTTGTATTTTTGCGGAAATAGTTTTCTGCCAAGTGCATTAGTTTTTGCAAATCTTCAGTTATAAACCAAAGTCCACCTCTGTCAAGATTAGACATAAAAGTAAAGTTTTCTTTTGTTTCCTCAGGATGTAATTTGGTTGCATTTAATAGTGACATTATTTGTTGATTTGTGCTAGTATTCCATTTGGGGGAGTTTTTCATTTTTTTATAAAGTTTATGCATTATATACCCTGTGATGTAATACAAGCCATGTGTCTCTTTTTCAGATAAATTGGTTGTTGATTCAGATGTCTTACATTCTGTATCTCCTTTTGATAGATGCAACAATCTGTCCGTTAGTTTACAAAGCAAAATTGTTGCCATATGATCTGGGTAGATGGATAAAAATTCTTGTGATTTAGCAACAATGTTTGAATAGCAAAAGCTATAAAAGTTTTTCGCATCTTTGTTTTTTAACAATTTTTCATACGGTTTTTGGAATGCAGACCACAAGTCTAATGCTATCAACCACATATCATCTCCTTCAATTTTCGTTTCTTTAAGTTTCGTACATAAATCAGTATTATAGCAGCTGTTATTTTCGACTTTCACCTTTTCTTCTGATAATATAAAAATATGTTCTTGTGTTAAACATTGTACGACTCTTTCACTTTTCACAGTAGCTGAATGTTTTTTCATATGGTGAGTAAGCCATCCTTTGCTTTTACATACTTTTTCACAAATATTACACACAAACTTTCCATCTTCAATCTAAAACAAAGTCAGAAAAATAATAATATAAAAGAATGCAGTAGATAATTTTTTGAGCCAGTTTAAGTTGAGTTCCATCATCTTAGGTACAACTAATCACTTACATTGTTTGCTGTATTTAAAAATTCCTCTTGCAAATCTACATCTTCCTCTAATGCGTTCATAACTGCCTCTAAGTCATCACCAAAAAGATAATCATTCACCACAGCACCAGCCATCACGTTAGAAAATTTTTAAGTGCACCATCAATGTCACGTGATTGCAACAAAATAAGATCAAAACATATTTTGCCGAACAGGGCGAAAGCCACGGGAGTTTCCTAACCAGGGTTTATTCCGAGTAACTATGCTTGAACTAATAAACGCAAAGCAATTGTGCTCTTCTCAATCGGAAAACGTGAAAACTTACCTTTCACTTTGCTTTCGTAAAGTTTTGCTCTGATGTAGTCTTAGGAAGATAGCCAGATACATCGCAGTCAGAAGACCTAATAGAAGGGTTGAGATTAGTTTCACAAATAGCAAGAATATCAGGAGATGAGTTGGCTAGAAAGGATTGCAAATGAGAGAAGTTCCCACAAAGCCCACGAATATTAGAGAAGGAAAGTGAGAACCCGATTTAGATTTACTGATAACTGCCATTGTTTAACATAATGAAAAGAAAGAAATCCTAGTTGTGTTAGCTGAAGAACTCGTGCAAGAGGATCATTTAAATATAGGTTTGCTGTTAGCTATGAACCTTTTGTCGTAACAAAAACAGTGTTATAGCCTCTAAGGATGCAAACCGTTACAGCTGCCATTTTTCGACTGTTGATAGAAGCTCTAAGAAGCTAGCAAAGTGTTCGGGCTCATGTACTATCAGTCGGCAAAGTAGCAATCAGGTAAAACTACTATCCTAACACCCTCAACATTGGCAACCAAAGAAGCAATAGTCAAGCGCAACAAGGAGACCGGTGTTCATCATCCTAGAGTAGATATAGCACTGCAAGCAGCACATCTACACTAATAGACGAAGTGAGGGTACTAGATCGGATGGTGTCTCTACCTGCCCCTAAAGACAATTATGGCTTGCCAACCAGGTGTTTTTACCGAGACAACATCTCTAGGAAGGTTGCTTACGAAAGCTTAAGAAGCCTTCACCTCCATTGAGCAAGACGGACCCAGCCGAGAGTTGAGCGAAAGCAGTGTTGCCTTTCTTAGTCAGTGGCTCTATCCAGCTGACAGTTGGAATCGGGTTTCATCGTCGTCGTCTATAATTTTTATTAAATTTTTACTTCTGGTCAGTAATATCAAAGTAAAAGGAAGACCGCGTGCGAATCATAAGATTAACAAATGCCGCTGACTTGTTGCCGTAAACGGCTGCATTTTATGAGTTGAAATCTTTTGTTTTCATTTTTCTTGATTATTGTCTTTATATTGTTTTGAAAAAAGAAAAATATTTTTGATTATTGTGTTAATATTTTTTCTTCCATTTTCATTGAGTTTTGCTTTGAGAACTGTCATAATTTGGTACTGTTACGGAAGTTTGATATTTGGAATATCATACACATTCCAAAATGACAACAATTGTCTTTTTTCTTTTAATTAGATTTCCTAGCATTCAAAAAACATGTTTTTGCTTTCTAGGAGTTCTATGATGATTGAATTTTTATAATCCGGTTCGAAGAGCACTTTCGGAAGGAGAATTCCAACTGAAAACTGAGTAGGAATAAAAACTTAGATATTAAAACTAATAGTCATATGAATGGACGAGTGAGTTAAGTATCTCCTTCGAATTTCAAGTTACCTGTTTAGTAATTTATGAATTCAAAGGGTGATGGAGCATAAAAGGAAGACAGATTCAATATTAAATCAAACCAGGTTATCTGCGAAATTTTTACCTTGCAACCACAGTCTTCCAATTCAAGTTAATGAAGAAAATTTGAGAAAAAAAAGGAAGGACTGTGACTTTTGTCTTAATATTTTAAAATCTAATGTAATAGTTTATTATCAGAGCCGTCTAGGAATGGATATTCCAAAAATTTTTGGAATGGAATGGATATTCCAAGAATTTTGGAAATTCCATTCCTAAAAGGATTTTTCTAAATATTCGAGATACCTTTTCTAATCAAAGAATTAAATACAGCTGTTTCAATGGACAAATCGTCGTTAAACTCCACGTATGCATCGAAAACTTCTTCTGGAGAAAATACAATTTTAGTGGGCAGTAGTTGAAATTTCTTTCTGCGGGCATCGTTTCAATAACTCATAAAGAAGTACTTGTTGTATATGGAATAATCCATTCCGTAAGTGCTGGCAGATTCCTAATTTTCTTCAAATTAATGGTAAGACTTATTTCTTCTTTGACTGCTCATGTTCTTTTATTTAAATCAGGGATATGTTAAAGCTCCCTGTTTAAATACATGAGGGTGTAGATTTTATTTTCCATTCAGTGTTAATACCGTAAAACGGGGTGACTTGAAACAAAATTCGCCGTTTTTTGAAAAGATTTGCTCATAACTTTTAACCTAAGAAAGTAATTACTGTGAAATTTTGAAAAAAGGTCCATTCATCTTTTGTCTTTCAGATAACGAAGTGTTCAATCTAATCGATGCATGCCATCTCAAGTTATTGCTTCACAAAGTACACCTACTGAAATTTATCGTGCGGGGGTGACTTGAAACAGTGCTGTTTGCACAAAAATGGTGTTTTATAGAGCGCCAAAACAGAAAACGTGTGATCTACGATTACTTGCGTATAAAACATAAATGAAAATAATTTGTTAATGCCAGTTTCATTTTTATTAAGTGATGGAGAGTGTTAGTAAATTTTGAAAACTCAAAATTTCAGAATGGTAACAGATTGTAAAAAATAAGTTCTGAAGCCATTAAAATCATTAAGCTTGTGATAACGTAATTGTTTCAGAAACAATATCGAAAGCATGCAAGATGAATTTGAATTTATAGCTAGTTTACACGACTGTACTTACTGAAAACCTGTAAATTGAATATAATAAAATTCGCATTGCATCATTTCAGAGTACCCAACTTTCTTTCTCGTGCTTCTCTTAGTTTAGGGTATATTTCCTTTTCCATTTTGATACAAATGTAACTTGGAAATTGATCCATCGTATTAGTTTTTTCCACACAAGCGCTTCATCACTTCATCCGGATTACGCGAATTTATTGCGTCATTGCATATGACATGTATATGGAGTATGAAATGGCGTCCGTATATAAAAAGGCAAGAAGAAGCCCTGGTAACGAGGTTAAGTATGAACTTGTAATAGTAACATCACGCAGCCCGTCTATCGCCAATTCTACAATAATATGGTGTGCCTATAATAGCCTTGAACAGAGGATGTAATTGCAGCACCGATTTGTTCAGAATTCTGATTAGTATTCAGTTATGGTACTTAGTAAAACGAGTCTATTGAGGTTCAATTCTTAGATATTAACCCTTCTATTAATTGAACTTATGATAATTACTAAATGACTTATACCACCTTTGAAACTCCATCGGCTGAAATTTATCACACATCAATGATTCGATTGCATCATGATTGATAAGAATATTTGTGACGGTTTGAGGGAAAATCATAACAAGTGATCATTTCTGATAAATTTATCAGTAAATTACTGATTAGAAAACAATAGATTTAATCAGTAATTCGTTCGATTTATCAGTAATTCGTTCGATGAATCAGTAATTACTGATAAAATAATCGGTAAATACTGATAAATAATCAGTAATTTATCAGTATTACTGATTCATCGAACGAATTACTGATAAATCGAACGATCTACTGATAAATCGAACGAATTACTGATTATTACTGATAAATTTCTGATAAATTACTGATTAATTTATCAGTAATATCACTTGTTATGATTTTCCCTCAAACCGTCACATTTATGTAATAATCGAAGAGACGAAGTGTATGAAAAAAAACGAAACATTTTAATGGCATATAATTTCTTTCAATTTTAAATATTTTTCAATTAAATTCTGGAATTACTCCCTTTGACCTTTCTATTTTACAAATGCAAAAAAATATATATTTGGCGATATGCTTTATCGCCGTGACGTGCTATTTTACAACAACTGATTTTCGGCGCTTTTTTCATCTTCAGCTTCCTAAGAACTTCTTGATTGAAAAACCTTTTCCATCGAATGTTGCGCTAGATAGTCTCCGAACGGAATCTAAAAAAAATTCGGAGTTTCGTACATTATTTCATGAGAAACAAAGATTTTTCGACGCTGTTTCAAGTCACCCCGGGTGTTTCAAGTCACCCCGCTTTACGGTATGCAGTGACTGTGGAATATTCCTTCCATAATTGCTCTTGAAAATTTAGAAATGTTTACTTAAATGTTCTTTTATTGTATTAGCATAGAATAAGTGTTTTTAACCTTATTGAATACCCCTCTTCTACCATTTTTATAGTACTATTGATTTTTGTTACTTTCAATATGCAACCTAATTTTAATGGAATATTCCATTCCAGAAAAGCTCTATAGAACGTTTTTAAGTATTTTTTACAGTTAGTGCACCTTTTAAAAGTTAAATTTTTGTACTTTTCAAATATGATCCATAAAAGCATATACAGGAGCGCTGATTTAAGATGCCTCCTATTTTTTCTTAAAAATGGAATATCTCTTCCTAAAGTGTTCATTTTACAATTTTTTCAGTTTTAATGAATTCTTTCATACGTGCTCTTTACGGCAGAAACTTTTCATAACTACAGTCTGTCTCCCTCGATGATTATCGCTCATGGAGTTTTTCTTCCAATCCCAAAATGGAATGCTTCTTCCAAAAGTGTCTCCTAACTTTGGAGGGTTATAAGTAACGTTGCAATTATTGTTTTAGCTCGAAAAAGCAAATTTGGAATATTCAATCCTATTCCAACCAGTTGAGTCAAATTATAAAATTATATAAGATTTGGATATTCCAATATTGCTCCTCAAATTCAAAAGGTGAAAAAGTGCAATTTGGCACAGTCTAAAAAAAAATCTCTGAAGTACCGTTTTAGTAGACAAGTAATTGATTTTTTTCGTGTAGCAGGCTCGTCGAGTTTACGAACCTCTCTAATAAATAAATTGATTTTGTAACGTCAACTTCCGCATATAGTTTTGACAGTTATGTGTCAGATAAAATATGAAAAAAACTCGTCAGAAGAATTTTCTGAAAGCATCACATTAAGATTCCAGACGACACAACGTTGGAGCAACAATTAGAAAAGCCTTTGTACTTGCACGTCCTTTAAATAGCATTTAATTACTCGAATTAAAGATTTGAATAGCTGAAATCACTAATGAGTAGTTGTCTCATCATAATCGACAATTGGTGTAATACGATTACCCTCGTACTAAGCAAACTCGTACCTAGTGTCTTATGTCTCTATTTAACAAAATACAAAGCACAAAAGGACATAAAAAGAACAAATTAGTACTGGGTATGAGATGCGAAAGAAGACTGAAACAATACACTTTTCCCGAGTTCAATACGTCACGTTCGAGCTAAGTTGACACCGCCCAATAACACTGTCCAATAACACCGCCCAATAACACGAGCGGTTTGATGACCGGCGATCTCACACAGCAAACGCCTATCCTTGAGCAAGTAAACAAAACAACAAACCGTTGACTCATTTTTATCTATCTTATTATACTTAATCCGCAATAGTGTATCACACTTTTAGTTTAGAGAGTGATATATTTAGTTTAAATTTACCGTCAGCCTCTTCTAAGTTGTACGTAAAACCACGTAGAAGCGAGATCGTTTTTTTTACGAATATTATATAGTAGCACGTAGTGTGACGTCAGTTTTTTGTCTTATCGTCACAGGGGAACCATTGTTTCCAATTCGGTGATTTGATTTTTCGTCACAGGATTTGCACACGGGAAAAGCGAATATGACACATCCTTTTCGAAGTTAAACTCGATAAAAATTTTATCCGGGTTACTAGTGTTGATATAATTATGAAAATTTTTTCCACTGAAATTTTCACTTGGAAAGATTTATTCTTTGAATAACTACAATCCAATAAAAATGCTTTATTAAACTGTTTTTTTAATGTTTCAACCAATCACCTTAAAGAATCATATTCCATTAATCTTTGTGAAAGAACTTCATCTACGATGGAGAGTGAGACTGAATTTAAAACAAAAATCGTTTGCGACAGGAACAAATGGAATAGATTTCATCAATGATGAAAAAATGGATAGGAATAAAATCGTTTGTTTTTTATCACTAGCGTGTTTTATTTACACCGTTGAAAATGCATTCTCTGAATGCAACCCGGGAAAGAAGAAGTCTCCATTTGAAAGCTTTACGTACGGTGACTTGGAAGGTGAATCAGTAAATCTCGACAAATATCTTGGTCATGTTAATATTGTTGTGAATGTGGCGAGTTTCTGAGGATTGACTGTACCATCCTATACACAATTAAATGCACTCTTAAAAAAATATGGGGGTAATAGCCGCTGTTCTCTTAAAGTTCTTGGTTTCCCGTCTAATCAGGTAAGATGTTCTTGCTGTTTGATACATGACTTTATTTTCTAGACCAGAATGTTGAAATACACTGGTTTTTTTTATAAGAATCACGTTAAAGTTTAAAAACATTTTAAGAATCACCCTCAGCGTCATAATATGTAATCAAAAATTTCAAAAAGGTCTTATAATCTAATGTAGCTACATGCCTGTGGTGACGTTTGTTTATATTTGTCATGCTTTTAAACCACATGTTAGAAAGTTTAAATCAATTGAATTTATTCCTCTGCTGTGCTCCACAAAACCCTATTCCTTTTCAAGAGAAATTTAAGAAGAATATCTTAGATTCAGAATTATTATTATTATCAATATTTATACAGCATTTTTAGGTCAATTAAATATATATATACTGTTATCAGTGATATAGCTGTTTTTGAAGAATCAATAAGAATTATAAGGCTTGCATTGGTTTATGTAATTGTAATATTAAGAAACAGTGAAAAAGAAAATGAAAGAAAGAGGCTTTTGTATATGGTCTTTGCATATGAGTATGGCACAGTAATCACTCTTGCATTGGGGATTTGGAGAATCCTGTTGATGTAAATTTTAAATTGTCTTCCTTTTAGTTTGCTCATCAAGAACCCGGAAAAAACAGTGAGATACGGAACTGCTTAAAGTATGTTCGTCCAGGCAATGGCTTCGAAACCAAGATAGACTTGTTCGAAAAAGTTGATGTAAACGGACATAAAGCCATTGACCTGTTCAAGTATCTAAAGGTGTGTTTTGGGGGGTTTTGTTTTGTTTGTTTTAGCGGTATGTCGTATGACGTAACACATTAGCTGTTGTTAGTTTTCATCTAAAACTTTTGATAGCTTTGTGACCATACGGTCGAAAATGAACTCTTGTTCAATATCAATATTTTTTCGTTAGGGGGTGTGTCCGTCACCAACTGGTTTCATTGCATCAACTTCAACGGTGTTATGGAGTCCGATTACTTCACCCGATATTTCTTGGAATTTTGAGAAGTTTCTATTGGATGAAAACGGAACGCCCATCAGGCGTTACCCGCCCGACACATTTCCAATATCAATGGAAAAAGACATTCAGAAGCTGATGGGACAATGTAAGGGGCAAAATAAAATGGTGGATGAAGTGTTTTCCTATTTGACCCAAAATCGCTTTGACTAAACGTTATTGCTTATTATTTTGGGTATTTTACCTAAATTTTTCATTCTTTCATTCGATCATCTTTTCAAAAGGCACAAAATGAATAACCTAGCAACTGAACATCTTTATGATACAAGTGCTTTTTGTTAAGAACCTGCTGTCGACTGTTTTTTTTTCCCAAGCTTTTTTCATCCTGAATTGTTTTAATTTTGTTCTTAGTAGTATTAATAACGAATTTCAAATTTCCTCCACAATTTTATTCTTTATTTTTGAATCATTGAAAAAGTTCTGCTTAGAAATGCAATTGCTGTATAAATCTTGTTGTAGTTTATGTTTTGTCGACTAAACTTAGTTTGTAACACAGTGAAGTATGAAAAACATTTAAGCAAGAGTACCAGCAAATTTATCGGTAGCTTGAGAGAGAACTATAAAAACGTGTCCAATTTCTTCTAAATTTTGAAACGAGCATTTCAGACTCCGTTTTGTTTTGAGACTAATGTTCTTAAGGAAGTGTTCGTATAAAAATACCGTGTACATAAAAAGGCCAATTATCCCTTGTGCATATAGAATTAACCTAGAAAAAGCTGTATTTATATATTTTAGTTTCTTTAACTTCATTTGTTTTGTTAGTCGCCTGCGCTAATTAAATTCCTCGAAAAGTATTATGGATCGTTGTGTATTTTATGAAGGTTCTATGTCAATTCATCCAACGGATGATACATAAAGCCTGATTTACATTAGATAATTGTAAAGATTATTTTGTGCATTTACAATCTTTACATTTAATGAGAATACACATAAACTCCTTTCAACTTGTACTTTCTTCCAGTTAACTCTCGACTGTTTGGATACTTCACATTTCAAACTTGAAAACGTTCCTAGAATAACCGACAGTAGTTGTTTGTTGACGCGACCATCCAATTCATTCAACTTGCTTTCCTGACTGTTCACCCAAAAACTGCAAAGTCTCAAATCCATCGCTTTGATACCATTTCAAGTGGTATGGCAGTTTGAAGTGATATCGTATGATCTTAAATAGAAATGTATCCAAAATTTGGATATACTAATCTTAACGCTTCGAAATACAGAGATAAGTGAGCACAGTGTTATTTTAATGCTCATACTATGGTGCAAAGTTTGTAGAAATTGCTTGGGTAATTGAGTTTATAAATAACAAATGGCTTGTTTATTATAATAGTTTTCATCAAAATATCTGGAAGCGACTACAGAAATCCAAAAATCATCCCTGATGTGATCGAAAATTGCAGTGTGAACACACCTTCTATTGACCATTCCCATAATTGGTCAGCACGGAAAGCAGCTGATCTTTCATTAGCGTGTGTCCGTACTTCCGTCCCAGAGTTTTGTCCACAGTCCTAGCCTGGATTCCTCATAGAAAGCTGATACCACTTAAAAATAAGGGTGGAATAGAGACTATTTGCTAATCGTGGCTTAATTCAGATTTTTCAGATAATTTATAATTACAGCTATTTTATCAGGGTGAGTGCGGCCTCAAATTAAAACATGAGTCTTACAGTTTGCCCATCACAGATATCGTTTTTATGAGATAAAAGCGAAGGGAAAGGGTTATTTTTCACCAGAGAAGTATAGGAATTCGTAATATCATCGTATATCATCATTGAACGTTATTATATACTGTTGAGTTAGCTAGCGCTGATTTTGTGTTTTGTGCTACATGAGTCAGACTTGGAGATAGAGAGAGCTCTGCTGCTGCTGCCTCCAAAAAGGACCTGTGTATTATCGGATATGTATATGTTATTTTTTATGTATTCATACAAATGTGTCTTTCAATATAGGCAAGTTTTAAATGTCACTATACAATAAAAATTAAATAATTATTATATAAAATGTGTAGTTGTAGAAATCTACCTAGTCATCAAAAATAAACAGACAACATCTTGAAGTTTACAAAGCGTTTACCTGTGAAATTCATCGCCTAAAATACTACTTATTGATTTTATTAGAATTTGAACTTGGAATACGAAATAATGCTATAATTTATTATTGTTATATCACTTCTCTAACTGTTTTGAATTCGATTGAATTACTTTTGTTATACACACAGCAGCTTAAATCGTTTCTTAAGTACCGGCTAAGGTACGGCTAAGGTACGGCTTAGGTACGGCTAGCTTTCGGTAAGCAGTGTGTGGTACACGTAATCTAAAATGACTCTAACAATGATATTCTGTGTAATGTTGTAATTATCAATCAAAAGAACGAAATGTAAATGTTTGTAAACTCTACATACATCACTTTATAGAATGAATGTTGTCTATTCAATCAACATTAAACAATTTACCTATGTGGAGTCATTATAACTCTCTCCACTTACTTATAGTCTTGCCATTTTTTTTTAAAAATTCCATCAGTTATTTTTAGTCATTCCTTTGCAAAATTCATCTTTGTAATGTATGTGAGAAGTTTGCTTTTTAACTCTTTGTAATCATTAGAATAAAAAGGTCTGCATGAAATTTTGTGAAATATACTCTAAGCTTTTTTAAGGAATTGGTAACTTCTTTTGATTTTAATGCAAACCTGTATTCATTCTCAATCCAATTTTATTGAATTCACTTCAAAGACAATCGTATTTGTCTCATTTGTAAAGATGTCCTTAGATAGCATAGATAAAATTATTGATAAGTGTTGATATGCTTTGTATCTTTAAAGAAAACATTTAAACACTAAAACATTTTATTGAATTAATATGGACACAATTTTGAGACGAGATCTGTTTGGTTTTATCATTGAATGTCTTATTACCACTATTACTTCACTATTACATCATTTATCACTCATTCCTATTTTGACCTTCCTGGTACAAAAACGTGATTTTTCCAATTTGCTTCAAACTCAAACATTTTCCAACTTTGGCGAAAGCGCTGACCTTCAGGCCTCTTGTTCATCATACCACAACCTCACTGCATTGAGAAAAAATCATTAAAATGTAGCAATGGAAGGTTTTTAAAATCAAAACTGATATAAAACTGATATTCCCAATGCTAATTTTTTTCTGGCTACTACGTAAATCTCACATCAAAAGTAAAACTCAAATGACAGTTAGGGCCACTTTACACTTAGAATAAAAAGACTAACAGATGAGTACGCTTCAGCTACTAATAAGTAGAAATAGAGACTAAAAGAGAACAACATGAAATGTTGAGATATCAAGATGTCAAGACTAGATGACAATGTTGTAAATGAAAATTAAAAACTAAAATGACATGTTGTATACGCATAAATACCATGAGACCTACATTAAAAAATGATTATTAACCATTATTAACCATAGTTATAAAATGTTATAAACGTGCTAAAATTTTTATCCTCCCTAATTTCGACCGAAAGATTATTACAAATCTTAGCTCCTGAATATTGAAAAGACTTTCTGAAAAATTCTAGTTTTAAAACATGTATTTCAATCAAAATACCAGCATTTCTTGTCGTTCTAATACGATCTTTCAGCGAAAAATAATTTCTGAAGACATCCGAGGTTTTTCCATCCATACACTTTAGTACTATTACGCACGAATTTCGCTTAAAGATATTCTTAATTTCCAGTGACTTTTCAGTGAGTGTCGTTCCCTTCACGAACACAACACAAAAGTACCGTAATTACCCGAACAAGCGCCCTGGACCCTTATTAAATTTTTGGATTTTTTGCATGGGCGCTTAATCGAGGAGGCTCTTAATAAATGCTGGGCACTGAAAAAGTTTTCTAATGTTGCACTAATTAAAGACAACGGTAATTTTGATTTTCCTGGAAAATAAAAGTGAAAAAAAGATTTAACAAAAAGTGAGCTTTCGCCTTACTACTGTTTTACTAGGGTTTTACTAGATTGTTTAGTTTTAATTTAAGCAACATCAACATCATCTTTCTCATCGTCAGATATCAAAACTACTTCATAAGTTTTTGAACGCAGATGCAAGAAATAACATCATAGAAATACGAAATTTCTTTTAAATTTCTTTAATTTAATTCTTAATTAAATTTTTTTCGTATTTCTATGATTACATCTACGTTACAGTCATTGGGAAGTGAAAACGGGAGGTTGTGCTTGTGGTACCCGCACAAAATGTAGTCAAACAGCAAGAGTCCTTGATGAACAATTGTTGGGCACTTATTGAGCTTTATGGAAATTACCTGGGGGCTTATTAATTACGGTAATATGAATATATGTCTAAGCAATTTTATAACCTATTTTAATCTATATTTCTCAAATTAGGTCGGTGTCAACTTTTTTTGCTACAAATATAAAGAAAACTTAAAGACATCACCAAGTCAGCGTCTTCTTTGGTGCAGCACCTCCATCTGTTCTGTTCTGTTTTTTATTCATTTTCCGACAAGAGAAGTGTAATATAAAAAATACAAAATGGTTAAAAGCCATAATTGCCCCCGCAGCGAGCGTAAGCGAGCGAGGAGGCATAGTAGTTTCACGAGATAGGCGAATGTCAGTTTCCGATTTTGTTCTTCATCTTCATCCTCCAACTTTCGTGTTGATGTCACACGGTGGTATACAATTATTAGCTGACTTTGCTTTTTTCACAGCATGGTACCGTAGGTGGGAGACAGAATGTTTTTTTCCTAATTTATTATTATACTATACTATGTTATTTAAGAAGTTCGTATCCTAAAATTGCTTAGACATTTTTCATATTACTTTTGTGTTGTTTTAGTAAAGTGAACGACTAGGAATTTAAAGCACAGCTTGAAATCTGAAATTTTGCCAACAACATTTTATTTTTGTATATGTTTTAGCTCTAAATAATCTTTCATTCGATAAATTTTATTCAATGCACTGGTTTTTGGCGGATCTTGCCTTAAAAAGATTTTAATTGGATTTCTGTGTATGCAAGAAAGCCTACAAATTGTCGTTCTTCGTGTTTTCCTTCTTTGTCCTCCAAACCTGGTGTGATCATGATCAATAAAACCTTCTTATATTTTTTTCTTGTTTTTTATGTAAACTTTGGCTATTTCTTGTTTCGAATCAAAGTTTGAAACGCAGATTTCTAATGGATTTTTCGCTTTAACTTTTTTTTTAAAAAGTTTTTTTTCTTTCTTTTGGCTCTTACAGAATTTCTTTAACAAAAATGTTTATCTTATTTTAATTATAAAATACGTATCCATGGTTTCAGTTCACACATTTCTTTTGTTTGTAGCCAATACTTTCTGATATCACTTGTTAAGCCTTAATTACACTTTTTGAAAGGTATAAATTAACATCAGTGTGACATAGGACTAAGAGATAACAAAAAGTAACAAAGTTTTCTTTGTTTTTGTTTCCGTTGTATAGCTTGCAATGTATAGCTTGCTGTGTGTACAAATTGGAATGCTTAAGGTGGTAAGACCCCTTTGCAAAAAAAATTTGACCAGTCAAGATATTAATGATTCTTAAGGCATGTACTATTATCATATGGAATAGAGAATTCAAAAATAAGAAAATAATGATATTTTTGACCACCTGTGGTTACCATAGCAACCACTTTCGTTTTCTGACGACTGAAAATGGTAAAACTTCAAGCAGTAATAACTCAACACCAGATTTTTCTTTTCAACTAAAACTTTACAGGTGGGTTATATGACTCCTAATTAGTGCAATGAACCTAAAATATCATATAAATCATACATACAAGACTCAGAACATACAAAATTGTAAACGGGACAAAAAACTTTAAATTTTATCATGAAACAACAACTTCAGGCTCTAATAAATCTGAAACCAGTAGAGATACCCCCTCACCAGAGGTTCATTGCACAGATTATAGCAACATGAACCTTTCCTGAAAGTTTCAACTGGATTGAATCATGTGATCAAAAGTTATGATTGCTAGACTTTTGAAAATTCGCAGAAAATATGAATTTGAGAAATTAAGCTTTAAAAGTTTAGCTAAAGGATATAAAGCAGATATCTCTTGATAACACCTTTCAAAAAGAGTTTGAATCAATCCTTACCATCAGCTTAACAAAGTCAATTGGTAGTGCATGCTTTCCTGCAGATTTTCAAGAAAAACTTTAAGACTTACAGAATCACACTTGTACTTACACCTCTCGTGGCGAGCCCTCTAGGTAAGAGAAAATATACCTAGTACAGTATAATACAATGTCAAAATGATTAAAAATGTTCATTGAACTAATTTCTGAACTAAAAGTCACCATATCCATAAACCTTGCCCTCCAAATGTTTTTCTTTGTCACTTTTTTGCTTTTTCAAACCACGAATAATCTTACGCCGAACCTTGGATTTTGCAGAGGCCTGTAATGTAATTCTTTCTTTGAAGTGGAGGAGGCATATCCAGAAGGTACATCAGCTTCGTTACAGCAGCATAGCCAAGACCACAAACACGAGTGGCATACACAAGGCGTTTGTTGATATCAAAAGCACTTGTTTTTGCTCCTTCAGCACCAGACGATTTGCGAGATGTCCAAAAGGTATGTTGAAAGAGTCCACAAGAACACTCAATCAAAACTTTTCGTGCACTTCCATAGTGTAAAGTTTCACGTAATGTAAAGTTACCAGGGTTTTTGCACTCTGGACACAGGAATAATTGAATTGTCTCAGCAACTAATGTGATATCTATCAGTCTATACCCAGTAAGAAGCAACTTTTCTTTCTTCCTCTTTTCCCTGGTTTTGACAGGAGTGGCATTGGCAGATAATTCGGTTTCATTGATGACGTTCTCAGAAAGCTTAGAATATGACGCAGACTGTTCAAATGAAAGAGTAGTAGTGTCCTGTTGTGTGTTGGGTCCTTGTTGTGGAAATTCATTATTTACAGAGTTATTTACAGTTAATTCAGTATTTACAGTATTTACAACTGGCAATGCAGTGAAATCAAAATCCATTTCAGCATTAGTTTCAACATCGTGACAAGGAGTTTTTGGTGAAGAACAAGAAGAGCTTCTGTACTGGTTACCACCAAATTTTCTTTTTTTTCTACGTATATTTCTATATTTTGGCATGTTTATTCTCTAAACTAAAATAAATAGAATAAAAAAGTAAAGAAAGGTGAATAAATGGCTTGACATAACCACTTTATAAAGACTTAGCAGATACCAAGTCTACCACAACATATCATCAGTAAAAAAACGTTTTCTTACTGATTATCTTCATTTCCATGTAAAAACAACACCAAAAATCCCAAAGCAAAGTCGATATAGTTAATTTACGGTGTGATGACGCGTAGAAATTAGAGGGGAAAGATGATAAGTTTTCCAGGAAAAAAAAATAATAATGCAGATTTTTAATGTACAGGTACTGCGACAAAAACTGAAATTGTGCCAATTAGGGTGATTTGCACCAAAAAAGAAGTACACCATCGAATTCTCCGATAAATTTTGCATAAAAAACATGTAAAATTCAATTTTTGAATTTTTTTCGAAAATTTGACATTTGAAAGGGGTCTTACCACCTTAAGGGCGGGGGCATTCTTAGCTAAAGCTACATGCTAGTTTTAAGAAACACTTTCACGGCGCTTACCAATAAATAAATAAAATAATTAAATGCGGCTATAATTATTTTCATGAAGCATTAACATGAGGTCATAGTTACTGTTGTTGCTTTTGATTCGTTTTGATCATATATTATATACATCGCTGTTTTCTTCTAAAATAGTGTGAATCTATATTTGTGTACCTTTCTGAAAAAATGTACTCCTCCACAGTGGTTTTTCAACAACTCTGCCGTGGCTTATAATAACAAATAGGGTTTTCTTCTTGAAGTTGAAAGGAAAGTTCGCGTTGAATCTTTTTAAGTGCAATTAGACAAAAACGTTGGCATGGTAACAACATTACTTTAGCCAGGTAGGGTTGAAAATTTGGGGTTGACTTCGGTAAAGGAAAAATAAAATCGGGTAAATTTTTAGTTAAGCCAATTTATCGTAAAGTCTTTTTTTAGCCACAGTCGACACATGGAATTTCTTAGATCAACATTAAACACGACTTCAAAACAGACATTGTTGAAATGATGACTACTATTTACGAAAAACAAGTTTATATGAAATAGCTATGTCAGCAGGGCATCAGAAGACCCAGAGAGACCCAGAAAACTCGAGTTACAAAAAGCTTTCTCAGTTCTCACTTCGAGTAACTAACTCGAACATATATTTTTTGCTTCTACAACTTGGGTAATTAACTCGAAATTAAAAGCCTCACCATGTTTAAGAGCAGAAATTAAACCCAATAATCAAAGCTGAAATCAAAAATTTCGAAGAGTGACATTTTGACGATTTTACACACCAGGTAGGCTTTCATTCCATTATCAAGACTTGATAATGGAATAAATCCGAAAAGCTTCGTAAAGAAAACTTTGTTGTTGTCTTTAATTTTATTTAGCTCATATTTTACATGGCATAATGGATACAAGGTAGGCTTTCGTTTCCAACAGTTATCAGACCATTTCCCTGGAGTTTGTTTTTTACCCAAGCATTTTGACCAAACCCACATATTTTGACCCAAGCAAAAAGAAAGGTTCCCAACCTAATGTAAAGCTCTTAATGTAAGTCAACCCTTCTTCTGAAGCAAAACATCTGTCCTCAAATAGATCTTCCCAAATTTCTGTTTAAACATAGCATTGAATTTTCTCATATAGAATTGTTGTTAACAATTGCAATGGAAACATAGAATGATAAAGACGTACACTAATTCCCAGCCGGCACATTTATTAAAAAATCTCTGCAAAGGAGTGCATTTCTGTAGAAGTCTACACACAATTTCACTGAAAATCCTCTCCATCACAGTGACTTTTTGACTGTTGTGCTTACTGGGTTCAGTTATGAAATAGATGAAAACAATGAATTGAATAAAAATGTGATTAGACACTTGGGAAGGATCTACTCAGGAAAAAAAATATTTGTCTTTCTCACGAGTGTTTTCTTTCGTGAAAAGCACCTACGATGGAGATAGATTAGATTTCATATAAAGGTTCGCATGTGAGATCATATATGAAAAATTTCATCCATGAAAACAACATGGATCGAAATAAAATCATTTGTTTTTTATCGCTAGCATGCTTTATTTACACCGTTGAAAATGCATTCTCTGAATGCAACCCGGGAAAGAAGAAGTCTCCATTTGAAAGCTTTACGTACAGCAGCTTAGAAGGTGAATCAGTAAATCTCGACAGATATCTTGGTCATGTTAACATTGTTGTGAACGTAGCCACTTTCTGAGGATTGACTGTACCAACATATTCACAATTAAATGCACTCGTAAAAAAATATGGTGGTACTAGCCAATGTTCTCTGAAGGTTCTTGGTTTCCCGTCTAATCAGGTGAGTTTGGCTTCGTATAAATATTGAGTTGGACATCATACTCTATTTGGTAGCTACAACTTTTGCTTGGCATAACTTTTTGTACAACTTTTTATTTATTACTATGGTGTTTAGCCAAGAGAACTTGAAATAGCCTAAAAGCGAAACAAAAAACTATTCTCTTTCAAAAGACGGACACACAAAGATTCCAAGCGATTTTGATAGCAAACCGTAAAACGCTAATATAGTTATACTGCGTCTTTTATTAATTTAACAATTTTTAATGTTGTATATTATGTTCTTTTTAACGTTGTAACGTTATAAATTCCCTGGAGCCGTCAGAAGTGCATTTCCAAGAAGTGAAAAAAAATGATTATAAAGACAGTTCTCTGGAGTTTTCTTTACAGATGGATCTTATGTTTACATTTGCTTTCAAGACAACTTTTACGTCACAATGTTTTGAGTTGTTGTTAGAAGCCAATGACTCCATTGTAATTAATGAGAAAAGATTTGTGTCTTTGGACTTTCACAAAATTGATAGTGCAAATCGTTGATAAAAATGTTGTTTTTCACTGATTTTCTCCATGCTTCCAAAACTTTCATTCTTGAAAAATGTAGAACAGTTTCTAATGAGTGATGTAAAAATCAAATTTATTACAACAATAATACACACTTTTTTTGTTTTATAAAAACACGTGCCTCAGATTTGACCAAAAAATAAGAACAAAATAAGAAAAACCTGAGGCTCAAATCACAAAGTAAAAGAACAGAAATAGTAGTCCAAAAAGTAAGAACAATCTGAGCCTGATTTGCCTTGCAAAATAGGAACAGTTTAGGGTGTGAATTCTCTTACAATTTTTTCTCAAGCTACTTTGAATTGTTTTGAAGGAATTATTTTCCCTTGTGGTAATATTTTTTTCTCACCTACAATAAATGTGCGAAAATCTATTGATAATGGGGCGACGTGCGAACTGTTTGAAAACTTGCAGGCTCACATTGGCGTTTGTACCAAATGGCTACCATTTTATATATACCGTATTTCCTCTAATAAACGCCGCCCTCTGATAACCGCCGCCCTCTATTAAAGGCCGCATCTTTAAAAGCGGCGTTTATTAGAAAACAGGTTAAACAACAATTATAAAAAAGTTTTCATCTCGTACAAGGGAACGGCGACAGTGATAATTGCTCTTCTTTGACATTTTCGTGAACATATCTTTTGTGTAAAACATTATCACACAATCTTTTGTAACCTTTTTAAGGATAAGGAAACATTATTGTTAATAAACGCCGTAGTCATTTCACTGGCTTCCACGCTGCTTTACAAATTAATTTGGATCGTTAAGATGGAAACAAGAAGAAACTAGTAGCAAGGTGAAGGTGTTTCTAAGAAAATGATTTTTTATTTTACCCATAAATAAGAACAAAATATCTGAAACTGTGTTGTTAAAGCCAAGAAAAAAATAAGAACAATTCAGGCTGAAAAAGCCTAAAAAAAATAAGAACAACCAACCTAAGGTCAGATTTTACTGGTTCTTATAAAAACAAAAGCGTGTAAGCAAATAATTTATATTCAAAATTTCATGATGAGAGACACTGTATATAAGCTATATATAAGCTTGGTACTGACAGGAATGTGTGCAGAACAAATTGGCCTTCATAAAAAAACATTTATCAATGAAAAATAATATATTTATAATGTCACCATTGAGACAGATCAAAACAGTTTACGCCAACATAGAATTCATTTGTTTAAATCATCACTTAAAAATATTTTAGATGGTCTGTAACCTAAAACACATCTAGCTTTCTAAAGCTCGTAGGATGATTGGTATAAATTTTCAATATTTCTTCTATGTAGTTTGCTCAAGAACCCGGAAGAAACAATGAAATTCGAAATTGCGTCAAATACATTCGTCCAGGCAATGGTTTTGTTCCAAACTTTGATATGTTCGCCAAAGTGGATGTGAATGGAAAACACGCGATTCAGCTATTCAAATATCTGAAGGTATATTTCTTTCAATAAAGATACGAGAGCATGTATATATGTAAGCCCCTTTAGGTCTTTCATGGCCGTACAGTCCAAAAATAAATAAACCTAATTTAAATGTTCTTTTTTAGGGTGTGTGTCCATCTCCAACTGGTATGATTTCCAGAACATCGACGGTGTTATGGAGTCCGATTACTTCATCCGACATTTCCTGGAATTTTGAGAAGTTTCTATTGGATGAAAACGGAACGCCAGTAAGGAGATATCCTCCAAGTACGTTACCAACGGCAATGGAAAAAGACATACAGAAATTGATTGGCTTATGCAAGGGGAAGAAGAAAATGAAGGATCAGTTGACCAGTTTGGCCAACAATCGTTTTATTTAAATTTCATTCCGTTTTTTGGGGGGCTTTCTTATTTTTCTGACCGGTTTGCAAGTACAATACAGTACAACCCCGTTAAAGTTGAGTACTTTTCCATCCAGGGAAAGTTTGTAAACTACAGTACAACCCCGTTAAATCGGACTCTCAAGGGTCCGAAATAATTGGTCTGACTTAACGGGAGTCTGACTTATCGGAACTTCATCTTAAGTCATACTTTGCTTATTTAGTCTGAAGGGGACAAGGCGTTAGTCAGACTTTAAGCAAAAGTCCGACTTAAACAGTGTCCGACTTAACGGGGTTGTACTGTAATAACTTCGTGGAGCTCGGAGGTAAAAATTCATAAAAACAATATTTTTTGAGATGTCGCTTCTACATGTATGCAATGTGATCTTTCCTAAATTTCCGCAAAATCAGTGTCACGTGTTATCGTTACGTAATAACCGTCACCGTCTATTCTATACATTCTATTGTTTCACTAGCCACATATGTTTTTTTTTTGTTTGTTTTTTTTGGATTTTTAAGATAAATAAGCAGCATTATTAAAACGCGAGGCCATGTTTACACTGTGGTCGAGTTGTTGTATCTAGCCTCGTCTACTTGTTAACTACTGTTAAGGGAGCCTAGCTTTTTCGCAGATGAAACAAAATTTTATCATCATACAAGAAGTTTGGTTATTGGAAGTAAGCAAAATAGAGGTCAACATACACACAGGATCTTCAAGTCATCTTTTCCTTCGTCACCATCTGTGTATCGGAAAGGCAAAAAAAGATCTGAGGTCGAGGTTGTTTTTGTATATAACTATTTGTATACTTTTATTATTGGTTAAATTCACGAAAAGCATTATGGGTGTTTCTGTATTTTATGAAGGTTCTATGTCAATTCATCCAACGGATGATACATAAAGCCTGATTTACATTAGATAGTTGTAAAGATTATTTTGTGCATTTAAGATCTTTACAAAAACATTTAATAAGAATACACACAAACTCCATTCCACTTGTATTTTCTCTCGACTCGATTGAATACTTTGTAGTTCAAAGTTGGTTTACGCTTTTAGATAAGGGCAAGTAGCATTATTAAAACGTGAGGCCATGTTTACACTGTGGTCGAGTCATCGTGTCTACCCTCGCTTTTATTATTTAAATTGCTTCTAATTATTGGAGTGGGAATTCAAAGTTTGCTAATTAAAGGTTCGAAAGGACATACCTAGAAGGCAAATTTATTTAAAGATCATTGTGAAGGAATCCATTTCTGTAGAAATATACACACTACAATTAAAATGCTCGTCTTCCGCGGTGATTTTTCTAGAAATTGATGTGTTTATCGATGTTTCTAGCCAACAGTTTTACTGTGTTTAACTTTTTACCTTTTTTACCTGATGATGATGTCAAATACAGTGTGTCCCAGAAAAAAGAGGTTCGAGGTTTCAAACGACTATTTCTTCTCAAATATTTGTCGGATATTTGCGAATTTTATATCATTTGTGAAAGAGCTTTTTTTCCTCTTTTCAGAAATATGATATTTGTTTAGGTTTGGAATACAGAAGAGTAGTTATGCTGAATTTTATCATGAAAATTTGTCATTAAAACGATAACGATCAATTAAAAGAAATTACAAAAGAAGTAATTCCAATTGAGAACAAGAGCCAGATGGCGCAAAACGGTAGCAGCAAGTTTACTTTTCACACAAACGCTTTCGAAATTTTACTTTAAGTTCTAAAATCTTCTTTAATGGTATTTTCTGACTGGTGGAAAACAGGCATAAAAGATAAATTTGATAAAAAATGATTAGTTAGTGTAAATAGGGTCTAATCAGAAAACACCAACAATCAATTAATTAAAAGACAAAAGAATTATACATGCGTGAGCTGTGTAACGTATGTTTTTTTTTATAAGAAATTTTTTCATAAGAGCACATGTAGAAAAAAAATGTTTGTTTATAATTATAATTTCATGAAACCGAAATTGAATTCCAACAAATAACTGCCTTTTTGAACTAGATCTTTGAAAGCCTTTATACACAAACATAGTGTATAGTTAACGAACGAAATTTTGAACTGATAAGCTTTACTAACAAAAAAGCAACATATCAAGTATTTTCAGTTAGCGTAATGAACTAAAAGTCCCATTTTTATGTAGGCCTGTTTGATAAGAATTCATTCTTTCATGGATTAACCTACAAAATATCATATTATGTACTTTTAACATAAAACGCAATCTACTTTTAAATGCTTGATATAGAAAAGCTTCCAAAATTCGAAGGCTGCGTTCCTTCATTAGAATTTACATTGCGTTATTAGTACATTCCCGAAGACTCTAAATCGCAGACTAATTGCCATTTCGGCCGGAGTAGGAGGAGGAGGAGGAGGAGTAGTAGTAGTAGTAGTAGTAGTAGTAGAAGTCCACGGGTGTTTTAATACGGTATTCGCTATCGCTGCTACCGTAATAACTTAAGTAAAAAGATTTAACACACTGTTTTAAAGCCTGATTTACATTTCTGAACTTAATTTACAACTCAACAAATTATAAGCTTAAAAGTAAAGTGCTATTCAACATGTCCTCCATTTTTTGCAATGCAAAGGTTTACTCTCCGAGCCATTTCAGTAAATGAGCTACGGATAGTAGCTGGTTTTCCTCTTAGTAAGTTGATCTCATCAACGACTTTTCTCCGGAGTGTTGCCAAGTCAGGCGGGGGCGTTTCAAAAATTTTATTTTTCAAGTAACCCCAAAGAAAAAAGTCTAGTGGTGTAAGGTCAGGTGACCTAGGGGGGGGAATTCAATATTATGGTGCAACGCCACAACACGGTTTTCAAACTTTTGACGCAAAACATTGAACACTTCCATGTGGAGGGGCACCATCTTGAAACCACCAAACTCCATCAAAGATACCATTGTTGTATCGGTGGTGGTAAACGTACCCTAATGCAGGGAAGACAATTCTTTCCAACATATCACTATCTTCCATTGACGCTCCTGTTGAAGAAATGTGGCCCTACGATACTTCCGTTTCCACAAAAACCAACCCAAACATGTAGCTTTTGCCGACACTGACTTTTTTCATAACGAAAATCTTCAGGTCGCTGTCCTTTGGGTGCATAACATCTCACATTTTGAGTGTTCACAGTCCCATCCATGCTAAATACGGCTTCATCACCTATCACAATGCTTGACATAAACTGGACATTTTGGGCTCTTGGAGAAAACCAATTGCAAAATCTGCGTCGCCTTGCATAATCTCCTGGCTTCAGCTCTTGTGCAACTTTTATTTTAAAAGGATGCCATTTAATGTCACTTTTTGTTATGCGATTAAATGACGACTTCGATATTGCAAGTGGATTTCTTCTGCACGTGATTCGTGGCTGCTGATTTGGTTGCTGCGTTTGAAGTAACAAACGAACATCGTTAATTGCTTGAGCATCTCTCGTTGTACGCCTCCTGCCACTTCTTCCTTTATTCAAGTTTTTACTTGTCCCCTCGATGTTGTACTTTCTTATATTTTTTTGAATAGCAGAATTTGACGGTGGGTTTCTATTCGGGAACCTCACTCGAAAGGCCTCTCTAACAGCTTGCAAACTTCGCGTTTCATGATATGTTCTTACCACAAAAACTCTTTGCTCTATCGTCAGCTGCATCTTGTTATGTTTGTAAACCTTATCAAAAAGCCTTTTTATAGCATTTTTAAGCACTCAGAATTGTTTAACTGACAATCAGTTTTTTCAAAAGAAAAGTGAATTTACACGTTAAATTTTAATTTCGTGTGTTTAAAAGAATCTCATGATATCTTTAACACCACGACAACTTTTAGAGTTAACAAAAGAGTAACTGCTCATTAGCACTTGTTTTAATTGATCGTTATTGAATTAACGAGCGTATCGAAAAAATACATCTTTAATATCTTTTAAACTCTTTATTTCTTTAAGATGAAACTTATATTTTTGAAAAGAGGAGAAAAAGCTCTGTCAAATGATAAAAATTCGCAAATATCCGACAAATATTTGAGAAGAAATAGTCGTTTGAAATCTCGAACCTCTTTTTTCTGGGGCACACTGTATAGTGTGTCAAAAATATAAATAATACATTTATGATCCTTTGGTGATCATTATACGACTATAAGGTGAATTGAACTTTAAGCTGTTTTTCATCCAATGAAACGTCTTCATTCGTATTTTCACCCAATGAAAATTCTTCGTTCGTTTTTCCATCCAATGAAAAGTCTTCATTCGTTTTTTCATCCAATGAAAAGCCTTCGTTCAGATTGCCTGCGTCGGTCACAACAGCGTCACTTGTTTCTTTGGTGACGTTAGCACTCTCGCAACACTTCGAATGTCTGGCGTCATTTTTGTTGAAAACACTTTTGAAAGCTAGTAGAAGGCTCTGATGACCAATCAGACATACAAGCGCACTAAGGATCATCTTCCATAGAGTTGTTATGGCAAAAATTTCGTCCATCCATTGAAACTTGATTGAAGTTCCTACTAAAACTTTAGGAGTTCCCCAAAAAATAAGGTAGCACAATACCATAAGGGATGAAGGCATCCATTGTGACGCCACCCGTCTTGCAGTATTCTTTTGAGGTATTACTATGCATACATACACAGCAAAGCAGAAGACACAAAGAAATCCGTGGACGCACGCATTTAGAAAATCTTCGCTCTTACTTGTAATTTCGACCTTTCGTTTGGCCCCGGACGTTGAAAAATCTCTTGCCGTGATTTCTGTAAGTGGCAGATGCGTGCGAAGTTCTATGATGAATATTTTCGCTGTGATATAAACACAGCCAACAAACCAACTGAGTATCGACAACCTGTTTGTGTTACGAAAGAACCAGCTTCGTTTATACGTCGCGTTCAACAATACTTGAAATAAATCATCTAACGATATCAAAATCACATGCAAAAGCGCTGTTACATAAAACCCAGTTTTCGCTAGGTGACAGTAATCCATTGCCACTCCCCACTTGTAGGAATCCGATCTGGCATCCGGATCAATAACATCTCCGAAAATCAGTAAGAAAGTGATGAAGATCTCACACACCGTCAAACTGATGTAAAAAAATCTCTTTGTGATGTTATTCGTGATTGACAGCAAGTATGCGCATAAAACATGAAGGATGAACGCAGCAACGCCATGTAACACCAGTGTAATTCCAAAAGCATCCATAACAAGTTCTACTAAGGAGTGTTTTTTGAGGATGGTAAAAAACTTACACTGTTATCGTTTCGAGAAAAAAAAATGCGACTCGTATAAAATTTATTAAACATTCAACTACATTTCCTCTTTCTAAACAAATACAAAAGACAGGTGGAGTGAGGAGAAATCGTTCATCTCGAAGTCCTTTTTTTTTAGCACTGTGGTGCTTCTTTCAACAACTATTGTTTCTTATTACAATGGATGTTTCAAAACAATAGAAATCAATTAACATTTGAACCGAATCGGAAGATTTAAACCGAATCGGAGATAGCTTATCTCAATTGCCAGCCGATATTACATCAACTGAATCGGTGATGTCTGTTTCGTTTTGTCTCGTTTGTTAATCGAAATGATGTCATTTAACAACATAGCACTATAATATGAGTTAACTTGTTCAGGTTACACGCTTTTCTTTTTATAAGAAAAGCTTCTATAAGAATACCAGGGTGAAAATCGCCTAATTTGTAAGAATATCCTAAGAATATTACCAGGGTGAGTTTCATAAGAATTAACAGAACATGGTGAAAAACAGATAAATGCACAAACAAATAAAATTCACAAACACAAATGCAAAAATCAATATAAACATCAAACATCATAAAGATGTTTTCATAAGTTCACAACATTGTTGCATATTGTGGTGTGCACGTCATATTGTCATGGAGTCTTATTCTGAAGTATAAGAATACATTAAGAATATTTCACCCTCAACGAAATTTCACTATCCTTATAAAAAAAAATGCGTGTATTATGCAAATCCTGATTTCAAAGTCCTTATTGATTGTTAGTGAAGGGTCGCGTAACCCACCAGGCAAATTTGTTTTAAAAAAATCTCTGCAGAATAGTACATTTATTACACAAACCTACACAAATATACACACCATTTCAATCAAAGTGCACTTCGCCACAGTGATTTTTTGACAATTTTGCCCACGAAAAAGAAATGACGTAACATCAAGAATAAATGACAATCTTGAACCCAGTCCTATTTAACATACTTCACCGTGTCATCTTCTGTATATCGTAAAAGTACGATCCCTGTCTTCGAGGTTGTTGTCAGTGAGTGATTGCAACTGACTGAAATATCATCAAAATAGCATTCTTTTCGCAACCTCGAATCCAGGGTCTCTTGCCTTTTCGATATACGGAGAGACCCTGGGTTCGAGGTTGTTTTTTCCATTCATATTTATGAATAATATGGCAATAAGAGCTGACAACCACGTCCGCTGCTGTGCGTTGGTAGTCGTTTCGTTTGTATCGCATAGTTTCCTTCTTCTAACCTTTCTTTTCAAAAACATGTTATAAAGGTTTTGTTCATTCCAGGGAAAAAGCATACATACTTTTCAGCCTGCTTTGTTCAAACACTCGCAGGGTAGACATTGGTATGTCTCTCTTGCGTATCCCTCAAAACTCACACAAAACTAAAAACAACGTAATCAAATCAAAGAAGAAAACTATTCCTTTAATAGATGCCAAAAGGTGCCCATCTCACCAAGCATGCACTCGATTTTTTCCCTACGTTTCAAGAAAACACAATAGCTTCAGAGCAGATCGTTGGGAGTGTTTTTGTCTCGATCAATTTCCGACCGTCATGCTTTTCGGTGAAAACTCCTGTTAAAGTGTTTGAAGAAACGAGGCAAATGTTGTTTAAAAACTCGACCACCCAAATACATTTTACAAGATTTACACCATAAAATTTTGATGAACTGAAATTGTTTGATGAACTGACCGAACATTCTAAGAGAGTGGGCAAAGTTGATAAAAAAACTACTGCAAAGGAGAACATTTCTATAGGAAATTTAAACATTATTTCAATAAAAATGCTCTTCATCGCAGTGATTTTTTGAAAGCAACACGACAAATCCGATGATTCCAATCCCTTTTTCATTGTAGTTAAATACACATTCGGGAATGTTGATAGTAAACCATTAAACTATATACAAAGCTAAGCGAATAGTTTATCTCAATAATAACAATAGTAACGAACATAATATAATAATATTCACAAACATGAGAAATAATGGAGATAAAACCGTGCCGTGTCGTTTGGACAGTGTGGAGATAATGAAGATTTTCTAGCAGACGAACAAGATATCATGGAATTACAATGGAATTCCCAACGTTCCTATGTGCCCGAAAAAAAACAACTATTTCTCAGAATTTGAAAAACAGAACGAAAGATTACAGTACACGCTTGTCAAATTTAGCCCCGGGTTAACCACACATTTCCCTTCGACTCAAATTAGGGGTCCACTTGAAATTTCCTTTATTAAGGGGCACTAACTTTGTGAGAACTGTCGAGGGAATTAGTCATACGGAATACACTCCGAAGAAACGCTGCCAATATGAAGGGTAGTGCAGCCAACAGATTTAACTAAGAAAAGCTCAAAAATAACACGGAGGAGGAGGGCTGTGTAAGGAGATCAAATATAGAACCTTTTTTTTGCGAATAAAACGTTTTACGTGAACGAAATAAAAATTGAACTCTTTCTTTTTAAATCTCGGAGCCGCTGACGCCACCGCTTAATTGATACAAGCGGAGCCAGACCCGCAACAATTCGAACCACGGCCGTAATTATCACTTCCCTCTTAGGTCTCGATTACTCAGACCAAGTTTATTGAGTTGTTCTTCGTAGTCGCTTATGTTTCGCTTCATGACGT
This sequence comes from Turritopsis dohrnii, assembly GCA_027922465.2. NCBI lineage: Eukaryota > Metazoa > Cnidaria > Hydrozoa > Anthoathecata > Oceaniidae > Turritopsis > Turritopsis dohrnii. The sequence continues at coordinate 191,911 of BQMF02000244.1, read as the reverse complement.
TCATGCAGGAACCAAGGAGACGTTCGAAAGCCATAATATCGAGAGCTAGGAAACAGAACACGAAAACTGGTCAGTGACCATCAAAGTAATCTTTCGATGACATTCCTTGCCATCACACTTAGGAGTGAAAACAGTGGGCAATTTTGTTGAAATATAACTGCGAAGGAGTACAATTCTATAGAAATATACACATTATTTCAATAATATTGCTCTTCATCGCAGTGATTTTTCAACGATTTCGCCCAATGGGAAAGAGCTGGATACTAAAACGTTTTAATGCGTTTTGTAGGTCAGCGGAAAGGATGATTCGCCTCATGTAAATTCAAAAGTTAAATTAGAGTTAATTTCCTGTGAGTTAATGTCGTTATCGTTAGTGATGATCTGTTGTTTTAATTGGTTAATTTCCTGGAAGAAGGTAAAAGGTAGGGAATAAATTTTCGAGTATATGACGTTAATAGTAACACTTATTTCAAGCACAGGGTGTTGATACCAAAAGATGGGCGGTGTGAAGCGCCTGTGTCAGTCACATTGATTTAATATCTTCTTTCAGGTCGAAAGCCCCTTAATTCTACTTGATTAAACGAGGTAATGATTTGCTCCTTTAATCAACATGAAAATAACAAAGGTTTGACCGAAAACACGCACCAGCTAATTTACATGTCCCTGATGCATAGACTGATGCAGCACGTGGTTTGTGCGTGACTAGTGCTAGTTCCCCAAAGTACGCGCCTTCTTCCAATCTCGTGATTTCGACTTCCTTGTCGCCGGCGTTCTGATAAAAAAACAGAATATAGGCCGTCACATAACGACGTCAATGCAATAATACACCGTACAGTTCACGTACGACATTTATACATACCGGGCTTGTCATTTTGACGACAACCATGCCTTTCTCCACGAAGTACATATAATCCGCCTCATCACCCTTGAACGAAAAATATCTCATGTAAAGTAACATAGTTCTACAAACAGACTGAATGTCAGAAAATGGAAAGCAAGAAAACCTAATAAATACACACTCGTTTTCCAGTAACCAAAGTTATATATTGACACCCATACATTCATAAATTATCTCTCATTGCAGCCCACGCCTCGCTTTCAATCTTAATAATTATGACGTAATTCATCGTAACAAAAAAACTTATGAAAACTTGTTGAGTTTTCATCGCTATTTATGTGTCTGTGAAAAATGCTGTGAAATAAACTTTTACAATCCAGTGGCAAAACTTGTTTAAAAAATCACTGCGAAGGATATAGGACACACACTATTTCAATGAAAATGCTCTTCATCGCAGAGACTTTTTGATGATTTTGCCCACTGGAAAAGGACAAATGAATATATGGATAGGAGCAATGTTCAAAACGTACTCGATCTCGATCATCGCTACTTCGCAGCTAAAACTTTATTTAACCACTTATGCTTGGGTTAACAAGAACATTCAAATTACCTGCTTGATGATTACGTCACCGTCGTTGAAGAATTTCGATTCTAACGCGTCAGCGATATTCATTCTCTCGAATTCCTGCAAACACGACGAAATACAATTGCATGACTTGCCAGTTGAAAATTCAATCCAAACAAAAAAACGCAGGTTATAATATGGCGGTGACTTACATTGAGGTGCTTCATCATCGGCACGTTTTCAATTAATTGTTCATACATTTTCCTCTACAGGTAAATAAGAACAGGACAGTCAGAACGGCAAATTTGTTGAAAAATCACTGCGAAGGAGGGTATTTCTTATAAAAATATACATTATATTTCAATAAAAATGCTCTCTATCGCAGCGCTTTGATTTGAAGGCCAAAAACTTACACGAAGGTATGCTGCCTTTAAAACTATTTTACGGAACACTACTCGATCCAATGCCCAAATGATTCCTTCTGAAGCCGCCACTATAGTTGCCGCCCTACAACAGAATCATCATACATGCTTATAGAATTAATAGAAAAGTGATCCTTGATCTATTGGTCATTGGCTGTTAACCTCAGTTTCATCTATGTTTTCATTTTCATTTCATTTTAGGAAATCCATCTTCGGTAGGAGTTGCGAAAACGAAAGATAATTCCACTCAGGAATACACAACTCAATCTTGTCCACACGCAAAAGGTTTTTTTATTATCTTGACCGCGTCGAGCAAAAGGTGAAATTTTTAACGGAAACAGTTAAGTCGTATGAACAAGAAACTCGTTATATCGTTAATGAAACTCGTTATATCGTTAATGAAATCACACGAAAAGCCAAACGGTGGAGAGAGAAAAGAATTTAAGTTCCCATAGCAACGAAAATCCCACGGTCAATACAACAAAGAAAAGGATATTCAACGGAATTAACTGAAGAGATTCCATACAAAGAGCACACAAGAAACAGTAACGCAAATATGCGAAAAATTCTACAGTACCTGGGAGTGTTGTACATCAATGCTAATTCACCGAAACTACCTTTGTTGTTGTATGCACCAACCTAATAAATCAATCAAGTTAGTTACCAAGCCACCTTCAATACTATCCCCAAGAAAAACTGACAAAAATCCGACGACATACCTTCTTGTTGTTGCCGTCAATTTTGACGTAAATGTCGAAAACACCCCTGTCGATGACGTAGAAATTGTCGCCGTCGTCACCTTGATCAATGATGTGCTCGTCTACAACTGTTTTACGTTCAAACATGGCGTCTAATACTTGATTTAAGTGTTCCTAGGTAGTAAAACATATTACCAACACGGTCATAACGTTGGAATATAGGATGAGAGATTGTCGCATGAAAACCGTAAACATGTAAGAGCTTTACCGGGTCAAGATTTTTAAAAAGTAAAATATTTTTCACTGCTTCGTTCAAACGTTTTCTTTGAGTGTCGGATTTTGGATGTATAACCTGAAAGAACAAAAAAACATAAAAATAACGTCATCATACAATTTTAGACGTATTTCATCCATCATATCCCAGTGGGCAAATCTGTTGAAAAATCACTGCGAAGGAGTGCATTTCAACGGAAATATACACACTATTTCAAGAAAAAACGCGCTTCATCGCAGTGACTTTTTGACGATTTGGCTCACCGGGATATCATGCATGTTTAAACAAACGTAAACAGTGGAAGCTTTCCAAACAAATCTCTTACTAGATTTTCTTCTTCATCGTCTGATTCGTCTGGATTGTATGCCTCTGCGCATACCGACTGCCGCCTGGAATACCGAGACTTCGGGGGTTCTACAACGAAAAAATCGTAATCAAACGTTATGGAGTAAGTTATGTAAGCTCTTTTCATGAAATTAAGATATAAAAACCCAATTCAATGGTAACGATAAATTTTCAAATAAATTTTCCACGAAATTCTAACTTCCCGAGATCTATATTGTCACTGAAAACGTTTCTAGGAGAAAAACTGAACAGCCATAACGATAACAGCTGTTGCCTACCCATCATAACGAATTGGGTTTCGATCTGACAATAAGGTTTCTGTTGAAAGATATTTGATTCATCAACTTGAAGTGAGAAAAGCTCCACCTCAAACAATAACGTGTTACATCGAGAAAAAAAATGTCACAAAGGACGGTTGAGATTTTTTACAGCATCTCCACAACTTAGACTTCACAGACGAACAAACATCAAAGAACGGCATTGACAACAGAACGATGTACTTACGTTCGTAATAAGGAATAGTACCATTCTCAAAATATTTCTTCAGAGATATATTACCCATACTCAGTTTTATATTCGCAAGGAAAAATGCTTTCTTAATTTAGAGATTAATTTATGTTGTAGCTACTGTGAAGCAGAGAATATAAATACAACAGCTTTTTTCAGACAGGAAGGATGCATTGAAAAAAACGCCAGGCTATTCCTTTTAACTAGCCCAACACCAGAAGTCAGAATATAAATGAAACATTGAAGAAAAAAATCCTAAATAATAAAAAAAAACAACAAAATTCTAAAACAGCAAAAAAAATAAAATAAAATAAAATAAAAACAAAAAACAAAACATAAAAAAATCTCTCGATGCTGACAACTGTCACTCTTGGAATGACAACAGAAAAGTGCGTTGATGTTGATATATACTTTCAGGATTAATATTTGACAGTCGAGTTGACAAATATTATCGATAGAAATACCGAGATAAGCGGATAAGTTGATGGCACAAAAAGATAAAAATTAATCAGCATTCTGACAAGTAGTTAATGCTTTGATTCGACGCGAACAGTTAGTTCACAAAATGATAAAACATTCTATGATGCAATAACCATAATAACCATTTTTTTCTCCACAAATTCGTTTCTCTCACAATTCATAAAATTGAGAGGTATGAAGATGAAACCAGCAATGATTGGCTACATCAGACTACATAACATTACCACAATATCAAAATTATTAAAACTCATTCGGAAATTACTTTGAAAGACATAGTAATTGGAGAAAATTACCAGTAGCCACATTAAACTGGCATTAGGCACATGAGAAAGACGCATGGAACAATACAAACTTTTAATGCAATATGAAGTTCTTTTGTCAGTTTCATTACATAAGTATCAATTATTAAGCCTCAATTCAATCCATCTCGATTTCAACATTCGGTCATACAGTTAAGTGACCTTTAACATCTGTTCTGTCATGAGTTGGATAACACTTCCTACTGAAAAAATGACAGAAAACCACAGTAAAGACAAATATTTTGACAAAACTCCCTCCACCGCAGATGGTAAACAATGAATCAGACAAAAATGTTACAAATTAATTTATGACAGTTAGATTTACAGCCATGTAATGTACATAAAGTACCAGATCAAGAGGTTTTCGATGAAAATCCCAAACAAACACAAAAGAGGTTTGGGGCAAAGCGGAATGTTTATCCCATTTAAGTGATTGACTACTATCAATTATCCTCGTCATTGTTGTCGTCGTAACAGTTAATTAGCAAAAAAAAGTTCTTTAAGTAAATAAATAAAACATTGAAAAATAAAGTTTTTCAAAAGTTGATTGCAAATCAGGTACTCATGCTCTACGGATTTGTGCATGCCTTCTCACAATATTTCAGAAGAAATTTCTGTTGGTTTTTACCATTGATGGACAGTTTTAGTGATAATGAAATTAGTGTATAATAAGGAGGCCTTTACATAAGACAGTTATCATAATAACAACAATGAACAAGAGAAGATTTCGAAATGATAACGGGATTACAAATTATTACTTTGAAATACGTAATATCATTAACCACTTTCTACTGATAAACAAAATGTCTGATAGTCATTTTGACAACAGCCATCATACATACATATTATGTATGTCAGTACGTAACAGTCTCCTTACAGTGTTATAGAAGGAAAAATTTGGACTTACAAGGGAATAACAAAGACCGTCCAGTCAAAATTTAAAAAAAAAAAACTAAAAACTTTTAATTTCTTGGAAGTCTTAATTGCTATGACATGACTTTGACCTTCCTGACATTGCATGGGAAGGAAGAATTTCTTGGTGTCAAGAGGGAGGAAATTAAAATCTATCCTTTATTAACAGTGTTCTTGTTTGAGCAAATTACGTGATGTAACAAGACTGATTTCTGAAAAGACCCATGACTATACTGTTGGGGATATTTTAGCACTCAAATGAGAAATCACTAATAACAAAAAAGAGGAAATTCATAATGAGTGTGTGTAAATAAAAGATTTCAAAAACTTACACTATATTAAAAAAAAACACAAGAAAAACTTATCTGAGCAAACTTTCGACAGCTTAAAAAAGAACGAGGAAATCGCATGTAAATGAATAAAACGGAATGACACACAAAAATCAAATATTTCAAAGATCATTGCCATTTTATCATGACTACATATCAAAAGCTACTGCTCAAACAAAACTGTATTGTCAATGTCTATAAAGTGCTGGCGATAAGTTCAAGAGCTCATTACAAAGAATCTCTAATATTTTGATTACAACAAAGTAATTAGATTATGTCAGATCTATGATTAAACTCATCATCTATCTGAGAAGGAAGCAAGGAATCTTGGGAATTTAATTTATCTAAGCCAAAACATCATACTGACTGACATTAAAAATCAAGATTTCTTATCAATGACAGAAAAGACAATAATACCTCCAGTAAACATCACACACAAGCAATGGCCAAAGAATATGAACAGCTAGTATCAAGGCCAAAAAAAATATAAAATATATTGTCAAATTCCTGACTTATGATGCACTACTCTGGAAATGGACAATGTCTTTGATGAGCGCCATATAGGAACATAGAAAACTCATGATTTGTGAGGAATGTTCAATAAAGAAATGAGAAAACTAACTTATCTTCTCTCCTCGTTGTTGAATTCCACACATTTTCAACTGACAACATGATAACATACAATAGAGGATAATTACTTTTATCTGCTCCACATTTCAATAACACATGTTGTCCTCTATTTGCAATAGTATGATTTCACGAAAAATTGTATTAAAACACCTTTGCAGGGTCTAATTTAAGCTGAAAGAGCATCAGGCACTGCCTTCTATTTTTTTTGAAATTTATTTTGCTTTGAAAACTTCAAAAATCAGTCTTGTATAGGAGGAGTCACAGGTTTAACCCACCAAAATGAAGCACAGGTTGCCCTTTTCCTAAAAAAAGTGCCCTGTTTCCTTCTGCTGGAATTCTGTCCCTCCATTGAAAATGATTTAAATAAATTTCAAAAAGCTTCTGCTCCGACAAAACCTGTTGATTATTGAATTTTGTTTCATATATTTACCAAATGGCAACTTTTCGAAGATATTTCATTCACAAATAATTTGAAACATCACTTGAAATCAAATTTTGATTTTGTCATTAATAAATCCCTTGTACATCTAAGCTCAAGAAGAAACTTCATCAAAAGTGTTTCTGGAGGCTCACGTAAGATGGAGTTATAAATTTCAGAAAATGGAACTTGAAAATTATTACGTCTTCTACCCTTTTCTTTTAATCTTCTTATATTTTTTGTTTGTAATTTGAATGCTTAGCTTCAATTTTTCTTTTGCATCAAAACTCAAAATGCAGTATTTCAGGTGGATTTTCAACACAGGTGTTTCTTTTGTTTTAAGCAATAGAGTTTTTCTATCTCTTAACTAAGCCTTACTTTTACAGTTTAAATTTAACAAACAGTTACTTTATGTGTGGCTTTTACTGACAGCGATCTCAATCTGTGACTGTATGATTCTATTTCCAAACACATGTAGAACATATCAATGCTGTCCTACCATTATTTTTAAATAAAAAAACTCCAGCCATCAATAGGTGGCAATATGGAGAAATTAGTTTTAAAAAATCGGGCATTTCCTTTAAATCCAGTAAATTGGCTATTTACCAGTAGCCAATAAAAACATAGATATTCATTAACTTGCTATCATCCTGCACAACATCCGAGATAAGATCACATAATTTTCCATTCATTTGTAATTATCAAAGTGTATAAACCTATAACCTACAGGTTACAATCTCTAAGAATCGCAAAGAATAAGAAAGAAACTTTAGTCAGATTTGCTCAATCTTTTAACTGTTTCCAATGGAAACAAAAAGACAGACAGTTTCTTAAAAAAATATTGTTTAAATAGTCTGCATAAATGTATATGCATTATTTAGCCATGTATATTTTTTTATATATATTTTTTATATTTCATAATCACAGACTTTCTAAAATCTGAGCACAGCCTAAACATTTGTCTCATTAATTTAAAATATCAACAGAAGTAGACTGAAAGCTTTTTTTCTAATTAGGCTTCACTCTGTGTAGTATATTTACTTTAATTAATGGAAACTCCTCTTGATTTAAAAGCCTTTGCACACTAACACATACTTTAAAGATATCTAATTTCCCATAAACAAAAAATATTCAATGATAATGCGAACATATTGTGTTATAATGTATTCTATTATGGTGTAATACATTATACTCTACAATTTTCAGAAGTTAATGCCTGACCGAAGTCAACTTCAAAACCCAGCAACACATATTTCATACTCTACACTGTGAAGGAGTATTATATAGAAACATGCATACTACTTCAATGAAAATGCTCTTTATCGCAAAGGCTTTTCTAAGGATGAAATTAAAGATTTGAAGTGCTTTTTAATTCTTGTTGTCAAAACGCATATAGCATCACTGATAGTATGTTTTTTATGGTCTCAACTATATTGAGATATAGATTCCCACTTTCCATTATTCATGTTTGAAATCTATAGAGTTAGTAACTCAAGTATAAAATGATGCAACACCAAATAAAAACAGAAGTAGAAATGTTCTAAAAGTTGTTTTGGAACTAAGGATCTACCTTCTTATGTAGTTTTTAATAACGAAAAAAAAAATGTGTGAATATAATTTTAAAAAAAAATGTGAAGGTGTATCGCCATTCTAAACATTTTTAAGGCTACTTCAAAATGGCCTCATATAACTGTGATGTTTTTTCGCCTCTTTTTTACGCTTCCCAAGAGGCCTGAATACAATGTGGACATTTCAAAGTGAGAATTCGCACAAGGAAGCTTTGAGGTATGAAAACCCATAATTCGCCTTCTATTACAGTACACTCACATAACAATTGACTCATTCTTTTAAACCTGAAATTTCGAAAAACAATGTCCTACATGTTTTTCCCTGGAAATGTTATGGTTTTGTTGTTGCTAGATTGCAGGTTTAAAGAATTGGTTGATAGCTATCAGGAGTAAACTGCAATTAAGCCCATAATTCAAGGGCAACTAGATGCCAGATCTGGAAATCAATTTTTCTTTCCCTCTCGAAAAAATTGAAGTTTGCAATGAATGTTACATGACGTGAATCTAATTTTGATATCAACTAAAAACTTTTCTACAGTTCTACTGGTTTCCAAAAACATTGCATAGATAATTTGCATAATGACGCATATTATTTTGACGTCTCAATGATTAGACATTAGATATGTATTTTTCATTGATTAAGTATTTTATTATTAAGGCCAATTTGTTTTACAAACATCCCTGCCAATGCAAAGTTTAACACATTGTATACAAGCCTTTAGTCATTACCATAGAGCCAATAACTATGACCAATCTCATTATAAACCAACATTGCAGCCTTGCTTTTTAGTTGGTGAAAGTTATATTAGAGAATTTATTAATTGTTCTCAGCAGCTTTTGCTTATCCACTGTGTATTGATAGTTTTTAATATACAAAACCAACAGCAGGTACACAAATCATTAATGAATGAAAATGGTGGGTTCAAAAGAACTGTGCACACATCAGAAACACTAAACTAAAAAGTAAACTAACAGTAAAACGATCATACATAAAAAATCGTAATCATAATAAAAGATGCTCAGACCTGGCTCTTCATCACTACTTTCATTAGAATTTTCAGCTGCTTCCGCAAACTTTACGCCTTTTGACTGTGCCGTATTTCCATATTGTTTTTTACTGTCTCTTAGTTTTACGAAATAATCTGCAGCAAATTCAACTATGTCGGTAGGTCTTTCTCTTAAAGCTACCACTGTAAAGTCCTGCATGAGCTCTGTGAGACCAGGGGGTATCTGTATATCCATTCTTCATACAAAAATATAAAGTCCTTTTTATATAACGTAAGACTGATAGCAGTTATTACTCTTCCCTCCTTTGATCTTTTTAACACATAACTGAAATGATATTTATCCGAAGCACCTGTTCTCAAGAAGTTATCAATATTTTTTCTCAAGCTTTTTCTCGTTCAAAGATGGCTGATATGTTCGCGCATGCCTGTTTTGATTATGATTTTGCCGCGTTTAGAAAAAAAAAGAAACAAATAAATAAATCCTCACAACACACCGCATATTTGGTAAATAATAAGAGAGAGAAATGACTGGCGCTTTTTTTGAGGGAGAAAGAAGAAAAAGCGAATATTATACGCTTTCTATAATGGTAAATGTTGATGTAACTAAATATTTTAAGGAAGGTATCACATAAAGACATGACTGGGGAACTACTACTATTATTATTTTTATTACATACCAAAATCCTCTTCTTCTTCATCATCATCTTCTTCTTCTTTGGCATCATCACTTCCATTTCCAATTAGAATTTTAGGTGTTTGTTGACGAAATTGGATTTTTTTCTTGTTCCTGCTGTCAACTACTTTCAATATTATTCCTCTTGGCATTGTGCTAAATCAGAAAGTTTATTTACAATACGGTATGATTGTGGTTCCTTCTAGGTCAATTAAAGAACCCTTCCCTTCTTAAATTGATTTTGTGTGTAGTATTTATAGAATTTGCTGGAAAGGTTCGAAGCTCTTTATGCTTTTCTTTTCACGTCCCACACGAGAAACGTTTTCTTTTCTTTATTCATTTTTTTTTTTTTTTTTTTTAATTTTAATAAAGGCAATTTTCATTTTTGTTTTCTTTTGTAAATTTGTTATTTAAACAAGGAGCAAACACAATAGAGTTGTTGAAAGAATTTTCCTGAATAGATTGTTATAAAACGTCTTTTTAGCATATAATATTCACACGCTCTTAAGCTTGGTAGTGGATGGATTTTCGACAGAAATTGGCAACTATCGTCACGATAATTTTCGAGCGATATTTTCTTATCGCCCGATAAATTCATGAATTGCCTTGACAAAAATTATCGCCAACCCGTTCTCACCAAAAATGATTTCATTGTCAAATTAAAATTCTTTCATAATAAACAAATGATGGCATACAAATGTCATGCTCTTCTTCTTGGATCTTTGAAGCTATGGCTATGCACCGTTTTACAAAGCGCCAAAACAAAATCAAGAGCAAAAAACGACGTTTTTGAGTCCGAAAGATTTTCAGTGAAGAAAGAAAAAAGAAAGAAGTGAATGGGAAAATCTTTTTCGAGAGCTTGGTGAGGATGATTTTCTTCTGACAACTTTTTGAAAGGCGCCATCCTCACGTACAAAAACCGCTGTTTTAAATTCCGAACAATTTTATTACAAAGCTAGGAATTTCCTCTTCTAAAGGTAGTGCTGGCGCAATGGCGTAATATCGTTTCTTTTCCGGGTCACAATAGCCTGGAAACATTTGCTGGCTGAAACGAAAAATGCAACAGTCTTAAATGAATTCAATACTGGGTCCGCTGTGTACCAATTTATTGCCAATGCAAACTGTGTAAACTATGAAATGGTCGTTTTATTTTAGTTTTTAGTTTTTTCGTAGATTTTATTATTACAGTAAAACCTCCAATTAGCGGACATCCCGAATAGCGGACACCTCCAAATAACGGACAAAAAGTTGAAGTCCAGATGAAATTACTATAAAATCCTTATGGATAAACCTCCCAATGGCGGACATAAATAACGGGCACCTGCCATTAGCAGACACAAATATATAGTCCCGATTGGACATTCCCTGCGAAAATTACTTCCCAGTAGCGGACAGGCTTGAAAAACAAAACAAAAAACCACAAGTTTGAGACAACAAATTTAAATTTCTATTTTAACCATCTTCCAACTCTTTTGCTTTTACATCAGAATCAATTTTATTTAAGGTTTTCTTTTACCCATTGAAGGGCTTTCTCGTTGTCATTGAATACATATTCAACAGGGACCTGTAAGCCATTTCCTGCACCGTGGTTAATTCTTTTTCCGTAACCAACACCCTTATTATATGATTGGGTAAAGAAAGAAACTTTTTAAACGTTGAAGAATATATAAATGGAACGTGACCAACTACACGAGGTCCTATATGTTTAGACAGCCACTGCATTTTCGTCGTAGTGAGAAACGTCTTCTTCGTCTAAATATAGCCTATATTTCTTAACCTCGTCGTCCAAAAATGCCTACATAGCTTGATAAAGCCAACAACGTTTAAAATTTGAGTATTTTGACAAAACTTCCAATTAGCGGACACCTCCGAATAGCGGCCACTTTTGCTCAGTCCCTAGGGTTTCTGCTATTCGCTGTTTCACTACATTTATTTATAGTGTTATGATTTTATGTTGGTTTTAATTAGTGTATTATGCTACTACAGGGGAGTCTCTATAAAGCGGACGCTATATAAAGCTGACAGTTTATCAGGAACGGATGGATTTACAGTCAAACTCTTATGAAAAAGTCTCTATAAAGCGGACAATTATAAAGCGGACACTCCATAAAACGGACACTTTTTTCAGGTCCCAAATGAACTTTTTGCCCATAAGCCCTAAAGCGGACACAGTTACAAAAACAATTTTTCAAGTAAAATAACTTATATTTTCTTGGCATATTTACTTTTTACAATATTTTACTCTCTTGTTGATACTTCGAATAACTTTTCTCACAGCATTTTCTGCCCACTGAATGGCTTTGGCAGGTCCAAGAAATTAGAAATTCACAGGAATCTCGAGTCCGTAGCCAGCGCTATGATTTTTTGGTTTCAAGTATAGTTAGCATTTGACTTTTTATCTTTAGAATAAAAACGTTTTTCATTGCATTAAACGTCTCCTTCTTTGCCCTATGAAACTTGTTAACCATATTAGAGATCCATTCACGATTTATTTTTGTTAAACATTAATTTTCATATGGAATCTCCATAAAGGCGGACATCATCATCACTTTTTCAGGTCCCAATGGTTTCCGCTTTATATAGATTCCGCTCACTGCGGGGGCAATTATACTATGTTATTTAGGAAGTTCGTATGCTAAAATTGCTTAGACATTTTTCATATTACTTCTGTGTTGTTTTCGTGAAGTGAAAGACTAGGATTTTGAAGCACAGCTTGAAATCTGAAATTTTGCCAACAATACATTTATTTCTGTATATGTTTTAGCTCTAAATCTTTCATTCGATAAATTTTATTTAATGCACTGATTTTTGGCGGATCTTGCCTTAAAAACATTTTAATTGGATTTCTGTGTATGCAAGAAAGCCTACAAATTGTCGTTCTTCGTGTATTTCTTCTTTCTGTCCTCCAAACCTGGTGTGACCATGATCAATAAGACCTTTTTATACTTTTTTCTTATTTTTTTTATGTAAACTTTGGCTATTTTTTGTTTCGAATAAAAGTTTGAAACGCAGATTTCTAATGGATTTTTCGCTTTAATTTTATTTTTTGAAAAAGTTTTTTTTCTTTTGGCTCTTACAGAATTTCTTTATCAAATCTTAATCTTATTTTGATTATAAAATACGTATCCATGGTTTCAATTCACACATTTCTTTTGTTTGTAGCAAATACTTTCTGATATTACTTGTTAAGCCTTATTTACACTTTCTGAAAGGTATATTATCAGTGTGACATAGGCCTAAGAGATAACAAAAAGTAACGAAAGCTTTGTTTGTTTTTGTTTCTGTTGTATAGCTTGCAATGTATAGTTTGTTGTGTGTACAAATTGGAATGCTTGTGTGCGGGGGCATTTTTAGCTAAAGCTACATGCTAGTTCTTAATTATTCCGAATTTCTGTTTAAATGCCGCGTTAATGCATAAGTGTTATCAAGTTAAGCCTCGTTTCTATGTATTTCATTGTTTTTCTAATTTCATAATGATTTCAGTAAGTAAGCCAGGGTTCAGACCTGACGATTAAAATTTCGTGTATTCGTTGTAATCTTCATAATCGTCAAATGTGAACACTTTTGTAATCGTTGTAAACGCCTGGCGTTTACGACGACAAAATATCAAGTGTAGATTGAGATTCATTTCTATTTTAATCGTCGTAATCGTCAGGTCTGAACCAGGCTTTTCTTGTTATATAAATTCTCCAGTGAATTAGAAGTAATTAAGAGTTTGAAAAAGATGCAAAACTTAGTGGCTAAGACGGTGTTTAAACAGAAATTCAGGAAAGGTCTATATGAAGATAGAGAATTATCGCATTTTCATGAGGATCCACCAACCTCAAAAAGTCAGGGTCTCCTGCCATCATTTCGATATATCGAAAAGACAAGAAACCCTGGGTTCAAGGTAAGGGGGATCATGTTAATAATCAATTAAAGACATCATTGATTTTAATGACGTCATAACTTGGGGTCGCACAGGTCCCGAAAGTTCCCCAAATGTATTATATGTAACATAATAATCTGGGATCGATTGGAATAAAGCAATCATTTCGCCTCTCATTTGGCACATCAAAGCAACCTTGGACCAAATTCTGATCATCACGAAGTTGCTCTTTTGGCAAGACAAAATTTCTGTGACATGACGTCTATCGAGACCTGATCTTGCCAAATAAGTTCCAGTTCAAATCAATGAAAAATCATATTGACTACTTTATCCGCGTAGAATTTGTGAGACTTTGCGTAGGTCAGCAGTAGCGCGCGACAGTGTAGAAGAGAAGAATGTGAAAACAAGAAGAATCCCACAAAGTTTTTTTAAATCGGCTCCATGTCCTTGTCTTTGAAACAATAATCAAGTCGCATAGCAAACCGTGTATGGATAAGATTCACAACCTGGGAAAATGAGTTGCAAAATCAATATAAAAGGAGGACCCCAAAAATTCGGAAGTTATATGCTTGTGTTGTATTGTTTGACATATATCACGTGAGACTTTCTATCTTTATCACCATGGTCTTTAAGACGTTCTACGTTCTACACCCACTTCTCTGAAATAAGTGGCATTAAATCGAGATTCGGGCCTGTTATCTGGTATCTGGTATTTTGTTTGTTCCTTTAAAAGTAAAGGTGTGTCCAATCCCAGCCAGCACAGTTGTTTTATTCTCTGCGAAGGAGCGCATGTTTATAGAAATACTACACACAATTTCAATAATAGCTCTCCGTCGTCGCAGTGATTCATTTACGATTTTTCCCGCTGACATGTTATTGACACTCTTTCGTAACGATTTCATAAGCTTCTCCCCTTCTTTTCCTTTGTAAGGTAAAACGACTATACCCTTTTTGAACTGTTCATTTATACGACAGCAATATCCTCTTTTTATGTCGTCTGACGTCATCATGTTTGTAGTTTGTGTGATCACCTGTTCCACGACTCTCACTTGGGATAACAACTGATTGCTATAATAATAATAATAATAATGATATATTTCACAGTATCTCCAAAATTTTACAATTGGCTCTTCACCTGGAAATTGAGAAGATTATGTATATGCAGCGTCTAAAAAATATCGTATATTAAAAAAAATAATGGCAGAAATTAGAGAGACAGTCGTAGTATGGGACGTGGCTAGGTGTGGATAAGGTGCTGTGTAGTCTGGTGAGATTAATTACCTCTTGTAAAAATTCCTTGGTGGAGTATACAATATGAGCCCTATGTAACAGAGTTCTCAAATTAACTCGTTTCCAGGCGACTAATGAAAATACCCTTTTTATGATTTTGACCACTGACGGTAAACACAAACCACGTGTAAGAAAAGTCAATATGGCGGTCGATATGATATGATTAATATACTGATGTGTGCACGAGTCCAGAGTTTGAGTTCAGAAATCAATCAGAGCTTCTTCTTTTGGACAAACACTCACATAGCTAGTTGGGTCTCAAAAGCCTCAAAAGTCTCAGAAGGTTGTTACCAAGATCTACTCATTTGTTTTTGTAAACGTTTGTTTTGTTTTTTGTGCAGTATGATAGATTTGTATTGATACGATATTCTAGCAAGCAGTTTTAACTGTTTTGAACATGTTTTTTTTTTGGACCTGAAGATTGGAAAGAAATATTAAAATGAAATTAAAAATGAAATTGGTTGGCATTTACTTTTTTTTTAATTAATCGCTCAATACAGGGTTGTACAAGGAAGAAAGGCGACGATGAACATTGCACTTAAAGTGTTGAAGATTATAATGAGAAGGAAAAACAGACTGTGGTAAAGAAAACCAGAGAGTGGAGGAGCGAGGAATGAAACTTTGGTGGTAAAAAGTTTTAGATGACTTTGGGATGTTAACAGTCTGATCAGGGCATTTAGATGAATATCTTGTGTTTCGCTTGAAAGTTTTTAATGCCTATGAGAGAAGAAAGCTCAGTTGAACATTTTCCGCAATAGTATTTATAAAAGAGGCAAAGAGACGGCCAGATCTGTGATGGGAGAGTGTGTCAAGTTTAATTGTAAGTTTATCACCAATAGCATTACAGATACGTTTCTGAATACGATCTAAAAGATTAAGAGAGTCTGAGGGTGCACCACCACACCCCAAATATGGCAGCAATACTCAAT
Organism: Turritopsis dohrnii; assembly: GCA_027922465.2. NCBI lineage: Eukaryota > Metazoa > Cnidaria > Hydrozoa > Anthoathecata > Oceaniidae > Turritopsis > Turritopsis dohrnii. The sequence goes on along the minus strand of BQMF02000244.1, from coordinate 175,859 downwards.
ACACAAGGCCGAATAGTAGATTTATAGAGGTAAAGAATGGAATCAGGGCTGAGGTATGCTCTCGCACGAAGAAGGGAGCCCACCTTCATTGAGGCTGACTTAACTTAGCAATTGCCTCAACAATGTAGGAACGCCAGGAGAAGTCTGTGAGAGAACAAGTGATGTCGAAGAGACGAAAGGAGTTGTTTTTTCCAACTGGGTGCCATTCATGGAAACTGACGGCAAATCTTTAGTAAATCTTTTTATTTTTAGTATTATTTATTGAAAGAAATTTGAAAGTTATACAGTTATACTTTTAACGACTTAGTTTCGTAAACTCTCCGTGGGGGGAGTGTCCGTGTGTCGTCCCCCCATCCATCGCGTCGAATTCTTATCTGACAAAAAAATCAGAACTTCGCGCTTCACATTATACGGCGTGATATCAAACATGGCGGCTGCTTTGGAAAGTTATACTGGACGTATCTTTTCACCCCTGAATTTTCCGCAATACATAATTGTATGAATTTAATACTAATTATTAAGATAGGGATTAAGATAAATTACCAAACTTTATAAACTAGCTAGGCCGTTTCCACGTAAGTCTGTTATGCAATAATAAAAATGTTTTCAGTTGTTTAAAACAAAATTCAATACAGCAAGCTTTTCGTAGCAGAAGCTTTTCCATTTTTATTTAAATCATTGTCAATGCTAAAATTCTACAATTCAAAACATCTATTTATGTATATACGTATTCAGTTGTTTTTCATGTGTTTTCATTAAGCCTTTCTTATAAAGCTTAAAAGTTTTCAGCCCATGTCTAACTGAAATGGAATGCATAGCTATATTATACAGAAAATGACTTTTGAATTGACTGTATAACTTACATAAACTTTATAGCAGATGCAGGGTTCACAGCATCTGGAAAATCAGGGGGAAAGCGATGTTAGACAGGAAGTTTCTGTCTGGAAAGTCAGGGGAAAATGTTTTTTCCACTTTAGGTCAAGGAGAATCAGGGAAAAATTTCATAAGATTGTTTAAAGGGTGTTTTTAGGGAAAAGTCAGGGGAAATTTTTGAAAATTTTTTACTCCTTAAAGTCATGAAAAGCCAGGGAAAATAGTTGGGGAAGAGTGCTACAAACTCTGAGATGACTGTATTATTTAGAGTGGCATTGTTTATAAATACACAAGTAACCTGAGTAAAACTTTTTACCGAGTTTAACTTCAAAAACAATGTGTCAAAACGTCAGTTATCCCTTTCAGTGACGTATCCAGAGATTTTTTGGGAATAGCGTTTTCTTAGTTTAGTGACACCCGCTCTATTTTGACTCAACGTAGCAACTGTTTGCAAGACGGTGTCCACATAAAGCGGCACTCAAATTTTCTTCACTTCTTCATATCGAGAAAGTCTATTCCGGCGAAATTCGCTGACGAGTACAGAAATATTGACCAATCAGAAACATCTTCACTGGGGAACATCGTGTCTGCAATCGTTAGTCAAGATAAATCATATTTTAAAGGGAGCTGGAAACTAAGATGCTTTTTAATTTCATTGAATAACACGAAAATGAGTCCTACTGGTACCACTTATGTTTTCATATTCTTTCGTTAGGTGAACAAAGAACTAAATCACCTTAGCACAGTGGTCGTTCTCCCTAGCAACAACGAAAAACCACTTAATATATCTCAGTGATTTGTTGTCAATTGAGCACCAACGTTCCGCATGTTTTTAAACAGTATCTACAGGTGCGATTAAAATCATGTCTTAACTAAATAACTCAAGGCGCGTTATAGCGAGCGCTAGCACGGATCACGAGCCTCATAATGACAAGACAGAGTCGCACGCCTCAACTGGTTAATAAGACAGCTTTAGCATACTGTTTAAGGAAAGAATATTATTGCTATAATCATTGTTACATCATCTGCATATACAGTGCAGCAGTCTCCGTGTGAAAAGGAAGTACTTTCAAGTTTTTTTGGGCGTAATTTTTTGGGCGCTCATAGCGTTCAAACGCTATCAAACTGTGCCTGGATAGGTCCCTGCCTTTTTGCTGGTTCTCAAGATATTTCCCCAAAAATGTCGCGTTCTATTAGGGATGCAATGCAATGGTTCCCCATGATTAAAAAACTGACGTCAAATGCCAATGTGCTTTTAGAATAATCGTGAAGAAAATGTCTCTCGTCTCTATGTGATTTTACGCACACATAAGAGGACATTGACCGTAAATTAAAACTAAATATATCACTCTCTAAAATAAAAGTGGGATGCACAACGCCGATTATTATAATAAGATTGTGTTCTTTTCTCGATAATTTTTTAAAAATTTTTAAATAAATAAATATTAAATATATAAATAAATAGGTGATTTTAAAGTTGTAGTTTTAAAGTCGTTTCTCGACATTTTCTGTTGATTTGTTGTTTTCTTGAGTGGTCAATTTGATAATAATGTAAAATGTTTTAATTCAGGCCTGGTCGTAAGAGGCGTGCGATCGCACGCGCACGCCTCCGCACACGCCAAGATTTATTTACGCGTGTGGCAATCGCACGCCTGGCTTGTAATGACAAGTGTGATAACAAATGTTTATTTAAAAGTCAACGAAAATCTGTCCCAAAATGTTGAAAGTTTTGCTTCGAAAATTGTTCATGTGCTACGATTAAATTTTACAGTAACGGAATGAAACTTTGCTACCATTTCAGAAGTGGTCTCTGATCGATTTGGAATACGGTAGTGGTTTTGAATTAAAAATCAGTGCTCACAAATTTTATTCGTTTCGTAGTAGAAAATAAGTCTACTCAGCGAAATCCGCTGTGGAATGAAGGAGCTTCGTGCGTGCGATTTTATTATGTATATATTATTTAATTGTATTATGTAGTGTTCCCTTTTCTTTTTAACTTTCCGCAAGGTTGCAGTTTCGAAAAAATAATCTTTTATTAAAAAAAAATAGCCAGCCAGGTGGTGATGAGTTAATGGAACGGAAACGTCTTTAATTTAATTCAAAAACCATTGAACTTCAAACCAAAACAATGGAGAAATATACATAATTTTTTTTATTTCAGGTTTTATTTTTCCTCTTTATTAATGTTTGAATAAATTTTATTTACGGTCAAACTAATCTTTATGGCTAAGTTTTTACGTACCGAATCTTTAGTGTTTTATTCAATTTCCGCGCGCTATGCGTAGGAAATTGTTTGGTTTAGACATTCTATCTAACTATCTGACTGTCTATGTAACAGTTTTTTGCCGTTTTCGGAAAGTCCGTTCGGATTTCGAATTGTTTGTTTATTCAGAATAGTTAATGAAAGACCCAAAACTCTATGCAAAATGTAATACTAAAAGGCCACTTTCAATATCAATTCATAAAAATGTTAACTTTTTAATACTTTTGGAATACTTCCCAATTCAATTATCCTTTAAAACTACTTTAAAAAGTCAGTAAAATATGCACACCGAGCACGTGAAACGTTCTCGAACCGATTTAGTTTATGTTTTGAGGAAGTTGTATATATAGATTATTTAGAAGAAGCTTTGAAGAAGAATTTTAAGACTTTATCTACTATTGCAATCGAAATATAATCATGAGAACATTCCTTACGGAGGAAATATTGATATTTAGCTGACTCTGGAAAAAATTTCTTGAAAAAGAAGGTGAATGTTTGATAGTAAACGAAACTTTGCTGTGAAAAAAACCTTAAAATCACAGCAGAAATGTATGTAGTATCAAAATTACTGGTGAATACGTCATACGTCCTATCAATAAATGCATGAAATATGTTCATTTCATTTAATAAATATAACACCGAAAGTTGAAGATATTGAAAAAAAAACAAAAAAAAACAAATGACATTGTCATAGCAGCACAAATCACTTGTGTTGTGAATGAATTGATCCAAACATACATACTGCAAGTATAAACATATGTGCAAGATATTGGTGAACGATATGTCTTATAAAACTGTTTTTTTGGCTCTGAAACATCATAGTGAATTGAAAAGCAGTAATAAATTAAAGAAGGGAGTAGCTAATTTGGGGAATTCCAGACTGTATCAAATTATTCAGCACTGTACAATGGTCGGTCAATTTATCACTGTGTGGAACCGATTAGCTTTAAATTCACATTTAAAAGATTTTAAGATTACATTGTTCAAAATAATCCTGCAAATCATTCAATGGAGGCACAATGATTTAGTTTGGATATATGTCAGGAAAACAAACTTTGGATGACAATTATATACATACAATGAGATCACTAAAGCCTTGTGAAAATTTGGAGTGTAATATGCTCTAGGACACAATACCTTAATGGGATTTTTTTGCGTGGATTTAGTTTTGCGACTTTGAATTTTAGTCAAATTCGCAAAAATAAATTGACGCAAATGAACGATTCGTGAAAATAAATGCACGCAAAATTTCATGATTTTATTTGCTCATTTTTTGGCTCTGTGTACCTACGGAACTAACTTGTTGTTCGTATATAAAAATTCGTAACTAAAACTTTCATCGCTGCTAATTTCAGACATGTTTCTTTTTCTTGTATAACATAGGCTACATTTATTTTGAACTTCTGTACGTCATTATAAATTCTTGGCTCCAGGATCCCAAACTTTTCAGCGATCTTGAAAAAAACCGGCTTTATGCAGAAATATAAAGAGCTCGTTCATGTAGAATAAAAGTTCTTTTGCTTGTAAAATTATGATTTTTTAAGTTATATTAACAGAAGGTTAAGTAGAAAAAGATTTTTTGAAAAATTAAATTTTCAAGTTTAGTTCTTCTTTTGAGTATATTATAAAGTACACGCATTGCACTTTGTGCCCATTCGCAAATATAAATCCAAACATTTTCCTTTAGAAGCTCCGACTCAAAAAGTTAATCCACGCAAAACACTCTCAAACCTTGGCTCGCAAAAGTTAGTCCACGCAAAAAAATCCCTTTAAGGTATATCATGTTTGAAAAGAACATTTTCATACAGATCCTAACAAAATTTCATTGTGTCATTTGTCTTTTCGTGCACATTGGTGTTATTTATAAACTCGATGGAAGTGGTAATATGGAGTCAGTGGTGGATCTAGAGTGTAGTTGCAACTTGTGGAGAAGCGCATTGACATAATTTGTGACTTCAGTTCATATTATCAATGGGATTATTTGAACCTTTTTCTTTTATGTTTGAATTGCTAACACTCTCCTACACAAGTTGCGGCTTACCACTGGATCCGCGACTGGTTGGTTTAGTAGAAATAGATTTTCATATTGTATGTGTTATGTTGATTTAAGTTTATGTATAAGCAATGTAATTTTTATCTTCTTGTAATCCTGTTAAATGTCATGGATTAAAATCTTTGAAATGCCCAAGTTTCTCCTGCTCTTATTAATGCAGTTGTGAACAATTTCATGTAATGTTTACTTAAATATATCTCCAAATTCACATTTCTGGCAAAATTTGGAAGGTGTGCACGAAGAACAATTGTAAGGTCCTGATATCAAAGTCGGCAGTTACTTGCAGATCATAAATAGTTTTTAAACGAGTTTGCTTGTATGACTTTAATATTTTAATAGTGTTGTGAAAGTCTTCAATCCCATGCAGCCTTTTTTTCAAATGATTTTGGTTCACTTCTATCGAATATCATTTTATTTTCCATGTGAACCGTAACTCATATTTTGGGAATTGTGATAGACCTGTTCTCACATAAGCAGCAAGAAAAGATTGGATAGTCATTCAGATATCTTGAAAGTTAGCCTAAAGCAATTTCCTCTAGGCCTGATGCGGAAATTGTTCAAGCCATGAGGCTTCTAGTTTTATTAAATTCATTCTCCGTGAAAATCACAGTATTTTTTAACATGTATGACACATTTCAAATTTGTCTGATTATCATACAGAATGAAGATTGTTGATCTTAACTGCAAAAAATTGATCGCAAATCTGTCAAAAATTTACACGAGCGCACGCCATAACTGATATCGTCAATTAAGGCGTGCGATGACCACACGCCTGCTAATTTTCTTACGACCAGGCCTGTAATTATACATAGTGTTTTTACTTTCTTTGAGATTTTGATTGTTTTTCAGTTTGAAATTAACCAGTCATTTGAAGATCATCGAATAGAATAGAATAATTAGTCATAAAAAATTAATAAATTAGCTACAAAGTAGTTAAATGAAATAGAGACTGGAGACCACCCCAGTAGATATATCTAAACAAAGGAGGTGGCCACCAAATAGAAAATAAATAAAAAAATACAAATAAATAAGTACAGTAGAAAATAGAGAATAAATAAAAAGTGTTGTGTAATTATGGAGATACTTATTTCAAGAGAGAGAGAGAGAGAGAACTAATTGCATGTTAGGTAGTTTCTTAAAAAGAAATCAGTGATAAGCTGTTTAAGATGGTTATATGAAAGGGAAGCTAGGTCGATGTGTTTATAGGTAGACTGGAGATGATTCCACCAAGATATTGATTGATATGTAAAAGAATTCATACCATATAAGCTAGTGTTTATCTTAGGTTTACAGAGAAATCCTGCTGACTTACCTCTGGTGTTGATGGAATGGGATAATTTGGAAAAAGTGAAAGCACTATGAATGTGATCAGGAATCTGTGATTGAGAATTTGATGAATGAAAAGGATATTTAGGGTTCTTGTCAAATCAAAAATCGAAAGTAAACCAAGTTTAGAAAAGAGTGGAGAAGAATGAGATCTAAAGGAGGAAAAAGTAATGAGACGAATTGCAGTTTTTTGGAGAAGAAGAATGTGTTTATTATTAGTAGATTCATGCAAGGCCCAGGTCTGGCAGCCATAGCGCATATGAGAGGAGAAGATTGCATGGTAAACAGAGAGAGAGAGATTCAGGCAGGAAGTGACGGATTTTACTCAGTGCACTGTTGGCTCGTCGAAGTTTGATTGAAAGTTCATGAATGTGTTTTTTCCAGGTGAGATCCTCATCAAGATACACACCAAGATATCTAATGAACTGACTAGGTTGTAGTTTCTTCCCACCAATTTTGATCTTGAGGTTAAAATTCAGTAATTTGGATTTATGTCTAAACAGGATAAACTCAGTTTTACTGGCATTGAGGGAGATGTTATTTGCATTAAGCCAACTTGAAAGAAGTTTTAAGTCAATGTTAATTCTTTTGTTCAGTGACTTCAGGGACCTGTTAAATTGAAGGAGATAAGTATCATCAGCAAAATGGTAGATGTCAGAGTAGGCAAGGGCATAATATAAATCATTGATGTAAATTATGCTATGGCATTGTTTATTTTTTAAACTGGAATCGTTGATAATTTGTTGACTATGTTGAACATGTTCAAGTTGCCAAATTAAACTACTAAGGACATTTCCACTTGTTATCTATTTATTGATAAACATTTCTGTTTATCTTTGTTTCAATTTGCTTGATTTGACTTTAGTCACTGCAATGTAGTCTATATATAATCAATAAAATTCTGTGCGTGGCTGTGCATTTGCTTTGTTGTGATTTTATAATGAGAAGCTAGGCAGTAGTTTTTGCTTACTAGGCTTCTAGGTTTGTATTCTCCTTTTGTTGTAACCAGCACATGTTCGGTATGTACTGCTAAACCTATAATGTCAATGTCATAATAGCAATATTGCAATAGTACTATTTAGTACTTCGTAGGGTTATCGAAAAGCTCATATTCTAGGATTATTCCATTTGTAGCTGTTAGTTTCTTTTGTTAATTTCTAATCTGTTAATCTTTTTTGATTGGTTCAGCACATGGAGTTATCAGTATTTTGCTGGTACTACTATCAGTTCAGACAGTTATGGTCAGACCTGACAATATTTCTTGAACCTAAAGCATACGTTAGTCCATTTTGCTCTTTCCCCTAAAAACAGAAATGTGTTGCATTGTGTCAAGGTTCCTCTTTGAACGAAGAAACAGCATAATAATTTTAAAAACTGGTTCCGGAAACAAGCAGTTGATGAATATCAAAATGGCGAGAAAAAGGAGATAAACAAAATGATTGGCTCTCTTGTTGGGATTCTCTTATAGAAAACAGTTGACTTCAGTTCCTGGTGTGGCCTTCATAACAGTTCATTATCTTTCTGTTTTTATAATTGAGTCCTAAAGCTATCTTTGTGGAAAATAATATCTTACACTCTCATAATTCTATCTGAATCACCATGTTTTTTACAAATCCTTCTGTTTTTATTGCACTGCTCTGTTTTTCTTAATAACTACCTTAAAGATACCGTTGCAGTCATCACTCAAGATGGAAGAATGATAGTGGTATGTGAAATTGTACTTGCTTTCTGATTCTCTCAGTTTGAACCATCTCTGAGGAACACAACCTGTCTGTTTTTAAGGGACTATTGAAGGGTTTCGATCAAGCGGTCAACCTGATCTTGGACGAAAGTCATGAACGAGTTTTTTCCTCTGACGAGGGCGTTCAACAAGTTGTGCTTGGACTATACATCATACGTGGAGACAACATGTAAGTTATATATAAGCGCCTTTGTTCTTTTTTGACTAACTACTACTACTTTTTGGCATGCAGACGTATAAATATGGCCCATTCGAAATACATAGATCAGTATACCTTTTTGGAAGTTGCGTTTATACGCTGGCTGAGTCTCAGAGTCCTGTTTTTATAAAAACCACTTCTTTATTTTTCACCAAAACATACTATCCGAAAGAACTTGAAAATGGCTTTCCATCGATGTAAAAATTATTTTGAAATTCGGTATATTCATTTAAAAAAACAGCTTTTAAATTTCCATTTCCAACATTATGAAACACACTGTATTTTAAGACATAAAACACATTTTAAGATAAAAAGAAAATTTATAGAAGAAACTAATAATTATCTTGGACTGTGATCATCCTTTTCTAACTAAAAAGAAGTTCTCAATCTTTTGTAAACAGAAGAGTCAAAAAACCTCTATAATACAATACAGAATCACATGTGCTTCCGTGGCGCAGTTGGCTAATGCACTTGTCTGATAACTGAATGGTCGATGGTTCGAGCCCATCTAGGTAGTGTAACATTTGCTCTCGAATTTCATAAATGTCATAACATATTTCATTTTCATGCTTCAACAGATTTTGCAGAACTCTTTCTGCCCGTAAGGGCATCTTGTTTTATATTTCTTTGGACGAGGGAGGAAACAAACCATTAAAGATAATGAACTGTCATAAGGTCGAGAAAAAAGTCTGTCAGCGGTTTTCTTGTGTCCAACAGACAGCCAACCACTTTCTACTTTGTTTGGGCGCTTTGTTAATAATAAAAGCTGCTCGTTCCCAGACCATTTCTGAATTGTTCTATTTCTACTGACATCAGCGTAATGCAACTCTTAGCTCCACATATAATAAGTCATTATCTTTAAGCCTGTCTTTTTCCCCTTAGAGCCGTTGTCGGAGAGTTGGACGATGAAATGGATTCAGGACTTGAAATGACAACGATAAAAGCCGAACCGTTCAACCCTGTCGTGTATTGAGAGCAGAGAACAACAGGAATATCAGAATGAAAGATGTGAGAGAGAATGTCAAACAAGGACGGTTAATCATTATACTATGTACAGCCGGGATCGTGATACCTTCCAAGACATCTCATTGTAAATAATGATCTTGTCATATTTTTGACATAGATTTTACTGCTTCTATTGAAAAATTCTCCTGTGTGTATAGAATAAGAGTGGTCAGTCATTCCATAATTGTTTTTTGTTTCTTCTGCCAATGGCCTACACCTGATAAATATATGAGGTCCGCATGAACAGGATGGCGGGATTTCAAGATTGTCCTAAAATTTTGCTTCAAATGAATTGGTGACATTCATTTGAGTTTATAGAAGCTGTTACGAAGGTAACTGCTCAACTAGAAAACCCACTTAGACACCAGTCCCATGAATCTGGAGTTAAGTTATTTTTCTAAACTACCTCAGTTGTTTTCCTGCTGGGTATGATCTATAATGCTTTTAATCCAAGGTTTACCGCCACCTTGCTCTGTCTTTATAACTCTTCTTCCTTTTCCTATCTTGTAGCTCTCTGCCTAGTAGTGGCTTCGGCCTTGCAGGGAGTAACCCTTTAAAAAAAAAATGATGTTTCTTTTGATACAAGAGTAGATTATAATCACTGAGGTAAAATGTGAGGTTGAAAAAAGTCATGAAAGAATTCCTCAATGACATGACCTTAGTTAATGGCCACGTCACCACGACAACAACGCCAGTCTCAAGTTTGACCGTCAATCAGCACAAAATCAGGCTTGAAATCTAAGCATTCTGAACTTGAATTTTCTTGGAAAAGGAAAAGAAATTTGTGAATTTACATATTATGTTCTAACATATAAAGTTACGGTACCGACGTTATGCCGCACATTTGATAATAGAAATTCTTCCATCATATTACGACCCTCTTCATCATATTACAAACCTCTGGTCTTTACTTTATTTTCTTCCAATCATTCTCGTTTTAAAGAAGAACGGGTCTGGTTACCAGGTTGCCTGCATTAGAACTAAAATCCGACTTCACAATCTACAAATACATATTTAGCGTAATCAAGTACACGCTTTTTTTTTATAAGAATACCTTTTATAAGAATATCAGGGTGAAAATTGGCCAAATCGTAAGAATACCCTAAGAATACCCTCCAGCGTGAGTTTTAGTCAATTGATAAGAATAAGACATTTTTCAGAAAGTGGGAAAACAAAAGTGACACAGATAATTTAACAAAAGAGATAGTGTACTTTCTTTCTGTCTGGGAAAGAAATTTTTCTCTGAAATAATAAGAATACGTTAAGAATATTTCACCCTCAATTTTGGCAATTTCTTAAGAATACTTGACCCTCAGTCAAAGTACACTATTCTTATAAAAAAAAAAAGCGTGTATGACCTTTTTGAAAATGTTTTGATTTGCTGTTGCCACGAATCATCCACTTTCTCGATCAGGAATGCCAACATTGTGGGAACAGCAATTTCCAAGAAAATATTCAATTTTATAAACATTTCCGATAAAAGCAGAAATGAACCGGAATTTCGTTTCGGTATGTAAAATACATCCGACCATGTGATGTAACAACCTTTTTTATCATCGGTATGATGAATGTAATAATTCCTTAAGAAGTAAAACCAAATCCCGCCCCATCTTGTCTGTCATAGTGGATCTTTTTTCGATATGCGATACGATTTCCGTGCAGCTGTTTTGTGATATTTACCATAGTCCACCACCACCCACGAAGCGCAGTGGTTTGTGAAGATCTTGAAAATATTTGTCGGTTAAATAATCTTGACCAATCCAAATTTTATTTTGATCGAACTTGAACAGGTGTTCACCAATTGATGATGACGTCATCATTTGTATACATGTAACCTTGACAAAGAAGATGAATTAAGCCATTAATCAACGAAATCTCTTTTGTTTCTTTTGTCAAGGAGAATATATACTTTGTTTTGAGTTAAATTTACTTTTTTGAACTCCTATAGGAGAAAGATTTAATAATTCTTTTGATTCGTTTTGTTTTTCTTATATCAACTGACACTCGTACAATTAAATAAAACAGCTGAGTTCCGACATTGATGATGAACATCATCACCACAGTAAATCCACTCAGTGGACTAGTAAATCCATTCAGTGGACTAGTAAATGCACTCAGTGGACTAGTAAATCCATTCAGTGGACTTTCCATTTCTTAGAAGAAGTGATTATTCCTCCGTACGAGGAATATATTCATTTTTAAAAATGGCAAAAATCTGCGTCTTCTTTATGGTCTGAATCGACAACAAGGAAATCAGGTGCTGCTGTCGCAATTTCCATTTCATCAATCTAAAAAATGAATCAGAATCCTTTTCTGTCAAGATCGAAAGTTGGCTTCTTAAAATTTCCTTCAGAGCTGATGAATGCATTTAAATAACTATATTAACTATATTTATTATTTTTCGTTCAAATAAGTATGGCTAAATAAACTGTCCCCTTTTGTTCTAGGGGAACAGAACATGCGAGCAGAAGCGCTTATTGGAAAAAACTGATATCATCCCGGGGCGCTTATACGGGCAGGGTCGGTTATTCAGCAGGGGGTGCTAATTCCGTCTTACGGTATGTAATTTTCAAACATTTTTTCATTCGCGCGTTTTCATGTAACGAAGTCTAGAAAAAAATAAACTAGAAAGGAGAGCCAGCTCTCCAGTGTTGTGCTTAGAAAAAAACAGAAACTGACGTTAGTATTAAAATTTGACGTCAAATATTATCAAAATTATTTGAAAGCTGATCATTGAAGTGAACAGCTTGTTTTGAGAAAAAAAGCAAAACGGATCTAATTCAATAGAATATATATATATACATAATACGTAACAATGTTTACGAGATTTCGAGGTGTCAACCTTGACATTTCGAACATGAGGACATGTTCACAGTGCTTCGAAAAACCAATATTTTTCTCTGACGCCGAATTAAAAACACATCGCCAAAACTGTCACGCGAAAAAGAACGACGAAGTGACACAGCTAAGAGAGGAATTAGCAGCATTGACAGCCATCCTTTGTGGTGGTGAACAACCTATAATAGGTTTTAGGAAGATCAAAAGAAACCTAACTATTAAAGACCTTGAAGAAAAGAAGAAGAAAATTGAAAAGATTATCGAAAGCATGGAAGGTGACGTTCACCACTTGCAGGAGCAAGTCCTCAACAGAGAAAAAATGGTTCTGAGAATTCGGAACGAGATTACTGTCCTTGCTGATAAGGCAGAATATAAACAAAAGGAACTTCTGATGCTTCGACGTGAACTAAGAAGAATAGATGAAGAGTATCGGCTGAAATATAAATATAGAGATGTTTTCGTCACACCGATTGAATCTTGGCAGAATGAATGCCGGATGGAAGCCGAGTCAGTTATCACATCCTTGAAGAGCTTCGGAAAGTTGAATGAAGATAGCTATATTGGTTTGCAGGGAAAGCTAGATCGTGTTATGAATAAAATCAAGACGATAGAAGAAGAGATAAATGACATTCACAAGACAAAAAATCAAAAAGCAAGCAATTTGTTGTATGAAGAAGATGACATCTGTGATATCAAACAACAACTTGTAGATGCACAAAATAAATTGATGGAAAAGGAAAAAGAACTTGAAAAAAGCAAGGAGGAAATTAAAATTTTAAAAGATAATATCATACAAAAGGAAACTATTATCAAGAACTTGACCAACCAGTTGCAATTTCATCACATTAAAATGCAAAACCTTACTACACGGATCCAGCAGAAGGAACAACGTGTTGCTGAAATTGAGAAACGATTGGAAACAATGAATCAGGAAAAGAATGAATTGGATGAAAAAGTCTCCAGATACAAGTTGAAATATCAGGGAGCAAAAGAAGAACTGCTGAATCAAATGCAAAAATCAAAGGAAGATAACTCAAACAATAAACAGTTGTCAGATCTACAGAAGAAGCTATTGGACATGCAGAATGAAAAGACAGACCATCTCCAACAGGTTGATGTGTTGCGAAAAATGGTAGATGAACAAGAAAAATTAAGGAAGGAATTACAATCACTGCTAGATGAAAGTGAGAAATGCAAGAAAGAAAAAGAACAGGAGATACGTGGTTTAGAAAATACAAAATTAAAACAAGAAGAAAAGCTCAAAGAAACAAATCTCTTGTTGTCTGAAAGAACGAAAGAATTGATGGATGGAAGACAGGAAGAACTCAAGAAAAGTGAAGAATTGGAAAAAAGGTTATTGGATATGCAGAAAGAAAGAAAAGACCATGAAGAACAATTGAGTGAACTAAGGAAGGAATTACAAAACCTTTTGATTGAGAATGATAAATGTAAGGAAGAAAAGAAGGAGGAGATAGATCGTCTGGAAAATATTAGATTGCAACAAGAAAAGAAAATCAAAGAATCTGAGTCAATGTTGAAAGAAAAAAAACAAGAGTTAGCTGAGGCAAAGAACTCAAAATATATGGAGGAATCAAAATATATGGAAGAATTAAAGAAATGTGAGGAAGAGTTATTGAAATATCAAAATATAAATCAGGAACTTGTACACGAAGTAAAACTACTTAAGAATGAAAACAGAATTGCCACCCAGCAGATTGCTGAAGAACGTTCAAATCATGTAGATAAGAACATTAAAGCGAAAGAAGAACTTCGTGTGTTGCAAGAAGAAACTGGAAACTTGGTGTGTGCAAAGAAGAGACTTGAAGACAAACTAAATCAAATGATTGAAAATCAAGAACCAAAAGAATCATCGAAAAAGCTTCTTGAAGAACTCAACAGTCTAAAAAAGGAAAATGAAAAGTTGAAGAGAGAGAAAATAGAATTGCAGGGGAAATATGATGGTGCTACCAAACAGTTGTTAGATCTACAGAATGAACATTCGTGTTGTGGTAACACGCTTCAAACGGAAACATCGGCATTGCATGACAAAGTCAAATCTAAAGAAGATGAACTTTCAGTACTTCGAGCTGATTTGGAAAAAACAAAAAAGTTTTTAAAACTTCGACAAGATTCCGGACATCGTGATTTTAGCGAAATACAAAATTTGAAAAAACAGCTTGAGACGACAAAGAAAAAGTTAAACGCGAAGAACAAAGAAATCGATGAACTTAACAGCAAGCTATCAGAATTTGGTGCTCTTGTTAACACTCTACAAACGGAACGTAACAATGCAGATGTGGATAACGTCACATTAACACAACGATTGGAAGAAAGCGAAAAAGAAAACAATCGTTGTCATGGAATCATCGAAGAATTGAAAAGAAAAGGATCTCTTGAAGACAATCATGAGATGGAGAAAAAATTTCAAGATCAAGAAAAAAGAATTGCAAATTTGAAAAGAAATGTCGATGATTTATTGAAAGAATCCAATGAATTGCAAAAAGAAAAAGATGCATTGATTTCGAAAACCAAAAGTCTACAAAGTCAACTGAATGATAAAGTGGAAACGTCTTCAAAAGATACAAAAGATGAGGAATATAAAAGAGAAATCCGGAGATTGGAAGATGATAAGAAACGCAAAGAAGACGAAATCGAAAGTTATGTTAAGAAAATGAAAAATCTTGAAAAACAAATTGAAGACCAAGATCATGAAAGAAACGAGGTAATCCTGCTAAAGTCATTAATCCAACAAAAAGAAATTAAAATTTCAAAAGGAGAAAAAGAATTAGAAGAATCAGATGAAAATATTACAAAAATAAGTAAAGAATTAGTGGAACTAAATGAGAAATTAGATCAAACAGAAATGCAGTTAGCATTAGCGAAAGAAGAGTCATTTAAAATAAACACCAAATGTCAAAATTACGAAGAAAAAACACAAATGCAAGAGAACGACATCAAAAAACTGAAGAATGAAATTCAATCGATTATTTGTCAAAACAAGGAAGTAGAAGATGATTACAAAGAAAAAATGGACATGATGACGAGGTTGTTTAATGAAAAAGAAAAAAAAGCGAAAGAGTTTGAAGATCATGCAACGTTGGAAAAGAAAAACTTGGAAAAAGAAACAATGAAACTTCAAGAAGAACTAAAACGTTTAACAATGGAACTGGAAACAGACAGGCGTTCAATGAAAAATATGAAAGGTCAAAATCAACCTTTAATTAACGAAAAGGCAGATAAAAACACACTTCCAACACTGTAAGTGTTATTCTACTAGATGTCCTGTTGCCAGGAGTAACCTGATTCTGTGAACTCAACCAATGGTTTTCATTTTTAGGTATTCAGATGACGAGAGTAGTGTTGAAACCATTAGTGGAATTGAAGATCTTTTGCTACGTTTCCAAGACGATGATGAAACACCAGAAGAACAATCGTACGAAAAAGCAGAAAAATCAAAAAGGTAAGAACCCTTTTATAAAGCTGTCTATGGCATTTTGTTATAGCATTTGTTACAGTTCCCATAGAAACAGGAGTTTGTCAACTTTGACTGCTTTGTTTTAGTGAGAAAAAACAGAAAAGATTTGAAGATGACTTGGATGATTTTGAAGAATCTGTGGCCAGGCTTCCTACAGATTCTGAGAATGAAGATGACGAGAAAAATACTGATGGTATATTTGACCGTGGCCATAAGCAGCAATCTGGAAAACGTCATTCAAAATGCGAGGATAGTGATTCGATCAGCCTTGACAGTGATTGCAGTCTTCCTGACGAGTCCGCAGTGAAGCAAGATACTAAAATTTTTGGAAAAGATCACCGCGGCAACAGTGTCAAACAAGAACGTCACGAAAATATGGCGGACATGTCAAATGTGAAAAATCCAGAGCAGCAATATATACGTAAGCCTGCAGGCAAATTACCTCCACTTCGAAAAAAATCAAGTGGAGAACTATAGTCTGTTCAAAAAAAATGTGCACTAAGTTCAGTTATCATGTGGAAACCAGATTTAGCAAATTACATCAATTCCCTTGAGCCTGGTTTTTATATAAAAGCTGAAATTAGTGCACATTTTTTTTGAACAGACTTTAAGAGCATTGCCACCGTTAAAAGGGAAATTACCTACGCCGAAAAATATCATAGGCCAGGATGTTGTTGGAGAAGAGGCTGTGAAGAAAGTTTCATCACGAAAGTCGTTCTTAAAAGAATCGTTGAAATATAGCAAGAATGAATCGGAATTGTTGAAGAGGGAAAATGCTTCACCAACACCCAGCAAGCAATCGAGATTGGAGGATTTGCCTCCATTAGCAATGCAAAGATCGTATATCGATTTGCCTAAACAAAGCGGAAGTGATGAGAAAATTGACGTCACAGATGAGTCTGAGTGCTCATTGGAGGATGACATCGACGAATTGATGAAAGGACTGGATGAATTTGAAGCAAAGCAAACATCTTCACGTCAAAAAGTAATGCCTAATGTTCCATCACAGGCTGCACTGAGAAAGTGCTGAACAGACGTTTATTTTATTAGTTTATTTATTTATTATTATATTTTTATTATTTTTATTATTATGTTGAATTTTAATATACATTTATATTTACTATTATCACGTTTTTCCTTGACCTGCTAACTTCGAAATTATGAATGGTCTTGTATTTACAAAGGTTTGGAAAATATTGATCAATGTTCCAGAAAGGGGTGGGGGTGGGGGGCATTACTGTTGGTCAACATTCTCAATTTTCAAACCCTTGATTATTCTAATTAAGCAAACTTTGTTGTTAATGAAAGGGGGTCAAAAATCTTGAATAAATGGTTGACGTCATTTTTGAACAATCACTAATAGACAGGACACATAGCCTAACAATCTGACATTCTGGGTAATGTTTATGTTCTCAATGTAATTTGGTAGAGGAGACCTCAGACTACCAAAATCTGTCAGGTGACTTTTTTGGAAATGCCTGTATGTCACGTGATTGCTTACGTCATAAATAGGGTCAGTAAAACTTTTATCTTCTGAAAAGTCATATTATTATACATCAATCGAAAGATCTTTTAAAATGGAACAAAAATTGTATAAAAACATATGCCTGAAAATTTAGTCCTGAGGTTTTTTAGGTCCTTAAAAATTTTGATGACGTCATAGAAAAGGACTAGAAAAAATCTTGCAAATAGATTTAATTCGCTAATTTTTGTGACATGTAACCCCTCAGTTTTGGTCAGAATTTGATTTCTGATCTTTTCCACATAAGTAAATTAACTGAGCAAAAAATGCTGACTCAGCAGTTTCATTTCTTTTCATAAAAACGTGTTTTCACTTGGGCATTTTGATAATATAATATGTTGAATGATTAAATGTGGAGATAAAATAAAGTTTGAATTACAAGTAGTTTAAGGAAGGAAGTCGCTATCCGAAATATCACTTTGTTCGTCCTCTGAAGTTGTGAAGTCTTGTTCCCATTCTGAATCTGACAACACTTCCACTGCATCTGCATTCGATTGCCACTCTGAGTTTGCTGAATATCCAACTTCTGTTGCAGGCTGTTCAAAGTGCTTTCCTTGGCATGGGTCTGAAGCCCTTTGTTGAAGGCGCGTTTGTTTCTTCATCACTTGTCTCAACTTTTGTGTCCGCTTCGTTTCCTGATGCTCGAGACAAAACTTTCTTATTGCTCTTCTCAGATTTTTTCCGGCTTCATCAGTGATGGAGGTAGTTGCTTGCCTGTTAACCATTTAGGAGTCAAATGTTTAACCTTCTCTTTGTAATTCCAGCTGCATTGCTTTGAATCTGGCCTTAAAATAAAAAGTTTACACGTTTCAACTCTTCTTCTATGGATTGCGGATCGGCTGGAATCGCTGCAGATGATTTTGTCTTCAAATTTTTTGTAAATGCGAATTCTTGTCTCAACATAGTTTTCATTAGGTTTCCCACCATACATAACTGTTTGTACGAATACCTATGCATCACCCAAGACTCTCTCCAACATATGTTCATTTTTGCCCAATTCTTGGATAAACGAACATTGTTATTCATTCCTCATTATCTTTTTAAGCAATTTGACTTTTCCGATGTTATATTTGTATGCAGTTGTATCGCAACCTATGACAACATGGATCTGCGGTAGAGCACAGCAAACTTTGGAGCCAAACTTTTCAATGACTTTTCGAATTTTAACGAATTTTTCACTGTCGATGCGCATAAACCATTCTTTCTCTGGTTCTCACATCTGCATCGCATGAACTAGCAATACAAAAACATCGGTGTCCTTGGCAATGACAACTACTGGTGTATCTTCAGAGTTTGCATGCAATATCATTCTAGTGTCTGCCTCTTCGTGATTGCATCTTGGCAAGATTTCTACATTGCTTCTTGAAATTCTCCATGCTTCGTCTTTAGAAGTTATTATAAGCGGAATTTTCAGAATTCCTCTCCCCTCTGCACTTTGAAAGAATTCAGAAGCCATTCGAAATAGGTCCCCTTTGTTTGTATCATTATGGAAAAACTCTTGCCAGCTCTTACCTTGGGGCATTTTTTGCTCTACACTTTCTATATGCACACGTCTCGACGATTCTCCTCTCTTCTCACTTGTACTCGCTTTTGTGCTATTTTCTAAATACTGGTCGTTGGCGATTTCTAGTTGTATTGCCTTTGCGTCTTGAGGGCGCTTGGCATATTGAAGAACACTCTTGAACCAAGCTTTGTACATTTCTTTAGGTTTGATGCAACGAATCAAGGCCATTCCATCAATGATCCATCTTGCGTTTTCTGGCGGTGCTTCAACAAGTGAATTTGACTCCTTGATCATGAAATTGCGAAGTACAGCTTTATCTCCTTGACGCAGTGTGCCATTAGGAGTAGCAAGACTAAGAGGTATGATTGTGATTGGATACGCGAATGCTTCTTCAACAGATGCAGCTTTTCCAACCAGAAGCCCAAAAGCTTGACGATCTTCTTTCAATATTGAGACCGCTTTTGGTGTTCTCTTCGGTTTCTCAATACCACTCTGCAACTTCTAGGTGAAAAGAAACTCTCTTTACCATCGACAAGACGATTCTTCGTGAATTCTTTGAACCGCTCATTTCCAGTTTCAGGAGCATTTAGAACATCATTAATCAACTTCACGTCCACCTCGGTGCCAGTGCATATCAATTTGGCTGGTCCATCTGAAAATGGGTTAACCTTGTAGGCTCGGAGCTTTTCTTTCAAAGAGTGCACATTCCTGTGGTGATTTGTTTTTCCAGAATCTGTTAGTTCTTTATATGTAGATGACGTCTTGATTTTCAATTTTTCTCTCATAGCTGTCCTCAGCTTTGCATGAATGTGCATTGTCTGGACCCACTTGCTAGTAATGTCTACGTTTGTGCTATAGCCAGATCTAAATGGCCCGGCTGTTCCTTTAGTTTCTCGGTTATACATTTATCACCAGAATAGTTATCACCAATCCCACGGGTTCTCAGGTCTTCGTAAGCTGCATCATTGCTTGTTTTAAGGTCGGCAAGCATTACATGTTGGTAAGACAAATAACGCGCATAAGTTTGGTGGTCAAAAGTAAAAACATGAAGCAATTTTCACGAACTGCTGATACCAATGCTAGCATGGAAGAAACATCTCGAAGAAAGTCAACTGTCATATTTCTTCCCACTGGTACTTGTTACATTTGAAAAGAAGTCTTTGAAGCCTTCTAGCTCAGCAATCTTTTCAACCTGTTCAGATGAGGGTTTACGTCGTAATGCAATCAAATTCTAGAGGAGCTGGGAAGGCATGTCTTTGTAGCAATTGGTGACATTTTCAGCATGAAACCGGACAAGGGCATCGAAAGCTTCTTTAAGAACCCGCATACATCGATAGTAGTGTTTTCCACTGAACGCCTGGTCAGCAGATCTTCCTGATATCGTACCAGAATCTATAAACCAGTTCTTGTATCCCATGCACGAGTGTCACTTATAGATCAACCGCTGCCTAACTCGCTTATGTGTTCTCACACAACGTAGAAATGAAACTGCTGAGTCAGCGTTTTTTGATCAGTGAATTTACTTATGTGAAAAAGATCAGAAATCAAATTCTGACCAAAACTGAGGGGTTACATGTCACAAAAATTAGCGAATTAAATCTATTTGCAAGATTTTTTCTAGTCCTTTTCTATGACGTCATCAAGATTTTTAAGGACCTAAAAAACCTCAGGACTAAATTTTCAGGCATATGTATTTATACAATTATTGTTCCATTTTAAAAGATCTTTCGATTGATGTATAATAATATGACTTTTGGAAGATAAAATTTTTACTGACCGTAATTTATGACGTAATCAATCACGTGAGATACAGGCATTTCCAAAAAAGTCACCTGACAGATTTTGGTAGTCTGAGGTATCCTCTACCAAATTCCATTGAGAAAATAAACATTACCCAGAATGTCAGATTGTTAGGCTATGTGTCCTGAATATCCAATCAGAGGTGTAGTTTTATGGAATTGTGTGGAGAAGAGATAACTAAATTTTAAAGAAGAACAGAAAAACGTGTAAGAAAACTAAGAGATGCTTAAGACCATAGTTGACTCTCGTTATCTCCAACATAGTTGACTCGCGTTATCTCCAACACAGTTGACTCTCGTTATCACAAACATAGTTGACTCTCGTTTGTTCCAACATCTGTTATCTCGAACAAAAATCATCTTGGTCCCGTCAGCATTTACAGTCTCGCTATAAATCTCGTTATCTCGAACTTTCTATCCAGTCCATTGAGAGTTCTAGATAGCATCACTTGACTGTATAAAGAAATAATCCTTATGTTGAGATGCAGTGTATTGAAATTCATAGCCAATAAAGGCGGGTGCAAACCGAAAAAACATGTTGGGTCAACATTTCGATCAACATCAACGGAGCAACATGTTTTGCCAACATGTTGTTCGGTTTGCGTTGGACACCAACATGTTTTGGAAGAAAAAAAGTAAGAAAAAAAGTTGGCCAACATTTATGTAAAAAAACAGGTTAAAATCGCATGTTGTTCGGTTTGCGGTGGGCACCAACACGTTGGCCAACATTTTTCGACCAACTTTGGAATTTCGTTCAATGTTTTCCGAATTCGAACAATTTGACGTACCGCCATCTGAAGGAGGGTTTCGTTTGCACTCTCAAAAAAACAAATGAATGAACATGTGGAATGTTGGCCTCATGTTGTTCGAGAAAAATAATGGCAAAGCAAACCAGCCAACATGTTGGTCCCAATTTGTTGGTTGGCCAACATGTTGGTCAGTTTGCGCCCACCTTAACTGTCCACCAAGTTCGTCTTTTGCGCATGATCTTGAAATCGATTCTTGGCTACATTCTTGGTGACATAGATCATTAGAGGTTTGGCTCCATGGCTAGTAACAATTCGAAAATGGAGTATGAACCGAAAGAAAAGAGGAAATGCCCTAAGAATGTCATAGCAACCAAGAAAGAAACAGAGCCTAAATCCGTTAATAAAAGAAGAATGTGTCTTGAAAACGATGCCTTCACAAAAGAAAAAACAAGAAGAAAATAATTTTAAGACAATAATTTTGTTCAAAATTACCTTTTCTTAAGTGAAATATACATTACATTACATTGCTGCTACTAAATGGAGAAACGCAGGAAAAGTTAAAAAGTCAAATGTTACTACCGCATTGGCGTTTGCTTTTTGTTTTGAAGCTGTGTAACTTTCAAGCGTTTTCTAACGCTTGTTAACTGTACAATAAAATGTACTGTGATTGGAAAACGTGTGAATCGTGGTGCTGACAACGAACTCGAGATTCCTGTGAATTTCAAATTTTTTGGACCTGCCAAAGCCACTCAGTGGGCATAAATGCTGTAGAAAAAGTTATTCATGGTATCGACAAGAGAGTAAGATATTGTAAAAAGTAAATATTCCAAGAATATTTTAGTTGTCCGCTTTAGAGAGACTTTTTATAGGCTAAAGGTTCATTTGGAAGTGTCCGCTTTATGGAGTGTCCGCTTTATAATTGTCCGCTTTGTAGAGATTCCACTGTATTTCATATTTCATACAAAAGCTAACTATCTTCTCGGCCGAATCTTGCACTTTCGTTGAATTGCAATATGCAAATACTATGTTAGCCACACACACAAGCGAACGCAGTAAAACTAGTTATAACTAGAAGCCATTAGGCTTGAACAATTTCCGCATCAGCCCTTGAGAAAAATGACTGTCAAATTTGAAATGAGCACCTTACAAATGTAATCCATGCAAAATTTCATGAAATTTGAAGAACTTTCGAAATTTGGTCCAAATTTGGCCCAAATTGTCCAATTTTAGTCAATTCTGACAAAATGATTGCCAGAATTGAAATCAGCACCTTTCAAATGTAATCCATGCAAAATTTCATCAAATTTGGAGAACTTTCGAAATTTGGTCCAAATTTGGCCCAATTGTCCAATTTTAGTCAAGTCTGACAAAATGACTGTCAACTTCTAAATCAGCACCTTGTCTAAATTGCCCAATTTTAGTCAAACCTATCCTAAGTTTCTAGCATAGGTCAGTCATTAACTATTCTGAATAAACAAACAATCCGAAATCCGAACGGACTTTCCGAAAACGACGGAAAACTGTGACAGAGATAGATACTTAGATAGAATGTGTAAACCAAACAAATTTCCTACGCTGTAAGCGCGGAAATTGAATAACATGCCATTATCAGGCATGATATCAACTTGTGCTTATAAGAATTCGTGTCTCTTCTTAGTACAGGAGCCCACCACAGAAATTCCATACCATAAGGTACAAAATTTGTGATCCTCTAATGTAAAAGTACATAAGAAAAACATTAAATTTTTTGATGTCAGCTGGTCTAACCCCGTGGCGTTATTGACCAAATTCCCCCAAAAAGAGAGCCCAAATTGACATCTAAATATACCATTGGGTACAAATTTCATAATCTCACAGTCAAAGCTTCTCTGCATGACTAACAAATATGAAAGGTAGCATACCAAAATTTCTATGACTGTGTCCCTTTCAGCTGGACCCAAAGATCCCCAAAATGGCATTAAACCTATACCATAAGGTACATGGCTGAAACTTTTCTTGAGAAGTCTTATACGCAAGAGGAATCAAAATTCCTAAAAGCTAACCAAAATTCCCATGGTCTTCTTTAAGTCAGCTGAATTTTAGGTCAAGGTCATTTTAGGACCTAATATGGCATTAAACCTATACCATAAGGTACATAGCTGAAATTGTTCTTGAGAAGTCCTATACATAAGAGGAATAAAAATTCCTAAAAGCTAACCAAAATTCCCATGGTCTTCTTTAAGTCAGCTTTACCAAGAATTTTGCTGTAAACCAAATGGTCCATGAAATATCTTAAATTTTTAAATTCTAGTGAATGACAATTAATTGAAGTTTGTGATATTCAACGCAAAAACTTTAAAATATTACAAAATACAAAATTCTTTTCTGCTATGTCAATCGAGGTATTGTTTAAGAAGGTATCCTCTTGTCCTAGAAAGAAAGAAGAAAGCTTAATAACTTTTGTTATTCCTATTTTCTATCATAACATAAAGTGGACACTGTAAATTCATTAATGTATACTAGGTGTCAATTATATCAGGACATGACTCATATATCTTAATGTTAAGAGTTTATACTTTTTCTCTATTCATCCTCATCGCTACTTTCGTCATCATCGTCGTCTTCACACAAACGGCAATTTTCATCGTCATCGTCGTCATTAGCATTTTCTTCATCACCCTCTTCTGAAGTTAATAGAAGTACAATTATTGTCATTTGTGACGATAGCCTTGGGCGCGTGCTAGATGTTTCCCTATTCCCAGAAAAGCGTTAACCTAGCTAAATAGTCACTCATAAACTAGTTAATTAAATGGTCAGTTCCGACTATATATATATTTTTTACCTTCTTCTAACCCAGCTGAAATTATTTCAAATTCCGGTGGCAAGGCATCCCCTTCATACCAACAAATTTTAAAATTCTCATCGCCATCTAAATGCCATCCAGACTGACATGGTGTTTCAGGATCACTTACAGTGTCTGTTGAAGAGAGCCATCTTTTTGTGATGAGCATTGTTCGTTTTATTTTTTGCATCAGTGAACGGCGACAAGGTGGCAGCATGTTCCCGTCCAGCTGCTTCAAAGTTGAGATGCTCTTATTGCGATATTTATCCAAGAATATTTGTAATCGAGCATCATCAACGTTTGTGCACTTCTTTCTTCCGTACATCAAACAAACGAACTCTTCAAATTGGTTGATCATATCATCAGTCAACTCGTTTACCATTCCAATTTGTATGAAAAGTTTCGTAAACTTTGGAAGTTTTAGGATTTTCAACGGACGGACTTTTCCTATGGTTGAATTGCAATTGATATATAATAATTTATAAGATAAATAATGTCAGTCCATGGCCTTACAGGGTGCAACCGGAATATTTCATAATAAATTTATATATTATAGATATGTTGTT
Source organism: Turritopsis dohrnii (assembly GCA_027922465.2). NCBI lineage: Eukaryota > Metazoa > Cnidaria > Hydrozoa > Anthoathecata > Oceaniidae > Turritopsis > Turritopsis dohrnii. The sequence continues at coordinate 151,125 of BQMF02000244.1, read as the reverse complement.
GTTTTGTTATCAATTTTCGGGACATCCTCCAAACTCTTCTTGGTTTCAGTTTGAGTCTCAGGCCGTCATTTGACAGAAATTAATTAGCATTAAATCTAAATTTGAAAATCTAGGTAACAACAATTTCGGTACCTTTCTTGCTAAAAGAGGCAGTGTAGTCACACCCAGTAAATGCGTGGTAGCCTGGCAGGGATCGGCAAAGGTTTTCACCCAGTTCCTTGTACAATTGGTTGAGGTAGATATATCTTTGTGTATTCTTGGAGTGGACTCCCACTTCCATCCAGACATTTTTTTGTCGATTAATTCCCATTGAAGCAAGACCAATTACTAAGCAATCAGTATCGGCTGTACGAATAACAACATTTTTATTGCGTTCAACCTTGGAAAGATGGTAAAACATTCTGGTATCCGCTTCTTCGTGTGTACAAAATAAAGAGTGAATTTCTTCTTTTTGAATGCTGCCTTCTGCCTTGCAGTACTTGAAGCAAACATCCTTGTTGTTGACAAACAAGACCTTGTCTCCAAGTATTTCGTTGAAAGTGTCTTCATTCCAAATGTTGCAAAGAAACTTGATAAGAGATTGTTTAAAAGTTGAACTTCTTAACGCTTGAAGCCAATCGGATGGACGTTTCTGACCTGGTCCGTGTATCTCGTACAACATAGAGCTTCCTCTTTTCTCTCTTTCACAATCTTTGATTGACGGCGTAATCCATTTGTCGGTGACAAAATGAATTTCTTTCCCTGGGTAACCCATAATGCGTTTAAGCAAAAATCTGCTGACTCCACCAAATGTTTCAGGTAGGTTGCTCTGAAAGTGAAGGAAAAACATTGCATCTAGTATTGTAACATCGATTGTTCTTGGAGACGTAGATTTAACTTTCGATTCCAAGGCTTTCATCAGTGCTACTTTTGGGGAACTCAACATTGTCCCATCTGCATGGCTTAATGAAAGAGGATTAGGTGTTAGTGGGTATCGAAATACTTCTGCCATGTCAATTCGATGTTCAAGAGAAAGTCGCAATACACTACCAAAAATATCACGCATCATACAAGCTGCCTGTAACTTCCCATCTTTCGTTTTCAACTTCTTCTTGCCAGCTTCAGTTTGAAACGTGCACAACGTCTGCCTTGAAATGCGTTCTTCGAATCTCTTAGGACGATCGACACATTCATCTGTGAAGGCCAATCTGGCTTCTTCTCCAATTTGCTTCACTGATAGCAAGAATCTTTCTGTTTCTTCGCTTGCTGCCTTTCCAGTGCCTATGTTGTATAGATGATCTTTGTCTGCAACATCAAATGGGTTCATTGTAACTGAAATCATGTCCAAGATTTTCTTCAGCCCATCATTGTCTGCTTTGATTTTGTACGGTTTGAGATCTCTTGTAACATCTCCTTTTCTGTTTAAACCAAGGTCAGCGAACATGTGAGAGAGAAGTGTTGTACGAAGAAAATGGGATTCTGCCCAACGTTGGCGTGCTGATATCGAGTTAGTTATTGCAGTTATACCTTTCTTCTGGTTCGATGCATCAGCATTGATGGTTTGCTCCAAAGTTAAGTCAACAGGAGAACCGGAAAATGGCTTCGTTGTTCTCTTAATCGCAAATAACCCATTTTGAGATTCTTCAAACACATCTGGATGCGAATCCGGCAAGTTTAAGAGGTTGTGATAATAACGTACCATCCATCTTGCATAGTTATGGTGGTTCAATGCAAAAAAATAATTTGTCAACTGAGGGATGCAAGCAATAAAAAGTTGAAGATCGCTATTCCGCTGACTGCGACTGAAAGAATGATACAAATGGATCATATCCACGTACTTAAGCCAGAATTCAGCTGTTTTACCATGTTCGCCATCTCTTGTCTTTTTCGTATAGGTTTCGTAATCTTTCAAAACTTCATTCATCTCTTTTGTAAATGGTCGATTCTTTGATTCTAAATAGAGATTGATCTCGTTCGTCATAGTTATTCGGTTGATTTCATCTAGCATATTGGTAAAGCTTCGAAAGTGGAGAATCTCCATTGCCAAGGCGAGGAGTTCGTGCAATCTTTTGCATCGGTTGTAGTGTGTACCTTTGTTAAAAGAATTCAAGGAGCCTTTTGCTAGAATTTCACATTCGTTGAGAATATGTGGTCCTCCTGATTCTGCTATAACCTTTCCAATTGCTCCAAAAAACGCCATCTCAATATGAAAACTTCCCAATGCCACAAAGACACGATCAAAAATTGGCTTCTCTTCATATTGGATTTGCAGAGCAATTTTCGCGATCGCTAAATCATAAGTAACACATATCGATCGGCGATTAGCCTCGTTAGCCATCTTCAAGGATCTTTTCAAAGTCTCTTGCACCACGGACCTTGAAGTTGGAGATTCGTTTATCTGCGGAAGGTACCAAACTTGCTGAGGAGGTGAACTTTCTTCTTGTAGTTGCGTTGAATTCCATCCGGTCCACATCGGCGTTGTATTAGTGTCGTTGTAGAAAACATCAAACATCCAAATGATGTTTTCAATTCTTGAATCGATCAAAAGTGAAAAGTGGTTCTTTTCAGCTTCAATGATCTTCTGATTGTCGATAAGTTTCTCTAACATTTTTGGTTTCTTTCTGTACGGCTGTAATTCCGATCCAGTAATTTCATAAGATCTTTTTCTCTTCTTTCTTCCTTTTGGCTTATTCTCATTATCACTTTGGGCTTCTTCTTGAATGGTGCTATCTTCCACCTCTACCTTCACCATTTGAAATGCAATACCAACCGTGTCATGTAGCGTGTCTTTGCCGCTAAACGTATCAACAAACCGGTCAAAGTTATCCCAAGCCACACCAAAACCAGAACCTTCGAATGGCTTTAATCCATCAGGAATCATCTGGCCCTCTTTATTTGCTTCTACTGTTAGTGAAGTTTCAAGCTCTTCTGTTGTATGGTAGCTTACACAATGCCCAAGTCGATTCAAAATTTCAATCATTTTCCTGCTACCTGTCAGACTTTTAACATTGAGACCCAATTCTAGATGCTTTGTTGGTTTCTTCTTCCCGGAAGTAGCAGAAAAGACAACATCTTGACTTATTGAATCCACTCTCCTCTTTTTCCTTTCGTGATTCCAATTTCGTGAATCAGGACCTGCAATTAAATATTGGAAGAATTCCGTTACCAAAGCAGGTACTTTAGTTTCACCTTGCAGAATATCCACAGTTTTTAAGTTTTCAGGAAGTGGCTGGAAAGGAGCTTTGTTAATTTCTTCACGAAGTAGTATAGCAACTTCCCTAATTGCTTTCTTTTTTGACTCCATCTCGTTGTTCAATTTTGTCAGTGCTTCATCTATGGATAGTTTTGAAGAAAACACCAAACTGCCACGTATTGTCTTTCTCTTCTCGATTTTAATTTTATCTTCATAATAACTCTGCAGTTTCTTCTCCAAAATCTGTGCTGAAGGAACAGCATCATTAAATTCCTCACCACCAATGTCACGGATAAGACCTTCATACAAAATTGTCAACTCTGGTAATCTTGAAACCTTTTTATCTCTTATAATGTGATTGTCAACATGGCTAATAATTGCTTCAAATGCTTTTTCGTGTACTCCTCTCTCACGATGCCAATACCTTTCTTTTTTATTACTGATTCCTGATGCTAATTGTGCTTCTTTTTGGTATTTTGTGCGGCAGTAAGGATGATACTTCACCTCCTTAGCAATAAGATCAATTCCCGAAATCTTTCCAAGCATTTCATGATCCTTCTTCCATTCAGCAAGTCTTTGAATGCTCTCCTGGAAATTGCAGGTTGAAACATTCACCAATTTCACGTATTGTCCTGAAATTCGTTTTCTTTCTTGATTACAAAACAAGCATAAAGGTTTGAAAATACCAGATGAAGTAGCTTTAGGTATTACTGTGTTTTGTCTTGTTGTTCTAGATTTACCTTGCATGTCATTTGCTTCCCTGTGTTTTTGGGGTAATGCAATAAATCTCCGGTAGCATTGTATGTGATATCCATCTCTTGAATTAACTTTTTCTGGGACCAGCACCTCTGAATATTTCAACTTAAGGTCTTTCCTTTGCTTCAAAACACTTTGGCATCTTGCAAGGGTATTTTCTTTGAACAAAGTAATAGTGCCGTGATCATCACCTTTTTCTCCATGAAGACAGCACCTTTTACCTAAATTGAACTGTAATTGATTAATGGATTAATAATTGCACAGTAAGTGTCCGTAATTTGTGAGAAATTTTTTCAACGCCGACAGGGATCAGTGTCAGGGTCTGTGCGAAGGAAACTCTTATATTAAAGACATTCGAAAATATTGAAGCTGGGTTCACCCAGTCAAAGTCACATCATACATTAATAATAAGACACGAAAATGCTCAGCTAACAACCTTCCTCTTTTTCTTTACTTTCGCTATGCTCTGTATGCCCTTGCTGTGATTCCATATCTAAACGAAGAAAATATCACGGACTTAAATATCCGCCACATTAAAAAGACCATGTAATGAAATGAAAGCGTTCACATAATAAGATTTTTAGGGACCTACCTTTTCTTTGAACCACTAACTACTAACTTCTTGTTCAATAAGCACTAATTTTGATTTCCTCTTGTCTATTTTATGTTAAAAGTTTTCAAAACTAAATAAGAAGACAAATTAGTTGCTTCTTCCAAAAATGTATACGAAGAAGATTTTATATTTATACATTGCAAGTGATTTGTATAAATTCGAACATTGCAGTGTTGATAAAAAGGTTTTGAAAGATTCGAATGTAGAGAAAATAACATTCGATGACATTCGACTAAAAATTCAACTGACTTAAAGAAGACCATGGGAATTTTGGTTAGCTTTTAGGAATTTTGATTCCTCTTGCGTATAAGACTTCTCAAGAAAAGTTTCAGCCATGTACCTTATGGTATAGGTTTAATGCCATTTTGGGGATCTTTGGGTCCAGCTGAAAGGGACACAGTCATAGAAATTTTGGTATGCTACCTTTCATATTTGTTAGTCATGCAGAGAAGCTTTGACTGTGAGATTATGAAATTTGTACCCAATGGTATATTTAGATGTCAATTTGGGCTCTCTTTTTGGGGGAATTTGGTCAATAACGCCACGGGGTTAGACCAGCTGACATCAAAAAATTTAATGTTTTTCTTATGTACTTTTACATTAGAGGATCACAAATTTTGTACCTTATGGTATGGAATTTCTGTGGTGGGCTCCTGTACTATCTTGGCTATCGCCTTCTGATGCAGTATTACCCATTCTATCGAAAGAAATAAGGTTATAGCCCTAAGTAAAAAATGGAAAGTAAAGTAAGAAAATATTTACAAATTTTGAATCATAACAGTTCTTCGAAAATGTGACGAAAAAAAGCAAAAAGCTTCAATCCTTTGTTAAATATCATCATGTTATCATTATATTACAAGTCTTCTTACTGGAGTCCTAAGATGCGATATTGTTGGTTGTAATTGTTGCCATTCTTTGTTTGTGGGAGCCGACACCATCGATTGTTGATAACGAATGGTTTCGCTGTGATTTAAGTCGCATGCTTGTTACGTTAGAATCTTCATCAAAATCCTTTCGTCTGAAATGTTGGCAGGTCAATATCATGAATGCAGTTTTTCTTGTCATTTTCTGCAGGAAAATATAAGTGATAGGATCGGTAATAAATCCAAGAGACCATGATATCTTCGCGTAATGGTTGAAATTGGAATTATCTGTAGTTATTGCATTCACTATATCTGGTATTCCAAAAAATACTATATAAGACACTATTATCAAAAAAGGTACACGATGAGCTCTTTTTAACGATTTTTTGTTCAAAACATGCAGCTTTCGTTTACTTCGCATTAAAATAATGAATATGGTGCTATATGTTGCCACTGCAATAACAATATATAAACCGTCCAGTGAAATATACATATAAACTTGCAGAATTGTGATGGCCAGTTCTACTCCAAGAAAGTACAGAAGGATTGTAAACAATAAATTGGCAATCCACACTCCGATTAACAGTCGACAAATCCTTTTCTTGGTAACAAAACATTTGTATCTTAGACTGAATACAACGCAAAGTAATCTATCAATAGTTATTATGAATAGAGTCGAATAGAAAACTATAATATTTCCACCATGCCACGATACAGCTATACGGTAATATAAGCGATTAGTATGTTTGCTATAAAAATCCTTTGTTATTGCCTGAACACTCCATGAAATACAAAGAAGTATCTCTGAGATGCTCAAATTGATAAGTAACAATCTTTGAGTGTTGATGTGTGATGACTGGAAGTATAAAGAAGCAATGCCAAAGCAATTCAATACGACAGATAATCCACGAAAGGTAAACTGTAATGATATTATAACTAAATTTGATGTTCCACTCATTTTACATCTGATGACTGATTTTCTTTAAGGTTTTAAAACGTTCTCTTTAGTACAAATATAAACCACTCGAAAAGCTTGATCATAGAGGCAGTAAACCTCAATAAATTGTGTAATTCATAAGAAATATCAATCATATCGGAAAATGTATTATTAATCAATATTGTTCGTAAATAACTTCATTTACGTGAAGGCTAAAATACATTTTTCAACGATCATTGAAAATGAAGTTATCCTTTTCTTTAGTTTAGCAATCGATTCGAAGCCATACACATATCCGGGTGCAAAATTGGTTATGTTGCATCCATAATCTTTTACATCGATAACATCAACATTCTGTCAATATCAGAATAGACGTCATTTTATGGATTACGTCACAACTTTTTGTTTTCAAACTGAATATTAATGACGTCTGCGCTACTTACAAAGAGAAACGTCTTTTTCACGAAATTCTTTTATTAAGCCTGGTTCAGATTTGATGATTACGACGTTTACGACGATTAAAAAAAACTATCAATCGTCGTAATCGCCAATCACCAAGTCTGAACACTGTCAAGTATCTCAAAATACCAATTTCAATAGATACAATAGATTTAAAAATCTACAATGGAGCGACTACGACGATAAGATATCAAAACTATTTGATATTTGTCGTCGTTAACGCCAGGCGTTTATGACGATTACGACGATTAATCGTCAGGTCTGAATCAGGCTTTAGGGTTAAGCACGTGATAATCCATCAACTTAGATACGAGGCGATGCTTGTAATGACGTAATTTATGAAAAGGTCTATACATCTCATGCATAACTGATGGAATATAGTTTCATTGCTTTCACACGAATGTGTTGATTCTTTTGTTGAAAAACATAGAATAGCTTGTTGCAGGCGCCTGTTGCAAAATTGTCTCAGAACTCATCCAAATATAACATCCTATACAGCCTCGCTCTGGTTTTATATTCTGCTACAGAGTTCATATTCAGTTAATTGAATACTTTTTGTTCGAGGTTGAATATTTCAACTCGAGGTTGCTGATAGTTGTCCTGAAATCCGACATATAACAACAAAACCGATATCCGACACAACAAAACCAACAGCTGTCGACCTTGAGTTGTGGGTCAGTGAAAGAAAAAGTTCGAACGGGAAATGAAGAATGGTTGATGAAAATGAAGGGAAAGAAGGGAAAAATGAAACTCAAAGAAATCCAAGGAAGCATATGAGCAGCAACAACATTATGAACCATCCTTAACTCTTGAAACTAAAAATGTTTCTTAAGAGTTTCTTAGTGACGTAATGTTTATAAACACCAGTGTTCTTTGCTCGATAATTACGGTATATTGCAACATAGAATATCATTAATCAAGTCATTTTCCTGTGAGTATGCGCACGCAGCCTCGCAGGAAATAAAAGTCTCTTTATACACTTCAAAATGTTGTCACTTTATTTGGTTCTCTGGAGTCCCCTTAAAGACAATCGACATTAGAAAGTTTCAATACACATTAGCACTTCCTATCTATTTTCGTACATTGTATTTGATTTTTAGTATGTACAAGGTATAAAAGTGTAATTAACATTGGAAACTCGTCTATTCCAATTGCTCAATCTCACTTTTTACTAAAAACTTTCTGACGTTTGAATCTATAACATGTAAGATGTTTCACTTTTATAGTGATATTTAAAGAATAATATGCATGCATATCTTCACTACACCCAGCAGGCAAAATTGCCAAAAACTTACTGCGATAAGGAACATTATCCTCTAGATAATATCTTGCACGTGATGTTTATAATTCAGTATACATCAGTATGTATGCAATTTGGGTCAATTACAAGTGAAGTAATTTGTTAAAATCAAGCTGTTTTGATTGTTTTGATTTTAGAAATGGCTGCCAAATCTGTTCTTTTCACTCGATTTTAACTCGCGGACATCAGACATGTTTTCAGACTTTTTCACTCGAATCGGGCCCGCAGTCATTCCATGGGTTTTTATATTTCGTTGCATAAACGTTTCACGTGCTCTGTGTGACTGTTTTACGGACTTGATAATAAAAATTTGAAAGATTAAATCGGAAAGTTTTCAACATGAAACGTCTACAATAACTTCTAAAAGTATTTCAAAAGTATAAAAAGTTAATAATTCTATGCATTAATATTGAAAGTGTCCTGTTTGTATTACATTTAGCATAGAGTTTTAGGTTTGTCATTAACTATTCTGAATAAACAAGCAATCCGAAATCCGAACGGGCTTTCCGAAATCGGCAAAAAATTTAATGAAGAATAATGAAAAACGCCAACTTCAATACTCATCTCGCTCTATAGATCGGCTGAGTAATTATTGAAGATAGTGAACTATTATTTGCATATAGTTCATCTAGCAACTTGAAAATATCAAAATCTCTGGTTCATGGAGGGTTAGGTTCAGGTTATGCCTCGTTCTTTCAGACTTTTTTAAGAAGCTTCAACCAAGAAGTTTGATACTTTCAAATTGCTAGATGAACACATCCTTTATAGAGTTGTGGGTTGCACTACGCTGTTGTCAGTAGAAAAAGAACAATTGAGAAAAGATCTGGGAGCGAGTAGGTGTTTTAATAATAAACAGCAAAGCGCTCAAACCAAGGAAAAATAATGCTTGGCTTTCTCGTGGAGATTATCTCACAAGAAAACTGCTGACACACATTTTTCTCGACCTTTTGATAGTTCATCATCTTTAAATCTATAAATTGAATATCTTTTAAAGAAATGAAAAAGAAATAAAGTGGATGAAAACATTGTCACTGACATCAATGTCAAAACGTTAGGTTATATCAAAAAATGTAATAAGCAGAAAACACCGAGAAACCTCCAATGGACAAGAAGATACTTGAACGAAAATAATCTCGTACCAGTTCCATTTGATAAAAGTAAAGGCATCTGTATTATGAAAAAGAGATGTACCATGAGAAAATGAAGTCCATAATTGAGCTAACTCAGTTTCAGAAGTGGCTACCAAATCGGAAAAATGCGAAACATTCGGTGCTGAAGGAACAGGAGAGAGTTACTAGAGTATTAAAAGATTTTTATAACAACAACAAAATTAGTGACACGCTATTTGACGAAATGAAGCCAATAGGTAGTCAACCACCACGCCTTTACGGTTTGTCAAAAGTTCGCAAGGACAATATACCTACGACCTATTATATCAATAGCAGTCTCACCATACCACAAAATTGCTGAACAAGTTTCCAAATGGTTGTCTGTGGTGGAAGAATGCAACATCAATTCATCCACATAAAACGCTCGCCTTCCTGTAAGTTTTGATGTTAAATCACTTTGCACTAAACGTTCCATTATACAAGGCATTTGATGATTGTACTGAATTAGTGTTTTGTGGTAAACACAGGTAACCATCAGTTGATCTGGAAACATTCAAAGAATTGTGTAAGTTATGCAACTGCGACATTATCATGTTAACTCATGAGGGATGTTATCGGCAAGTTGATGGATTAGCTATGGACAGTCCACCGGCCCTACTGCTAGCGTATATGAAAATACCATAAAAGATGATGCGAAGCTATATGAAAGATAAGAATATAAGAATAAAGCTACTGACAAATTACAACCTTTACCATCGAACATGAAAAAGATGCATCAATTCCTTTTCTTGGCATGTTTCTGACTCACCATAAAAACAAGGTTAAGTCAAAGTGGTATGCTAAAAGCCTACAGATACGGGACTTACAATGAATTTTCAAAGGAGATCCATGTATTGATTTTATTTTATATTATTGCCCCCGCAGCGAGCATAAGCGAGCGAGGCTAACCCAAAATCAGTTAAATAATGTTTTTCATAAAATTGTTTGAAAAAGGTATTGTATTACAATAATCAAAAAATAATCGAAAATATCAAGAGATTCCGGCATCCAATCCGCCCGATCCTTTCTTTCCCAAATAGGATTATTATTCTCCGGAGCTCCCGGCGAGGCGCGGCGCGCGCCATGATGTTAAAAATTAATGTTTTTTACAGCTTGAGTTTATAGGTAGTGATCTCTGCCCCGAAAACGACTTCTCATAGTCACATTGACAACACAGACTAGTGCCTAACGCTCACCTTAGGCGAAGAAAATTTGCCTAAGGAGCCCCGGGTTTACACACTTTAATGAATGAACTGGAAGAAAATTTGCCTAAGGAGCCATGGGTACACTTTAAATGAATGAACCAGAAGAAAATTTGCCTAAGGTACAACCATGGGTTTGCACACTTTATTGAATGAATGGTCACCAAATCTGCACAAAACGACCGTGGGGGACCTTCGAATTAGACCCAGTTCAACATGGATTCGCTAGAAAACATCGTTGCAGCTTTTGATAGCAATAATGAAGTATTAATTAGGAAATTTTGAATTCACTTAATACATCTGTTGAAAACTGACTTCAAAATCTAGGAAAAGCATTTTTTTTCGAGTTATGTCTCTTCTTTTGCTTTTGCGAAATGAAAACATTGTGGCTGCTTTAAAGCAAGTGTTTTTATTTTTTTATGTAATATAAATGATTAGCATGGATTATTAGCACCATAATTCGTTGACAGTTAATTATTAGCTCAGCTATGTATAATAAGTTTGTTTGTGTCAACTGAACCGAAGCCTATTCTTTATTGATTAATGATGTATATAAATATTTTTGGTATCTGTTTGTGTTAACCAAAAATGCATCTGTAAATGTTATGAAATTACGTTTGAATGACTGAGTTTATAATACACAAAGTCATTGTTATTTTTCTGAGTTGTTTTGCGTAGGCAGCTGCATGGTTTTTTTAGCACCAGTATCTCTACCTGGTAACTTATTTGTACAGTTCAGTATAATTAATTTCGCTAGTATAGCGAAGTATTGGTATCGGCGTTCTATGTATCTCCGTGACATTTTGGACGATCTCACTAAAGTAAATAATTGCATATAAAAGCCATGTCCGCATACACCTTAGCAATAAAATCTTTTTCAGGCTGACGGGCTAAATTTGGATCAAATTATGAAAGTTCTCTAATTTTCATAAAAATTTGCACAAAGCACAATTGAATGGTGCTGATTTCGAATTTGGCAGTCATTTTGTCAAATTTGGCCAAAATTTGGCCAAAATTTGGCAATGCTATATTGAGAATGTTTTATAATTGTTGAGAGTAGATTTGTGTAATTGTGACACCGTCCTGAAGACTTTAAGCCAAATTTGAGACAAACAAGTTTTGATCTATTTGTTTTGTATGATTGCGAGTTGAAATTCTGTTATCAACTATTGTATCTCACAGTTCTATGAACAGTACATATTTGTTAGAATTGTGAGAATGCAATATAAATTTTCGACTTCCAAGTCGTCTTGTTTTTCTTGGTTCGAGATGACTGTCTGGTTTTGAATTAAAGAACTTTAAAAGGATCTCCTGTGTCCAAAATGATATGAGCCAATATGATAGAGATCAAAAAGCCTCTTGTTAGTATTACTTACTCCCAGTTTCTGAGATATGTATTTAATTTTGAAAATCTTACATTCACTTTATGCAATGCATATTTTATGATGTATATGACAGTGGTGGATCTAGACATAATTTGTGAATTCAATTTATATTACCAATGGGATTATTTGGACGCTTTTCTTTTATGGTTAGATTGCTAACACTCTCCTACACAAATTTCGACATACCTCTAGATCCTTCACTGTATAATAAGATAGTATATAGGTTAAACTTCTCATCGCAATTTATCATTAATACTATGTCTTTTTAATTTACTATAGAGAGAAAGGGCTTTCACTCTGAGTGAGTGATAAGAAAATGAAGTTATAATATATTGAGAGTTTATACACATAAACAAAGAATAAAAATCTTATTCTTATACATAATTATACATCATAATTATGTATTGTATGATTTTATGATTTTCAAATCAAAATATCTGCCCAAGGAAACAGAATTTCCAAAAACTAAGACTTCTGAAACAACTTTGTGCATTCTATCATGGAGGTATAAAACAGAAGGAGAACGAACTCTTATTTTTCTATTATTCAGATAATGACTATTCTATTCATTGCGGTATCACTTTGATGTCATCCGTGATGCGCTTTCGGCTGGTTGTCGGTGAAACGAATACTTTTTTAAAAATTAACGACAATTTAAAAACCAAATATCATCCATTATAACAACGGATCAACTTGCTGCATAGTGACAAGCAGATTATTAAACCTAAAGCTTCCTTGAGAAACAAATGAAAATCTATGTTTTTATGCAGAGTTGAAGATATCGCGTAATTCATGTATAAGTTCCAATCTACATATCTTCTGACTTAAATGCGCCTCGATAGTGCCGCGGTACGTGCAAAAACTTAGGATTATTCTCTCTTCAAAAACTGAAGCTCGGCGAAATTGCTTGAGAGATATATAGACCTAAAGTTGCAATGTTTTCGTTGCATATTTGTGACGTTTTTGCATAATTCTCCCAATTCCTACAGATTATGCATGCTAAGAACTGTACCCTAACGATCTTTAATCACATTGGAGAATTGATATGAACGAAATTTTCACGCAAGAACGCCAAAATTATAAAAATTATGCAAGATGATAGCAATTATATGTTATTACACACTGAGGACTTAAACAATGCAGCGCATCACGGATAGTACAATAGCAGATTTTGAGTTCGTTCTCCTTCTGTTTTATACCTCCATGATTCTATCATCCCTCGAAATATCATTTTGGATGCAGGAACACTTTAACATCTTTGGAGTTATTCTTTCATTTTACAAAAACCTACGTTATGTCTTCTTTTGAAAAAGGTAATTACATAATGTTTTAGTTTGACTTCTTGTTTCCTATGCTACATTAAATTCTGGAAAAAATGTTGCAGCTCTTACTTAAGAGGAAGCAGTACATAATTTATCTGTTGTTGTGTAAAGGGCAGAAAGTTTCGCGAACAGAAAGTTTCGCGAGGATGGAAAATCGCGAAATTTCGCGAATTTAACTTTCGCGAATAACAATTTAAGAATATTATTCAATGATATCCGCACACAATGTACCTCTCCAATTGCAGCGCAAAGTTATCGGATCGAGTGGGACTCGAACCCACGACCTCTAGCTTGCCGGGCGATTGCTCTAACCACTAAGCTACCGACCCCTTGCGATCACACTAGTTCGTAGCAGACGAGGGGAGCGTTTGCGCTCAATTGGACCTGAATGTCTACGAATCAGTGAAATCTCATTGGATAGATGCTCAGAGGCGATTCGAGTTCCAACCAACTCGTTAACTTTGATGCAACTAGGAAGGTGTATTACATTTAGGAGAGGCGTCAACACGCCCAACAGAGCCCCGGTTTCGGACATAGTCCATCTTCAGTCAGGTAACTGAAACCAATGTGCAGTCTAGATTATATATTATTCAATGATATCCGCACACAATGTACCTCTCCATTGTGTGCGGATATCATTGAATAATATATATCCTCCATATCCTCCAAAAACTTTACTTTCGGCGGAAAAAACTTTCGCGAATGACAATGAATGAAGAATTTTTTTTTGAATTATTTTAAGAATTCTTAACTTTCTTGCAAAAAACTATCGAAATGTAAATAGAAATAAAGTAAATATTGTCTTAGTTCATTTTAGAGCGAGTCATTCATTTCTTCATTTCATTTCTTTTCACTTCGACGAAAAAAAACAAAAGAAAGAAAATAACTACTTTTGAGCCAGCTTCAAGTGGAAGTAGAGATATTCGTGAAATGTTTTTGGGTGGTAGCAAGAAGAGTAAGAAGACACAATCAGAAAATTGTGTAATTATTGATGAGTAACTCAATGTTAAAGATCAAATAGATAAAAATCAAAAATGAAATTGTTCTCTCTCTGTCTCCCTCCCTCTCTCTGTTTGTATCTCAGGACATAATAATATATAATAATAATAATAATCGATTTATTTCCAATTCCAAAATTTACATTGGTTCTTCTATTGGAAATGCGAAGTTGTGTGTATGTGTAAGCGAGTCAATATAAAAGTAAGGTTAAATTACAAAACTATTATTACTCTAACAATTTTTTTTTTTGTTTTTTTTGTTTGTTTTTTTTTTACATATTTTGACTTAATATTCTTGCAGTAGCACGGTCAAAATAGTATTTCTTTGCATCGCTGCAGAACTTGTCATAATTAGTTTCTCGTCTTAATGGCTGCGGAAGTTCATTGAATCGTTTGCCTGCGACATAGCAGAATGATCCTTTGATATTGCCTGTTTCTACTTCCAGCATTCTGTTCTCGTTTCCGCGAAGGTTTACCGCTCTCGTTGACTTTCGTGTAAGCTGTAAATAAATTGGCCAGTTGTCTGATTTGTATAACGACTTGTGAGCAGCTTTAACGAGAGAAAAAGATATTCTTTCCTCGACTGGTAGCCAATGCAGGGTTAGTACGTCGTTGTCATTGCAGTATCTGTTGTAGATAAAGCTGGCGGCAGAACGTTGAATTTTTTGTAAGCGTTTAATTAGGTAAGCAGGTGCATCTGCAAAAATGAGATTGGCATAATCAATTTTCGCAAGAACTAGAGACTGCACCAGCGACTTCCTTACGTTGAAGGAGGCAGATCTTTTGAATTGTTTTAAAGATCTGAGGGTTGCCATACAAGATTTTAGAACTTTGTTTATGTGGGTATTCCATGTTAGATGCTGATGAAAGTGCACACCAAGTATCCTGTATTCTTCTAGATATTCAATTGGTTGACCGTTGCTGGAATGTAAAATATGTCCTTGACTGTGAAAATTGTGCACCTTCGCCATTTTTGGCTTTGAGAATAACATGGCTTTTGTTTTCTTTGTGTTAAGGTGAAGATTGTTTTTATGTGACCATGTTTCCAGTCGGTCCATCTCTAGCTGCATCGAATTGATCGTTGCATCCAGAACATTTGGTTTCATCCCACGGAAAAGCGTCGTATCATCAGCATATTGTAAATAACAACTCGTTCCATTTTGACTGATCATTGTCACGTACAAGTTAAACAGCAACGGACCAAGTATACTTCCTTGAGGTACACCAAATTCGACACGGAGCAATTTTGAAGATTTGTCATCAATTTGGACGAACTGCTGACGGTTCTGAAGATAATCGTTTAGTAGCTCTATATATGACTTTGAGAAACCCAGTTGATGGAGCTGATGTATTAGCGTTGGGTAGTCAACAGTGTCAAATGCCTTCGAGAAATCAGCAAAGATAGCCAACGTAACTTCACCTCTGTTCATTGAGTCTATTATGCTATCTTTTAGCTTCATTACCAAGGTCGTTGTTGAGTGGCCTTTTCTGAAGCCAGATTGATGTTGGTGGTAAATGTTTTGGTTCTCGATAAACTCCGTCATCTGGTTTAGGATAATTCTTTCAAACACTTTTGAAAGGATTGGCAATATGCTAATAGGGCGGTAGTCGGCCAAGGTGGTTGGGTTTGCTATTTTCGGTACTGGGCATATACGGCTTACTTTCCATTGCTCGGGGAAGGACGAAGTGCTGATGCATGTGTTGATGATATGCGTAAATGGGGATACTAAGTAGCTGGAGACACTTCTTATGTACTTTGCTGGAATTTGATCGTAACCGGTGGAGCAATCTGATCGTAGTGATCTTAGTGCTTTTTCTACCTCAAGGTAAGTGGTTTGATGAAGACGAAAAGAGTGTGGAGTATCAGTAAGGTTATCAATGATTTCCTTGGTTATAGAGTCACTACTGGGATTCTTTCCAGTTGTACGGGTGGCAGTGTTCTTGAAGAAGGTGTTGATGTCGTCAGGGTCGACTTGGATGTTTTTAAGGTTTGGGTGAAGTATCTTGTTAATAACCTGCCAAACTACTTTGTTGTTTTTGTTGCTCAGAAGTTTTTTGAGCAACTCAGATTTGGTTTTGCGTATTTCAGCTTTGAGGCAATTACGTGTTGTTCTTAATTTTGCCTTGTTCTCTTCTGATGATGTTGTTCGTACCAGCTTACGCAATCGATTTCGTTCTTGCTGAAGTTGCGTGAGGTTCAGTTCTTTCATCCATGGAGAGGGTGGTCGTGTGAGTTTTACTCGTTTCAGAGGTGCATGTTTGTTGATGCAGTCCAATATCATATTATTTAGTAGGTTTACTTTGTCAGATACATCGTCGACTCCATAAACTATACTTAGAGGTAATGCGCTGAAATCTCTAACGAATTCATCGATTAACAAATTCCTCTCATCACGAATGAATCTGTATCGTGGTTCATATCTGGAAGGGCATTTTTTGAAAACGGCAAAGGGAGCGTCATGATCACTTATTTCATCGCATAGAACGATGCCTTCATGAACTAGCTTCAATGTACTGCTTGAAATTATATGGTCAATTAATGCTGTATCTTTCCTTGTCGGATTGGTGACATGTTGTTTTAGATTGTAGGTATCGAGTATCTCGTTATAGACCCTGCACTCCATAGTGGGCTTCAAAACATCGATATTGAAGTCTCCGGTGATGATTATTGGACCTTCATGATTAAGTGTGATTTGAGACAGCATGCCATCAAATTTTTGAAGCCAAGCAAGCTTTTCAGTGGATTTGCTGCTTGGTTGATAGATCGTTCCTATCAAAACGCTAGAACGCTTATTGTTCCCTTTAATTTCGATCCACTGATTTTCAACAGAATTATCAATGGCATTGAGATCGTTCCGTTCTTTGAATTTCATATTAGATTTGACATAATAGCCAACTCCACCGCCTTTAATGACATCACGATTTCGAAAACCACAGACATATCCTGGAATTTCAACGTATTTCAATATATTATGATTGTCTTTTAGCCAGGTCTCAGAGAGAGTTATCACATCGAATTCGTAGGTCTTCAGCATAGCTTCAAATTCGGAAAAAGTTGACATGATGGCTTGGGTATTTAAATGTGCGATAGAGAGATGTTTCCTCAGTTGGTTTAATTTTGAAATGTTTGGTGAGTTTGCTGGATCTTTTAGCAAAGCATTACTCACTATTTGATCTTTAAGATCTCTAACCTGATGGAATGGAAGTTGAGCTAACAGGCAAGTTGAACAGGTCCATGTTGATGGTAGGCGTGAATTGGTGATCTGTATAGAGGAGATTTTCGTACATTTCAAGTGTGTTTGTTCTTTGCACGTTAAGCATTCCAGTCGCTTACTGTTGCTGCGTACAGTTTTACCGCATTTGGTACAGCTCACAGGACCTGGGTTAGTCTCTATGTCTCCTGATAATAATAGGCAATACCTGCTATCATGATTAGCGTAGTACGTAATCGGAGCTGACCATCGGTATCGGTTTGGTTTCTTGCAAGTGATTCGCTGCGTGTTAGCTTGATGTGTATGGAGTCTGGAAATGCTGGTTGAAGAAATCAGGAGCAATACGATGAGGAAATTGATCATTATTTTTGTTCCTTTCTGGTAAACGCTGTGTGATCTTCTTATTGTGAGACTTCTTTAAAAAAGTTATTTGCATTCAAAATCGATCTAGACAAGGGTCCAATTAACTCCTGCCCCAGTCCTTGATTGAAAATTGAAGCAATTGACTTTAATATTTAGTAAAATAAACGAAATTTCATAAAAAACGATATAGATTAATACAGACGTCAGAAAAAAGCGTCCGTTGCGGGAAGCCTCTACAAAGCATATCCTAAAAATTAACTAAAACCACTCCGTTCTTGGATTCCTTGTTATTTGAGAATTTTTTGTTGTTGAAAAAACTTTCGCGACTTTTAGAAAAACTTGACTTTTCGCGAAAAAAACTTTCGCGAATTTCGATTTTACTTTCTTACCTGGCAGAAACTTTCGCGAAAAAAGGCAAAAATCGCGAAAATCGCGAAACTTTCTGCCCTTAAAGTATATATACACAAAGCATATTTTATGTATTCAGGGAAAATGTTCTGATGCCAGAAAACTTACAGAAAATTGATATAGTTTAGAAATTGTTAGCAATTAGCCACTTTCATAGATTCGTGTTTTACATTATACGAAACTTTCAATACAAGTCTGTGGGGAAATTTAGAAAATAAGCTTTTTTAAAATACCCGTGTTAGAGAGTGCAGTAATTTCAGCTGACAAATTAATTTACTGCCTTGGGATTTTAACAATAGTCAAATGTTTAAAAATCCATAGCAACAGAAACATTAACTTAATGTTGATTCTCTAATTAAAAAGTCTCTCAAACATTGAGACTTTTAAAAAACATTTTTGATAAAAAGTCCATACAAATTCGTAGTCATATAACTGGAACACGAATCTTATGAAAGCCGCTAATTATTTCGTAATGTTTCTTCACAGCGCAGCCATTGAATATTTTAGATGCCGGAATGATGTAAGAAAAGCTGGAATTTCAGTATGCGAACTGACGCAATCTTGTAAACGGAGGAATGGAATGGCATGTTATAGTCGATTGGCAGAGATGATCGGTGAAAAACGAAATATTTCAAAATCCATCGCGATGTCATTCATACGCGCAAAATTATAATTTTCATTATTACGATCGATGATATAATATTCGCGGATCGAGACCATTGCAGACAAAATGTGAATTAAATCGATGATATGGAACTGTCAGAACTTGGAAAGATCGCTTGATTGAATTGCATATTCAATCAAGCGATTGATATTGTTTGTAAAATGTTGTGATCGTCACCTTTCCTGCTCCTAGTTCTGTTATGTATCAGGGGGGATCCGGGTCATAAGTCGCCGTCCGTTTCGGGCGTTGGTTTTAGCCGTTCGCGTAATTGGTCGTTGGTTTTAGTCGTTGGTTTCGGGCGTTCGTACAATTGGTCGTTGGTTTTGGTCGTTGGTTTCGGGCGTTCGTACAATTGGTCGTTGGTTTTGGTCGTTGGTTTTAGGTGTTCGTACAATTGGTCGCTAATTTTTTCTTTCGTTTTCTTTTAAGTGTTCGTTTGTTCAATTTAGTGAGAAACACATAGCAAGTCCTAAAAATACAGAAAATTAAAAATAGTTTAAAAAAGCAGAGAAAATATGGCAGCTATTACTGGGCCACTTTCACTTTCACTCATGGTAACTCATAAGAATTGCAAAACTGTCACCTTATCACCAAATCTGTCACCTTAATTCATCAGTTTGGCTGTCACGAGTAAGCTCGAATCTCTTCTTGTGCTTTATGTAAACGTGAAAATCGCACACGTCCTGTAAATGAAATATCGTAAATTATGGAGTAAAGAAGATACTGTAGAGTATAATGAACAAAATTGTTCAACTGTTTTCTTTTCTTCTTTTCTTTCTCCATTTTCTTTTGTTTTTTCTCTTATGTTTTCTAATGTTTTAACGACATCACCAAGCATGGTGGTAATATCAGGCATTTTGTAATCGGTAAACTTTGCAACCATGCTTGTTTATGAAAATAAAGGAAATACTGAGGACCGGTTATGCAAAATAATCAAATAAGTCGTTGATACGAAAAAAATATACGAGAGAACGACCAATTGTACGAACGCCCGAAACCAACGACTAAAACCAACGACCAATTACGCGAACGGCTAAAACCAACGCCCGAAACGGACGGCGACTTATGACCCGGATCCCCCCTGATAGTTATGTGTCACTGTAATAAAAACTCTTATGAGGAAAAGTTTTATTAAGCAACGTGCAAAAAATTTGAATTAAATGTACCGCTTTTATCAAATCGCAGAAAAGAAATACATGGGTGAATTGTTTCTTTCAAAATATGAATGAGTTTCCCTTTCCAAATACTCTTCATTACCATTTCACATTTTATAAGAAAGTAACCATAAACAGCTTCATAGAATTTTGGGTAAAAAATTTATCTAAGAAAGCTTTGACCGAGCAATTACAATTCATGGCAAAAAATGAGAATGAAATCAGGAATTGGTTTTAAAAATCTTTCACGTCAGTATGTTTTTGTCGGTTTTTCTTTGGGTTATTTTGTTGCCGAACTGTATGTTGATGAGCAAAGCGTAATAGGTGTTACAACAGCCTGTAGGAAAAAACGGTTTTTTCTAAAAACGGCGCCGCAAGGAAGCTGATCTTTCATTTCCCTGTGTCTGTCAGTCAGTTAGTCAGTGTATAATGTCGCAGTTAATTTCGCCCTTTTATAACGCCCTTCAATATTAACTTAAAGTCTTTCATTCAAATCAATAAGTTTAAAGCACACCACTAACATAATATTAAAAGATAAACTGTTAGGTCAAGAAAAAGTTATAATCTAGTGTATATTTAAAGGCAAAAGTGCAATAAAGAATACCGTATTCTCTCTAATTAGCGCCCCTCTCCAATCAGCGCCTCTCTAGGCGAGGAACCTAAAGTCAGATCGACGAAAGCGTCATTGGAAAAGCGATAGAGACAAAATAATTCAATTTAAATTAGAGGGGCGCTATTGCAAAGGGCAGTAGAATATTTCAAAAGCAACGGAAAAGAAAACCGAAGAACCGCTGTGATGCGTTTGGGAAAATACATTGAATGTCAGTTGCGAGACATGCTAGAAAGAAAAACTGAGTTCATACAGTTCAAAAAACAAGAGCTTCTATTCCATACGAAGATGGTTGGTACTAAGTGTCATTCTTAAAACGTTGCATAAATTTCGCCGCTTTCTACTCTTAATTCATTTAACAGCCGACATGTGTAACTCTCCGTTGAAGTCAACATATTTCTTCTCCTTCGCTTTTTCTCCGGATCTGAGCAAACTGTTTAAGTAATTGCAGCCACAACGTCTTCGTCCGAGTCATCAGCCATGTTTACAGTTCAATATGAAACTAAACTCATAATAACAACACAAGTGTGTGTATACACTGAATGTGGGTTTATTCATGCATCAGTTGAGGAAAAACACTAATGGGTTTCGAAATTCCAAAACTCATAGTGTATTTCCCGCTTTATAATTCAAAAATTAAATTCAAACTAATCTATTTACTCAATTTAATATTTTTTTATTTATTTTTTGAAAAATAAAAACAACTTTTCACTACTCGGAGTCTCTCGACGTTCTTCAGGTAAATGAGCTTTTCAAAATTATCGTATCAAGAAACTAAAGATAATTAAAATCGTCATGGCAATATTTCGTCGTGGCCAGTCTAATAGGATTACTTTATACAGTGTGTCTCAGAATGTTTTATCCACAAACTTTCAATGCGTTTTTATCAAAAATTATTTGTCCAATTTTTGCGAATTATGTACCATATGAAAGCTCTTTTCAAGCTCTTTCTCAAAATATAAAACTTGAAGCAAAATGAGGGAAATATCATGGTTTCAGATCATTAATTTGTTTAAGATCACTTAACACACACAGTGTGTCCACGAGAAAGTGGGCATCTAACTTTCAATAAGTATATCTTTTGTTTTTCATGCTTGTTTTTTTCAATTTTTATATTTGCTCTTTCTAAATATATGACCCTTTTCATAGAAAAAACAATTTTTCGGGAAATAAAATCGATTTTACTATGAAACCATGACATTAAATCAATAATGATCAATTAACGCTTGCTTGAATAGGAGTTCATGACTCGATTAGCATGGGAAATCATATAAAACTAAAATATTGTAATTAAGCTTGGTTTCCAATAAAATTATTTTTGTTGCGCAACCGTTTTGCAGCACTTTGTTGTGCAACAAGTGTAGAAATTGTTGCAGAGATAGATTTTTTTCTATCTCTGCAACAGGTGTTGTACAACATATCTTTTGTTCTGAAAAACGGTTGCACAACCGTTGTGCAACAAAAATAATTTTATTGGAAACCAAGCTTAAAGCTGCGTTTATACAAGGGAAACTTTACGTTTTTACAAGCTTGAAACATGAAAGTTTCATTTCTAAAACTCTTTTACAAAGATTTAAGAATTTTGAATCGTGCTTTTTGATGGTGGATTTCTACCCAGAAACTGTTGTAACTTTTGACTCATGAAACTTTCTTCTTATGATTGAATGAATTTCATAAAAAGTTTGTTTTCTCGCTTATAAAGATTTTGGCAATGCTTTAGGAATATGAAATTATTAAATCATAATAAAACATTTAAGGAATACACAATGAAAAAAAATTTGTGCCTTCTTAAAAAATTTCGTGACAAAATTAGCACAACACCACCAACAGCATTTGTTAAAAGCTCTCTGCAAAGGAGGGCATTTTATAGAGATATACACACAATTTCAATAATAATGCTCTTCGTCACAGAGACTTTTTAACGATTTTGTTAACTGGAAAGGTCTCTTGCCTCTGGGTTCTAGTTTTGGAAGATAAAATTTAATATTACGCAGACAAGGGAATTTTCTGAATTTTCTATGGTCTTTTAAAGTTACGGCATTGATAGTATAACGATAGTTGATATGGAAACATTTCTTTGCTTTTACATAATTTTTACACTATCACAATAACATTTTTCCTCCACTAGCATATCCTTTAACAAAAATAATATGCTAAAGTGTAGGAATAAAAATGTCCAAATAAAACTATTAACAGAAATTTTTGTCAATAATATTTACAAAAATCGCTCCAAGAATATGATAATCTCCAATCTCATACGCATCAAAAGAACCCCGGGTTCGAAATTGTCTCTAGTCTTGGTTTTCTTTTACAGTCTTTTTGTGCACTGCTCCTGACACGTGACACTAATGAACTAATTGGATTGGTTATCTCTCATCATTCTCATTGTGGATATATATATATACATATATTTACATGTATAAAATAAGATGATGAAGAAATTTAACTTTACAAAAGATGTCAGACGATATATAATATTAGAAAATCAATGAGACTAGATTTCTATAGAAACATTCCCAGCCGGCACGTTTATTAAAAAATCTCTGCGAAGGAGTGAATTTCTACAGAAATTTACACACAATTTCAATAAAAATACTCTCCGTCACAGTGACTTTTTGATGATTTTGCCCACTGGGTTCATACTCTTTCAATAAAAATGCTTTTTGTCGCTGTGACTTTATAGTGATTTTGCCCAATGGAAAAAATATAAAAATTAATGAAATACTTAAAGTAAGGTGTGTCCGAATGTTTGAAGATATTTTGAATATCTTCTTTATTTCATTCCTATAATAAAGATTTCCGTCTTGGGGTTGGCTTTGGCTTCTGTTTAGAAGGTCTTCTATCAATTGTTAAAAATCGGTTATATGTTTGGTGAGCATCTTGTACATTCACCACATCTATCATCACATCGACGTTGAGATCAGTAGCCGTTCTCTGACGTGGTTTCGGTACAGGTGAACGTCGAGTAGGAAACTGAACACAATCAGGCTTCCAACTTATTTGTGAATGATCAACTTGGGATATTTCACTTTGATTCTGATAAATATCCTCACCTTCTCTCCCTGAACATTCAACCAATTCATCGCTTTTAACATCAAAACCATAACCAACCATTGTACTCCGACAATTTTCATTTGGATTATCGACTTGATACAGTTCATTGCGATTCTGATAAATACGCTTTAATTTTAAATTTCCAAATTGTAAAACCTCTTCATCTGTAATCGAGTCTTTGAAATCAACATAACCATTCTTGCCCTCACAAAAGTTAGCGTCGATGTCTTCATAATCGTCATCCGAGAGATCTTGGTCATCTCTTGAATTAGCCATAAGTCTTAGGAAGGCTTCGTATGGTTCACTATAGAACTTCTCAGCTTCTGTGTTGATAGGAAACATTCTTTCATAATGCCCCATCATAGATGCTGAGTAAAGCTTTCCCTTTGTTTCTTGCAGAAACTCTTCCAACTTCATGTCTTGGATATCTGATGTATGGAAAACAACGACTCATCATTACAGATAAGAACACAATATTATCTTACAAATGCTTTTTAGTATTATTTAATGTAGGGAGGAAAAGTGCATCATAATTCAAAATATCAATAAACAGCTCATTGTACACTTTCGGCAGTCTGTCATTGCTTCGAATCCACAAGAAACCTAATTAAGTCGATTTTGAGACCGGGAGCATTGATTAGATTTATTTCAAAAATCAATGATAGTTTTCTGAGATATGGAGGGTTATTGAGATGGAACACGCAACACAACTTGGCAAAACATACAAATCCACTTTTTATTTGTATATTTGCCTTTGGTGAATCCTATAAACAATCATTTACCTTTACTTATTGAGGTCAGCAAATTTGAATCTGATCCCGATCGATAATTTTTATCACGAACACAATTTGCTTTCACATAACCATCAATTTCGTCATGTTGTCCTTCTTCTCCAATATTGAAGGTATTTAAACCCAGAATAGGACTCGAGTTTGGTAAATCTCCAACTGATTTTGAATAAAAATGATCAGAACAATGACTATTCGATCCTGTTGAAACAAATGATTAAGTATATCAACGATCATTTTGGAGTGTTAAGCTGTGGATGATGATTTTACCAGTACCTAAAAGATCACTTTGTCAAATGTCTCCTTTAAATTGATGGATTATTTCTATTTCATTTCGAAACGTGGACCAAACACCGACCAGAGCTGTCGCAGTCAAAGATGCAAACAACGACACTATACTCTCATTTCTTATTTTTGCTTTTCAAAAGAAGCGAACAAAAATGGATAAAATAAATATAAACCTACGTCGCCTGGCTGGAATTTCCTTGACACCTTTAAATACGCTAATGTTATCCATGAGTTTTGATAACGGTCTTTTCTTTTTTGAATCGCTGCTATTCGATGAGATGTTCTTTTGTGGAACCTTTGCTGTTTTTATTTCCACATTGATATGTTTTGGATCCATAATGGGTGAGGAATTTAGGGGTCTTTCAATATTCAATTCTTTTGCGAGATTTTCTACGACATTCTCTAACAAACAATAATAATTGACAAGATTAACCAGGTTCCAGTATTGGTAACCAGTTAACAGAAATAGAGATGCTATTTAAACATAACTTCAACACAAATGCTACTTAGCGTCCAAAAGATCATTTAAAATAAACATACCTCGGAGGTTTTCATTTTTTTTCTCGTGATCTGAACTGCCAGCAATACCGTCATGTATACCATCCAGAACTACTTTTGATGCAGTGAATATAAGTTCCATTTGCTTAGCCAACTTCAAATTGGCATCACAAACAGCATTTAGTGATTTTTTGATGCTGGTACTCTAGCAATGAAAACAAATTGTGTTTGCTCAAAGAAATGTGTGATGGAGAAGATAAATACATTTATAATAGCATGATGCAAAAGAAAGAGCTGGAATTTTTTCAGATATTCAAGTACCTTAAACACTTCTGCTTTGATTGTTTTGACATCCAGTTCTGATCTCAACAGCTCTTCATGCTCATTTAGCTGAAACACAATCACCATTATCCCTATTATAGCTAGGTTCCTCTTTAGTGTAGATATCCTGTTGAGAAGTGAGATAATCTACCTGGGCAATCTCTTCTGACAAGCATTTCAAAGATGTGTTGTCCGACTTTTTCTGTAATGCATCCTTCTGACTCTTAATAAAAATTATGGAAACATATTATTGAATTTTATTATTAATATTCTATTAGTATCAACTGCATAATTATTTTCATGCGACAGTAAATAAGTTATAATCTTTGTATTCACAAACCAATAGTTTTTCTTTTCGTGAAGTAATTTCTTTCAACTCTTCTCTATACACTTTCAGGCCATCTTCGATTTCGAGGATTTCTCTTAATGTAACCCAAAATACATTTTTCTAAAAGTCATTAATAAGTGTTATGTAAATATCATATAAATGTAAAACTAAGACTGCACCACCCATATTTCATGATTTGTACAAATTAAAACCAACAAACAAGTACACAACAAGATTTGCGAGAATGTTATCTGAACCTTATTGTCGCAATAAACTTAAGCAATTCGGTATATCTTTTCGTGCACCGCACCTGTGGAATATCCTCATAGATTCCACAAACACTCCACTGGATTGCAAATCTTATATGAACTTTAAGCAAAAACTTAAGGCTATGCTCCTCCTACATACTGACAACATGGAAAAATATTTTTAACACACTTTTTGCCAATGAATTTTTAAAGATTACCTATATAGTACATTATTAGATTCTGAAAAAATATCTCAACAAGAACAAGCAAAATAGGTTCTCGATGTTAAGATCACTCTGATCTTCTGCGAGTTTTCCGTGTTATTTATGAGTTTACGAGAATATCCACTTAACATTATTTAATTATAGAAACTGTAACGTTTTTACGTAATTTTTAACATTCTGAAAATTGTTGTAACATTGTATATATTACCAGCCTGTAAACTTATTATTAACAGAAAATATACCTATCTATCTATCTATCTATCATATCATAATAAAACATTATGTAAATATTATATATGCTTAACATATTCAAGGTCAGTCAAAGAAAATGGAGTAATCCAATGTTATGATTTGTTTTTCATTCTTAAGTTTTGATTATTTAACGTCCACAAATTTTAACTGAGATCTAGCTGAATCTCTGCTTGATGATCGACACGAAATTCTTTTATTCATTTCACTTCAATGTGGTCTTTACTGCAGCGTAGTCACATGTATAGCCGAAAAGACTTTACTTTATTTATGAACAATTACAAAGGGAATCCAATAGCATTTCTTCAAAGATTTAGTTGTCATGGAATCTATTAAGCCTAGTTCAGACCTGACGATTACGACAATTGCGACGATTAAAATTTAGTGTAATCGTCGTAATCGTCAGGTCTGAACCAGGCCTTACTTTATTACCTGTGTTGGTATTAAACCAATTCCTATGCCCGGGAAAGAATAATAGATGAAAAACTGTAAGAAACACAGCGATACAAGGCCATAACTCACTGATCAAACGGAAATTTGTGATTTCGACTACTGGTGAACGTTTCTTTCTCAGTTTTTGAATTTTATGACTTCTGTTATACAATGTCAATAACAATGCTTCCCTTTTTTCTCTTTTTTCCCTTTGCATATAGGATATGAGACCGATGTTAGTTAGATAAGTAAGTAAGAAGGTAGCTGGGAGTTTTTAGTCCTTGGGCTTCCCTTTCTAATGGTTGGCTATTCTGCCGCCGAATTGCAACTGCCTTACCGCCAGAGAAACGTATAGCATTACTCTAACTTGCCCGAAAGCTAGTGTGTATAAAGGCTAAAAAGAACTCACTGATTGTGTGCATTCTCGTTGCGCATGTGCGAATATCAGATTTATATCGTATAAACGTGAAATAGCTTCTTGTAGTTCTTCGTTTGCCTCTTTCTTTCCCCATTGTAAAAAAGATGTTGCTGCTGAAAATTACAACAATATAACGTTTCACTGCGATAAAAAAGCATTTTCACTGAAATGAGCATATTTGCGTGGCTTTTAGTAGAAATATACTCCTTTGTAAGCGATTTTCCAATAGATTAGCTGACTGAGATAGGACTGCACGGTTTTTTTTATAAGCAATCAAGGTCAGATGTTGTTAATAATTCTTTAAAAATTAATTTTTTTTTAGTAGTAATGCTGCTTATTTTTTTGCTAAGCATTAATCGAAAAAATATATATATTTCCAGTCTCCAAAACCTTTGTACACGTTTAATTAAAGTACTTAAGTTCAATGTCTAGGACATTCAAATCATTTGATAGAGCACCGCACAACCTAGTATTGTAACCTAATGTAATCATGTTGCTAATTTATCTAAGATTATGGTTCTACTGTTGCTGAACTTTTTGAGAAAATTCATTAGTGTTGCTTGTATACTTGTTGCTTATAAAAACAACGTGTATATGAAGTTGTTGTAGGAAGAAAAATTAATTCAAATAATCACCATTTGCTCTAGCATTGCTTAAATTCAGGGTTGCGTCTCGGACACGTTTTTCTTCTGAAATTGTCATCACCAAATCCCAATGACGATTGAGCTGAGCGAACCTAGGTTTCTGAAGAACCTTCTTGTCTGATTTTTTGGGTATCCTATAAAGGTTTGACCCGAAGGTAACAATTATACAGAATCTACCCCTTAATTATCGAGCCCATTATTTAAGTTTTTTTTAGAAAAATGAAGAGAACACGAAGAGAAAATCAAAAAAATAAGTTTGGAAAAAACTCATCAACTTTTCAATCAATTAAAATAAATAAGGTTTTTCTTTGTTTGTTTTTCAAACAGTGTTGTAAAATCAGTATAAGTGAAAGTTTCATTTTTGTATTTTTTTTATCTTTGTGACATGCCAAGATAGATCGAAAAGCGCTGAATGTCCAATAAAAAGAACGACATCTTCTGCAAGAAATAATCAGTGGTGAGTTCAAAACGAGAATGGAGAGCATATTGGCTAGAAATTTGCGAAAGATGCGACAACTGTTTCAATTGTTTGCCCTACCGGAATAAAAAGCTCCATATGATCAGCCCTTACTGACGATAGCAACACTTCCTGGCGTTCACAACACACTTTAATAACAGTTCTATTCACAACAAATACTAATACTATCATAAAAAACTTCTGAAAACCAAAATGCTCGAATGCCTTTCACTTACCTTCTGCGTGACATGATTCTGTTCATGTAAGATCAAAATACCGTTCCTGCCCTGTATAGCTTATAAAATATATACAGTGTAACACGTCAGCGTTTTTGTAGTTCCTCTTTCAATTTAACAATTGAAGTCACATATTTACACTAGTTATTAAAGTATGAAAGTGTGGGACAACTTCTAAACCAAGTTTTGGTTTATATGCAGCTTTTCAGAGAGTCTCAGGTTTCGGTTAGTAGATGTTGTAATATTGGCTATTTACGCAAAAATGCTACAAAGTCCAGTTTCGAACTTACAATAGTACGCCTGTTGTATAAACAGGGAGCATATTTGCGTAGTCATTAGCTGTTAAACGTCAAAGGTCACATGAAAATTTAAAAAATTTTCGAGGAATTTGAGAAAGGATCGTCTACAAAATCATAAACTAAATGAAAGTCAACTTGTTTAAACGAAACTAATTGTTTGTACATATGTAGGGAATAACAAACAACTTAGTAGACTTTCCCTACAAAGTCATTAGAAACTTCACATCAACACTTGAAATAAGCGTGCAAAATAATGGATCAAACTTGCCCCCAGGCCTTCTTCAAAAATTATGGAATTTCCCTATTGAATTACGTCAGTTCTTTTGTTTTACTCACTTTAGTATACTCATGCGCTGATTCTTTACAGTTATGAAGATAAAAATAAAGTGATGCGTAATATAGTTTGTTCACTACATTAGCCGTTTTTATACTGAGACGTAAATTACGTCCAGACGTAATTTACGTCTGAAGAAAAGTTTCGTCCATCAGTGTAAAACCGGTTTTTTACAAAATTTTGTCCTAACTTTCATCCGTCTACTTTTGCTTAACTTTCATCCGTCTCAGACGTAAGTTTCGTCTTCCAGACAGAAGAAAGTTTTAAAACCATCGTCCAGTATAAAAACGTAAAATGTAAAAACATCGTCTGCTCAAAAAAACCGAATTTATACTGACGAAAGAAATCTAATAGGACGAAAGTTACGTGAAAGATTTAACAGTATAAAATCGATGTAAAAGTTCATGACGGACGAAAAAATAGCAAACATTTGTAAATTTTGTCTACTTATAACTTTCGTCGAAACGATGCAAGTTAGAGTTTAGTCGAATGAAAGTGATCATACTTTCAGAAATTTTTAAAGTGTGACACGAGCTTTCTTAAGTGTAGATCAGACCTTAGCAATGAAATCGAACGTTTTTTGTAAACAACACTTTAACGTAACATATAATATAACAGTATAACATGACTGAAAACTGCAACGCTAAGATTGTGTTGTCTCTAGAAGAGGTTCGGAATTCCCGAGTTACAAAACCGAGTTACAAAACCGAGTTACGCATTATGACGTCACAAACCGAGTTACTAACTCGTAAATGTTATTTCGTTTTATTTTTTCCGAGTTACTAACTCGGAAATTTTATTTTGTTTTATTTTTTCCGAGTTACTAACTCGGAAATTTTATTTTGTTTTATTTTTTCCGAGTTACTAACTCGGGAATTTTATTTTGTTTTATTTTTTCCGAGTTACTAACTCGGAAATTTTATTCTTATGAAATATTCCCGAGTTACTAACTCGGAAAATTTTATCTGCTATACGTTTTTAATTTTTAGTTTGCTTTATGTTTTTCGAGTTAGTGTCTAAAAACTAAATCACAAAATGACTTGAAATGAAAGTGAAATTAAAAGAGAATTTCGGACCAAATTTTCAAACAATTCATTATGAGCCTAAATTTTCCATAAAAATTTTGACTATGCTGGTTACGAATTTGCTATTTGTGCCTGAGGTGCACTTAATTTTCAAAGTGCTTCAGCTTCAAATTCGCACTTGTATTGACTATGTGTATGTGCATAACTACAAATGGGGACCTATATCATCGAAGTGATATATCATCACATTATATGTTATCACAAAATTGATAAATAAAAAGTATTTTAGCACTGGAACTTAAACCACAAGGAAGGATAACACTATAAGTTCACCAAATGATGCATACACTATAACGTATTAAGAGTTATTAGTGGATAGAGATCTAATCTAATAGTGGCACAAAATAGTTTGGGTGAAATAAAGCAAGAAGAACAATGTAACTTTGATTTTGAAAACTTGTTTTTCGCATAGTTTACATGGTTTCTCTGTGCACGCAATCATTTAAAAAGCACACTCCATAACAAATTGTTCTCATGGTCTATTTGTATCTGAACGGGTTTTTAATTTCGAACTGCTATTGTTATAACACTGGAATGACTGCGCGACATAAACAAGAAGACTTGTCTGAACGTTTAACAAAAGAAAGCAAGTTAACAAAATGCTACCATATTTTATTAAACAGTAAGATAGTTGCAAAGTTGTTTTCGGAATATCCAAATTTTAAGCATTTCATCGAGTTTAATATTCTACTTGTGAAACGACCTTTCGTTCCTAAATTAAAAAACAATACGCCGCTTGATTTGACCTTACTCCACCATCGGTGTCCTAAAGTCAAAAAAGAAGTGCTTCACGATGTTCGGTTTAAAAGTAATTTTAATTGCTGAAAAGAATAAATCGACTGAAAGAAGTATTTCATCGACCTTCATACAGCTTAAAACACCAAAAACAAAAAAGGGATAAAATCCAAAAATTTCGGCGGGAAACTTCTAATTTCGCTGCACAAATTTTCGGCGACAATTTTCGCCTAAATGTTGTCCAGCAAAACATTTTTGATTCTTACTGTAAATTTAATAAATTGTGTTGCTGTTTAGGAAAAGTATTTCCGGATCTCATGACCCACAATATACGACATAAATGCAATCAGTATTATTGAATATAAATTTTCATGAAGATATTTCTATATATTTAAATAGTCGTGGTCGGGTAACATTTCAGTCGGTCACTAAAATCCTCGTTTATACTTCCCGAGCACACTTTTGAGCAAAGTGTAAAAATTGACCCCCATCGAAATTGTCACCCTTGATTTGAACTTAGTTTCTACTATCGAAGCCCTTTTAGAATTTAGTGTCAATTTTTCCAAAAATGCACATTTTCACGAACGTCGAAGCACCTTTATAGTTTGCTCCTTTTTTGACTAAAAAAATTGCCAAAAAGCTGAACGATAACATCATTTCCACCATCAATCAAATCTAACGAAAAGCTAATAAAAGCTAAATATTACTGTTATTGAGTTACTCCAAGTTTTAATTAACTAAAAAAATAACTCTTAATACGCAACAGTGGATACATCATTTGGTGAACTTGCAGTGTTTCATTTCATTTTGTGATTTAATTCTTAGCCACTAACTCGAAAAACATAAAGCAAACTAAAAATTAAAAACGTATAGCAGATAAAATTTTCCGAGTTAGTAACTCGAGAATATTTTATAAGAATAAAATTTCCGAGTTAGTAACTCGGAAAAAATAAAACAAAATAAAATTTCCGAGTTAGTAACTCGGAAAAAATAAAACAAAATAAAATTTCCGAGTTAGTAACTCGTTTTGTGACGTCATAATGCGTAACTCGGTTTTGTAACTCGGTTTTGTAACTCGGGAATTCTGAACCTCTCTCTAGAAAGGTTGGCGCTTAAAAAATCGTCAAACAATGAAGTTTATGAGCATGTTAAGCGAAGCTTCGAGGAAGAGATTGGAAAGAAAGATTTTAAAGAAATAAATGAAAAGAACAATTTCAAAGACAATAAAGGAATGTTGGTAAGCTATAAAGCACTAGACACGTCCATTGAAAGGCTTAGAAATAAATTCAAATCGCTGAAATCTGAATGGGTCAAGCTGAATGCACGCATTAAAAGGGGTAGTGGTCTAGCTCCATTGAAAGAACCACTTTGGTTTAAACATATCGATCCTGTCTTCACTGAAACTAACGAAGAAATTCGATTGACTGCACTGGAGACATCCATCGCACAGGACGACGACGAGTTTGAAGAAGATGGAGAGGAAGAAGAAGATGGAGACGATCCCCGAGATGTTAAAGAAGAAGAAACGGAAGTTGAGGATGATGAAGAAGAACTTCCAGATGATAGGAATCGCGAGGATGCAGACAACCAGGAAGGTCACCAACAAGGAAAACGGTAAACCGTAGTTGCATCGCATAAAAAAGTGAAACAAGTAAGATCAAATAAGCAAGTCTTCGTCAAGTCTTCTTCGCTTATTTTTAAGCATGACAAAAAAAGTCCTCTGATGCGGCAACATCCATCTTGGCAATAAAAAAGATTCAAGTTTGTTTAATCCAGACGGAAGTTTCTTCTAACTTTCGTCTGGAAGTCAAAACTTTTGTCTGAAAAATGTATCCTTTCGTCTGAATAAAACTTTCATCCGTCTACCGATTTTACGCTGACGCTTAAAAAAAAACTCGTCGACTGAGTAATTTCTTTCGTCTGCCCGATTTTATACTGTCAAAGGATTTTTACAGACGAATTATACGTCTTGACATAATTTACGTCTCAGTATAAAAACGGCTATTCATGTACAAACACGGCTGAATGCTTCGGTGACCTTTTAAATTTTAATGATTGCTATCATAAATAAAGGTAACTCTTATATGTCTGAACTTTTAGAGTTTTCAGGAGGTTAGATACACACATCGTAGATAATTTATGAATACTTAAACATCGTGCGTATCAGTTGTTTTGATGAAATTATAAGAACAATAGGCTTTCGTTGAAATGTGAGTAATACGTTCAATGTAACACTTATTTCAAAAGAACAAGCTTTTTTAAAGGACACAATGTAGCAATTATGGAAAAATAATCTTTGTTCAACTTTTCCATAGAAACATATGTTCAACCCCCGTTTTAAAACATACTATGGTCGTATTTTTTATGTTTTATATTTTTTAATTGATGTGCTAATGAGAAAGCTTATCAGACTGAAACTAACGATTTGGCCATGAATGTGGTGAATAAACTATACCTAAATAAATGTCTGCGTAGCACATAAATATGTCGTTGATTACGTTAGCAACAACTGGTCAATTTATTAGGTAGGAAGACGAGTGTTTCTGAATATTTCGTTCATATAAATTACAAAAACAGGCACCTCAGGAAAAAGTATCAAATCCTTAATGGAAAGGTGTGGTATGAGCGGTGAGTATTATTATTATTTGAGTTACAGTACAAGTATTGAAAGTTGTAGAGATAACTCATACTGAGAACGCTGGGTTTTTTTAGAAACTGAAGCAAAAAGAAAAATACGAGGTTACTATTCGAAAGAATTAGCGAAATGTGTGAAGAAAACCGGAGCTGGACGAGATGAAACTTATGCTGGAATTGGGTCACACATTATTTTGCGTTCTTTCTCGACATTCTTAACAACTTTGAATATTCCTAATGATCTTCTGCTTGAAGTTCCCTCACAAGCTAGTATAAGTTACGGCATTGATAGTATAACGATAGTTGATATGGAAACATTTCTTTGCTTTTACATAATTTTTACACTATCACAATAACATTTTTCCTCCACTAGCATATCCTTTAACAAAAATGATATGCTAAAGTGTAGGAAATAAATGTCCAAATAAAACTAATAACAGAAATTTTTGTCAATAATATTTACAGAAATCGCTCCAAGTCAACCTCGAACCCAGGGTCTCTTGCCTTTTCGATATACGGATGGCGGCAAAGAAGACCCTGGCGAACGCTACTGAATTAACGAATTCTATTGGCTGAAAATATTACAACGACTGCAGAATCTTCGAGCAAAAAGAAGAAATCATCCGAGTTACTGCTGAGGAAGATAAGAATTAGAGTCTGAAAATTTAATTATTCAAAATAACATTATTTTAGCTATCATTTCATTTCACAAAGCACTGATATGGTAGCATTATGTATTTACAATGAGAAAGGCTAACAACAAAAAGTTCTTAAAATAATCAACAAGTGAACAAGATCAATTTTCATGCTCTTTTGACTGATAAAACAACAGAATAGTGATGAATTATGGCAGTCTTTTTTAGAAGAAATTAGTTTCCAAGAACTTTAATTGTAGGCTCACACACATGTACTAAAATTTAAGAGCATATTCAGAGTTATGAGGATGAGCATCTTCAATCATTTCTGGGAGGAAAAAAAGAATTTTGTTTGACACAATTTTTGAATATTATCAACAATAAAACTACAGAAATCACAAATACATGCAAATACATAGCTGAAACATTATTTGTTGATCACAGATTGAACTATATTTCCATATTTAAATATCATAGAATCATGAAATTTATGTAGCTAATTTCCATTCACTCAGAATATAAATCACAACGTTTCTGAAGCAAATTTGTTCAATATGTGGGTCTAAACAAAGCGTTGTAATCCAGAAATGGAATCAAAAACTAAAACAAGCATGTGTACATACATAGAATGAAAATGTAATCTAATTTTTACTTTACGGTATTTGCTAATTTGTAGGATTTTCATAACAAGGTATACATTGACTTAAGAATTCTATATCTTAAGCTGTATATCGTTTAGCAAAATACATAACAGGATAAAGGTAAACTTTACACTTAACAACAATACAGCGTTTACTCAAAACTAAACCATCTGCCATTATGGATTCAAGATCCCATGTCATGACTTAAAACTATATACGTCACATAGCTTGGTTATAAAAATCCTGCAAATTGTCATGTATTAAGTACCTTCAGAGAGGGAAGAATGGGTTGACAAGAATGACCGAGACGATTTAAGGGAAGATAACAATCTAAAAAGCAATTTCCCTGAAATTTGAAATATCGGTATTCATAGAGAATACCATGCTGTTTTCAATCATATAGTAACCTTGAAACTAACACAACAAATTTCACTCAACATATGTTAAAATCTGGTTAAAATCCTGACAGGATCCTACACAAGATCCTACAAGAATTCATAATAAAGATAATTCTTTTTCTGTATATATAATAAAGGTAGTGAACATAATACAATAAACATAATTTTTAAGTATACTAATAATTTATATATTAACACTTGAGAAAGACTTCATAGGTTAAAGAAGAGTGAACATTTTATAAGTTGTGTTTTTCTGTCTTCATTTGTGACAGACGTATACTCAATAATACTTAGGACACTTACAAGAAGAAGTTATAGAGCTTTTTCGAAATAGACATACATCTACTGAACTTAGCAAATTTTGATATAAATAACACTGTTGAATCATTTAATATATTTGAATAAGTTCTTCATCCCAAACATTATTTAATGAAAATCTTCTCTCACCACTGCACTGTTGTTGCTTATGATGTATTATCTTCATAGTTTGTTTTTACTTTTTATGTGCCTTTATTGGTTATTTATATTTTCTTTTGTGGAAGATTGAACCTCAATACACTCAAGTTTTAATTTTCTGTTCATTTTTCTGTTCACTCTATACATGGTTTCTGTGTGTCTAATAAACACCACACAGCCCGTTACAAAGATAAAATCCACACAACACCACACGAATTTTGCAATCTCCCTTTTATCATTCAAGGCTTTCGAATGTAATAACCTTGATAAGGAATAAAATCTTTATCAAATCAGAAACACCGTCTTTCCAGAATGCTGTTGAAGTCTTGGAAATATGTAAACAACTTTAAAGTTTTGCAGAAATGAGCTCGAGTGAACTCGACGAATTATATTTGGTCTCTGTATTGGTTGTAATGTGACTATGTAAAAAACTGAATGCACGAGACAAAATCTCTTCGGGCCACCTCTTATAAAAATTACACAGATTTTGTGTAATTTTCATGTCACGTGACCAGCGTTCGCCAGGGTCTTCTTTGCCGCCATCCGTATATCGAAAAGGCAAGAGACCCTGGGCCCGAGGTTGCGCTCCAAGTATATGATAATCTCCAATCTCATACGCATCAAAAGGACCCCGGGTTCGAAGTTGTCTCTACTCTTGGTTTTCTTTTACAGTCTCTTTGTGCACTGCTCCTGACACGTGACAGTAATGAACTAATTGGATTGGTTATCTCTCGTCATTCTCATTGTCGATATATATATATATATATATATGTTCAAAAAAAACTACATTTAAACAACGTTTCGATTTCTCTTCGTCAGGTTTAACTAGAAATGTCTTACAAGAAGGTTTATATGCTAAAAATTATACGCCTTATAATTACAATTAAAAATCGTGAATAGTACAGAAATAATGAAATAGTGAGATATACAAAAGATTCAATCATAAATTGTTCATTACAATTTCTCAGGGGAAAAAAAAATAATATAGGAGTCAACTAGCGAGACGAAAATGTTAGAAATATAATAGAGAGAAGTAAAATAGCGAAACGAAGACGTTTGAGAATGGAATTTACAAGCGGTTTCAAAGCAAAAAATTAAAAAGTTAAAAATTTAAAAAAATTTTAGAAAAATTCATAAGAGACTATTTTAAAACCAAAGAAAATCACAAAAACTGCATACAAAATATACTACCCTGACAGTCCTAAATTAATAAGACAATAAATAGCCTTGGAAACAATGAGAAAAAAAACGTCCATAGACTAGCAAAAAACTCTCTAACGCAATGTAAATAAACTAAAGCGCAGACACCTAACATGCGATATACACGCAAAAAGTGCGTAAATAAACGAAGTCAATGCTAGACTATACAAAGATACACAAACCTATGTAGGTACAATGCGTTCGTTGAGTCCTTGCGGTAAAAAAGTTTTTAATTTATGTTGCCAAAAGGATTCCCTTTTCCTGAGTTGGTTCTCATCTTTTGAACCATCAATGATCTGAAAACTAAAATCTTGAATTCCATGATGTGATTCTTGTGCAAAATGCGAAAAAAGACCCGCCTGTGGAACCACCCTCCCCTGATTAAGTGTCCCTGCATTTTTACGTTCACAGTAGGATCTAAAATGGCTCTTATAGTTATTTACCCTAGACCTAAATAGTGTTTTAGTGCTCCCTACGTATTGTTTTTTACACGTTTTACATACTAACCTATACACTACAAATTTAGAATTACAATGAAAATCTCCCCTGCGAATAGTAAAAGTTCTCCTATCATCACTGTCTATAAAACTATCACTTTCTATCAGAAAATCACAAACCTGACAATTTGATTTTTTGCAACCTTTACAGGACCCCCCCCCCCCCCCCCCCCCCCCCCCCCCCCCCCCCGATTTATTTGACGATAATTTGG
This sequence comes from Turritopsis dohrnii, assembly GCA_027922465.2. Taxonomy (NCBI): domain Eukaryota; kingdom Metazoa; phylum Cnidaria; class Hydrozoa; order Anthoathecata; family Oceaniidae; genus Turritopsis; species Turritopsis dohrnii. Next base: position 113,248 of record BQMF02000244.1, on the reverse strand, counting down.
ACCTGACTAAAATATCCTGCAAAGTTTTAGCCCGACGAAAAGATACTAACGGAATAGAGGGAAACAATTTTTTGTGACCCTCATCACAATGCAAAATTACCTGAGTTTCTTTAAAAATTTGATATATAACCTTACTTAATGCTGGATGAAATGTAGTAGAAAAAACTTCCCGCCCTCCTAATTTGTCTCCACCCGAATTACCCTGCAAAATTTCATTATGATCTAGAGAAATAGCCCTGTCCACTTGAGAGTCTACTAACCTTTTTTCATAGCCTCTCGAGTAGAGCCAGTTCTTCAAATCAGTAATTCTACTTAAAAAGTCATCATCCTGTGAGCAAATACCACGCATCCTAAGAGCCTGACTAAAAGGGATACCTTTCTTAGTATGAAATGGATGACAGCTAGAAAAGTGTAGATACTGGTGGGTGTCAGTTTCTTTGACAAAAAGATCAGTGCGGATTCCTTCCCCCTCCCTGATAACTAACACATCCAGAAATTCAATAGACTCCCGAGAATACTTATGCGTAAATTTTATAGTTGGATGAATGCTATTAAGATATGAAATAAACTCAATCAGTGCTTCTTCACCATGCTCCTAAACCAAAAAGATATCATCAATATATCTCCACCAAACCCAGGGCTTAAGATGGTAATTAGCAAGTGCATGTTCCTCCAAATCTCCCATAAACAAGATAGCATAAGGTGGAGCAAATTTCGTACCTATCGCAGTCCCTTGTTTTTGCCTGTATGTTTTAGAATTATGCTCAAAAAAGTTGTTTTTTAAAACAATCTCTGCTAGCTTCACTAGTGATTCTGTACTGACCGACTTGTCATCTCTTCCTTCTAACGCAATCTTCATAGCATCCAACCCATCAGAATGAGGGATGCTAGGATAAAGGCCTACCACATCAATGGTACAAAAGAGTGCGTTATCCGGAAGAGGTGGCAATTCCTTAAGTTTACAAAGAAAATCATTGGTATCCTTAATAAATGACTTAACTTTCCTAGCTAAGGGTTGTAAATGATAATCCAAAAACGCAGATATTCTCTCAGTTACATATCCACAGTTTGAGATTACCGGCCTCCCTGGAACAGCATACCAGCGTTTGTGTATCTTTGGCAGAAGATAAAACCTACCTAAACGAGGATCATTGATCAAAAGATAATCAAGAGTCTTATTATCGATTTCTTTTTTATCTTTGATTTTTCTAAGCTCATTAGAAATCATTTTCTGAAGATTTTGTAAAGGGTGGTCCTCGCACTGCTCGTAAACTTCCTTATCTGATAATTGTTTTTCGGCCTCCAAAAGATAATCATTAGGATCCCAAACCACCACTCCCGACCCTTTATCTGCAGGTTTAATGACAATAGAGTCATCAGCTTGTAGATTTCTAATGGCTTCCTGTTCCTGGGTTGATAAATTGCTAAAATTAGAGCGTTCTGCCTGAACAGATAATAATTTTTCTTCCAAAACACTCAGATAGATCTCAATAGAAGCATCAACATTTTTTGGATTAAACTTAGACGGAACTCTAAATCCCCCCGGAATCACCCTACTGCTATCTTCATCCCGAAAGTGCCATCTAAGGCGTAGCCGCCGACCAAATTCTTCCAAGTCCTGCTTCAATTGAGCCCTATCTAATTCCTTAGGAGTAGGTGAGAACTTTAAGCCTTTAGACAAAACAGAGATTTCAGCCTCAGATAATACCTTTTTAGATAAGTTAAAAACATTATTAGATACAAACCTACCAGTCAAGCGTTCATTAATTCCCTTTTCCTTCAAACCAGCCTCTGCGCGATTATTTTCGTGTAGTCCATTTTCAATAAATTGGTTATCCACAAGTTCAGTTTCGACAGGTTCAGTTTCGACACATTCCTTCTCGACACATTCCTTTTCGACACATTCCTTTTCGACACACTCCTTTTCGACACATTCATTTTCGACACATTCATTCTGCACACGTTCGTTTGTGACATATTCAATTTCGAGGACAGAGTGATGTTTTTTCTGTTTTCGCCGTGATGTTATATTAAGTTTGTTAAAAGCAGCTTTCACATAGATTAGATCTTCAATAAACGTAAATGATTTAAGCAAAAGGGTTTCCAAAGTTTCTATATCTGTTTTTAATAGTCCGAGTTTTATTAATTTTCGATGGCGTTTTCGTTGTAGGTTTAACATTAGAGCATTGATCTCACGAACCAGAGCTTCAAATTGCTGCGAGAATGAACTTTTAACATCTTTTTCTAGAGTCTTAATCATTAAATTCCAAAACGACTTCTCAAAATCTTTCCATCTTTTTAAATGTTCCTTAGTTAATGTTAGTTAATGTTATATATATATATATATATATATTTACATGTATAAAATAAGATGATGAAGAAATTTAACTTTACAAAAGATGTCAGACGATATATAATATTAGAAAATCAATGAGACTAGATTTCTATAGAAACATTCCCAGCCGGCACATTTATTAAAAAATCTCTGCAAAGGAGTGAATTTCTATAGAAATTTACACACAATTTCAATAAAAATGCTCTCCGTCACAGTGACTTTTTGATGATTTTGCCCACTGGGTTCATACTCTTTCAATAAAAATGCTTTTTGTCGCTGTGACTTTATAGTGATTTTGCCCAATGGAAAAAATATAAAAATTAATAAAATACTTAAAGTAAGGTGTGTCCGAATGTTTGAAGATATTTTGAAAATCTTCTTTATTTCATTCCTATAATAAAGATTTCCGTCTTGGGGTTGGCTTTGGCTTCTGTTTAGAAGGCTTTCTATCAATTGTTAAAGATCGGTTGTATGTTTGGTGAGCATCTTGTACATTCACCACATCTATCATCATATCGACGTTGAGATCAGTAGCCCTTCTCTGACGTGGTTTCGGTACAGGTAAACGTCGAGTAGGAAACTGAACACGATCAGGCTTCCAACTTATTTGTGAATGATAAACTTGGGATATTTCACTTTGATTCTGATAAATATCCTCACCTTCTCTCCCTGAACATTCAACCAATTCATCGCTTTTAACATCAAAACCATAACCAACCATTGTACTCCGACAATTTTCATTTGGATTATCGACTTGATACAGTTCATTGCGATTCTGATTAATACGCTTTAATTTTAAATTTCCAAATTGTAAAACCTCTTCATCTGTAATCGAGTCTTTGAAATCAACATAACCATTCTTGCCCTCACAAAAGTTAGCGTCGATGTCTTCATAATCGTCATCCGAGAGATCTTGGTCATCTCTTGAATTAGCCATAAGTCTTAGGAAGGCTTCGTATGGTTCACTATAGAACTTCTCAGCTTCTGTGTTGATAGGAAACATTCTTTCATAATGCCCCATCATAGATGCTGAGTAAAGCTTTCCCTTTGTTTCTTGCAGAAACTCTTCCAACTTCATGTCTTGGATATCTGTTGTAGGGAAAATAACGACTCATCATTACAGATAAGAACACAATATTATCTTACAAATGCTTTTTAGTATCTATATCCTAATACGCGCTGTGCATCCGCTTTTTTCACGCTTTCACTCTCTAAAATTTCGGGTCCTTTTTGCGGTCACTTATTCATAATAGAGTGTCAGACCACGGCGGTTAATAGTTTTCTACGATTAGTATAAGGGGAAAACACTGCATTGCATTCGATCGTTTCAAATGTTTTGATTATTCGCGAGATCAAGAAACAATAGACAACAACGAAAGTATTGCACGAAGATTTATTGATGTTTTTAGGGTAAGTACACTTTTGAAAATTTTTGTTTGTTTTGTTTTTCTTATAGTATGAATAGGGTTTCTGCGTCATTACTTTTCAACTAAAGAAATGAATATTATGGTTTTTAATCATGACGCTCTGGGTTCGTACAGAGAAAGAAAGTTTTGAATTCACATTTTGACACTTTAACGACTTTCGTGTTTGGCTTTTATTTACATTGGGGTGTGGATTCCATGAACAGTTACAGCGATTTTGATCTTTTTGTTGTTTACCTGTACGCATAATTTTTTTTACTACTGCATATATACTGCATATAAGATTTATTATGAATATTTTGATGTGTTTCAGATCTTCTGATTAAAAAGTTTTTCTGTTCATAACTCCAGTGTTGAACTAAATATGCTTTAGCCGGAATACCTAGAGATTTTTAATTAAGAGAGTGAAGAGTGTTTTTTTTGTATTGACGTTAGATATTTTTAATCATGGGAAACCATTGCATTGCATCTTTTATTTTACAGAGTGAAAAATGTGAAAAGTGAAAAAAGTGGATGCACAGCGCGTATTTTTACTTTTGATGATTTAAAACCCGTGTTCTACACGCTGTTCTACACGGGATACTACATTCTAAACATTCTACATTCCAAACAATTGAGGAATTTTATCATACAGCACACTAAAATTAATTATACTAAACTATCCTCTCTGTTCAGCTCACATCGATTAAAACCTGTAAAAAATTTTTACACGGGTTACTAGTTATATAATGTAGAGAGGAAAATTGGCTGCCTCATATTTCAAAATAACAATAAACAGCTCATTGTACAGTTTCGGCCGTCTGCCATTGCTTCGAATCCTCAAGAAACCAAATAAGTCGATTTTGAGACAGGAAGCATTGATTAGATTTGTTTCAAAAATTAGTGATAGTTTTCCGAGATATGGAGGATTATCGAGATGGAAAACCCAACACAACGTCGCAAAACATAAAAATCCACTTTTTATTTGCATATGATTTGTATATTTGCCTTTGGTGAATCCTATAAACAATCATTTACCTTTAGTTATTGAGGTCAGCAAATTTGAGTCTGATGCCGATCGATAATTGTAATCAGGAACACAATTTGCTTTCACATAACCATCAACTTCCTCATGTTCTCCTTTTTCTCCAATATTGAAGGTATTTAAATCCAGAATAGGACTCGAGTTTGGTAAATCTCCAACTGATTTTGAATATAAATGATCAGAACAATGACTATTCGATCCTGTTGAAACAAATGATTAAGTATATCAACGAGCATTTTGGAGTGTTAAGCTGTGGATGATGATTCTACCAGTACCTAAAAGATGTCCTTCAAAGATCACTTTGTCAGATGTCTCCTTTAAATTGACGGATTATTTCTATTTCATTTCGAAAAGTGGAGCATTCGAGATCCAAACATCGGTCAGGGCTGTCGCAGTTAAAGATGCAAACAACGACACCATACTCTCATTTCTTATTTTTGCTTTTCAAAAAAGTGCATAACAATGGATAAAATAAATATACACCTACGTCGTCTGGCTGGAACTTCTTTGACAGCTTTAAATACGTTAATGTTATCCATGAGTTTTGATAACGTTCTTTTCTTCTTTGAATCACTGTTATTCGATGAGAGGTTCTTTTGTGGAATATTTGCTGTTTTTATTTCCACATTAATATGTTTTGCATCCATATTGGGTGAGGAATTTAGGGGTCTTTCAATATTCAATTCTTTTGCGAGATTTGCTACGGCATTCTCTAACAAATAATGAACAAGATTAACCAGGTTCCAATATTGTTCACCAGTTACCAGAAATAAAGATGCTATTTAAACATAGCTTCAACACAAATGCTACTTAGCGTCCAAAAGATCATTTAAAATAAACATACCTCGGAAGTTTTCATTTTCTTTCTCGTAATTTGAACCTCCAGCAATACCGTCATGTATACCATCCAGAACTACTTTTGATGTTGTGAATATAAGTTCCATTTGCTTAGCCAACTTCAAATTGGCATCACAAAGAGCATTTACTGATTTTTTGATGCTGGTACTCTAGCAACGAAAACAAATTATATTTGCTCGAAAAAATGTGTGATGGAGATAAATACAGTTATAATAGCATGTTACAGAAGAGAGAGCTGGAATGTTTTCAGATATTCAAGTACCTTAAACACTTCTGCTTTGATTGTTTTGACATCCAGTTCTGATCTCAACAGCTCTTCTTGCTCAGTTAGCTGAAACACAATCACCATTATCCCTATTATAGCTAGGTTCCTCTTTAGTGTAGATATCCTGTTGAGAAGTGAGATAATCTACCTGGGCAATCTCTTCTGACAAGCATTTCAAAGATGTGTTGTCCGATTTGTTCTGTAATGCATCCTTCTGACTCTGAATAAAAATTATGGAAACACATTATTGAATTTTATTATTAATATTCTATTAGTATCAACTGCATAATTATTTGCATGCGACAGTAAATAAGTTATAATCTTTGTATCCACAAACCAATAGTTTTTCTTTTCGTGAAGTAATTTCTTTCAACTCTTCTATATACACTTTCAGGCCATCTTCGATTTCAAGAATTTCTCTTAATGTAACCCAAAATACATTTTTCTAAAGGTCATTTATAAGTGTTATGTGTTATTTATTAAGTGTTATTTATAAGTGTTTTGTAAATATCATAATAAAATATTATCATAATAAAACGTTATGTAAATATTAAATATATGCTTAACCTATTTGTATAACACATTCAAGGTCAGTCAAAAAAATGGAGTAATCCAATGTTATGATTTGTTTTTCATTCTTAAGTTTTGATTGTTTAACGCCCATAAATTTTAATCTAGCTGCATCTAGCTGCATCTCTTCTTGATGATCGACACGAAATTCTTTTATTCATTCCACTTCAATTTGGTCTTTACTGCAGCGTAGTCACATATATAGCCAAAAGTAAAGTTACTTTATTTATGAACAACTACAAGGGAATCCAATAACATTTCTTCAAAGATTTAGTTGTCATGGAATCCTTTAAGCCTAGTTCAGACCTGACGATTACGACGATTAAAATAAAAATGAATCGTCGTAATCGCCAATCGCCAGGTGTGAACACTCTCAAGTATTTCTAAACACTTGATATTTTGTCGTCGTAAACGCCAGGCGTTTACAACGATTACGACGATTACAAAAGTGTTCACATTAGACGATTACGACGATTACACTAAATTTTAATCGTCGTAATCGTCAGGTCTGAACCAGGCCTTACTTTATTACTTGTATTGGTATTAAACCAATTCTTATCCTCAAGGAAGAATAATAGATGAAAAACTGTAAGAATCACAGCGATACCAGGCCATAACTCACTGGTTAAACGGAAATTTGTGATACTGGTGAACGTTCCTTTCTCAGTTTTTGAACTTTATGACTTCTGTTATACAAAATTACTTGTTTTATGTCGGACGGACAAATCAATACTAAGGGCTATATAAAAATCAGCAGGTTTATGATACAATATCAAGCAAACGTTTTTCGAAAGTATACTAGAATAGACTTTACAAAACTCCAAAACATGATTTCTACAAGGACGATAGTCAAAATATTGAAACAAACAGTTATCGCGTCGGATGGACAAAATGCTAATACTTTTGTTACAGACCCTTTATGACTTCTGTTATACAATGTCAATAACAATGCTTCCCTTTTTTCTCTTTTTTTTCTCTTTTCATATAGGATATGATACCGATGTTAGTTAGATAAAAGCAAAAAAGAACTCACTGATTGGGTACATTCTCGTTGTACATGTTCGTACATCAGATTTATATCGTATAAACGTGAAATAGCTTCTTTTAGTTCTTCGTTTGCCTCTTTCTTTCCTCATTGTAAAAAAGATGTTGCAGCTGTTACAACAATATAACAAACAAAACAAACAAACAATATAAACAATATAAACAAACAAACAATATAACAAACAAAATGACAACAATATAACATTTCACTGCGACAAAAAGCATTTTCACTGAAATACCGAGCATATTTGCGTGGCTTTTAGTAGAAATATACTCCTTTGTAAGCGACTTTCCAATAGATTAGCTGACTGGGATAGGACTGCACGGTTTTTTTATAAGCAATCAAGGTCACATGTTAGTAGTAATTTTTCTTTAAAAAATAACTATTTTTTAGTAGTAATGTTGCTTATTTTTTTGCTAAGCATTAATCGAAAAAATATATATATTTCCAGTCTCCAAAACCTTTGTGTACGTTTAAGTTGTTTAATTAAAGTACTTTAGTTCAATGTCTGAGGACATTCAAATCCTTTGATAAAGCGCACAACCAAGTACCGTAACCTAGTCTAATCACTTTAAAATATTATGTTGCTAATTTATCTAAGATTGTGGTTCTACTGTTGCTAAACTTTTTGAGAAAATTTACCAGTGTTGCTTATATACTTGTTGCTTATAAAAACAACGTGTATATGAAATTGTTGTAGGAAGAAAATTTAATTCAAATAATCACCATTTGCTCTAGCATTGCTTAAATTCAGGGTTGCGTCTCGGACACGTTTTTCTTCTGAAATTGTCATCACCAAATCCCAATGACGATTGAGCTGAGCGAACCTAGGTTTCTGAAGAACCTTCTTGTCTGATTTTTTGGGTATCCTATAAAGGTTTGACCCGAAGGTAATAATAATTATGCAAAATCTACCCCTTAATTATCGATCCCATTTTTTAAGGGTTTTTTTTTTAGAAAAATGAAGAGAACACGAAGAGAAAATCAAAAAAATAAGTTTTCAATCAATTAAAATAAATAAGGTTTTTTTTTTTGTTTTTCAAACAGTGTTGCAAAATCAACAAGACGACCGGATGGTCGAAAGATTTCGCTTATCTTTTTTTAAGAATAGCGACCTATAAATAACGCCCATCCTAAATACATACTTGACAGGGTTCATTGGGTTGCAGAGCGGAATTTATAATAAACCCGTCTCCATAGTGATACGTGTTTTCGTATTTCCGCGTAAACTCCCTGTTTCTGAGCTTAGTTGTACTACTGATGCATTTTGTTAAAAAGATCTGCTAAGTGTAAGTATAGAAATAAAAAAAGTTTTATTGTGTAAACCTAACTTTATTAAAAAACACGTCACAAATTGAAACATAACAAAAGAAATATACTTGTATGAGCTGTAAACATGAATTTTTAAACAAAAAAATGATTTTATAAGAAAAACGTGAGCCAAAAGAAATAAGAAAAAAAGATTTGTTCGAAAAAAATTTAAAAAACGAAAATCTATCCAAAATACTCAAACAAAATAAACAAATCAAATAACAAACAAATAGTTTGTTTGCAATAGACGGTTTGAAGCTAGAGTTAAAAATTAAAACTGCTTGTAAAAAGCTTCTTCTTCACTGCAGTTGATCTTCGAAGGATATCAACATCAAAAGCGTCACTAAAGTTTACTTAATTTAAATTTCACAGTGGTACTTCGAATCAAAAAAGTAATTGGAACCCTTCTTATTGTTTTCGCCAGGTGTGAACACTCTCAAGTATTTCTAAACACTTTTTTTTGTGACTATGTGGTAAATACACTTTATAGCTCACGAAATATACGAAACCGTATCATGGTCATGAGAGCAAGGATAAAAAGAAATAGAAATAAAAGAATTTTAAGTTAGTAAGTGCGATACTAAAAAACCTTCGCCGTACATAGATTAGATAGATAGATACCGGGGAAAAAAAAGTCGGGGGTAAGTGACTAATTTTTTGGGCTAGTGACTAAAATTTTCCCCGACCAAATTTTCCCCCGACTTTTCAACACCCGTCCAAAAATTTCAACCGATTTTTCATTTCCCCGTCCAAAAATTTTCCCCGGTTTTTTTACTCCCGCCCAAAACATTTCCCCGATTTTTTAGTCCCCGACCGAAACTTTTCCCCGATTTTTGATAATCTCAGGTAGAGTCTATCTATCGATTTTCGACTGGAATTATGACGGTCAAGCAAAGGAAGGGGAATCGAATGAAGTTGAATCAGTCAATGAGGACGATACAGATTTTTCTGTTACGATTAAGGGAAACAAAATTGATGTCAGTGAAAATAAAATGGATGTCAGTGAAGATATAATTGATGTTTGTGAAAGCAATATGGATGCCAGTGATGAAAATAATGACGATCAAACCTCAAAAACTGTTATTGTATTAGATTGAAGTCTTAATTAGTTATTTTGTAATATAATTTTTAGTTCAAATTGAAAGTGTCGACAAAAATTGTGTTCCATTTTCTACTTGTATTGCAAATTTTGGTCAGGGAAAAGTGACTTATTTAGAAATTTTAGTCGGGGAAAAGCGACTAATTTCGAAATTTTGGTCGGGGAAAAGTGACTAAAATTTCTCGAGGTGACTAAATTTTTCCCCGACCAAAATTTTCCCCGACTAAAATAAATCCCGACTTTTTTTTCCCCGATAAGGTAGATAGATAGAACGCCGCCGAAACCAATATCTTTCGCTTAGCGAAATCTAATAATAAGTGAAAGTTATAGCTGTTTCATTTTTGTATTTTTTTTATCTCTGTGACATGCCAAGATAGATCGAAAAGCGCTGAATGTCCGATAAAAAGAACGGCATCTTCTTCAAAATAATCAGTGGTGAGTTCAAAACGAGAATGGAGAGCATATTGGCTAGAAAGTTGCGAAAGTTGCGATAATTGATTGATTTTCAATTGTTTGTCCTGCCGGAATGAAAAGCTCCATATGATCGTCAGCCCTTACTGACGATAGCGACATTTCCTGGTGTTTACAACACTTACAACACTTTAGTAGCAGTTCTCTTCACAACAAATACTAATACTATCATAAAACAATTCTGAAAACCAAAATGCTTGAATGCCTTTCACTTACCTTCTGTGTGACATGATTCTGTTCATACAGTGGAATCTGTCTAAAGCGGACACCAAATGATCAAAATACCGTTCCTGCCCTGTAAAGCTTTAAGTAAAATATGTACAGATTATCTCAGCGTTTTTCTGGTTCCTCTTTCGATTTAACAATTGAAGTCACATATTTACACTAGTTATTAACGTATGACGTCTGCATGTTGTGATAGCGTGGGAAGTGATCAACTTCTAAACCAAGTTTTGGTGCCTTTGATACGCCGCTTTTCAGAGAGTCTGAGGTTTAGGTTAGTCGATGTTGAAATATTGGCTATTTAAGCAAAATGTTAGAAAGTCCAAAAGTCTCAAAACAGTTTCGAACGCCTGTTGTATAAACAGGGAGCGTATTTGCGTAGTCATTAACTGTTAAACGTCAAAGGTCACATGAAAATTTAAAAAATTTTCTAAATCCTTAGAAATCTGCGTTTCAAACTTTGATTCGAAACAAAAAATAGCCAAAGTTTACAAAAAAAAAACAAGAAAAAAATATAAAAATGTTTTATTGATCATGATCTTTGGAGGACAGAAAGAAGAAAAACACGAAGAACGACAATTTGTAGGCTTTCTTGCATACACAGAAATCAAATTAAAATCTTTAGTCACCCCCTCAAAAAATTGGTCACTTTTCTTTCTTTCTCCAATTAAAATCTTTTTAAGGCAAGATCCGCCAAAAATCAGTGCATTGAATAAAATTTATTGAATGAAAGATTTAGAGCTAAAACATATACAAAAATGGTGGACAAAATTTCAGATTTGAAGCTGTGCTTTAAAATCCTTGTTGTTCACTTCACAAAAACAACACAAAAGTAATATGAAAAATGTCTAAGCAATTTTAGCATACGAACTTTCTAAATAACATAGTATAATATAATAATAAATTAGGAAAATAAACATTCTGTCTCCTACCTACGGTGTCATGCTTTGACATGGAAAAAAAGCAAAGTCAGCTAATAATTGTATACCACCGTGTATTGTCAACATGAAAGTTGGAGGATGATGATGAAGATGAAGAACAAAATCGGAAACTGATATTCGCCTATCTCGTGAAACTACTATGCCTCCTCGCTTGCTTACACTCGCTACGGGGGCAATAATAACTGAAATGAAACCTTTCATCATTTAAAAAATGATGGAATTTCTCTATTGAATTACGTCAGTTCTTTTGTTTTACTCACTTTAGTATAGTCATACGCTGATTTTTTACAGTTATGAAGATAAAAACAAATAAATGTCTGCATAGTAAATAAATATGTCGTTGGTTAAGTTAACAATAACTGACCAATTTATTAATTTAAGGTAGGAAGACGAGTGTTTCTGAATATTTCGTTCATAAATTACAAAAATAGGGACCAGAGGAAAGAGTATCAAATCCTTAATGGAAAAGTGTGGCATGAGCGGTGAGTATTATTATTATTTGAGTTACAGTACAAGCATGGAGGTATAAAACAGAAGGAGAACGAACTCTTATTTTTCTATTAATCAGATAATGACTATTCTATTCATTGCGGTATCACTTTGATGTCATCCGTGATGCGCTTTCGGCTGGTTGTCGGTGAAACGAATACTTTTTTAAAAATTAACGACAATTTAAAAACCAAATATCATCCATTATAACAACGGATCAACTTGCTGCATAGTGACAAGCAGATTATTAAACCTAAAGCTTCCTTGAGAAACAAATGAAAATCTATGTTTTTATGCAGAGTTGAAGATATCGCGTAATTCATGTATAAGTTCCAATCTACATATCTTCTGACTTAAATGCGCCTCGATAGTGCCGCGGTACGTGCAAAAACTTAGGATTATTCTCTCTTCAAAAACTGAAGCTCGGCGAAACTGCTTGAGGGGATCACGAGATATATAGACCTAAAGTTGCAATGTTTTCGTTGCATATTTGTGACGTTTTTGCATAATTCTCCCAATTCCTACAGATTATGCATGCTAAGAACTGTACCCTAACGATCTTTAATCACATTGGAGAATTGATATGAACGAAATTTTCACGCAAGAACGCCAAAATTATAAAAATTATGCAAGATGATAGCAATTATATGTTATTACACACTGAGGACTTAAACAATGCAGCGCATCACGGATAGTACAATAGCAGATTTTGAGTTCGTTCTCCTTCTGTTTTATACCTCCATGGTACAAGTAATGAAAGTTGTAGAGATAACTCACTGAGAACTCTGGTTTTTTTAGAAACTGAAGCAAAAATAAAAATGAACACTCTACCAAGTTACTATTCGAAAGAATTAGCGAAATGTGTGAAGAAAACCGGAGCTGGACGAGATGAAACTTATGCTGGAATTGGGTCACGCATTACTTTGCGTTCTTTCTCGATGAATGGACTTATTAAACTATATTTCTTCAAAATTGTCCGGTGGCATTCTTAACAACTTTGAATATTCATAATTATCTTCTGCTTGAAATTCCCTCACAACCGTGTTATAAATTCCTTAGTAGTTTCGTTTTTGAAGCCAAGGTTTCATCCAATATCTTCGTTTCTGCCTTTCAATTTTCCACTTTCGTCGTTTGGGCATAAGAGCAACAACAACTAAGATTGCTGCCGCGTATTCTTCATCGGAATCGAGATGGTTGAAAAGAACTTTTTTGCCATAGCACATAGAACTAAATATGTTGTAGCGTAGAAGCATACGTATTTCTATGGTTGTAGTTATAAATGATCGTGTAAATAGATGTTCTTATCATTTTTTAAGGATTAAAAAACTTATCATTTGTAAGTTATCATTTTAAAATGATCGTGTATTTCAGCCTTTATAGAAATGCTTTATAGAAACAAGATACCAGGCCTTACTTACCCTGACAATTGTTTTTTAAAAAAGTAGTCACATACTAACAGTTTGGTGGTGGTTTCTATAGTTTCATAATTGTTTCAGTTTCCGCGCATAAGTGCATGGAAACTGTATAAAATCCGAATTTTTGAATGCCTAGCATGCGCTCCAGACTCGGTGAAACTCAGCTCATAGTGCTATATAAATTTAGATACGTAACGCAGCCTTCAAATTTCCAAGATTTCACATGAAACATTGAAAAAGACGTTTTCTCTGATATTTTGACAACGTATTCAAATAGGTGAACCGTATTTCTTCTTCGTATTTCTCGTATTATTACGTAATATCGGGAAATCATGGCATTTTTTATTTGCACGGGAGGGAGTGGCTAGTGGCCTAGTCTAGTTTTCCTAAGATAATGGATTAATTATTACTGGAATAATTTTTGAAAAAAAAAACAAATGTTTCTGAGCTTTTCTTTTTTTCCGAGTATGATGTCGAAGTCAATACTAATCTTCTCATTGAGTCGGATTGGGAAGAAGACGAAGACATAGAAATAGACTAACTACTGTTCAAATACCATGTTTTAGATTTCTTCTGTTATGTAAATAGTTTTTTAAGTAAACATCGAAAGATAAAAGTATTAGGTCGGCATCTGTGCCACAAAAACTTGTCATTCCCACTGCACAACTCGCAGACAGTTTCTATATGCAGTAATCCTCAATTGAAAATTGCTGGTGACAGAACGAAAAAGTTCCCACTCATAAACCTGGTCCTTTTGTTTGCAAACTGGGTCTAAAGTTCCAGTTTATTGGGTCTATCGTTTTGTTTCGTATGTGAACGATTCTAAATGTTATGTTCTATCGGATATTTTACAGACTTATCTTTTCCTGGCGCTTACTCTTAAAATATGGTTACATTTCAGGTCTGTAAAATAATATGCGTAAAAAACTAAAGATGCTAACTTTAATTGTGATAAATAAAGAATAGCTTTAAGGACAGCTGTATACGTCTGCATAATCGCCATGTCGAATTAAACTCCATACTAGCATATAGCTTTAGCCAAAAATGCCTCCGCGCTCAAGCTTTCCAATTTGTACACACAGCAAGCTATACATTAAAAAATAAAACTTTCCGTCCGAACATTTTGTAATTTAAGGATTTTTGTAAATATATTTTTGGTTGATTTGGGGCCTGATAAGCGGCATACTTTAAATATTTCGACAAAGCCAGTCTTTTATGTATGTCAAGACACACAATATTTCAAGTACAAATCGTAATCAAAGTGTCTGTATGCATTGAAGAAAGCGCGTGCCGAAAATCACATATTTAAGTGAAAATATTTAAGTTTCACAATGCAACGAATCCTTGTTCTCTTCAAAACAATAGAAATGATGTCATAAAACAGCAACCTCGAACCCAGGGTCTCTTGCCTTTTCGATATACGGATGGCGGCAAAGACGACCCTGGCGAACGCTGCTGAATTAACGAATTCTATTGGCTGAAAATATTACAACGACCGCAGAATTTTCGAGCAAAAAGAAGAAGTCATCCGAGTTACTGCTGAGGAAGATAAGAATTGGAGTCTAAAAATTTAATTATTCAAAATAACATTATTTTAGCTATCATTTCATTTCACAAAGCACTGGTATGGTAGCATTATGTATTTACAATGAGAAAGGCTAACAACAAAAAGTTCTTAAAATAATCAACAAGTGAACAAGATCAATTTTCATGCTCTTTTGACTGATAAAACAACAGAATAGTGATGAATTATGGCAGTCTTTTTTAGAAGAATATATATAGTTTCTAAGAACTTTAATTGTAGGCTCACACACATGTGCTAAAATTTAAGAGCATATTCAGAGATATGAGGATGAGCATCTTCAATCATTTCTGGGAGGAAAAAAAGTTTTGACACGATTTTTGAATATTATCAACAACTGGCACACTGGCCTTCGGTCAAGTTAGAGTAGCTATACGTATCTCTGGCGGTAAGTCAACTAATAGTTGCAAGTCGGCGGGCGGAAGAACCAACCTTTACGGATGGAAGCCCAAGGACTGAAAACTCCCGTTACTTACTTACTTACTTACTTACTTACTTACTTACTTACTTACTTACTTACTCAAAAACGTTTTATGGGGAAAAGTGCCCTTTTGTGACCCGTCTTCTCGTAACAGTACGGAGCAATAAGCGTGTTTGAAAATGACTGTACAGTGGTTGTTCTTGCGTTGTGACTAGTTTTTCAGTTTACCACGCCTGTGAATCAATGTGGACAAAACACTGCCCCGATATATTGCTATGGGATCGTTTGATTTGATTTTGCGTCCACATTAGGGCAACTGTGAGAAATTAGAACCCCTAACACTTGCTTGACTTGTCCATGTCAGGATAAAAGGATTGATGTTTGACCTCTACAGCCAACATACGGTGGTACCTTAATTACTTTTCATTCGCTTACTTACCATTTTTTTACACAAAACAAGAACTCTTCATGGTGCCACCGTTCAACTAGCTATTAAGACCACCTATGTAGATCAAATCGTGAATTTCAGTTGTTAATGACAAAAAACTTTCAACCCTCTTAGATTTTCTTTAATGAGTAATTAAGTTCAAAAAGGGGTCATAACAGAGAGTGCCAATGTTATTCAACTTCTTGACAAAAAACCGCAACCAAATATTTACATTTCTTCCTGGAATTTGCATAGAAATGGCAAAAACTTTTTAAACATTAGGGCATCAAAAAGTCAAATTTCATATGGCAATATTATATGATTGGCTATGAATTGGTCAATAATGTTTTGATGCTCAAGTCTACATCTATAGAGCTTCTGGCATGTTGAAAATCGGCACCATAAGTTTTGTGGAATACAAGCTTTCTAATTTTTAAGATTGGCAGCAATGGGGCATAATTTCGTAGTAAGCAACATTAGGGCAACATTTGAATGATGTGAGCAATTTTTGGTCTTGAAGCTTTTAGATAACTATGGGCTAACAACTACTGTTCTAATGGGTCAATGTCCCTCTCCAACTGCTTCCTGAATTTTGAAGTCATAACCATAGTACCAAATAATTTTTTCACCACCCGAATTTGACAGTAGAAAGGAGTGACCTTTTCATTTCATGAAAAGAAATTCGCCTTGAGAAAAATAACTTTTCTGCCTTTGGTAATTATAAAAGTGGTGTTCACAAAAAACATGTAGCTTTCCTCAATTGGGCTATTTCTACCACACAATATATTATTTAACTGTTCAAATGCAAGTTTAGTTTAACGCAAATTTATAAGCAATATTAGATGGGGAACAGCTTCTTTCTGTTGTGGGCATACCGTCATTCCTCTTATTATAGTGCGTCCTTTAGTTAGTGCGAGTAGCCTTTTTTTTCGAAATTTTCTTAATTTTTTTCCTCTATATTTAAGTGTGACACTACTTTAATTTTTGTTTTTCCTCTAATTTAATGCGCCTAAGGTCGGATTTTCGGATTTTAGTGCAAACCAGATAATTTAGGGGACATGGTTTTGCTGTTATTTTTATCTTTATCTTCTTTTTAATGATCTATGAAAATAAAATAGCCTTGTTTACAAGCTTATTTCTAAAAAAGGATCTTCATCATCTTCATCGTCCATTTGCTTGTTCGCGTTTTCCATCCATTTTTCATAGAATGCGACACTTCGGACTTTGCATTTGTCCGTTGTTATGATTTTCGCAGACTTCAAACGATTTTGAAGCCATCTTCTTGTCATTCGATATGCAATTGAACGCTTTTTCGATCCAATCCAGAAAATTTGAAATCTTTTGGGATGGGAGTTGGCATCTTTTCCAGGGTTTTGGCTACGTATGCGACGACCTAATATTTGCGCAAAATAGCCTTAGGATGGCCAATTAATGCATACATTCATCGGTTGACACTTAGACCTGCATTCAGGTCATCCAAAGTTTTTATCGCATTCTTTTTTTGAAAAATGGAGGAGAACGGGCAATAAAAGTCACAGGTGAACGATAATATTCGTATGACTTAGAGCAAGGAGGATTGTAACTTCCCACCGAATATTGTTTTTTGACATCGATATAGAAAATACAAAGCAAACGTTCCCAAAGCATAAAAAGGCATAACAAACAAACAAACTCATTATCATTAGCCCAAATTAAAAAATTAAAAAAAACACTAATGAAAAAGAAGAAGCGTCAACTGACATCATTCATCTTCTCCAAATTATTTTGAAACTGAATAGACAGCGACCGACGGTTTTACCGAAAGAAAAAGCACAAAAGTATGTCAGCGTTTTACATAATGAAACTGCTTTAACGGTTTTAAATTGTCTTCAATAACAAAACTCAATCATTTAAAAACATGCCCTTAACTGTCATTACAGCATACTGGACTGTATAATGAAAATACAGCGAAAGAATTCATGGATTTTATATATGCAAACGAGTAGGAAAGAAAATATTTATTTTCTCGTAGGACCTTTCTCACTTTTTGGCTCGTTTCGTAAGCCTTATTCCGTTTATCATACAAATGATAGCTTCTCATAGCAGTTTTCTCAGAATGACAAAGAAGATCAGCAGTGTCTTTGGCTATTTCGGGGCATTGATCGCGCACTTTTGTAGTTGTAAATTTCCTAACAAGAGTGGTAGTTATGTGACTTGTACTACCATCAGTAGCTGCATTCCAAAAATTAGCCAGCTGTTCCGTAACCATGCTACTGGCCATTTTCTGCCCAGACCAGATGACAAACACAGTATCTGTCGGAGAACAACCGATTCAAGGTAGATTTCCACGCACATGCTTAACGAATATACTTAAATTTTGAAATATTTTCAAGGGTACAGCTAAAAACACTGGACCTTCGTAATCAGTCTTGTGCTTTTTGACACCGATAACCATACCACCATTTGATTCATAAGCATTATCGAATTCCTCCAGTGTCATATTTGAAATTGCACCAGATCGGCTACCATTAGCGAAAATGATGTTAATAATGAGATAATTCCGCATGAGACAAAACTGTTTTTTTGTGAAGTTTGTACTACCGTTACGACTGCTCTTCAATAGTTGATTTGCATGTTTGACAACAGTTGAATCGTCGAATGTTTTCATATCACCGGAATTTGGTAATTTATTGAGGTCTTGAAGTTGTTTTGCTGCTGACCCCTCTTCTACTTTCCTATAAAGATTTGATTTCCATTTTCCAATAGTTACTCTCATCTTACTAATTGTATTGAATAATTTGTGATCCTCTTCTTTGCACGTAACTTGTAAGTAATCGTAAAATGTCAATACAGCTTGAAGATATCGTTGAGTCCCTGGTTGCTTATCATGAGCATCTTTTGAACCATCCATTTCTCCAAAAACGACTTTTTTGTGAGATTTCTAAAATTAATGGGACTAGAGTCGGATCCAGAACGCAAAATTTGCAAAATTACACTCCTTCTATCTTTTGCCGATCTTAATGGCTTAAATCCACCATCTGGCCCAGTTTGCCACTTGACAAAATCATCAAGTATTTTGTCTTCCTCTCTTGACGTCATTATAAACTTATCAAGTATGTCACAATAGTCTACTTCTTCATCTTCATCCTCAGCCTCCTGATGATATTCCTCATCCTCAGCTGTACTTAAATAATTTTCATTCTGATCTTTATGAGCATAGTTACTTTTTTGGGCAATGTTTTCTTTCACATTCTAATACTCGCTGACTAACCAATCATCATCACTTTCGTCTGATAGTTCTACATCCATATCCTTTAATAGCGATTCTGCACTAAAAATGCCGGTAAATGCTGAAACTCCCCCACATTCCTAAACACACACCACCTTCACAAACACAATTGACACAGCTTAAGAAGTACATAAAAGAATTCACCAGACATGAACAGGAACATAGATCTCAACGATAACTAATTTACGAAATAAAAAGAAATTTTCAAAATTTCAACCAAACATTATATAGCACACACCGTGTTGACATGGTCAGGATACCATTATCATTGTGTTTGGCAAACTGGCTTAGTGTAGAAAGATCGAAGGCGAAACTTTCAACATTAGGGCAAGTGCCCTAATGTTGACTACATTAGGGCAAATTGTCAACATAAGGGCATCTATATACACATTAGGGCAATGTCATCCGGCCTATAGGGTAAATCAGGGCACATTTTCCACATGTGGGCATAATTTTCAACACAAGGGCCTACATGTTTCCACATTAGGGCAAAACTTCATTACTTACTTACTTACTTAAACTACAGAAATCACAAATACATACAAATACATAGTTGAAGCATTATTTGTTGATCACAGATTGACCTATATTTCCATATTTAAATATCATAGAATCATGAAATTTATGTAGCTAATTTCTATTCACTCTGATTTCTTATTAGAATTTAGTGGCTTCAGTTGATGAATATAAATCACAACGTTTCTGAAGCAAAATTGTTCAATATGTGGGTCTAAACAAAGCGTTGCAATCCAGAAATGGAATCAAAAACTAAAACAAGTATGTGCACATACATAGAATGAAAATGTAATCTAATTTTTACTTTACGGTATATGACAATTTGTAGAATTTTCATAACAAGGTATACATTGACTTAAGAATTCTAAATATCGTTTAGCAAAATACATAACAGGATAAAGGTAAACTTTACACTTAACAACGATACAGCGTTTACTCAAAACTAAACCATCTGCCATTATGGATTCAAGATCCCATGTCATGACTTAAAACTATATACGTCACGTGGTTATAAAAATCCTGCAAATTGTCATGTATTAAGTACCTTCAGAGAGGGAAGAATGGGTTGACAAGAATGACTGAGACGATTTAAGGGAAGATAATCTAGAAAGCAATTTCCCTGAAATTTGAAATATCGGTATTCATAGAGAATACCATGCTGTTTTCAATCATATAGTAACCTTGAAACTAACACAACAAATTTCACTCAACATATGTTAAAATCTGGTTAAAATCCTGATAGGATCCTACACAAGATCCTACAAGAATTCATAATAAAAATAATTCTTTTTCAGTATATATAATAACATTTTATAAGTTGTGTTTTTCTGTCTTCATTTGTGACAGACGTATACTCAATAATACTTAGGACACTTACAAGAAGAAGTTATAGAGCTTTTTGGAAATTGACATACATCTACTGACCAGTGAACTTAACAAATTTTGATATAAATAACAATGTTGAATCATTTAATACATTTGAATAAGTTCTTCATCCCAAACATTATTTAATGAGAATCTTCTCTCACCACTGTGTTGTTATTAATAATGTATTATCTTCATAGTTTGTTTTTACTTTTTGTGTGCCTTTATTGGTGATCTATATTTTCTTTTGTGGAAGATTGAACCTCAATACACTCAAGTTTTAATTTTCTGTTCATTTTTTTACTTTTGTCCACTCTTCTATACATGGTTTCTGTGTGTCTCTAAAATAAACAACAGCTCGTTACAAAGATAAAATCCACACAACACCACACGAATTTTGCAATCTCCCTTTTATCATTCAAGCTTTTCGAATGTAATAACCTTGATAAGGAATAAAATCTTTATCGAATCAGAAACACCGCTTTCCAGAATGCTGTTGAAGTCTTGGAAATATGTAAACAACTTTAAAGTTTTGCAGAAATGAGCTCGAGTGAACTCGACGAATTATATTTGGTCTTATTGGTTGTAATGTGACTATATAAAAATTTCTTCGGGCAGATTTTGTGTAATTTTCATGCCACGTGACCAGCGTTCGCCAGGGTCTTCTTTGCCGCCATCCGTATATCGAAAAGGCAAGAGACCCTGGGTTCGAGGTTGATAAAACAGAGATTGTTCTTTAAATGACCGTTGGCCGATTAAATAGTTTTTCAATTATCTAGTTTGTCCTGAAGTTCAATCGATGCCATCATGTCAACTCTTTGAATGAAGGGGTTTCTTTATGCCTGTTTCGATGCATTAAAAGTTGCAAGTGTAATGACTAGAGCCTCAATGCTACTTGCCTCGTGACTTTTATTATAATGCGAGACAGTTCTAAAATGATTTTGAGCGAGTGTTGAGCAGCTTTGAGGCTTCCTAAAAACTGGCTTTGTCGAAATATTATGCATATAAGTTAGTATACCACTTGTCAGTTCCAAAATCAACCAAAAAATATTTTTATTAAAAATATTAAAAAATATTAAAATATTAAAAAATATTTTTTCGTTTCCGTTGTTAATGTATAGCTGGCTCTGTGTACAAATTTGAATGCTTGAGCGCGGGGGCATTTTTAGCTAAAGCTTTCATGTTAGTTGTGTACCACCGTGTATCAGCAACACGAAAAGTTGGAAGATGATGATGATATATGAATTGGTCTCCATGAATGGTTTTGGGCATGGCGTTTCTCATTTTGTTATTAGATCCCATGAGACAGCACTAGCTGCAATAAATATGATCTCTAAAATAGCTCTACCATCAAGATTTCACAGCAGTGTATTCACAACTCTTGTTTGAGATAACATTGACTTCAGAGAAGAAACAAGATATGGTCAACACATATGGCCAATGGTATAATAATTCAAAGAAGTAGTGAAGAATCCGCATCAAATGAGGGATTCCAACCAGTAAGGAAACATAAGCGATCTTTGAAAGAACTTATCAATAACATTTAACACTTTCTATTGGTGAGAAAGGAATCTGTGCAACTTAACGCACAGTAAAGATTAAACCTTTTTTGTCTGGATGAACAGGAACAACATATTCTAAGACCAATAGATTTCGCACATTCTCTTTTAAATGCATTTGAAAATACATCTTACATCTTACCTAGTTGAACAGGTTGTTTTAATACCATACTTCTAAAAAAACGCTTGTGGTTCATGTTCCTGTCACAGGCATCTCTACAATTTAGAAAATACTCATCAGAACTATTGGGATCCCAGTAGGCAAAATCGACAAAAAGTCACTGCGACGAAGAGCATTTTTCTTGAAATTGTGTGTCTATTTCTATAGAAATGCACTCCTTCGCAGAGCTTTTTTAACAAATCTGCCGGTGGGATGGACCTTTTCATTAATTACGTCACAACAAGCAAAGTCTCGTTTTCAAACTGAATATTTTTTGACGTTTGCGCAGTTTAAAAAGAGACGACACCTCAGGGAAAAATTTTTCACGAAATTCTTTTATTAAGGTTAAGCACGTAATAATCGATAAACTTAGAAACGAGGCAATGCTTGTAATGACGTAATTTATGAAAGGGTCTATTGCTGATAAATTAAATATTATCACTGTTGGTTGATGAGACTTTGTACTAAAAAGTTTTCAATGAAAATCTCAAGAATTTAAAGACACAATAGTTGTAAAGTTAAAGAGGCATTGGCCGGCTTAAAACAATAGAGTTTGAGTTACTCTCGATTACTCAAATACTCATACGGATTTACTCATTAAAAAAACAGACTTATCGAGGAGAAGAAAATAAACTTCGAGCAAGAAGATGAAAAATTTTCGTTGATGATAGAATTATTTTTTCAATGTCTTGTTTTAGAGTTGTTGATTGCTATTAGAGACAAAATATTAATATGAAACATTACTGACCTCTTCTCGGAACATCTATGTACTAGCATGTAGCTTTAGCTAAAAATGCCCCCGCGCTCAAGCATTCCAATTTATACAGACAGCAAGCTATACATTAACAGCGGAAACGAAAACAAGTTTTTGGCCGAAAAAAAAATGTTTGGGTTGATTTGGGACCTGATATGAGGCAAAGTTATATGCTTAAATATTTTGACAAAATCAGTTTTTGGCATTTCAAAACCAACTTGCAATATGCAAACCAAATAGATCTACACTTAAACAGATGAAAATATGCACAAAACTTTGTTACTTTTTGTTATCTCCTAGGTCTAAGTTACACTGGTAACTAAAATAAATAAGGCTTAACAAGTAATATTATAAAGTATTTGCTACAAACAAGAGAAATGTGTGAATTGAAACCATGGATACATATTTTATATTTTTTATAATTAAAATAAGATTTTATTATAGTAAATCAGCCAAAACTCAATTTAAATAAATTTAAAAACACAGATATATTTCATAAAATCTAGCACGAAGCTTTTCGTAACTGAGTTACATTGTCAAGTGAATTCACTTGACAATGTAACTCAGTTACAATGTAACTCAGATTTGTTAAAAACATTCTGTAAGAGCCAAAAAAAAAACTTTTTCAGAAAAAAAATTAAAGTGAAAAATCCATTGCGTTTCAAACTTTGATTTAAAACAAAAAATAGCCAAAGTTTACATAAAAAAAAACAAGAAAAAAATATATAGGTTATTGATCATGATCACACTAGGTTTGGAAGACAGTCAAAGAAGAAAAACACGAAGAACGACAATTTGGAATATGGCTTTCTTGTATACACAGAAATTCAATTAAAATCTTTTGAAGGCAAGGTCCGCCAAAAATCAGTGCATTAAACAAAATTATTGAAAGAAAAATTTAGAGTTATATTTAAAAATAAAATGCATGGTTGGCAAAATTTCGGATATCAAGCTGTGCTTCAAAATCCTTGTTGTTCACTTCACTAAAACAACACAAAAGTAACACGAAAAATGTCTGAGCAATTTTAGCATACGATCTTCCTAAATAACATAGTATAATATAATAATAAATTAGGAAAGAGAAAAACATTCTGTCTCCCACTAAAAGTACCATGCTTATAATTGTATTTCACCGTGTAACGTCAACACGACAGTTGGAGGATGAAGAAGATGATGATGATGATGAAGAACAAAATTGGAAACTGACATTCGCCTATCTCGTGAAACTACTATGCCTCCTCGCTCGCTAACGCTCGCTGCGGGGGCAACTAACATATCAATGGGAAAATCGGTCATTAAAAAGATATACTTGGATATATCTACCACACTCTTGTTTCGACCTTCACGTAATGGATTTTTCGAAGCAAATAACAGACTGTGATGTCTGTTATTTTTATTTTTCTTGAAAATAGATTTTGTAAAAGTTTAAAAGAGAAGCCTTTTCAACATGGGCCTTGTATAAGGCAAGGCATTGTCAAGGTAGAAAATGAAATAAGTTCAAACATTTGACGCTGTATGTGGAAACAATTTGTTTCCAAATTTGTTTGTCTCTTCTTAATTTTCATTAACTTACTTTTTTACTGTTTCCAAAACTTAAATAAGAACACAATCTTGGTTTTGTCAGAATGAAATATCTATAATTTCTGCCTGAATTTTTCGTGTTTATACATTGCATCTGAATAATCATTGAAAATAACTTGTGTTTTTCTTTTAAACGTTTGAATTTTTTTTAAATTTTTTTTGGTCATTTTGGGCATTTGATTGCTTACTGGATATGAAAGAATGATCATATCCTTATGATGGCTCCATGCATGATTTAGTTTATAAACACTTTTCTTTTCTTGTATTTCTTGTATTTTTCTTTTCGATTCATTCAACTATATGATTTCCAATATGGTCATGGCTGGTTTCATTGTGTGCATCATGAAGAAAGAAGAACACTGATTCAATCTGAGATAAAACATTATTTGGCAAATTGAACTGTTGTTGTTATCTTGTCTCTTCCCGTCCCCACACTGCTGCATTCTTATAGGAAGGAACAGAATTTTAAAAATCGAAGTTCAATGCTTGTGTAAAATATTATTTCTGTCTTCACATTGAATCATATGTCACAAGATACATGTGTCAGGTGTATTTCTATTATTAAAAGCCATGTGTTTCTATTATTTTATTTTCTCACTTCACGCTTCAGTAAACGATGTTCAAAACGATCGCGATCTTCGCGCCATATTTGTTTTGATTTTGATTGTTTTAATCACGTGAGAATAATATTTACATTTAAGCCGGCCAATGCCTCTTTAAGTAATTTCAAAGCAGTTCTAAACTGCGCACTGGAACTTTGAAAATGCTTCGATTGCTAAAATAAGAAGGTCAATGATATAATGAATGAAATGAAGAAATTGGTGTTGAGGATTACGCGATGATGATTATTCTGGCATGAACTACGTAATAATCGACCATTAAAAATTTAATAACATATTTCCAAGACATTTTCCTTATTTTTTCAAAAACCACTTTTTCATTTTTCACAAAAATAATACTAGTCCAAAGAACTTGAAAATGGCTTTCCATCGATGTAAAAATTATTTTGAAATTAGGTGTATTCATTTAAAAAAACAGATTTAACATTTCCCTTTCCAACATTATGAAACACACTGTACATTAATACATTTATACATTATTGTTTCTGGTAACTATTGGAAGTTTATTGTATTCATAGGCACCAGTAAAACAGAAACTTTTCTTGGCTTCACACGAGGTAACCTGATCAACTTGTTGGCATTTCTGGTGTTGTTCGACATTACCTCAAAATAATTTATAAAATTGCTGCAAACATTTCCATTTATGCAGTTGAAAACTTGAATGCAAAGTTTACGTTTTTGTAAAGTTCTAATTGCAACTTTGCCAATGTCGTGGATGCTGAAGTGAGTATAGATGATGTGGTACGACCTTCTCTCGAATCTGCAAATTTTTGCCTCAAACGTTTTTGTATACGTACTGGTTAAGATCGAGCAGTAAGAAAAGATAGGTATGATCATCCACTTGTACACTTTCATAGCTGCATCAACTGTTATTTGAGGACGAATTCGTTTTAGAATGTATAGTCTGCCAGATGCCTTCTTGTAACCTTCCTGTAAGCTGTATCGATATTTTGATGACAATTTGTTCACTCCAAGATATTTGTACATTGAGGCAAAAGACAAATTCTTGAATCGATGTTGAATGTCTAAAGATTGGTTTTTTATTCGTTGAGAGGTTCCAAATAACATCGCCTCGGTTTTCCTCTTTTTAGTTTACAAATAAGGCGCATGGACTCTAGCCAATCTGCGAGGGCACAGAAATCTTCGTTTAGCTTTTTCCCGATATCGGTTTTTGAATTTCCGGAAACGTAGATCACCGTGTCATCCGCATAGGTATTTTTGAATGGCTAAGTACTGTTTCAGTGTCATTAAATGTGAGAAGAAAAAGCAAGGGCCCAAAAATGGACTCCTTGTGGTACACCACAAGTAACGTCCTGAAACTAAGAAATCTCCTTACCAAAACGTACAGCTTGTTTATGATTGAATAAGTAGTTTATAAAGAGATCTTTCTCACGGTCACGTATACCATAGCTAGACAGATTTTCGATTATTTGGGTATAGCCTAACGTATCAAAGGCCTTGCTTGAGTCGACAAAAATGGCCCCTGTCAGTTGACCTTTGTTCATATTTTGGCGCATCTCGTCTAAAAATAAAGTTGCGGCAAATTCTGTGTTACGTTGTTTACGAAATCCAAACTGGTCTGGGATAGAACGTTTTTCTCTTCAAGGTGCTGCAAAACTTGGCGATGTATGCATCTTTCTAGTACTTAAGAACATGCAGGGAGAACCGTTATCGGACGATAATCATCAAGATCAGTCCTTTTTCCGGATTTGAAAATGGTGATGATACCGACTTTGGTCCAGCAACGTGCAGAATCTTTCAATAATCCAGGTGGAAGATCGTCATGGCCTGTTGCTTCTTTCCTTGACAATTTTTTGAGTTGTTTGAAGACGTCATTTACTGAAACTTCTTTGAAGTGGAAAGTCTTTTGGTGAGTTTCAACCGGTTTTGACCAAATGTAATCTTTTAGTTGGATAGATTTCCACTTCACATTTTCCGCCATATTGGAGAAAAATTTACAGAAGCTCGAAGCGATCTTAAACCGGCTTTGACTCCAGAACGCCATCAATAAAGAATGACTTTGCATTGGCTACCACCTCCTTAGTTGGAAAAATTTTTTAAGAGTTTTCCAAAACGTTTTCGGGTCTTTGGTAGAATCAGAGAACAAAGTTTTGTAATGATTATTTTTTGCTTTTCTAACGATCACATTCACTTTATTACGCTGGGCTTTGTATGCATCAAAGTCTGTCTGAGATCTGGATTTACGGAATTTGCGATTTAGTGAGTCTCGATAATTCACGTCACTATTAATGTCTCGGTTTAGCCATGGAGATTTTTGACCCTTTACACGCTTTGTAATGTGTGGAGCATGGTCGTTAAAAATTCTCAGTAAAATGGACTTCACATAATTCCTAGGTTATTTGGATTTGTTTCCATGTAGACTGAAGAAAGGCAGCATTTTGCAGATCTTGGTGAAGGTTTTCTACTGTATAATTTGTGTAGTCTCTACATGATATTGTTTCGGGTGGCTTTTTATTGTTGTTAAATTTTCGTGTACAATAAACTGCATCATGATCACTCAATGATCACATTAGGAACACTGCTTGTCATTAATGTATTGGGCCAAAATAGTCCAGTGTATATACCAACGAAACAAACTGGACATATAAGGAATGGCAATATTGCAACCACATACCTTCACATGAAAATAATATTCTCTTCATTCGAACTTTTTTTTATT
The DNA here is from genome assembly GCA_027922465.2 of Turritopsis dohrnii. Lineage (NCBI taxonomy): Eukaryota > Metazoa > Cnidaria > Hydrozoa > Anthoathecata > Oceaniidae > Turritopsis > Turritopsis dohrnii. Next base: position 85,347 of record BQMF02000244.1, on the reverse strand, counting down.
CTCAATTATCTGCTCACGACTGCTAAACGTCTTCTAAAAAATGTTAAAGGCAAGTGATCGAGTAAAAAGTTAGAGTTGAAAGCGTCCGTTATGACGTCATAATAAAAATAAAAATTTTTTCTGTACCACTTCACAAATTAACATAAGACATTTTCCTTATTTTTACAAAAACCACTTCATCATTTTTCACAAAAATATACTAGCCGAAAGAACTTGAAAATGACTTTCCATCGATGTAAAAATTATTGCGAAATCGATATATTATTCATTTACAAAAACAGCTTTAAAATTTCCGTTTCCAACATTATGAAACACACAGTCTTTGTAAGGGAAAAATTCACGAAAAACTCTATCAAGTTGTACACAAATCCCTATAGAAGCATAGTAAAATAGATTCGCGTAACTAAAACATGATTTTTCCGAATCTCCCTAATTCGGAAAGAAAAAAAACGTAGCTGTCAATCCTTTGCCGATACTCTTTAGTTTATAAACTTTCCCTGGATGGAAAATTACTCAACTTCTTGTATGTTTTGCATAAAACAGAAAAGGAAACTTTACTACAGAACATCATTTAGAAGAAGAATATGTAAGGGTTTCTGTAATTGGAAGAAAGCGTAAGAGGTATTCGCTGATTAGCCAGGAAACGAGTATATTTGTTGGGTATTTGTCGGGGTATTTGTCGGGGTATTTGTCGGGTATTTGTTGAAAATTATGGATTGTATTGCATTCGTTATCTAGCACACCAAGGGATTTGTTTAAAAGATAATGAACTGTTATATGTAGAGCTGAGGGTTGCACTATGCTGATGTCAGTAGCAATAGAACAATTGAGAAATGGTCTGGGAATGAGCAGCTGTTTATTATTAACAAAACGTTCAAACAATGTAAAAAAATCAATGGCTCCTTTGTGAAGATTATCTCATAAAAAAAAAGCTGCTGACGTACGTTTTTCGACATTATGATGGCAATGACAACTTTACTTCAACTGTTTAAATTATTAAATAGGAACTCTCTATTGCAAAGCGCATTGACAATGGTGCTGTACTCGACCTCTGACGAACACAAGTAGCTATTTATACAATGACATCCAAAAAATGAGTTGATCGATTTAATAATGGTTAATAATGGTCTTCTTTCAGAGAAACATAGTACATAATACGATCAAGTAATTTTATTATTTTTTATTTTATTTTATTTTATTTTATTTTTTTTTCCAATTACATGACTGAGGAGGAATACACAGATTATATCAAGTAAACTAGCATGAAGCTTTAGCTAAAAATGCCCCCGCGCTCAAGCATTCCAATTTGTACAGACAGCAAGCTATACATTAACAGCGGAAACGAAAACAAGTTTTTGGCCGAAAAAAGAAAGTTTGGTTCATTTGGGACCTGATACGAGGCAAAGTTATATGCTTAAATATTTCGACAAAATCAGTTTTTTAGGGAGCCTGGCGGCATTTCAAAACCAACTTGCAACATGCAAGCCAAATAGATCTACACTTAAACAGATGAAAATATGCACAAAACTATGTGACTTTTTGTTATCTCTTAGGCCTAAGTCACACTGATGCTAATATACCTTTCAAAAAGTGTAAGTGGATTGATTGAGTGAGTGAAGATCATGAAGATTTTGAACTGATAGACATGAAAAGCAACACTATTGTTACTTCTTCGATCAAAGATCCTTTGATTGACACAGCTTCTTCTTTAAAACTTACTTTCTTATGTGTCATGTGTTTGGTCAAAAAACCACTGCGACAAAGAGCATTTTTGTTGAAATAGTGTGTGTAGTTTTATAAATATCCACTCCCTCGTAGTGATCTTAAAAACCTACTCGCTAAACTCACAAAAAATGAAGTTTGAAACAGCTTCTAAAATGGAAAGTCGGTTTTTTGAAATTTTTTGTTCCAAAGATATTTAAAGTCATTTAAAGACTTCATTCCATAATATGATCTCCATGGTAACGTGACATTATATAGTTCAAACAGATATAGCTGACATAGAACCCAGCGGGCACAAAGACGTCGTAAAGACGTCTTTTCAAGACGTCCCTAAGACGTCGCAGAATGGTCGTGAAGTGGGAATCTCATCTTCACATCTTCACTGAGACATCACAACGACGTCGCAGGATTATGAAAGCTACTTATTCATCTTTAGAAAGTTACTCTTTCAAAAACTGTGATTGGCCACAAGCGGACCCGAACCCGGGACCCCTGGGGTGTGAGCCGAACTCGCAACCGTTATGCCACCGCTGCTTGTTGTCAAGACGTTTTAAAACATTTACAATAAATCATTCTATACAGACTGATTGCTTTTGAAAGCTTACAATTGTTTTCAGACGTCCCTACGACGTCGCAAAATGATTTTAAGTTTATAATTGTTTCGAAGGTCGTTATTCAATCCGTATAAAGACGTCCCAAAAACATCGTAAAATCATCCCTCACACGACTAATGAACAGAATTCGATACGAATTTAAATGTTATATAAGCATGTTAGTGTTACTCAATATATACTGTTTAATGACTGCAGAAAGAAATTTGAAACTTTTTGTCAGGTCGCAACTTGATCGTAAAAGGATCCCAATTGCGACGTACCGTTTTCAGACGTCCCTACAACGTCGCAAAATGACGACGTCCCTACGACGTCACAAAATGATCTGAAAAGCAAACTACCATTTTACGATTAAAATGAGACGTCTCAAAGAGGTAAATTTCAACTTAAATTAGGTCCAACACTGTTCTAGTTTCTAACAGATCTTCATTCATAAGTTTGTCAACAAGAAACAGTAGAGACCTGGAGACAAGTTATAACTTAACTATGACAGCAATTATTTTTAATAAATTTGCCTAAAAGGTATTGTGGGAGAGAAAGAACTCAATCCGTATGTTCGTAACCTTCATATTGAATATTAAACTGAATAATAATAAAGAAAACAAAAATTACATTTAAATATAGTAATTGATTATTGATAAACAATCATAAATAACCTGAATCCTAGCCTGAAGGAAAACACTGAAAAAAGGCCACGCCTACCAACAAAATGGCTGCCAAACCAAAAAAAACAAACTGTGAAACAAACCTACCAGCTTGCCAGATATAAAGTCTGTGATGAATACAAAAATAAAACTGAGTTTCTTCTCTCTTGATGATATTTTGAGGACTGACACAAGAGTGAGATGAGAGCACTTGTAAACTCTATTATAATGGAGATAATAAATACTGCAGCGATAAATATTATTCATAATGTAGATAAACAAACAATATTATAGAGATAATAAACAAAATTTTCATTAAACTTAGGGTGAAGCCCTAACAGGTATGCCTAATAAGGCCTATATTCAAAAATGCTGACAGTGTTTCCGGAGTTGTTTGCATGTCAGGAATTCCTTCTTCAACATTGAGATGTCAAGATACAAAAACATTTAAATGGTAATATCTCGAAAAATGATTTTTTTCAAAAACCGACATCAAATTCTTCCTAATGGCAAAAAAAAAAAAACATTTTTGAAACTCTTCTCCCTTTAAGCATATGACGATACCAGTAATATGTTTGGCAAGAATTCTGGAGTTTGTAGAGTAGCCAAAAGAGTCATCCACTCATCATCAGGGACGTTTTATGAATCTTGGAATCATAACGACAATGAAAAATCGAAATGAATGAATTTAATGAAAACTGTGACAGACATTTACTAGGGGGGGGTGGGGGGGTGGGGGGTACAATGATTAGTTTGTGGGAATATCATTTCAGAACATCTAAAATGACTTTGAGTCCTTGATTAAACCTTCGGATGCTAACTACAGATAGAGGAGGACTAAGAATCTCAAGTTACGCATCGTTGCCAGGTGAAAACCAAATGTCCCAATTTCTATTTTTTATGGTTTGAATTTAAGTCAACGGTTTGTTTATTATTTGAAACTTAGGGGCTGTTCATATGGAGGTGAGCTGGCCCGGTTAACCGGGCTGGCTCACTTGAATGAGATGAAATTCACCCAGCATTCATATGGCTTTTCTCATCCCACTTAACTGGGCTGGAGAATGTTGTTTACATCACGTAAACAATAATTCGAATTTTGAAGCATGCGCACTTGTCTAAAATCTATCCCACCAAACCGGGCTGGTATGTTCATATGAACAAATTTCATCTCACCTAGGTGAGATCCCGGTCAAATGAAACGAGATCTCACTTAAGTGAGCTAGCCCGCTTTTCATATGAACACAATTTATTTTTATAAAGATTTCTTAATGACAGTGAGATCTTTGCTAAGTGAGCTACCCGGCTAACCGGGCCAGCTCACCTCCATATGAACAGCCCCTTAGAAAAGAATGTTTTCGAAGGGTTAAGCATAGTTAAATATTTGAAATCTTGCCGAATGTCACCGAGAGAGTAAGCTTCACAATTATTTCGCAGGCAGATTACAAAATCTAGAGTTTCATGTTGAAAGGAATTGCACCTTGACGTCCAATATTCCTTGCGATAAATAAAACAAACCATTAGAGGATATTCATCTGACAAATCATGAAGGTGAAAACGCTTATTAAATTATTTGAACAAATGAGACCAACCCTGAGCCTTACCCTCACTAACCCAAACACATTTCACAAGGTTTACACCACAAAGTCTGATGGTAACGAGTTGACAGACAAATGTATGGAACATGTTGATCATGGCAGGTTCAAAATTAATCTACCAAAATCCTCGGTAAATTTGATAAATAGCAGGAAACAAACAAAAACATTTATTTTTTGCCCCCGCAGCGAGCGTAAGCGAGCGAGGAGGCATAGTAGTTTCACGAGATAGGCGAAAGTCAGTTTTCGATTTTGTTCATCATCTTCCAACTTTTCGTGTTGCTGTTACACGGTGGTATACAATTATTAGCTGATTTTGCTTTTGGTACCGTAGGTGGGAGACATAATTTTTTTTCGTATCTTTTTCCTAATTTGTTATTATATTATACTATGTTGTTTAGGAAGTTCGTATGCTAAAATTACTTAGACATTTTTCATGTTACTTTTGTGTTGTTTTAGTGAAGTGAACGACAAGGATTTTGAAGCACAGCTTGAAATCCGAAATTTTGCCAACAATACATTTTATTTTTGCATATGTTTTAGCTCCAAATCTTCCATTCAATAATTTTACTTTACGCACTGATTTTTGGGGGGATCTTGCCTTAAAAAGATTTTAATTGGATTTCCGTGTAGACGAGAAAGCCATATTACAAATTGTCGTTCTTCGTGTTTTTCTTCTTTAACTGTCTTCCAAACCTAGTGTGATCATGATCAATAAAACCTTCTTATATTTTCTTCTTGTCTTTTTATGTAAACTTTGGCTACTTTTTGTTTTAAATCAAAGTTTGAAACGCAGATTTCAAATGGATTTTTCGCTTTAATTTATTTTTTTGAAAAAGTTTGTTTTTTTTTTTCTTTTGGCTTTTACAGAATGTTTAACAAATTTTATTTTGATTATAAAATACGTATCCATGGTTTCAGTTCACACATTTCTTTTGTTTGTAGCAAATACTTTCTGATATTACTTGTTACGCCTTATTTACACTTTTGAAAGGTATATTAGCATCAGTGTGACTTAGGCCTAAGAGATAACAAAAACTAACAAAGTTTTGTGCAGATTTTCATCTGTTTAAGTGTAGATCTATTTGGTTTGCAAATTGCAACTTGGTTTTGCATTGCCGCCAGGCAGGGAGCCTGATTTTGTCGAAATATTTAGTTTGGTCTCAAATCAACCAAAACATTTTTTGTTAGGCCAAAAACTTGTTTTCGTTTCTGTTGTTAATGTATAGCTTGCTATCTGTACAAATTGGAATGCTTGAGCGCGGGGGCATTTTTAGCTAAAGCTACATGCTAGTTTTATTTATTTATTTAACATGTGAATAAAAACGTTTCATTACTTGGAACAATGTCTTGTCCCAGCCCTCTCGGACCGCGAAATGAGTCCCACGATTTAAAAAAATCACGAAAATAAAAATCAAATAAATCAAAGATGATCAATAAGATAAATACAGTTTTTATAAAAATCTTGTAAGTAAACAAAACAATATTTACTATCCAAGTCATTCGTTATTCTGCAAAATATGTGTTTAGCTCTTTTGCTCTGTTTAAACAGACATTTCACGCTAAATTAACAAGCGGTATTTCAAAGATTTTTCAAGTAGGCCATCATCCTTTGTGGTTACCACCGCTATGCACATATGTAAACACGTACCATATTTAATGCAGCCATCTTGGACTTCTTTTTGTTGAATGCAGCATCTGGGGAATTGGCTTTTATTGCATGATGGCTGATCAGGGTGTAAGATTGTAAGGAAGTATACAGAGAAGATAACTTTATTTGTCTCCCTTCAAATTGGATTGTGACGTCAACTCTCGCATTGTGATAACTTTGTAAGTGCTTTTAAATATATTTGCTTCAGAAGTTGATTGAAATTATCATGACTGGACAGAAACCATTCCTCTCCTTTTCTACTCGATGTCTTTATTTCTTTGAACACTGAATCGAGGTTGATAATATCCAGATAAAAGCATGTAAATATGGTTGCGATATGCCTCGCTTAAATATAAAGCTTTCCTACACAGAGGTTTCACAAAATAAATACATGGGGTTTTCATGATCAAAATATACTGTCAAAAACAAAGATGAGTGAAGGGCACACTAGCTAAATCGCATATCATCACCAGATCCGTTTGTTTGTCCAAGAAGATTTGACCATGCTATGCTCTTTATGGTTGAAAATCTCTTAACGTCGTTTGTAAAATCGAGAGATTACTCAAACTTTGCTCGTTTATCCCATACAGAAGTAATAAAGTAGTTATGACCATAATTTTTGATGTGGTAATATGAACAACAGAGCTGCTAGAAACGACAAAATAGGCGTTCAAACTTGAGGACGGGCGTATGTGGGCGTGACAGTTTATTATCCTTCTCAAGGATTTGATCTAATTCTGATCAGTTTATTTTTACCGCCCTATAACGTGTGATCATATTTGTGGCAACCTCGCTTTCATTTTGACCAAAACAACAAAAGGACCAAACTCTTTCGCTAAGTGTTCATGATAGAACAAAGCTTAGGTCATTACTAGTACTCATTCCATAGGCGTATTCAAGGTCAGTCGCAAAAAGTGGAGGAGTCCAACACTACAATATTTCTTTTCAGTCTTAAGTATCGATTAGGTTACTTGCACGCTTTCCTTTTCTACTTTAAATGACTAAACTCTCCTCCACAAATTTTGACTGACCTCTGGCTACGCCTCTGCATTCAGATAAAATTGATGTTACATTCACAGAAAGAGAAGATGGCGCAACAAAATCATAGAAAACTACAGTTGCGTCCCGTTGCAACTGTAGCTTAAAACTAAAGGTTGGGCGGCCAGTTCTTGTTATTAGATGGCAGTAGCAAAGGCGTTAAACGTCGGTAAGAATGAACAGCTCTATACAAAACAACCTCTTCTTCAGTGGGAGTTTTATTTGTTTTATTTAAGGAGAATGCAAATATAGAAGTGACGTCACATTGAAAAAATACGTCACGAGAAAACAAAACACCTGAACACTTTTAAGAACTTACGATAGTTTGACCAGGCTACAATCACTCGACAAGTGTGAACAAATAGTATCAACCTCGAACCCAGGGCCTTTTGCCTTTTCATACGGGTAGCGGATATAAAAAAAACAAGAGAAAGAACCTTGGATTCGAGGTTGCAGATAAAATAAGCAAGAAATTAAGACGAAATCTTATGTCATCACATTTTTGACATCATTGATTTTTTCAAGCTCAATCACCAGGACCTTTTGACTGAAGTTGATCTAAAAATGATAAACCCAGGGTTGAGCTTATCGAATCGCACGCCAAGTGGTGGGCAAATAATCACCAGAAAATTCTCTGCGGCAGAGTGCATTTCCAATGAAATGCTGTGTATATTTCTGTAATAAATGTATTTTTAGATAAGTAATTATTTAGACATAGAATGAGACATCTTTGTTTTGCACTTTTCAATTGGAAAAACAAAAGCGTTTTGTTGTTTTTCTTAAAAACATTGATGAACTGTTTTGAAGATTTTTTTGAATTGAAAATTCGTTCTACAAGGTAATCTCCTTTTTCATGTTCTGACAGATATGAAAGAATACCTTTCCCTCTTAACCAACATTTGAATCAAAACGCACCGACAAAGAGATGTGTAAAGATACTTCTTACAACACTATACAATGTACTTTGAACTCTGGATTTCACAAAAATAAACGTATGGTTGACCACAACTACCCCTAAGATACCCGTCGCGTTTGACCACTGACCAGTGAGCAAATTCAACAAAAGCCTGTGCTATGGAAGAGCGTTTTTACTGAAATAGTGTGTAGAGGTTTATAAAAATGCACCCCTTCGCAGATATTTTTCGACATATTTGTTCATGGATATCCCCACTCAAATCCCCCTTACCCCACCCCCACCCCTCCCCCCTTCCCTCACCCTGCCTTATTCTTCTGTTCTCACACACCGTTTGAATGAGTATTTGTTTGTGTTAAAGTGAAAGAACTTTGATTTTTAATCAAAACAATTCATTTGTGAGAAGTTTAGAAAAATGCGGAAATAACCGTTAAAATAATATCCTTATTTTTATTATCAAAAATTTCGCATTTTATGACGTCACAACGGAACTGCAAAACGTGATTTTTCAAAACACTTCTCAGGCCTCAGAGACTGTTTCATTAAATCTGCGTTACGTGCAACTCAACTAAATCGAAAGGTCTGGGAAGGAAATTGTATTCTGTTTCAGGGGGAGGTGAGAAAGAAAAACCTCAAGGGACGTAAACAAAGCACAACAAGATGCCCTTACGGGCAGAAAGATTTCTGCAAAATCAGTTGAAAAATGAAAATTTGACAAATGAAATACTATAATAGCATTCCTGAAAGTTGACTGATTTGAATCAATTTTGAAAAATTCACACAATCTGAAACAATAAACTGAATGACATGTTTGTTGATACAAAATAATATAAACGACTATGGATCCTTTCAGATATCTTAATGAGTATGCTCATAACCCATAAACTCAACATTTTTCCAAGAACATATAAATTTTGATCATCATGCAAAATACATTCATATAGACTAAAATCAACATAATATAGATACATATAAAGCTAACTCAAACCAGAAATTTATGTTTTAGTTTGATTAACAATATGGCATGCACTTACAAACTTCATTTAAGTTGAAATTCATGATTAGTTAAAAAAAAAATCTTTAGGAAATTTAAGAAAAGTTGAATGATTTTAACAACATAACATTACATTTCTGATTACATATGCACCCAGAAGCATTGCAAAACTGTAATTGACACTATGCGAAACTTCATTGCATACACGTATACACCACCGACAAACTTAATTACATCTGAATGATATAAAACATCCCTTCTTGTGGGAGTACAAAATCAGCTTATGTTTATATTGATCTTTTCAGATGTCACACAGTGATTATGTACATAAATCATAAACTTTAAACATTTGACATGTATTATCAATCTTCTTAATTCTGATTACATATGCACCTAGAGGCATTGCAGAACTGTAGTCAACACTTTGCAAAACTTCATTGCATATACATATACACCACCGATAAACTTAATTACATCTGAATGACATACTTTAATGGTAGAAATTTTCGCGGTACTAATTTTCGCGAGTTTCGCGAATTTTTGCCAAATTCGCGAAAATAAATCCCAAAAAAAAAATTATTTCGCCAATTCGCGAAAATAAGTCCCGCGAATTTCTTCGCAATACATGATTCGCGAAAATAAATCTCGCGAAATTTCGAAAAAAAAAACACTTTTTTTTTTGCTTTTTTGACCATGGTAGACAACAACATCGAGGTGTCAGCCAACCTATCTGCTCTCAGCTCTAATCTGGGACCCATTATTGAGTGTGACGATCAATTTGACGATGATAACGAAGAGTGGATTCTTCAGGAAAGAGGGGCTTTTGATGTGTTCGATGAAGATGACTGAACGATTAGAACTATTTTGTATTTTGATAGATTAGTATTTGTACTTTGTATTTCTCTTTCTGTTTAAAAGGATCCTTGAGAGTACCAATACAAAAGTCTTTCTTTCTTACTAGAATTTCAATTCGAAAAATTTATCTTGCGAGTTTTTTTTTATCTAAATTGCCATGCGCGAAAATTAATCTTGCGAATTTTTTTACCTAATTTGCCATTCGCGAAAATTTATCTCGCGAAATTTTACGAGTTTCTGATTTCGCGAAAATAAATCTCGCAAAATTTCGCGAGATCATTCATTCGCGAAAATAAATCCCATCGATTTCGCGAGCTCGTGACCTCGCGAAAATTAGTACCGCGAAAATTTCTACCATTAAAGTAAAACATCCCTTCTTTTGGGAGTACAGAATCAGCTTATGATTATCAGATTTCACACAGTGATTACGTACGTAAATCATAAACTTTAAATATTTGATATGTACTATCAATCTTCTTAATTACAAACGTAATTCCCAATGTTACAAACACCTATGCTCTAAACTTATCTAAATCACCACACACATATATTTATATAACACTCTGAAAGGAAAATTTTGGATTGTTACATGATTTGCTGTGTATTGAGTTTACAGGCAATTGGAAGATGTTTCAATTTGCTATAGTAATTAGGAAAGCAGTTTGTAATAAAGGACATTGACAATATAAAACTTAAAAACAGATCGAACATTAACACATTAAAATATTATCATCAAACATTAAAACATTACATTAAAACATTAGTAGACACACATTTTTTGATGTTGGAGCTGAGGAGCACTCTAAGCTGAGCTTCAGTATCCACAGATTAAAAAGAATAACAGCCCATACATGAAGCAAACGAAGATGTTTTGTGTTTTCATTAAAAACAAACAAATATATACCTTTTGACTCTTCTGTTGACAAAACGTTGAAATCTTCTTTAGAAAAGAATGGTCACAGTTCAAGATAATTCAAAGTTTCTTCTATAGATTTTTTTTCATCTTAAAATATGTATATGCTATTAAAAATATATTTAATATTGACCGAAGAAACTTGTAAATCTAAAAGGGTTTCTTCGCTGGTGACATTGCACGGCGTTTTGGTTTCATGTAAACGCACGCATGAGTTTTCAAAAAACCGCTAGGTTTGGACAGTATGAAAAAAAACCAAAGCCGGTTGTAATAGCTTTCTTGCTTTCGCAGAAATCTAAAAAATAGATCATGATTTTTTTTTGTTCTTGAGGCATGTATGGACAAGTATATCAAAACGATTGACATTTTGAAAAAATAACTTCTATTTTGGATCATTCAAAATGATTATATTTGCAAGTCGAAGAAGGTCGAAGAAGGTGAGGACTATAAAGAGTATTCAGTTTTCCTCTGAACGTTTTGAGAATAACAATTATTTCTGACAGATCGTTTACACACACTGTGTAAAAAGTTTTAGTAATCATTTTCTGGATCTGTAATCATAAATTTATGAAGCCTTTTGAAAGGATAGGTTGAAAACATAGATGCTTCGTTGAGGTAAACATCAGGTTACTAAGAAAACATAATGCAGGAACATATCTTCTCTTTCTTCACTTTAAACTTCTGACGAATAGGTTAACCTATGTTGCTAAGGTTACCACACACATGATTTTATTTTTTACAGCAGTTTATTTCCTTTCGAATGCTGGTCGAATGGAATTTTTATTCGATTGCGCTGACATGTAAAATCTCATCCCAGGATAGATTCATCTCAGTGTTTGGTGAAAACGGTTCTACCCCACTCTCCTCTCCTGGAAAAGTGTTCCCCGTGTAGGCAGCCCCTAATCTAACCCTTACCCTAAACCTAACCCGACATTGGATGCGGAAGGGGAATTTTCCGGAAGGGGGGAGGGGGCAATTTACTGGGAAACAATTTTGCAGGGGGTAATTGTCATGAAACCGGTGAAAATGCTAATATTTGGTAGGATTAAATCTATGTTCACATGTTTCTTACCTAAAAAAAAATATATATCAATTTATATTGAGCATTGTGTTTCACATTTCAGATGGGTTAGTCTCTAGCGCAGTGGGTAAAATCATCAAAAAGTCAATGCGATGAAAAGCATTTTTATTAAAATAGTGAGTGTAGTTCTACGTTAGGCGTGGACAGAAGCCTACCCAATATACAAAAGCATTCCAGAACGAAATTTATCCGCAACGTGTGACCACAGCTTATGAGATGACATCTCTGTCTTCCAGTATTGTGACAGGATTCAAACATAACACATAGACGGTGAAAGTACTTATAAAAAATATTTGAACAAATGAGGCTAAGCCCGAACCTTACCCTCACTAACCCAGACACATTTCACGAGGTTTGTACCGTAAAGGTTATAGGCTATCTGTCAGGATGATTCTCATGGGAAGGACTCTCATGATCGCTCGTGATTTTCCTCTTCAAATTTTTTATTTCTTTAAGAAAGGATAAGAAATAAGTGCAAAATTTATTAAAAGCCCATACCGATTGAGTTCTGCCAAACAATTTATTTATCCTATGCTGAGATCATATCATCAATCCTATGCAGTTTTTTCTTTAAAAAATATCACTTCTCAGAAGGATTTTCATCGTTTATCCTAAAGAAGCAGATGTCTGTAGCAAATGAGATTAACAAACATGTGTTAATTGCTTTTGCTTTTTTTCTCGAGAGCGGATTAGCATCTATCGGCAAATTTTCTTCACAATTAAAAATACAAAAAATGTTGGAACTTTTTTTTGATGAAAATTATTCTTATAATAGAAGTAAAGTTATGTTTAATTTCTGTTGATTATGATAGCTAAACTGGCGCGAGCAGGAGATGCAGAAACATGTTTGTTTATTTTGTTTTGTTGACAACATCCCAAAGTAAACAACAACACGTTTCAAGTGGAAACTGTAAGTACATACATTCATAACATGGTTGTTGTGTTTGAGAACTTCGGTTGTTGCTTAGCAACATTAAACGTATAAAAGGCTTCAATCTAAATTGGTCCGGGGGAAACCGTGTTCAGCAATTCATTGTAGTTACCACTGATCTGATTGCTATTGTGAGGGCCTCAAGAAAAGCGCCCAATATATATATATATATATACACAACATGATCAAATATGTCTTTACGCAAGCCTGTGTTCATGCTGTTGTTTAGGCCGGTTCCCATGGTTTCAGTGTGTCCCAGTAGGCAAAATCGTCAAAAAGTCACTGCGACGGAGCGCACTTTTATTGAAATTGTGTGTATATTTCTATAAAATGCCCTCTTTCGCAGAGACTTTTTAACAGATGGGTTGGTTGGCTGGGTTGGCTGCATTTTTGAAAAGCGTCTGGTGCATTTTTTGATTCGCTTCGTTGTGTTATATGGTCATTATACCTTGGGAGCAAACTTGGAGGGCATTTACTTTACAAAAAGAATGTAGAATTTCAGGCATTTACCCAGTTGGCAAATCATACTGCAAAGGAGTGAGTTTCTAAAGAAATATCCACACTATCCAATGCTCTTCGCGCTGGCAGTGACATTTTAAAGATTTTGCCAAATGGGACGTTTTTTATGTCCAGGAGTTGAGTTAACATAACATAACATAACATAAACAAAAAATAAAAATAAAAACAATATAAGAAATAAATAAAGTCGTTCAAAATCATTTCTCCTTTGAAAATCAACTTCGAACTTAGGTCTGAAGCCTTATCCGGAGATGACGGAGCAATCATCCGGGGGGCAATTTTCCAGAAAGGGAATTATCCCGACACTGTAAATGGAACATCAAACGTAAAATGGCTCCTGACACGAAAAATGAACACTGAAAAAAAAAAGATCTTAAAAGTTTTTTTTAAGATCAACCATTTTTTGCGTGAACTAATTAATCACTATGACAACGAAATTTTAAAACAAAAAGATAATACACAACATGATCAATATGTTTTATTTTTTCATGGTCTTTCATGTACACAAATGATTATTTAATTAGTCGATCAATACAAGTACAAGAAAGAAGGCCTAAAAATACATCAGATACGTCATCTAGTGGTCAGCGGCATTTTTGGTGATCTTATGAACCTTGAATTGTAATAGAATTTAGAATTGAAGAATTGAAGAAAAAAAAAAAAAATAGGACATGGTGGTGAGGAATACGATAGACGTTCCGTACACCATAAAGTATTATCAATATATATTTAAAATATATTTCTTAATAAAGCTTTTCGAGGTTAAAAAAAAAAATAAAAAAATCTTATGAACCTTGTTAACGGATTATTATCAGGGCGTAAATGAAGCTTCTTGCAAATACAAGCAAAAGGTAACAAATTTCAAATTCCATTTTTTCTCAAATCTACAGCGTAGATTCGTATTACAGAAACACCCGGGCGCAAAAACCTTTTTTGAAGGTTTCACGCCTTCAGGATTCTACTAGATATATCTCTAAAACCACGCTGTTACTACTTTACGCTGTTACTACTTATTGATAACGAGTTGTCTCGTTACCTCGAGCAAAAGCCTTGGTCTTGTCAGTATTTACAGCCCGCTATAAATCTCGTTCTCTCGAAATCACGCTCGCTCTTTCGAACTTTTTATCCGGTCCATTCGTGAGTTCAGACTCAACTGTATTTACAAGGAGCAATTTTGAGAAGGAAACTTAGAGCCAGCTCCAATCATCATTTTTTTTTTTTTTTTTTTTTTTTTTTTATTTTAACGAGGCCAGGGGGGAACTGGCAGTGTTATCCACTGATGTGGGCCTCCACCAGGAATGTATACCTCAGATTTTAAGGCAGAGAACTTGCACATACTAGACTGATAGGTGATATTGTGGTTTTATTTATGTAATTTGAGGCACTTGTTCATTACATCACATCATGCACATATATATCTCATTTATATACCTTTTCGTTGCATACATTATTATTCTATATTTTCATATCGCATTAGCATTCTACAGTGCCAGGATTTTCATGACGACCCTGAATCAAGGACGGCCCTTTTCTGTTAACGCCACGTCACGTAAAGGCAATAGTGACATTTGTTTCAAATTGACGTCTGAGTGATGTCAGCGATTTACTCTTGTTGTAGCGTAACTGCTAAGATATGCTTGCTCACCAAAATAAAAAATTCGTGGGGTTTTGTTCGACTTCACAATGTCTTTATAGAGCAAACATTTTGTCTGTGTGACATTTTTTGACAAGTAAAATACATGTCTGCTGTACTTACCTTTCGTAAATGTTTATGGTTAACAAATGAGAGATTAATCGATTGCTCTTATTGGTTTAAATAAGATCTCACGTGATCTTTGTGCAAGTGTAAAATCAATTGAATAAAATGAATAAATAAATAAAATGAATAAATAAATAAATAAACAAATAAAGCACGAATCTCTTTCATTTTCTGAATGATTCACATTTTGTTTGGTAATCTTGTCGTCACGCGTGAGATGTGTAATAAACAGAACGATTCATCAAGAATATCCACTGTACCAGCAAGCACGTTTCATAGCCAACTTTCAACTTATTCAGAGTGAATAAAAAGTCATATTAACACATGATACGAAACATTCAAACGCGTACAGGATTCGTATAGATCTATTGTGTGGCGTGTGAATAGTACTTAACCTCACTTTCAGGTTTCTAAAGAAGGAAACAGCGAAATTGGATTACAGAAAACGTGTTCTTCAATTTAATTTACAGTGAGATTTCTTCCAAGATAAAGAGAATCGAAAACAGTATTTTTTTTTTTTTTTAGTGGGATATTTTCTACAAATCAATATTCTTAGTGAATAAAATTTCAAAAAGTTTTTTGGTAGATATCTTGAATGGTTTTCCCTTTTTATTTTTTTGTTAAATCTTATCTTGTTGCAAAGAAATGGCATACGTTACTGTAAGATTTTTTCCAGCACGGGCGCAAAGTAAGTAGCTTTTATTATCTCTTACATATTTTTTGTATTTCCGACCCTGCGCCTTATTTCTGGATTCAACATTTATTTCCTTCTGGTTTAGAGTTTAGGGCGTTTATACAAAAAACCTCCTTTAACTGAATCATGTTTATGGCGATGGCGCTACTTGATTAGCACGCCTTCGCTGCTTTACTTTTTCACGAAGCATAACGCCCTCTTATAATACCATCTTATTTATTACTGTGGAGTTCATGTTACTCAAACTTTTCCCCTTCGCCCTCAGGGCGTTTTGACTTTTCTATGATTATTGTCAATCCCACCTTCAAGTAAAAGCATAACGCCCACCTATTCGTTTTGAGTGGAAGCGTATAATTATTTTGAATATTTTTATTTCTCATCTCGAAGAGATTGCTGTTGTTTTTTTACAACATGAATATTGGAGACTAGCCAACAAAAGCATTTCAGCCAATCAAAAACGCTTATTCCAACCAATTAAACGCGTTTTTACCAGCTAGCTAATCGGAATAGTTTTAGGCAAGGGATTAGTAAAAAATCCAATTCTTTCCATGTTTATTTATATCGTTGTTGCTAGGCATTGCTAAGGTGGTGATGCTTTCTTGAACACTATAGGTGTGTGTGTACGTGCTATAATTGGATGGAGCTTCCCATTGGTCGAACAACAAACCACATTGATTGCAAGAAATTGAAAATGCTTAAAGAAAATTATTTTAAGTAACGTAGACACAACCAACAAAAATTATTTTATGACCAAGTGAAACTGTTGGAGGAATAGTTTCCACATTCCATCATAGTTTGTCTGGCTAAATGAGACCATGAAAATTTAAAATGTTTTGGTTAATCGAGCTCACTTCGATGCTTCGATCTGTGTGTCTTAAATTTAAATTGAGTTGATGAAGAGGTTGTTTATATAAAATCGTGTGGGTACAGAACCATCAATGAAATCGTGCCATCCCGTGTCATTCGTTTCATCGCGTTCTGCCGACGTATTGTGTCGATTTTGAAACGAAACTGAAATCGTTTGTATGATTACCAACATGTTACATTTCGGGAGTTTGAATGACGTGCACGGTTTTGTTGCAGTTGTCATTCAAACGAAAAAACTTTTATCACACCGTCTTGTTCGTGACGTCACGAGTTCAGAGTTCGTTTTGACTGACGTCGGCATTCGTATTTGTGTTTAAAGAAAGAAAGAAAGCGGCAACACCTTAGCAACACCTTAGCAACCGTATTTTAAAAATAAACATTGACAGAAATAGGTTTTTTATTAATCTCTTGCGTAAAACTGTTCGGACTATTGGTTGATTGCAATAAGCGATTTTAATTGGCTGGAATAAACGTTTTTGATTGGCTGTTTATCGTGAATCTCTTTTCATTTGCTGTTATATTGTTGGATGAATTACCTAGTTGAATTGGATTGGTTCATTTTGATTAATTGGTCCTTCAGCGGGATTTCTTTATTTTTTTCCAAGACATTTCTCCGTTTTCATTTTTCTTTCGGGTTTTTTTCTGCACCTTGAGGAGTTAAACGAGTTGGGGAGTTAGTTATGATGATCACAAGGCGAGTTAAATCTCGAGTATGAGTGAGGCGACTTTGAAAGCAATGTTAAGCGAAGATTGAAACTTGTAATTAAAATTGTGTGACGAAGAAGTTAAGACTGACTAAAGCAACAAAAATTGAACACATGCATGACTCTTAACTGTGTTCAAATGGACACATTTTCTTGGTTCTTTCGTTTGAACTAGCGAGGCATGACATTGAGCTTCGTTATCCCATGATGACTCAGAACATTTGTATGAATGAATGTATTTGCTGACTCAGCAAATTAGCATATACACATTTGCTGGTGATTCTGATTGAGTTTTGGTTGGCATGGTTACATTGCGTGGTAACTTTTTTTTCCTAGACACTTTTAACGTTATTCCCATGAACTTTGTTTATCAGCAAAACCTTGTTATTTACAAAACTTTTAAGTATTTTCTCAAAATATTTTAATTTCATCATCATGTAATCCAGGGCTTAAGGAAGGGCTTTCACATAAGCAGAGATGTAATAGAGATAATAGTAATAATAATGGTAAGCCGGTTAGTGTGTATAAAACCTTCGCGGAGAATACTAGACCATGCCGCCATTTTGAACTTGTCTGGGGTCAGGACATCTGGCAATATTTGCGATGGTATGTTAAAAAGTTAATATCGATCAAGTTGATGAAAACTTTGGGAAGGTTTCTATGGAAACTGAAATATTGGGCATTGATTGGTCGGTGTATTGGTTTGGGCGTCTGGGTGTATCAGTTTGGGCGTCTGGGTGTTTACATGAAGGTGATTATTCCGATATGTCCAGCGGGCAAATTTGACGAAAAATCGCTGTGGAAGAGTGTATTTCTATAGAACATGCTATTTCAATAAAAAAACGTTCTTCATCGCAGCGAATTTTGACGATTTCGCCCACTGGGAATCTGCTTGTCAAAGTTATCCATCCGCTTGACGAACTAGATGTATAAAGGAACAAATGACGTAATGCAGCAAGGCATTTCGTAAATCTCGCAGGTCAAAAAAATTGAGGCTGTTAATTTTCCTCTCACAAAGTTACAGGCCTAAAGGTTTAAACAGCGACTTTAAGTCGACTTTAAATCATTAAAGGCATTTTGATTTGTCAATAAAATAAAGTACAAGGAGGAAGAAGCTTGGATTTTCGTGATTCTTACACATGAAGTGCAATAACGTTTTGTATTGTAGACAGATAAAGCTTTTCTTCTTCCTCTTTTGACTTCTTCGTTCTTCCTTTTTTGTTTTGCCAGATTGTTTTCTTGTGGTTTTCTAGCTATAAGAACAAATTCGTGAAAAAATTACAAGAGAGTTAAAAATAACGAACATACTGTTTAACTGCGCTGCTATCTAGAGAAAACATTGACAAAAGTCTCGAGAAGATTTTTACGAAAATATTCTTTTAAAGAGTCTATTGACGGATGAAACAGCGGTTTAACTTTTAACTCGATTACTCTTCTCAAAGCCCATGATTGATTAAAATTCTAAATTGGTAAATCGTGCTTTAACGCTTTGGTTTATTGTTATTGGAGCAATTGCTGGTTTATCTATATGTGAGAAATACAGCGTGGTGTAACGGACACATAATATAATCCTCGCTTTCAAAATACATGTTTTCATGCTCTTTGTTTTTCGTCCCTCCTATTTTTTCAGATACAAATCATCGTTAGTGTGGTTACCAGTACAACATTGTTAATATCAAACGACATTTTTGCAAGTGCATAAGACCCTCCACCGTTGTGTATGAACTCCTCCACAAATAACACCTTCAGTTGCACCCATAATATTCATCTTTGTTTGATCGAGTTAAATGTCATGATTTGATGTTTTTTAATGAATTTGGAATACAACTGGCGTCTGCAAGAGATAAGGATATATGTTTTACCAGACACCATCTGGGAGTTTTGAACAATAACAAACAGCGAATAAAAAGTGACTTCTCCAATTATCGGTATGGACGACCATAATAAGTGTGTCATTTACTTTATGCAATTAAATCGATTTTCATAATGATGTTTTGAAATCAATATGAGCAGATGGAATGTATTCCGGGAGGTTGTCACGTCACGTAAGCTCACGTCAGACATTTGATTCATGCTTTTTGTAGCATCACGACTTGTACTTGCTTTTGTCCCTATAATGAATAATAAATATGTTTAATCTTTTGTTTTTAGGCGGTTGTGAGCTGAAAGTGTTTCGTTATTGCCGACTAGAGAAGCAATGTTTTGGAAAGTAATGTCAATCCAAAATGGTTGTCGTGTTTTGTTTTTTTGAGTCGATTACACACCAAGTAATCAGATGGATGCTCGTGTTACCGCGGGTAAAAAGATTGAGTCACCAAAACAAAAGGTTTGTATAAACGTAGAGGGGTGGGCAAATTTGATGAAAAACCACTGCGAAGGAGTGCATTTCTATAGAAACATACACGCTATTTCAATAAAAAATACTCTTCATTGCATTGATATTTTGCCCACTGGGAGTGTGGTTAAGAGCAAGACCTGTAAGGTAATCACTTTCTCAGTTAATTGCTTTGTGAACAGTTGATATGACTTATAAATACGAGCATAATTTCCTGTTTCTTAAAGTGTGTTTGCATCTTCAATAAACATCTACGAATTTGCACATGCAAGAGAGTTGCTATAAAACATCTTTAACGATTTCGTGTCCTGTTGTGGCAAATAAATATTGGACGCCATTTTCTGATTTAATGAATTATTCGTCTTAATGTGGTGCCCTGCAAATTAACGACAGAGGCGGAGTTTATGGTGTCTGCATTCACAAACGTCGGTTTTTCGAATGGATTTGGAAATGGTGTCATTGTAAACACCAAAACAGAAGTGTATGAAATAAGATCAGATCTGTATCAGTTCATCAGTTTTAACACTGAAAGGTTTCACGTTCGTTATCTATTTTCTGTCGCTGTTTTGTTCTTTTAATCACGTATGTGTGGCCATTGTAAGTCATTTGAAATCATAGCTCCATTTTTTCCATGTTAAAGTTCGCAGCAATCAGTTCGTTCCGAGCCCTTCTTTACATGTTTTGACTGCATGAAAGCAATAGGGAAACTGGGTACAAAGTGGATTGTAACGAGGCTGATGTGCAAATTCTTTTCTCCTAACTGTATTGAATAAAATGGATTAGCGACGGTTTAACGAGGGAATTATGAATGATGTGTAAAAGCCTATCTCTGAGTAGTCATGCAAAATTCTTCTCATGAATGGAAAGAAAGCGCCTTCAGTGAAATGGACTAACGTTGTGTGACAAAAGTTTGGTTTTTATCATGTTTTTTCTGCTGGACAGTGTGTTTATCTCGAGATTTCAAACCATCAAGCTTCCATGTGAAAAAAAACTCTTTTAAAGGAACGCATGATCGTATACTCGCTGGCCCAAACGTACTTTACAAGGTTAACACCATGAAGTTTCTATGTACTGAGATGTTTGATAAATTATATAGTTGAGTTCTTTTGGGACATTTTGATTACACATGTCTTTGAAAATGTCTTTGAAAATGTAGTTTTGTCATTATTGTTTGCAATTCTGATGTAAACATTGTTTCCGAAAATGATTCCGAAATTGATTCCGAAGAGGCTTTCAACCAAATCTTGGATGGTATTATTCAGACAACCTTAGTTTACATTGCAAGGTAAAGTGACAGCTGTTTTGTATACGCCTGATGTTCTAATTGTCTTCTATTTTCCAGTGGGTAAAATCTTCAAAAAGTCACTGCGATGAAGAGCGTGTAATTTCTGTAGAAATGTACTCCACAGATTCTTTTGTTATTGTACAAACTCGCACTGATGACGCAAGCACACTATAACCTCACTTCCATGTGTGATAATTTTATCTTTAAATAAATGATCGGTGTTTACGAAATATATCGGTGCCTTCCCCGAAAAAGTTACGGTTATCCGAAAATATACGAAAATTTAGTTTAAAACCGTAACAACTAGAATTCTTACAATCTGATTGATGTGCACCATGTTTCATCATTCATTCATCTCTGTATCCATTCATTCTGTCATAGTTTTGTGAACATGTAAATTCAATTAATAAGCACTTTACGAAAAAATTAATTAATAACCTGTTAATTAAATACTCATTAAATCGATATTGGTTTTTGAATAAAAATCTAATTGAACGATTTTATTGAAGCACAATCAATTTGTCAACTTTCTACCAGCAGACAATAATAGCGATTCATTTGAAATTCGTTTGAAGACGACACAGACTTCTTCTTTCGTTTTGCTGAGGAAAAAGGAAAAGGAAATCAATGTTGCTGGGAGAAACATTAATGCGTTTCTGGTAAGTTTTGCGTTTGATTAAAATGTTAACGATATTTTGCACGTACAAACCTTTTATTTATATATAAAAACAAAGTTTTTTGCTCCAAGAATACAAAAATAGATTTCTTCAGATTGAGATCAAAATCTTGAAGTTATTCCTTATTCGATGAGAAGTAGTGTGAATCGTTGCAGATGCTCGAAAAAAATTATTTCTTTACAGAATGTGTATTAATTTTTTATTATTTTTTTTTTTAAAAATGTTTATTTGCACAGCTTGCACTTCTCTTGCCTTTCGTCAAAAATTTCCAGGCTGTCGTCAAAAATTTCAATTACTTCGTCAAAGTCTTAGAGATTTTTGTCAAAAATGTTTGAAAGTTTATATTTCTTAGAGGCAAAATGGTTTTTAAGATGTTAGTCCAACTTTTGATTTCGGTTAGACCTTTTACGAACTAGTTCAAATTTTTCTAAAAGGCTCAACGTTGGACTGATATCCCTTTATCAAAGGCATGCCGACATTTTTGTAATTTCATAACATAAGTCTCGTATTCTCTAAAGATTTTTTACGTTTACCTTATAGAGATCGAGAATACAACCAACCAACTTCATAAACAGGTTCCCTTCTACACACAAGGTATAACATATCAAAAAGGATTGTTTATTAAGTGTACAAATTTCAAAACACATTGACAACGAGCATTCAAATGAATGTTTATAGATATCAATAACGAAACAAACCTAAGACAAATATTGATTAGATGAAAAGTTGTCAATAATTGTTCCTTTAGCTCAAAAATACTAAAATACAATACAACGACTTCGCATTTTCACAAAAGAGAACATTTTTGTATATTTTGACGTCACGCCATAATTGCAGCCTGATCTTAGATTCCACTGGATGCTATCGAATCTATATTGATTATTGTTTTATAGGAGGAAAGCTTGCAAAAAGCATGAAGAGTTAATTGGATGTTGACGGTAGTAATAATGAGAGAGACACTTATCGATATCAAGGTACTTTTTTTAGATTTGGATTGTCGAGTTATTCTAGGTTGTATATAATTTGCAAATTTTCTTGCTCTCGATTGCAAAAGCAAAATAAACATACCTGGTTGAATCGTATCGGAATTGGAATTCGGATTTTGTATGAACGCAATTCACTCATATTTGCAGTCTTACTGTATAAAAATATGCAAGGATTTATTGGCGTACAATTACCTGCGTGACGTAGAGTCACTAACAATGGTAGTAATCTGGACTAAGATAGAATTATTGCATTAGGTGTAGGGTGTTTTGCTTTTCCAGTTTTTCGTATTTTAACGATTGAGTTCAGAAAGTTTTTGAGCTAGCCACTAAGGTTTCCCGAATTCCCGAATTTTTTTGTTTTAACATCGTGCTAAATGACGCATGCTTTAACAAATTAGCGTGTCAGATATTTTTAGCAACAGACTCGAGATCATAATTATATTATGAGTCAAAAAACATGGAAGTATGAATAGATACTCCATTCGTCGGACATACAAATACTGACGGCATTCACTCAGTGGACAAAAAAATCGTCAAACAATCACTGCGATGAAGAGCATTTTCATTGAAATAGTGTGTATATTTCTATAAAAATGCACTCGATCGCAGAGACTTTTCAACAAATTTACACACATGCAGTGTAATGGTGTCATTTTCTAATTTTACCATGGCAACCATTGATAAAAATGCTGTTTGTGTGGAAAACTCACAGAATACTGAACAGAAAACAATGCTATCTTGAACTATAGCTTTTCGGACAAGAACATGGAAACACTTATTTGTGCATTTATTTATTCATCACTTAACCGTCATTTTATTTGTAGCTTGTTAGTGACATTTTTAAAGATGACCGAAAAAGATTTTCGTTTAATTATTTCGGTTTACCAATGAAATGGTAAGAAATTATGTTTTTGAATAGTTGGAAATTGATCAGCCCCTTGTAAATCATTGTAGATGACATTTAATGAAAATTTGTGACAACACACGAAATTTCTTTTTCATTGCGACATCAATAACATTTAGCTGTGCTGACATCAGCAATATTAAATCGAATTAGTCATTTGATTTCGACACCCCCACGATGACGTCAGTTGGTTGGTTTTCGATTTGAGTCTTTTCCGAGTTTAGTGCTCAGTTAGTTTGGAATTAAGAGCTCGCAACAGACTGTGATGAAAAAGATTGGGACGAAAAGGCTATCATATGTAGTCTTTGATAGGATTGGCTTTACTGCTCAGACGTCGCCTCTATGAACCAGGTTTATAAAAGGTTTATGTTCCTTTGAAGAGTGTTTTAGGGAAGGTCTTTGCGGATTGGGCTAATGAGTCATTAAAGAACCAGATTTTTCCACTCCTCTATTAACACCTTCGTTACCATAACAACATCCATTGTCAAGACGACTTTGAATTTACAGGGTTAACTCGTTTTGTGATGATGTCAGCAGAATGTGAAAAAATGGATGAGTCATACCAGTCGTCAAACCGAAATTGTTTAATGATTAATTTAATTTTCGTGTTTTTTTTAAAAGTTATTTTTAAATGAGAGAAAAATAGACCAAATAAAACTATCATTTTTGAGTAGTAGGCTCGTCCCACTTTCAAATTGAACTTTATGAAGGCTAAAAAAACAAACTAATTACTTTTTAAAAATAAAATGTTTTGGTATACTTTCCATGAGGTGCCAAAAAGATTTTTAAGTTCCTGGCATCTCAAACTTACCGACTTTGATTTTTCTCCTTTTCGGCGTGTCTTGACCTAATCTTTAAAAATCTCTCACAAAACATCACATCAAACATCAAGAACGTGTGAACATGCTTTTTTTTCTTTCCTTTTTTTTTTTTAATTCCATGTAATGTTAAATCCTCTTGTTCTGTACATAAATCATAGAAAGATAGTTCTGTAGACGTAATGCGATAAAACGTAACAAGGCAAGTTCTTTGATGTGGAAAGTGATAGCTCTATGTACTCTTAAATAAGTCACCGGTGTTTATTTCTCCGTCGCTTTGAGTGTTTTTTTGAGGGAAGGCTGACCAGAACTTGATCGATTCATGGCGTAGTTGGCAAGATGTAAAGGATATCCATTGCTCCGTTTAATTGCTCTTGCGTCAATGTGAAGCGCGGTGGAAACCACATTCACAATTTCAAGCAATTTTTTTGTAAACACGATGATCTTGAGAACTATAATAATAGGATGACATGTATCAATACACTTGGATGGATTGTATCACTTCAATGGGTGGATTGTGTTCGTAAAAAGGGTAGAGGTTCTGTGTGAGAGACATCGATCAGATGGAAACCAGACGAAGGGGAGCACTTTTTGTAAGAACATTTTTTACTTGAATTTGATCTCTATTCCAAAAGTGTTTTTTTATTTGCGAAGACAAGCTTTCAATTGCCGCTTATTTTCTGTAAAACGAATCGAGTTTATTAATTGGAAAAAAAAATCCGTCAAAAAAGTCTCTGCCACGAAGAGCACTGAATTGAAAATTGAAATAGTATGTACTACTATATTCCCTCGCAGTGACTTTTCAACAAATTGGGTAAACTTCACGAGTTTTGTGTGCATGATTCTGAAAGAAAAAACCCGCTAAATCCATTCCACTAGCCTGCTAAACCAAATGAACTTGTGTAGACTCTTTTTGTAGAACTATTTCAAAAGATTAAGCCGCTACATCTTTTTGACATTTTTGTGTTTTTTCTTGTAACGGTTCCGATATAGTATGACAATAAAATGATGATTGCATTTCCATCATTATTTGCGGCTAGAGAACATTAAGAACGGAAAAGTTATAAAGAACCGTTGTGTATAGTCATGTTCAAAAGAACATAGTGTCTCTTTCTGTTTGCGGTTGAACCTTTGTGAGTATATTATTTTCAGATGTTAACGAGGGTTAAAAAGTCAACTCTTCCATTCACAGTATCGAATTTCGAGAAATAGTGCAACCATGGCAACGTCCATCAAATTTCTGTGAATTTGTTTCAAGTGGATATTCTTTAACATCTCGATCACTCAGACCAAATTAAGTGAAAGTTTTTACTAGTTTACAGCCACAGAAGATACAAAATGAACCGACCCCTATCAATCTTCCTTCTCTCCTGCAACAGCCTTCCACCCTAGCCTGGAATTTAATGTCAAGTCACTGTAGCGGCTATTAGAGGGAAAACACGTAAAGCTTGTTACAAAAAGAACATTGCCAAAACTAATCCAATGAGAGGAAAATAGTTGTTTTTTTAATGTCCACATCAAAGTTCGACAAATTAATTCCTCGACGAATATCACTCGAAATGATGAATATTGATTAATTCGAGTGATGTTCGTCCGAGGAATATTCTTCGAGTGAAATTAATTTTGACGCATAATGTTACTAGTAATCCACTGAAATAGAGGTGTACAGATGTAGTTTTAATTTTGAACCCGAAACAAAAACTCCATTCATGATTATTTCATGTCGGCAGCAGATACTCACCGAATCTGTCATATGCGGCATACAAATAAAAATGACGACACACAACGTCGGTATCTTGTTAAAAAAAAAATTCACTACTTTCCGTGTTAAAATATTACTTTCAACAAATAAGTAAATAAATACAAGAGATCTTTAACACTCTTTCAACACATGTCGATTTACATGATAGCTATTCTGAAGACACACATCACAAGAACTCATAACTTTATAAATCTGCTATGTCCATCAGGCGAAAAGATCACACGGACAATACACCTTTCCCGAATTTCCGTTTAAATGCCGAGTTAATGCTTAGTTATCAAGTTTAGCCTCGTTTCTATGTATTTCATTGTTTTTCTAATTGCATAATGTTTTCAGTAAGTAATAGTTACTCGTTCTTTCAGTTCCCCAGTAGAATAATTAGAAGTAATTAAGAGTTTGAAAAAGAGGCTAAACTTAGATGCTAGGTTATAACACGGCGTTTAAACAGAAATTCGGAAAAGGTCTATTTCTTTGTATATTTGTATTTCATATTCTTGATTGTTATGTCCGCGCGGAAATCAATAAATCAATAATTAAACTCCCAAGGGAACTCCTCCAGCATTGAAACTCTAAAATACAGTTGGTTTTGCCTGGTGTACAAAATGCATTAAGTATTGTAATCTCAGGTATCGGACCAAATTATTTCGAAGCAAAGCTTTTAAATATTACAGATGTAAAGAATTCCTATAACTCGAAACTCTTTCACTGTTTCCCTTAAACTTTTACGGTCGATAATTCAGACATTTGGATGTTTTTCGATCCCTTTGAAGTTTGGTTAATCAAGAGTATTTTTTAAATACTCATGTGACAGGCTAGACTTTTTATGCTATTAAACGTTTTTTTTTATATTTGCAACTAAAATTTTCCCCGACCAAATTTTCCCCCGACTTTTCTGCACCCGACCAAAAATTTTTCCCGACTTTTTTCCGTGATAAGGTATACAGTAACTCAGAAGTTATTGTAATATCTTGATTATTTTCTTCTTATATTGAATTTAGTCGGGGAAAAGTGACTAATTTTAAACATTGGTCGGGGAAAATTTTCCCCAACTATGTTTTTTTACCGACTTGTTGTTCCCTGATGATAAGGTATTGCTGAAAAAAACAAAAAAAAAACCCGTGTAATTGACTCCACCGTTCTTTATCAATATAAACTTTTAAGAAAAGGAAATATCATTCCCAGATGTTTATAAAGAAAAACACAGAAATTTTTTAAGTTGTGTTTCCTACCGATTTTAATCTTAAAATTGTTCGGCCTCAACCTGTGAAGTGATTGAGATTTTCATAGAGGGCACAGCGGCTTTTTTTAAATTTTTGTACAACACTGTTACGTATCAAAGATGGGATAGCACTTTAAAAGATAGTTAAAAGTCAATGAAAAAGTTATTCAGAAGTTAAGGAGCAAAAAAAAACGAAAAAAAACGATGGTAAAAAAACATTTTGTTTACTGAAATGTGGCTTAACTTTCCACCGTTTTAGCTTCAAACTAGCTTCAGATTATTAGGAGGGTAAGTGTGCTCTTTACTTCACCCAAACCAGTTTTAAGAAGTAAAAATCAAATAAGTTAATTTCGTGAATTTTTCTCTTCGAAATTGCCGCTATGAAGACAGGCTTGTAGTTTCTTTAATATACATGAAATTTCAAAATAATTATTGGTTGGAATTTCAAGAATTGGGAAAAATTGCAAAAACTCATTTCGAAATAAGATATAACGAACAAACATTCACTTCCATGTGAATGACGGAACGTATATTGTTTGAAAGTGTGAGACAATCATTTCCCCCGCTGAATTATTAGCGTGACAACGTATTGTGCGCCTCATAAAATGTTAGTATCTTTTTGTGTTCGAAAATAATTAATAATTGAGAATTCCTTTGGTAAGAGTAACATTTTTTAAAAATATGACATCAAAAATAGTGTGTCATATGTGTTTGAAGGTTGTTATTGTGAATTGTTTAAATAAAAGATGAAATAGATGAAAGGGTTGTCAATTTTAATGTTTTGTTTTTATAGTCATACGAAAAACATGGAAGAAAATAGGTTTTAAAAAAGAACTTCAAAACAAGAAAGATTTATTGGTAATATTTCAGTTTATCGAAACTGGCTGCTCTTTTTTCATCGACGCGAAAGATATTGGCGAGTTGACCAAGGTGCTAATTTCACAACTTAAAGGTATGTTTACACTACATAGTTAAATCTGAAAGTAATATCTCCAATGCAGTTGAAGGATAAAATTGGTTTAAAATGGTAGTGTTCAAGTGTAAACATTTTTTCAAAATAATCAGACATAAAAACTAAAAAAAGAAGTGTACAGTGTCCGTGAAAAATGACCTTTCCATAATATTTAAATTCATTTTTCGGGATATTGAAATTCATCTGGTGAAAACAGGGTGTTAAGTGTTGTTATTGACAAATTGTTAATTTTGCGCGTACTCTTCAATTTCCATTTCATCCACGTGTATCTCCCCTCCCACGTGAGAAGTGGTATTTACATTCACAAAAGTGCAACAGTTATAATTTTACTACACAACAACGTTTTTTACAGAATGAATGTGAGCTGAATTTTTCTTTAATCTACTATGATATTTTATATAAGTAAGCGAATAAACCTCTAATAAATAATAGTGTCCCGCTAGAGCTGAGTCTAGTTATTAACTACTTTAGCTTGTACTTAAACCGCATGACGAAATAAAGTCGCTTATTTATTATGACGTAACGCGAACAAAGCTACATATCCACTGGTGGTGCGCTTGTTAGTAGAAATCATGACTCGGTATTTTTCTTATGATCATCTGGCAGATTTGTGTATCACCATTTTGATTACGTGTTAAATGATTTCGAACTTCATTCAAGCAATTTGTTGGCGATTGTTTCAGGTCAGTTCAAAGCATGCCTCAGTTCTTGTGTTTAAACCGAAGAAATGTTAGTTCAATTTCATTCATTCATTCATTCATTCAATATTTTAAAATAACTAAAGATGGTTTGATGTGAATAATCGAGTCAAATATGTTTTGGTTTCATACGTCAATATATGTCACTAATTTATGGGGTACGGTTAAATTAACAATGAAACATTTAGTACAATTGGGCTATTTTATTATATTTATTTATACTTATTATTTTTTTACTATTTTCTGAAATTCATTTTTAACACGTTTTGTTCGTTTTAAGTCGTCTGTTTTCTCGGGGCCCTTGGGAGTACTTGGCAATAACGCCTCTCATATTTGCTTCTTAGAGGTAGTCTACACGGTCGAATTTTTCGCCTTGTCAAATGTAAACCAATTAACCTGCGATTAGACATTGTCAATACTTTTACTTAAGAATGCAAGAGTTTTCATAAGTACAGGTCATTAGATTAGACTTTAGGTGCATTCTATAGAACGCATTATCGAGGAAGAATTAATTAAATTTATCTTGCATGAAAACGACAGGTAAACAACAGGTAAGATATGTTTTTAATCGTCTCCGACTTCACAGGTTGCGCGTCTAATTCTAACCTCTTGGCATTTTCATAAGAAAACTTCAAAAGGAAATGTTAACTAAAGCAATTGAGAAGAACTTCTCAAAAATCTCTGCGAAGGACTGCATTTCTAGAGAAATATACACACTATTTCAATGAAAATGCTCTTCTTCGCAGAGAAGATTTTTTTTTTTTTTGGCCATTGAGTTAGTGGTTTTAAGAGAAGTGTTGTCACTAGCTTCAATTCAAACTTTCTCTATAATTATCAGTGATTAAACTCCCTTGTGTTTTTGTTGAATGACGTGGTTTTAAGGGAGGAGGACTGTTCAAGCAGGGGGTTAATGAACGGGAGGGGGGTTGACAATACTTTCTGATAATTTTAATAATTGCGAATTAAAACAAATTGTTGCTTATTGTTTTTGAGTAATTAAAGTAACACCCTCACACCTGACAATATAGATTAAGGGAAGATAAAAAAAAAAGCATAACACATTTGAAAAGCGAAACTTCGAAACTACTCAAATGGGTGAATTACAAGTTAATTTTGTTGTGAGAGATTTTTGAATGTGACGTCATCTTGTATCGCAAGTATTGATTTTATCGAACCATCGGCATCATCGAAAAAACAGTAAGCCGTAATTTTGTACAGTGCTTGGTCAGAGGCATCACTAGAAGTTAGTCAAATTTTGTGGAGTTGAGTTAAGTCGTTTAAAGTAGAAAAACAAAACATGCAAGTAACCTAATCGATACTTAAAAGAAATATAACGTTGGATTCCTCCACTTTACTTGACTGACCCTGAATACGTCTATGCTTGATTGGATATATACTTCTTCTCGCTGTTAAAGTTAATTTTTCTCCACTCCTTATTAAAGTTCGTTGCTAAGGGAACAGGAGGATATACAGTCCATAATCGTTGAAGTTCCTTTTAGCACAAACAGAAAACATTGATCTTCTAAATGAGCATGGCCAGGGGGTTTAAATGAAATTAAGTCCTTCAATATGATGAAAACAAAAAACTATTCTCTCCTGGAGACTCGTTTATTGTCAGAAATTATTAACTAGTGATATCTTTAAGAATAGCGTTAAGAATATGTCTTTCATTTGTAAATAAAGTTAAGTAACAATGGGCAGGAAAAATTGTTAAAAGTTGCCATTAATTAATTAAGATTCACAGAACAATCCTTTTTATTTTCATCCATTTTGAGTGTTATATGTTATTAGCTCCTGTTTACACGAAATCATTTTTCCTTGAAGATCATTTTGTAAGTTTGAAGTAAGAAATCCAGTTATTGATATTGGGGAAAGTAGTGGGTTGTATAGAAGTAAATAGTCTTTTAGTGTATCAAGGAACTTAAGAACTATGCTGTTTTAATCGACTGAAGCTGTCATGAAATTGATGAGGTCTCGTGTGTGTGTAGTTTTATTTCATCGGAGTTGTTTAGGGAAAGTTAATTTTTTTGCGGACGTGATGAGGTCATGTACAAGTGTGGAGGAGTATACAAGGTCAGTAAAATATATATGTGGAGGAGTGCCACATTTTTTTTTCATTTGACATTTCATGTAGATTTCATAAACGATGTTTTCCAAGATTTTAATAGACAATTTGTCTATCTTGCCAAATTAATGATAGGTATCGTGTCTGAAACAGTAACTGAAAGAATTAAATGAATGAATAAAGTTTTGAAAGTTGATATCATTTTAATAATTTCAGATACCCTGTATTAAAATATTTTTTTTGGATAACTTTTTCATATGTTTAAAAGAATTTTCAGGAATGGTCATGTAAACAATTGTTATTTTTTTCAGAAATAATTAAAAAGGAAAAAAAAAAGAAATCTCCTTTTTCTTCTCTCCTTAACGCTCAGCGGGAGTTGATAATTTTATCGAATGTTTTTCATTGAGGAACGTTTTCTGAAATGAGATCAAAAGATAAACTTGGTGTAAATTTCACGATTAAAAGAACCATACATATGAATGGAAAACAAAATATTTGTGGGTAAATAAATTAGTCTATGAAACAAAAAATCTGAACATGTTTTTCCTTTTGAAAAATATTATTGGAAGAAACTCTTTATTTCTTTTGAATAATGAAAAAAAAACGAATGTAGCTCCTCCTACCGAGTTCACATGAAGGTGTTTGATGCGAAAAAAGGTGGGAAAAAGTCGTCGAGTTGACTCCTGGTAAACAGATGAACATATTGTCTTACATAAACGTGGGTGATATTTTGATTTTTCAGTGGACCTGTTCCTATACTGTCTGAGATAGAGAGCTGTGTAGTACGTTTTGCTGTGTCGCTACAAGAAATCTATGAATATGTGTAAAGGCTTAACTTTAGAAAAACAAGTTTTTGTTACGAGGAAATTCAGGCTGATTAGATTTCACATTGAAAAGAAAAGATTCACTACTCAGCCTTTAAGCTACTTCGAACTTTCTTTTGGCTTTTTATAAACAATCTGTAATTGGAATTAAGGACTCCTCCTATGCTTCAAACATCATCATATTCACTACAAGAACTCCTGGTGTTCAAGGCATTTTGATTGACCTAATGTGACAGATTGTATCGGTTTTTTCACTGTGTTCGCGTGATGTGTCATACAAATGTTTTGAGGAGCAAATATCGCCATCTTTGAAAGGTGGTAGCTAACACGTGGTAAAGAACTTGTCACATACTTAGCAAGAAGACGAGAAGGTACTAGCCGTAATGTTTTCATTACATTCAGCATCAAAAGTGACAGGTATATGATTTTGTACATTTGGAAGATGAAGAGTATGGTTGAAAATCTCTGCGATCGAGTGCATTTCTATAGAAATATACACACTATTTCAATAAAAATGCTCTTCGACACAGCGATTTTTTTTTACAATGCTTTTAAATTTTTTCTTAGTTGTACATTTTGTTTTGCCGTATCTCTCATTTATTACGCTTAAGGCTAGTTTCCATTTAACTGCATTTTCTGCTGTAGCGTAAAAAGCTCAAGAGCATTTTCATGGCGCATGGGCAACTTGCAAAAAATACCGCTGACCGAGAGAATTTATGCTCTTCAAGATTGCTCTTGAGTTTAGCGGCAACGTTGAGTTCATTCTACTTTTCGCGGCGTTGTTTTTTTTTCTCATGACTGATAGCCAATCATTTTTTAGTATTTTGTAAACATTACGTAATTTTCTCGGAAAAAGAACATTGGGAAGATTTTTTGATGATGATTTTGAAATTGAGGGAGCCACCCAAGAAAATAATTCCTCAAGTCTTCTTACTGTTGACATCCTCTGAAGGCCTTAGAAAAATATTCTTGATAAAACAACATAAGATCTTTAACCAAAATTGTGAACAGTCCCTTTGAACGTCTTTCTTGAAATAATTTTCTCATCCATAGTTTATTCGTTTTCGTAGTTTTGTATTTTTGTCTGCGACGTAAATGTAAGATAAACAAAGCAGACACTTTCAGCTTATGAAGTAGTAGTAATCTCTTCTTCAGTGCAAACGCCATGCTTAAAGAGACACGCTTGTAAAAGAAAAGTGACGCTCAATGGAAATAAATTTTTATAAAGAGAAAAATGCTCTTGAGCTTTTTACGCCACAGCGTAAAATGCAGTTAAATGGAAACGAGCCTTTACTAGGCTAAACCTGTACAGAATGATAGATTATGACCCGTACAAAGGTTAAAAATGGTAAACTATTTGTCTGTTATAAAACTCGGATGTAACTTCTTCAATGGTCATAATCGATTACAATGAGAGAACGGTTGTTTGATTTCCGCTACACTTAAAAATATCTAACGGTCGTCACGTATAATGATTGAAAATGCAAAATAATGTTTCTCTCATGACTTGAAAATTTCAGGTATTTTTTTGTTGTTTTTGCAGCAGTTCCGCATCAGTTTTAATCCTCTGTGATGATAATTACCTTCAAACAAAAGTATTTCTAAAAAAGAACTTGTCAATTTACTGAACACTCTGTTTACATTTCTTTCGACCGTTCCCAGTAAGCATCGTCAAAAAGTTACTGCGACGAAGAGCATTGTCGTTGAAATTGTTTGTATATTTCTGCAGAAATGTACTCCTTCGCAGTGACTTTTCAACAAATTTGTCCACTAGGTTCTTAAATGTGTTTTTTTTTTATAGCAGCACTCGAGTTACAGAAAGTTCTGAACATAACCATTGCTGAGACCTTTTGAGTTTTCCCGCGAACATATTTTGCACCTCCAAATATGGTGCGTTCGTGCCTTTGTTTTTAAAAACAAGACATCAAGTGAGTGTGACGTCATCGAATTAAATCGTTCGTTCTGATTGGTAAATAAACTTTTCGAATTGTAAATATTTGGTGAACACTTAAAAATAATGTCTATTTCCACTTGAAGAGATTGTTAAGAAGCTTCTTGTCAGCTACATGTGAAACTTTTATGAAAATGTAAAAGGTCTCCTGAATAAACTTCTTTACGGTAAAAAATCTTTAGATCTGTATATTGCTCTATAAATTTTGGTTTTCAATGTCTCTGACGACATCAATGAAGGGTATGATGACATCAAAATATCATGCTTAGATGGGTTGTGTTCACTGAAGTCGCAGTTTTCAAAGATTATATGGGCCGCCCTGTGCAACCACGAGGTATCAAATCGTCTAACATATTCGAATTCTTCTTTGCATTGTTTTGTTTTGACAAATTCTCCGTTGGACCCCTTTCTCTTTAATACCAACCTTTTAGCAGGAATTTTCATGTCAATTTTACACCATTAAATGAATGGTAGAGTTCTTGATTTAAGCGGAAACTCTGCTGACGTTTCAAAGGCGTCTGTAATGTCTATCTGCAATTCAGGACTTTGATTAAAATGTTAATCAATGACGTCACAGTCTTCAGATTCTCCTACAGTGCACATGTTTGTCTTTGCTGGTTGTTGCTTAACTTATCCAATTCGTTTCCAGACTTCTATGGCGTCTATACATCAGTCCATTGATATTCATAAACCACGAGGTGTATGTACTAGAATGATGTGATATTAATGTATGCATGAATGTTGAAATATTGATCATTTTGGAATCGCTTGCAAGTGGCTAGTGTCTTGTTCTTTTTTGTTGGTTAGCAAATGGAAAGCTGAAGTTGACGTTTATTCGAACAACTGGTAAATTTCTTACAACATTGCAGGTTAAATCGGATGTGAATCGGTTCAGTATGGATTTAAATACAAATTCTTGAAAACGAAACGTATTCATATCAGGATATCAGAAACTTCCATAACTCTGAGAATCGCGAATTTGGCTTCTTTGATACTCTTATCTCTTATTATTTGACTTTCTCATTTTGTTCCAGGAATTCATTCATTTTCAAATATATAATATTTTCCTTCATTTCTGTAAGATGATGGGATTAAGGTCTACCTAATATATTCATAGATAAAGTGTTAAACTCCTTGAACGACAAGTATATATTTTAAATGCATTGTTAATTTCTCTTTTACAAACGTTTAAAAAAAACGGGAAGGAACGACAAAACATAGCTTGGTCTTTTTCTTCTACATGTAATTTGTAATTTATTCATAATGATCAAAATAGAAAACAAAGAAAAGTCTTAATATAGCGGGGTTTCAATTTAATTAATGTAAATTAATTCGTTTAGATTATTCAGTTATAAAGATAACGTGTTGTTGTGCGCAGTTATGTAATTTTTGCGCAGATATGTAATTTCTGCGCAGATATGTAATTATTTTGCGCAGTTATGTAATTTCTGCGCAGTTATGTAATTATTTTGCGCAGATATGTAATTTTTGAGCTGCGCAGTTATGTAATCGAGTGCTGCGCAGATATGTAAAATACGGACTTTTTTATGGTTAAATGTTCGTTTGATAAGAACTCAGTTTTGAAGGTTTTGATTGCAAATTTGAGGGCCATTTTTCCAAAGTTTGTGTCAAAAGGGCATTTTAGGCCCAATTTGGTCCAAATTTACAGAATGGTCCATTTCTTTTGAAAATTTACACGAAGGACAATTCGAAGATTCTGATGAGACAAATTTTTCGAAAATTTGTGTCGAGAGGGGAATTTAGGCCCAATTTGGTCCAAATTTACAGAATGGTCAGTTTCTTTTGAAAATTTACACGAAGGACAATTCGAAGATTCTGATTTCAGAGATGAGGTGAATTTCCGAAATTTTGTGTCAAAAGGGGATTTTAGGCCCGATTTGGTCCAAATTTACAGAATGATCCGTTTCTTTTGAAAATTTACACGAAGGACAATTCCAAGATTCTGATTTCAGAGATGAGGCGAATTTTTCGAAAATTTGGATAAAAAGGGGATTTTAGGCCCAATTTGGTCCAAATTTACAGAATGATCCGTTTCTTTTGAAAATTTACACGAAGGACAATTCCAAGATTCTGATTTCAGAGATGAGGTGAATTTTCCGAAATTTTGTGTCAAAAGGGGATTTTAGGCCCGATTTGGTCCAAATTTACAGAATTTGCACCTTTTTTCTGTGTACCATTTTGATAAAAACGGTTTACGGAGAAGTTGCAGAGATGTGGGGGTCCTCGAAAAGAAAAACTTAATTAAAGTGATTCTCACTGAGTTAGACAGATCTCTTATTTTTCTTTCATTTTTTCATTTTTTTCATTTATGAATATGGATATAGAGAACTCAAGTATCCTAAAAAAAATCTGAAAAACCCTAACATTTTTATGAACTAACAAAGCAAAACATAACATTCTAGAGCAAAATCGACGTTTGATGCGCTCCCAATTGTGGCTAAACAATTTAGCTTTTTTGTACGTGCTGCCGTGAAATACTCGAGCCATGGATCTTTGGGATCGGATTGCGGATTATTCTATTTCTCAATTTTACCAACTTTAACACGTTTATCTTTTAGGACTGTCTAATGACAGTTTTCTGGACAAAGTAATTCGACTATTGACGCTGATGTCAGTTATTTTTTATAAGCATTTCATTTATAAGAACTTTTATAAAAGTCATTATTTTGAGGTGGGTGATAATACTTGACAAACGAATTTAGGAAATTGATTCGGAGAAAAACAGTAACAAAAGATAATGGACTCTCTCGTCCATCCTCAACTAAAGTGACGTATAAAGAATATATACATATATTAAGCTTCTCAAAAACAAGTTTCAACGGTTTTGCATATTGCATATAAATCTACTACGTCTTCGATAAGCAGTAAACAAAACAAAATATTACAAGAACTAAACTTTTTGCCAAAACTTTTGAAACTCGCAGAAATCAATAAGAAAATTTATCAAATTAACTTTAGGCCATCGTTAGTTTAAATGCTGTTCATCGTCATTTGCTAGTGCCAATAAAATCAACATAAAACCATAAAATACATATTTTGTAGAACTTTTTCATTGAAGATAAATGAGTTATTGCACTATAAATTTGTACAAATGGTATTTATTTTTCTCGTTCAAAATATTTTCTATATGTTTCTCGCCTAAAGAATGGCTCAAAAAATGTTACGAAAATGTTTAAACTCGAAAAAATGAATCTCATATTGAGCTCTTTGTCGTGTGATAGCTAATACATATGCGGTGATTATTTTATTTTATTTACAATGCGTCGGATTCGGATGACGACAACAACTCAACTAGCGGTGGCTTTACTGAAACATAAAGAAATTCTTGGGAGAAAAAATTAACAACAACAACCAAAATATTTATCTAACAGCGTTAAAACAAAAGCAAAAAAGATGACTTTGAGTTTAGTATTTACTTGGATTTCCAGAAAATGTTAACAACTAAAAACCAATCATGCGCCAAAGGTAAAAGCTCCACCCAAGCAATGTACCATTTTTTGTCGTTGATTATACTTCTCAGAGCAATAACCGCACCTGAAAATTTACCCATACTTTTAATGATCCCCTTCATATTTGCAACCACTGGTTCTCCAACTTCTGCATGTGGTAGAGCGCTTTGAAATGAAAAATATACCCTTGGAAGATGACACTTTACCCGGTCAGAATACGCAACGATTCTCCAAAATACATCTACGTTCCTTAATGACTTGTGAGTTTCTAACGGATTTTCTGAGGACAGCATTGCAAATATCATAATCTGTTCAAGGATTTCTGGTGGTAAGATCGCTGAAACATCTAAGAAATCAATTATAAGTGTAAGATATTTCAGTTTTGCCTAAAAATCGCGATAACAGATAAAATAAAAAGAACGTGGTTTTAAGAAAGTTTTAACCGTGGTTTATCCTAGAATAGCTTCACTAAAAATGCGTCAATCGAATTTTATATCGATTATGATTACAAATCCATAAATAAAGTATAATTGGTATATTTATATAATTACATCCAAGCGTAGTTTTTCCAACAAAATAATAATTAAAGAAATTTATGACCAAGTGGAAGTCAAATCAAACAAGCGAAACATTACGTACCATTGTTCTTAGACTTTGATAAAGTTGGACTTCCAATGGAATGCCTAAACCTTATTGGAGCAATTTTTTTCCGTCTTGGGCGTTCACCTGAAGGAAAAACAGTTATTTTTTAAGTTATTTCGATAGAACACAGCATTCATTAAATAAACATTTCATGACCACCAACTATAAGGGACTATAACTTCAATTTGATAAATATACAAAAAGCTAAACCCTAAACCTAAACGCTAAACCCTACGAATGCTGTATCAATAGAACTATAATAACTTTAGAAATATAGGTAACTTAAATACCTCAAACTAAAGTGATGATTTTTGGTCTCGGTGACGAAATTTTTTGCCGACAAATTTTTTTTATCGACGGACTTTTTACCAAATAAGGTATGTCAAAATTCAATTCTATCTGATTAATCAGATGAAAACTCTTCAAAATTGAAACTCTAAAGAAGGTTTGTTACATTTGAGTATTATGGGTCATACCTGATTCTGTGACTGTTCCCTTGTTACTTTCTTCCGTTTCTGTTCTGTTTTCATTTTTCTCTGTTTCTGCCGTGGTTTCTGTTCCGTTGTTGTTTTCTTCAGTGTCTGTTCCGCTGTTGCTTTCTTCTGTGTTCGATCTGTCGGTATTCACTTTTTCAGAATTTAAACAAACGTAATGAATTCCATCCATTTCAGAAAAATGGCCTAGAAGAATAGATCCGCGTGGCTCGAATTGTGCGGGGGAAAACTCTCTTCTTCCATCTGTACCAATAGTTGATACGATATCTATACGAATGTTAAAAATTTCGGAAACTGCCATCAAAACTATCTGGTCACCATATGATCCATCTCTTCCCATGTATTCTAGGTACTCCTCAAAAGGCATGTTTGCAAAAAGTTCTAACGGAAACCCATCGCGATCATTTGGATTACGTGTGAGGTAATCAACAACTTCTTTACGTAGCGAAGATGCTGTACGATGTATGCCAAGGTGTTGTAAGCTATGTGCTATGGCAGAAAACATACAATTGCCATCACCAGGAGGGTCGTATGTGACATGGAAGTCTTGCTCTTCAAATGATGCATATCGGTCTTCTCTTGTTAGTGTAACAGAATTCAAGAAGGCCTTTTGAAATTTCTTTTTTCGTTTCTCTTCATCCGTTTTGACCGTTTCATCAACCGTTTTGATTTCAATATCAGCAATATCCTCTACTGGAAACCATTCACAACGAACTTTACCATTAACCAAATCATGAAATTGGACTTTGTAGTCATACCCACTTTTACCGATCTCAATCACACTGCCTATCGCTACGTGGCGTTTTCTCGGTGCGTTCTTCCCTTTCTTGCTTCCACCACCGTACCTGATGTATACTCTTTCTCCTTTTCGATAATTTGAACACTTGTTTCTTTTTTGATGGTATTTCACTGTCCTGTTGTTTATCCGTTGACTTGCTCTTGCAACCTTTTCCCTTTTATTTCGAATATTTTCTTCATTCTTCTTTATTTTCCCACAAGATGGCGATTTTACTTCCATCTCAACCACTTCGTCATTCTCACAGACAGGAACTCCAGATTGCACTATTTCGTTTGACTGCCTTCCAAAATAAACCTCGAAAGGGGACTTCCAACCTAGCTCTTCACGTTTGTCATCATTTAGGCACTTGGCATATCGCTGTAACTCCTTAACCCAATTGATACCTTTTTCACCTTTCTCAACAAGATCATAATTTAATTTTCTTTTCAGTTCTCTGTGGGACCTTTCAACTTTTCCTTGTGACTGAGGATGGTATGCTTTACTTTTGATCATTTTTATCCTCTTTCTTTCACAGTACTTTTTTGTATTTCCGTAAAATTCTTTTCCTTTGTCACTTTGAAGTATTTTTGGCGTTCCATGGCATGTGTAAATTTTATTGATCTCGCTTACTACCTGTGAAGCGTGTTTAGTCCTTAATGGTGCTAACCAATGATACCGTGTGTTGTGCGCAGTTATGTAATTTTTGCGCAGATATGTAATTTCTGCGCAGATATGTAATTATTTTGCGCAGTTATGTAATTTCTGCGCAGTTATGTAATTATTTTGCGCAGATATGTAATTTTTGAGCTGCGCAGTTATGTAATCGAGTGCTGCGCAGATATGTAAAATGCGGACTTTTTAATACAACTGTTTTTTCTAGATTTTTTTCACTCAACTACCACTGCTTTTGCAATTTATCATAAAAGTTTTTATGATAAATAAAAACCTACGACAAATGTAGTAAACACCTTTAAGTTTGGAATGAGCCATAATTAGGCCAAACACGTGAAGGTCTTCACCGGGTAACTTTTCAGTGGCTATCAGGTGACCGCATAACTAAAACCAAAATCGCGCATGCGCATTAAAAATTGTAAACAATTGAAAGGTGCTAATTTCGAATTTGACAATGATATTGCCAGGTTTGACTAAAATTGGGCAATTTGGGCCAAATTTGGACCAAATTTCGAAAGTTCTTCAATTTTCACAAAAATTTGCACGGATCACATTTGAAAGGTGCTGATTTCGAATTTGACAATGATATTGCCAGGTTTGACTAAAATTGGCCAATTTAGGCCAAGTTTGGACCAAATTTCGAAAGTTCTTCAATTTTCATGAAATTTTGCACGGATCACAATTGAAAGGTGCTGATTTCAAATTTGACAATGATTTTGTCAGGTTTGACTAAAATTGGGCAATTTAGGCCAAATTTGGACCAAATTTCGAAAATTCTTCAATTTTCACAAAAATTTGCACGGATCACATTTGAAAGGTGCTGATTTCGAATTTGACAATGATATTGCCAGGTTTGACTAAAATTGGCCAATTTAGGCCAAATTTGGACCAAATTTCGAAAGTTCTTCAATTTTCATGAAATTTTGCACGGATCACAATTGAAAGGTGCTGATTTCAAATTTGACAATGATTTTGTCAGGTTTGACTAAAATTGGCCAATTTAGGCCAAATTTGGACCAAATTTCGAAAATTCTTCAATTTTCATGAAATTTTGCACGGATCACAATTGAAAGGTGCTGATTTCAAATTTGACAATGATTTTGTCAGGTTTGACTAAAATTGGGCAATTTAGGCCAAATTTGGACCAAATTTCGAAAATTCTTTAATTTTCACAAAAAAAATTTGCACGGATCACAATTGAAAGGTGCGGATTTCGAATTTGACAATGATATTGCCAGGTTTGACTAAAATTGGCCAATTTAGGTCAAATTTGGACCAAATTTAGAAAGTTCTTCAAATTTCAAAAATTTTTGCGCCGATCACATTTGAAAGGTGCTGATTTTGTCAGTCAGGCATTTTGTCAGATTTGACCAGAAGTGGGTAATTCGGGCCAAATTTGGATCAAACTTAGAAAGTTCTGCAATATTCATAAAAATTTCTACAACGCACAATTAGAAGTTGCTGATTTTGAATTTGCCAGTCATTTTATTAGATTTGAACATAATTTGGCAGTTCGACAACGTTGTATTTTTGAGACTAAATATGCATCGCTGTGTTGCGTCCTGAAGTCTTCAAGCCAAGCGGCTTCTTGTTTTCATATAGTCTGAGCAAGAGCGTAGGATACGCAGATCGTAGGATTTTGTAGAGATTGAAATTTGTATTTATGCCCTTCGGTGATATAAGATAAAGTATTAATTTATTAGCTTTTGTTCAATTGTCCTCCCTCTCACTCATTTGACAGTTCTTTTTCTCGAAACACTACTTTTTTTGTTAAATATTGAAGAAATCATTTAATTTATCAAATAATACAATACGAAAATTATAAAGCGAACATTTCATAACAATGAAAAGTAAGAAGAAATTTCCATTCTTTCAATCATATCAAAGGAAAAAGGATGATTGCAAAGAGCGAAAAATATTCATTTCAACTTTAATTATCATGGGTATTACTATCATGATCAAAATAAAACAAACTTATCACTTTCGATCTCTCACACTAGATTGATTTAGAAAACGAGACGCGGACGTGAAATATCTCGGAGGAAATCCCAAAAGGACTGGAACGAGACAGCCTTCACGTTCTCTTCAAAAATGAAGTTACGTGCCGAACGTCAAAACAGCCATTTCTGCGTTGTTTGAGGATTTTAGAGGAATTACCTAAATCCAAAATTTCTAGGAATGAGACAATGAATAAGTGATGACGTCACAAGTCGCGTCTGGACGTGCACGTTGTTGTTCCTAAATCAAAACAAAAATAAGCAAGGGCAGTAGTATCAGAGACTCAGAAGAAAAAATGTTGCTAAAAATATTTTTTTTTTCGATTTTGATTGACCACTCCTGTGGAATATTTATCCGAGCGATGGGAGCCAGTGAATACGAAATTATAAAAGATTTAGTTTTAAACGATGGCCGATTTCACATACCACCTTGCGATCGAACAAGACAGCAAAAAAGCGCTTACGTAAAGTACTGGAGATTGAAGCAAAAGTTATCCGTAGACAGCAATGGGTTGCTGTTGTACGAAGGTAGAAGGGTTCTGAAGAAAGAGGATATCAAGAAATGTGTGTCAAAAGTCTTTAAACAAAGCAAATCAGCTGGGTACAAGAAGTTACGCTCAAAAGCTCTGGATGGTTTTGCTGGTATAAGCCGTGGAAGTGTATTGCAAATCACAAAGAACGATCCAAATTTCAGAAGATTTACCGTTAAATTCACCAACAAACCCAAACTCAAGCCTGTTACTGCTAAAGAGGTAAGACTTCTAAAGACTTTTTAAAGTTTTTCGGCATTATAATTTTCTGTATGGTATATCCTGAAATACATATAAGTTGGTATGGAGAAATAATTTAAAAAAAGGCTACCTCTTCGATTTAAACATGACGTCATATTTAGTCACGTGATTTTTAAATGACATTTATTTAAGATTTTTCATTAAAGTATTTGTTTTGCAGAATTGAAAATATTTTCGAGTTTTTGGGTTTTATTTAAAGGTCTGTAACTCGAATTTTTAACTCACAGAATCTAAGCATCACAGATTTTTAGAAATTTTTGCAAATTATAAGAATTTACCTTTAAGCTTAAAATAGACCATAATATTTAGCGAAAAAAAAACATCATCCAAGACCTACTCCAAAATCTCTATATTCTTTAGATTCATCATATTCATCAAATCGATTTGGTTGATATGAGACGACAAAAAATCCGTTATCGAGGTGTCACTTACCGCTACATATTATCATTGCTTGATGTTTTTTCACGGTATCATTGGTTAGCACCATTAAGGACTAAACACGCTTCACAGGTAGTAAGCGAGATCAATAAAATTTACACATGCCATGGAACGCCAAAAATACTTCAAAGTGACAAAGGAAAAGAATTTTACGGAAATACAAAAAAGTACTGTGAAAGAAAGAGGATAAAAATGATCAAAAGTAAAGCATACCATCCTCAGTCACAAGGAAAAGTTGAAAGGTCCCACAGAGAACTGAAAAGAAAATTAAATTATGATCTTGTTGAGAAAGGTGAAAAAGGTATCAATTGGGTTAAGGAGTTACAGCGATATGCCAAGTGCCTAAATGATGACAAA
This sequence comes from Turritopsis dohrnii, assembly GCA_027922465.2. Classification (NCBI taxonomy): domain Eukaryota; kingdom Metazoa; phylum Cnidaria; class Hydrozoa; order Anthoathecata; family Oceaniidae; genus Turritopsis; species Turritopsis dohrnii. Next base: position 41,723 of record BQMF02000244.1, on the reverse strand, counting down.
CGTGAAGAGCTAGGTTGGAAGTCCCCTTTCGAGGTTTATTTTGGAAGGCAGTCAAACGAAATAGTGCAATCTGGAGTTCCTGTCTGTGAGAATGACGAAGTGGTTGAGATGGAAGTAAAATCGCCATCTTGTGGGAAAATAAAGAAGAATGAAGAAAATATTCGAAATAAAAGGGAAAAGGTTGCAAGAGCAAGTCAACGGATAAACAACAGGACAGTGAAATACCATCAAAAAAGAAACAAGTGTTCAAATTATCGAAAAGGAGAAAGAGTATACATCAGGTACGGTGGTGGAAGCAAGAAAGGGAAGAACGCACCGAGAAAACGCCACGTAGCGATAGGCAGTGTGATTGAGATCGGTAAAAGTGGGTATGACTACAAAGTCCAATTTCATGATTTGGTTAATGGTAAAGTTCGTTGTGAATGGTTTCCAGTAGAGGATATTGCTGATATTGAAATCAAAACGGTTGATGAAACGGTCAAAACGGATGAAGAGAAACGAAAAAAGAAATTTCAAAAGGCCTTCTTGAATTCTGTTACACTAACAAGAGAAGACCGATATGCATCATTTGAAGAGCAAGACTTCCATGTCACATACGACCCTCCTGGTGATGGCAATTGTATGTTTTCTGCCATAGCACATAGCTTACAACACCTTGGCATACATCGTACAGCATCTTCGCTACGTAAAGAAGTTGTTGATTACCTCACACGTAATCCAAATGATCGCGATGGGTTTCCGTTAGAACTTTTTGCAAACATGCCTTTTGAGGAGTACCTAGAATACATGGGAAGAGATGGATCATATGGTGACCAGATAGTTTTGATGGCAGTTTCCGAAATTTTTAACATTCGTATAGATATCGTATCAACTATTGGTACAGATGGAAGAAGAGAGTTTTCCCCCGCACAATTCGAGCCACGCGGATCTATTCTTCTAGGCCATTTTTCTGAAATGGATGGAATTCATTACGTTTGTTTAAATTCTGAAAAAGTGAATACCGACAGATCGAACACAGAAGAAAGCAACAGCGGAACAGACACTGAAGAAAACAACAACGGAACAGAAACCACGGCAGAAACAGAGAAAAATGAAAACAGAACAGAAACGGAAGAAAGTAACAAGGGAACAGTCACAGAATCAGGTATGACCCATAATACTCAAATGTAACAAACCTTCTTTAGAGTTTCAATTTTGAAGAGTTTTCATCTGATTAATCAGATAGAATTGAATTTTGACATACCTTATTTGGTAAAAAGTCCGTCGATAAAAAAAATTTGTCGGCAAAAAATTTCGTCACCGAGACCAAAAATCATCACTTTAGTTTGAGGTATTTAAGTTACCTATATTTCTAAAGTTATTATAGTTCTATTGATACAGCATTCGTAGGGTTTAGCGTTTAGGTTTAGGGTTTAGCTTTTTGTATATTTATCAAATTGAAGTTATAGTCCCTTATAGTTGGTGGTCATGAAATGTTTATTTAATGAATGCTGTGTTCTATCGAAATAACTTAAAAAATAACTGTTTTTCCTTCAGGTGAACGCCCAAGACGGAAAAAAATTGCTCCAATAAGGTTTAGGCATTCCATTGGAAGTCCAACTTTATCAAAGTCTAAGAACAATGGTACGTAATGTTTCGCTTGTTTGATTTGACTTCCACTTGGTCATAAATTTCTTTAATTATTATTTTGTTGGAAAAACTACGCTTGGATGTAATTATATAAATATACCAATTATACTTTATTTATGGATTTGTAATCATAATCGATATAAAATTCGATTGACGCATTTTTAGTGAAGCTATTCTAGGATAAACCACGGTTAAAACTTTCTTAAAACCACGTTCTTTTTATTTTATCTGTTATCGCGATTTTTAGGCAAAACTGAAATATCTTACACTTATAATTGATTTCTTAGATGTTTCAGCGATCTTACCACCAGAAATCCTTGAACAGATTATGATATTTGCAATGCTGTCCTCAGAAAATCCGTTAGAAACTCACAAGTCATTAAGGAACGTAGATGTATTTTGGAGAATCGTTGCGTATTCTGACCGGGTAAAGTGTCATCTTCCAAGGGTATATTTTTCATTTCAAAGCGCTCTACCACATGCAGAAGTTGGAGAACCAGTGGTTGCAAATATGAAGGGGATCATTAAAAGTATGGGTAAATTTTCAGGTGCGGTTATTGCTCTGAGAAGTATAATCAACGACAAAAAATGGTACATTGCTTGGGTGGAGCTTTTACCTTTGGCGCATGATTGGTTTTTAGTTGTTAACATTTTCTGGAAATCCAAGTAAATACTAAACTCAAAGTCATCTTTTTTGCTTTTGTTTTAACGCTGTTAGATAAATATTTTGGTTGTTGTTGTTAATTTTTTCTCCCAAGAATTTCTTTATGTTTCAGTAAAGCCACCGCTAGTTGAGTTGTTGTCGTCATCCGAATCCGACGCATTGTAAATAAAATAAAATAATCACCGCATATGTATTAGCTATCACACGACAAAGAGCTCAATATGAGATTCATTTTTTCGAGTTTAAACATTTTCGTAACATTTTTTGAGCCATTCTTTAGGCGAGAAACATATAGAAAATATTTTGAACGAGAAAAATAAATACCATTTGTACAAATTTATAGTGCAATAACTCATTTATCTTCAATGAAAAAGTTCTACAAAATATGTATTTTATGGTTTTATGTTGATTTTATTGGCACTAGCAAATGACGATGAACAGCATTTAAACTAACGATGGCCTAAAGTTAATTTGATAAATTTTCTTATTGATTTCTGCGAGTTTCAAAAGTTTTGGCAAAAAGTTTAGTTCTTGTAATATTTTGTTTTGTTTACTGCTTATCGAAGACGTAGTAGATTTATATGCAATATGCAAAACCGTTGAAACTTGTTTTTGAGAAGCTTAATATATGTATATATTCTTTATACGTCACTTTAGTTGAGGATGGACGAGAGAGTCCATTATCTTTTGTTACTGTTTTTCTCCGAATCAATTTCCTAAATTCGTTTGTCAAGTATTATCACCCACCTCAAAATAATGACTTTTATAAAAGTTCTTATAAATGAAATGCTTATAAAAAATAACTGACATCAGCGTCAATAGTCGAATTACTTTGTCCAGAAAACTGTCATTAGACAGTCCTAAAAGATAAACGTGTTAAAGTTGGTAAAATTGAGAAATAGAATAATCCGCAATCCGATCCCAAAGATCCATGGCTCGAGTATTTCACGGCAGCACGTACAAAAAAGCTAAATTGTTTAGCCACAATTGGGAGCGCATCAAACGTCGATTTTGCTCTAGAATGTTATGTTTTGCTTTGTTAGTTCATAAAAATGTTAGGGTTTTTCAGATTTTTTTTAGGATACTTGAGTTCTCTATATCCATATTCATAAATGAAAAAAATGAAAAAATGAAAGAAAAATAAGAGATCTGTCTAACTCAGTGAGAATCACTTTAATTAAGTTTTTCTTTTCGAGGACCCCCACATCTCTGCAACTTCTCCGTAAACCGTTTTTATCAAAATGGTACACAGAAAAAAGGTGCAAATTCTGTAAATTTGGACCAAATCGGGCCTAAAATCCCCTTTTGACACAAAATTTCGGAAAATTCACCTCATCTCTGAAATCAGAATCTTGGAATTGTCCTTCGTGTAAATTTTCAAAAGAAACGGATCATTCTGTAAATTTGGACCAAATTGGGCCTAAAATCCCCTTTTTATCCAAATTTTCGAAAAATTCGCCTCATCTCTGAAATCAGAATCTTGGAATTGTCCTTCGTGTAAATTTTCAAAAGAAACGGATCATTCTGTAAATTTGGACCAAATCGGGCCTAAAATCCCCTTTTGACACAAAATTTCGGAAATTCACCTCATCTCTGAAATCAGAATCTTCGAATTGTCCTTCGTGTAAATTTTCAAAAGAAACTGACCATTCTGTAAATTTGGACCAAATTGGGCCTAAATTCCCCTCTCGACACAAATTTTCGAAAAATTTGTCTCATCAGAATCTTCGAATTGTCCTTCGTGTAAATTTTCAAAAGAAATGGACCATTCTGTAAATTTGGACCAAATTGGGCCTAAAATGCCCTTTTGACACAAACTTTGGAAAAATGGCCCTCAAATTTGCAATCAAAACCTTCAAAACTGAGTTCTTATCAAACGAACATTTAACCATAAAAAAGTCCGTATTTTACATATCTGCGCAGCACTCGATTACATAACTGCGCAGCTCAAAAATTACATATCTGCGCAAAATAATTACATAACTGCGCAGAAATTACATAACTGCGCAAAATAATTACATATCTGCGCAGAAATTACATATCTGCGCAAAAATTACATAACTGCGCACAACACCGTGAAAAAACATCAAGCAATGATAATATGTAGCGGTAAGTGACACCTCGATAACGGATTTTTTGTCGTCTCATATCAACCAAATCGATTTGATGAATATGATGAATCTAAAGAATATAGAGATTTTGGAGTAGGTCTTGGATGATGTTTTTTTTTCGCTAAATATTATGGTCTATTTTAAGCTTAAAGGTAAATTCTTATAATTTGCAAAAATTTCTAAAAATCTGTGATGCTTAGATTCTGTGAGTTAAAAATTCGAGTTACAGACCTTTAAATAAAACCCAAAAACTCGAAAATATTTTCAATTCTGCAAAACAAATACTTTAATGAAAAATCTTAAATAAATGTCATTTAAAAATCACGTGACTAAATATGACGTCATGTTTAAATCGAAGAGGTAGCCTTTTTTTAAATTATTTCTCCATACCAACTTATATGTATTTCAGGATATACCATACAGAAAATTATAATGCCGAAAAACTTTAAAAAGTCTTTAGAAGTCTTACCTCTTTAGCAGTAACAGGCTTGAGTTTGGGTTTGTTGGTGAATTTAACGGTAAATCTTCTGAAATTTGGATCGTTCTTTGTGATTTGCAATACACTTCCACGGCTTATACCAGCAAAACCATCCAGAGCTTTTGAGCGTAACTTCTTGTACCCAGCTGATTTGCTTTGTTTAAAGACTTTTGACACACATTTCTTGATATCCTCTTTCTTCAGAACCCTTCTACCTTCGTACAACAGCAACCCATTGCTGTCTACGGATAACTTTTGCTTCAATCTCCAGTACTTTACGTAAGCGCTTTTTTGCTGTCTTGTTCGATCGCAAGGTGGTATGTGAAATCGGCCATCGTTTAAAACTAAATCTTTTATAATTTCGTATTCACTGGCTCCCATCGCTCGGATAAATATTCCACAGGAGTGGTCAATCAAAATCGAAAAAAAAAATATTTTTAGCAACATTTTTTCTTCTGAGTCTCTGATACTACTGCCCTTGCTTATTTTTGTTTTGATTTAGGAACAACAACGTGCACGTCCAGACGCGACTTGTGACGTCATCACTTATTCATTGTCTCATTCCTAGAAATTTTGGATTTAGGTAATTCCTCTAAAATCCTCAAACAACGCAGAAATGGCTGTTTTGACGTTCGGCACGTAACTTCATTTTTGAAGAGAACGTGAAGGCTGTCTCGTTCCAGTCCTTTTGGGATTTCCTCCGAGATATTTCACGTCCGCGTCTCGTTTTCTAAATCAATCTAGTGTGAGAGATCGAAAGTGATAAGTTTGTTTTATTTTGATCATGATAGTAATACCCATGATAATTAAAGTTGAAATGAATATTTTTCGCTCTTTGCAATCATCCTTTTTCCTTTGATATGATTGAAAGAATGGAAATTTCTTCTTACTTTTCATTGTTATGAAATGTTCGCTTTATAATTTTCGTATTGTATTATTTGATAAATTAAATGATTTCTTCAATATTTAACAAAAAAAGTAGTGTTTCGAGAAAAAGAACTGTCAAATGAGTGAGAGGGAGGACAATTGAACAAAAGCTAATAAATTAATACTTTATCTTATATCACCGAAGGGCATAAATACAAATTTCAATCTCTACAAAATCCTACGATCTGCGTATCCTACGCTCTTGCTCAGACTATATGAAAACAAGAAGCCGCTTGGCTTGAAGACTTCAGGACGCAACACAGCGATGCATATTTAGTCTCAAAAATACAACGTTGTCGAACTGCCAAATTATGTTCAAATCTAATAAAATGACTGGCAAATTCAAAATCAGCAACTTCTAATTGTGCGTTGTAGAAATTTTTATGAATATTGCAGAACTTTCTAAGTTTGATCCAAATTTGGCCCGAATTACCCACTTCTGGTCAAATCTGACAAAATGCCTGACTGACAAAATCAGCACCTTTCAAATGTGATCGGCGCAAAAATTTTTGAAATTTGAAGAACTTTCTAAATTTGGTCCAAATTTGACCTAAATTGGCCAATTTTAGTCAAACCTGGCAATATCATTGTCAAATTCGAAATCCGCACCTTTCAATTGTGATCCGTGCAAATTTTTTTTGTGAAAATTAAAGAATTTTCGAAATTTGGTCCAAATTTGGCCTAAATTGCCCAATTTTAGTCAAACCTGACAAAATCATTGTCAAATTTGAAATCAGCACCTTTCAATTGTGATCCGTGCAAAATTTCATGAAAATTGAAGAATTTTCGAAATTTGGTCCAAATTTGGCCTAAATTGGCCAATTTTAGTCAAACCTGACAAAATCATTGTCAAATTTGAAATCAGCACCTTTCAATTGTGATCCGTGCAAAATTTCATGAAAATTGAAGAACTTTCGAAATTTGGTCCAAATTTGGCCTAAATTGGCCAATTTTAGTCAAACCTGGCAATATCATTGTCAAATTCGAAATCAGCACCTTTCAAATGTGATCCGTGCAAATTTTTGTGAAAATTGAAGAATTTTCGAAATTTGGTCCAAATTTGGCCTAAATTGCCCAATTTTAGTCAAACCTGACAAAATCATTGTCAAATTTGAAATCAGCACCTTTCAATTGTGATCCGTGCAAAATTTCATGAAAATTGAAGAACTTTCGAAATTTGGTCCAAACTTGGCCTAAATTGGCCAATTTTAGTCAAACCTGGCAATATCATTGTCAAATTCGAAATCAGCACCTTTCAAATGTGATCCGTGCAAATTTTTGTGAAAATTGAAGAACTTTCGAAATTTGGTCCAAATTTGGCCCAAATTGCCCAATTTTAGTCAAACCTGGCAATATCATTGTCAAATTCGAAATTAGCACCTTTCAATTGTTTACAATTTTTAATGCGCATGCGCGATTTTGGTTTTAGTTATGCGGTCACCTGATAGCCACTGAAAAGTTACCCGGTGAAGACCTTCACGTGTTTGGCCTAATTATGGCTCATTCCAAACTTAAAGGTGTTTACTACATTTGTCGTAGGTTTTTATTTATCATAAAAACTTTTATGATAAATTGCAAAAGCAGTGGTAGTTGAGTGAAAAAAATCTAGAAAAAACAGTTGTATTAAAAAGTCCGCATTTTACATATCTGCGCAGCACTCGATTACATAACTGCGCAGCTCAAAAATTACATATCTGCGCAAAATAATTACATAACTGCGCAGAAATTACATAACTGCGCAAAATAATTACATATCTGCGCAGAAATTACATATCTGCGCAAAAATTACATAACTGCGCACAACACGTGTTAATATATTTACTCTTTGATCAACTTCCGACACTATAGAAAGAGGAATTAAGTGCTATTGACTTGTGGTGAATCTCTTCTTGATTGGGACTGATTATTCCTTCACATTTTAGATCTTTATCATATTTTGTACAGATAAGTAATGATTTTCCATTTCCTTTGATTTTTGTTTATGACAAAAATGAAAGCTTTCAACGAATTGAACATCGTGTTCGTTGGAAGAATCTACTGAGTGAGTGGTGTGGTTATACTTGACCTCAAGTAAAATGGCAACACTCTTTTCACGCATGAAAAGACTTTCTTGTTTTGATAGAAATGATTTTACATGCGATGTACTCGGCGGCACGATGTAAAGAGAATGATTGATTCAATTTTAGGAATGATAATTATAATCTTTCCAGGTTACCTTTGTGTCGTGCCTAACCGGCATGAGAAAGTCCAGTGAAGACATGCTCTTGTAATGGCGCCTCTGAAATCGTCTGCATTTAGATTCAAGAAGAATGGAAGACTTTTCGGGCATAGTGAGGTGTTTTGTAATTCACAATGTTATTTTTTTTGTTGTTTTTTTTTTCAAGTTGTTCTAACATTTAATTTTTATATTTTTAATTTGTTACTGTTAGTAATTATTTAATTTTCACATCCTTTCACGAATGATCACGCAATTAATAAAACACCTTTTTTCATCAAATCCTGCAAAGAAGAAGAAAATCAAAATCGTTTTCTCGAATGTTACTAAATATATTGGAATTTTGGCGTGAAAAGGAGGTGTTCCAACTCTCAGCTTCTTAAATAAAACTGAACCTAGAAGCTTTTAGTTGTGTTCTTTTATGTTGACCGCATGTAACATTTTCAATATTTCTCATTGATCGTGTTTCTTCTTTGAGTTTCATTGTGATCACAACTTTTGGAATTAACTTTTGTAATTAATATTCCCTGTTCGTTTGAAATGAACACATTTATTTTTAATTTTATTACTGTCAGTTATCATTAGGATATGCAGAAAGTAAAGAAGCTAACACGTGGCTGTTGTCATGGCACCAGTTCATCTTGTCAACTGTAATGAAGTAATGATTTTTGGGACTATTGGGCTTGATGTATCCTTGTGAAATTTTCTTTCTAGTAAAATCTTTTATGTGGCCTTACATTTCCGACTTTCGCATTCTGTCTTTTGACACAATATTTTCTTGAACGTGCCTTTATTCGCCTCGAATGTGTTTTCTTTATCTGACTTGGTGTGTTTTTCCTGCATGTGAGGCCGATTTTTTTAAGCCACGTGGGATAACAGACCGCAAATAATGAATTTCCTATTAATTCAAAACGTATTCAATCTTCAAGAAAACAAGAATGACATCATAACACGCGCCAAGAATGCTGGTTGCTGAAAAAGAACAACACTAAAATATATTGATATTTTATAATAAAAAAAATTTGTGGCCACTGCAAAATTATGATTAAGTTTCAGCCTTTTTTGGGGGAAATTTTGTATCTTTAAAAAAATTGTTCTCTCACAATGTGTATACTGTTATTTTGTGTTTTTTTATTTCTCTACATAAAAAGTCTCTGTGGGGGAGTATTGGAGGACAGCATTGTGTTTCAAATGGAGTGTATATTTCATCTAAGCATTACTGATTACACCGTGTTTTTTTTAGAGGTTAGATACAGAAAGGAAGACCGCATCTATGGAATTAACAGAATAACAAAAAAGATTCAAAGATAATTGAAAACCATTTAGTAAAATCATTTTCAAACAATATCAACAATCAAGAGGTGTATTTATAAACATTATTTTTTAGCGAGGAGCTTTGCGATACGTCGCACGAATTTGTTTTCTTTTTTTTTTGCGCTTATAAAATCAGTTTACCACTAGTCAATTCATTCACAAAGTTTTTATGAAGACTTGGAAGATAAATGATGTGTGAAAAGGTTATAACTTTTCAATCAAATTAAAAAAGACACTTCGATTATACTGCTTATTTGCTCCTGACTCATAATTGCTGATTGCTCATCGTCTCCTGAGATTCAATTACAATTACAAATTATTAAACCCAAACTATGGGGATTGATCCAGAACGCTTTGTATACGCCGTTCCTCAAGACAGTTTTTGTGTACTATGTAGTTCGGTACTTCAAGATCCAGTTGAAGTTATAAAATGTGGACATTACGTTTGCAGTTCGTGTTGGGATACCTGGATACATAACGATATTGATGGCAAGTGCAAATCAGAGAGTAAAATTGTAACATGCCCTTACTGTGGAATAGATATTGATATTGGTGGTATTCGTAAGAGTAAAATTACGTGGAATTTGATTCAAAACATGAATGTTTATTGTACTCATAAATCTGCTGGCTGTGAAAGCATTTATAAACTTGGTTTTGACGATCTTCATAGTAAAAATTGTGTATATCAACAGGATGGAATGGATACGGGTAAACTTGAAAAATGTGATACTTGTAATTTGACTATTACGGAAAATCTTCGTTCTCATAGCTGTGTTAAGGAATTACTTCAGAATATTAAACAACAGAGCACAGGAATAACCAATTTAGAACACGAAAACAATAGACTTACTTTTAAATTAACAACATTTGAAAAGGAATTTATGGAAGAAAGAGCAGAGTTAGAAGGACAATTTTTTGAAGAATCCTTAAAATATGGAAAAGAAATTCGTGATCTGCGTACACGATTGGCTTGTTTACAGGGGGAACTGTCCAGACGGAAAGGCCAGGTGAAATGTTTTTCTGTTTTATTTTTCTTCATTTTAATAATTTTAATAGTTTTATAGTTTTATAGGCTGTGGTGTTAGGATTGTGTTTTGATAATTGGAAAATTTAAGTTTCGTTGTCGCTTAATATAATTTATCGATTTTTCGTTTGAGAAACTACGTAATATTATATGTCAAGCAAAAAAACCATACTAACAAAACAAAAATATGTCATTCATTGTTTCGAAAACTGTTTTTTCATAACAAATGATCTCATTTGATTTATCACACTAAAGAGCGACTGTTTTTTTTCTCAACTAATTTGAAAAATAAAACGATTCACAACTTTTTAAAGTTTCATTGAGAAGAGCTTCCCGCTTTGAGGATGGAATAATATTTGTACAAGGCTGGGAACCAACCGTTTCATTTACTGTTCTTCAGAAAAGTTTCTTTCGCATTTGTTGTGTTAACGGCAACTTTTTCCATTACACCCTTAACACAATGACGGGATTTTCCTTATCAGGGATATGATAGGTCATTCGGATTTGAGAATAGCCATTGGAAGTGTGGCCGAAATGTAGTAAAATTTTAATAACAATTGGAAGGTTTCTCGTGATTCTTTTTATTCTGAAAAGTTTTGACCCGAAAAATAGAAATGATGCGCGTTTCGTATTATCCTTAAAACTCGAACCTAAACGAAAAATTATTTAAATCGTCAATGTGGTCACACCCGCGTATTGTGGATTTCTTCTTTCGATTACAGTTTTATTATGATCAGCGTGGCCTTGGCTTTTACTTATACGGACACTTTCTGACGTCCATCGCAACTATCTTTATGATGAGAGCAGATACTTTCGCGAGTTTTAACCTTTTTCACCAAAGTTATTAAAACTCCAAATGATAGAATTTTTTTTTTCAAATCAACGTGTTTTTTTTCCATCATGCAAAAGTAAATGGCCTGAAAGTATTTTTGGCTGAAAGCTCATGGATATTCTTTCGTTGAATATTTTTTACGGAGTGCAAATATTTATTCATTTGGGACATAGGTTTCGATTTCTGTTATAAAACATCCGTAAAATGTCTTAATTTCCTATGTCAAAACAATTTTAGAGCGAAGTCGAAAATCTGACCATCGAACTCGAAAGGGTTAATGGTAGCCTTGGCTTCAATATCATTGGCGGAGCAACAAAGGTAATTCCTAACTTTAAAAATTCCTTTATTTTAATAAAGTTATGTTTTTATCATTACTCACTTCCCTGCAAATTTCCATGGTATTCCTCTAGTCATAATATTTGTATATACGTGACCGTAGACGCTTAAACAGTTGGGCAAATAATAATGTAGATGATGTCACAATACATCTTTGTTTATAACATGAAACGACATTAGACAATGCGACGTTGTTACCGTGACGTCAAATTGAGCCACCTGACGGACGTCTGTTTTTTGTTAGTACTCCTTCCCTCGTGAAGTCTTTTCAGCGTAGTTACCACGTGACATTGTTCTTTAGTAGATAAACAATAGCGGCAATTTCGTAAATCGAATTCTTTGTTAACTTTCAGTGCGCATGAACAAAATAAGATCAGATCGAAATGTCTCAGTGGGCAAATTTGTTGAAGTCATTGCGAAGGAGTGCATTTCTATAGAAATATATACGCTATTTCAATGAAAATGCTCTTCATCGCAGTAACGTTTCGATGATTTTTACGAATTGGGGTTGGTCCTTGACCCTCCTGCAAGTGTTCCATGCAGGTATGCTAGTGGAAACATAACGGTTTTGAAAAATGCTAATATTTGAACTGACAGTGACTCAACTACACTAAATCACTAGGAAAGGATTAAAACCCCGACTTCGATAAGCGTATTTGCGGTTACCATAGCGATAGATACATCTCATTATCTTAAGGATTGCAGATGATCTCGGAAAATTCGAGTTATATGTTGTTTGACAAAGCAACCCAGGATGATTGGAAGGGACAGTTAGTTTAGGAATGTCAAAGTTAAGCTGTTTTCCTATTTATCTCAGTCGGTTTTGTTGCATTTATGTACACAGCTCACGATTGGGATAATTTCGTTTTGAGTCGGTTACTGAGTATTAACCGAAGTGCATGCTGGGTTTTACGTCAGCAATCTTTTTGTTTACGTGATTTTTAATAACTAAAAACTAGCTTTGGGTTTTCTTACTGACGATTTAGTTATCTATTCGATTTTAAAGACCCATGTCTTTTAAGTGTTACTGTTTTTAAAATACCAAAAGTTTTTTATCGCCAGTTAGTGCGATCATATTTATTGACTTATTTATTTATTGAAGGTTTTGTACGTTGTAAACATGCTTGCAGATTTTGTGTTATCTTCGAAAACAGACTGTATTAAATTGTTGCTAAAGAAAACAAGAAAAAACGTTACAGTTTATTTTCTCTCTTATGAACTCTAGGATGATCGTTTATCAAGTGGTATTTATGTATCACGAATCGTAGAAGGCGGTGCTGCCGATGGTCCTGGAAAATTACAACTCCATGACTGTATTTTAGAGGTAAGTGTTAACTATATCGTGTCACGATTTCCTTATGGTGTTTTAAAGCTATTCGAATCATTTTTGACATGGTGCGAAAATGGTTGATGATACGATTTAGATGTGTTGACCTCTTGTGTTAAGATCTAGTGTTTTTCTTTCATCTGATGTTTTGAATTTGGGTCGTTGTTTGGTTTCGTTACAAATGTTATTTCTGGCATATGATGTTGTGATTATAATGTTGTGATATGTGCTCGGCATCCCAGAAATCTTTGTTTTGTTGTCAGTTATTTTACTGGTAATTTTGTTTTCGCGAGTGTGAAACATCCATTGATTTTTCATCAGTTCAACTTTTGAGCATTTACGGTTGCCATAACATCGTTAAGAAACATTCTGCAAAATACATTGTTTTGTTTGTGTACGTGCACCATCCACCTTTGATGACTTTGTACTTTATGAAAGTAAATCGTTGATCAAATATTCCCACCAACCAACAGTTTTGCTCTTCTGTAAAGTAAACAAATATAGCAGATAGCTTATCAGGAATGTGGTGTCCCAGTGGGCAAAATTGTAAAAAATTACTGCGACGGAGAGCATTTTTATAAACATTGTATGCATATTTATATAGAAATGCACTCCTTCGCAGAGATTTTTTAACACATGTGCCGGCTGGGGTAATGTTGAGAAGTGATATACACCATGGTTGTGTAATTGGTTAATGGTTTGCTCTCATTGTTTCTCAAGTGGTATGAACTCAAGAACCATAGCTGGGTGTTAGGTTTAAAAAGGTCTTATTCCGTAATTTCCCGTATTTTCGAAAAAACAAAACAAAAACAAATCAGTGTCGTTGTCATATGTTCACAGGCTAATGGAAAGTTGTTAAATTTATAAACGCTCCGCTTTCATGTTTTGATTCCTTTCTTCGAATTTCAGATCAGCGCATGCGCCTATACAAAAAAAAATGGCGGTAGTGATAGATGTATATAAAGAAGCGTTTATTCGCTATCGGTCGATGAATTATCAATGAAAGTTTTTTTTTTCAAAAAAAATAATAATAATAAAATATGATCGTTAAAGATAACAGCTGTACTTATAACAAACCCATTAAGACGGATGAAAGACGGCAGAATGAAGAAATACGTCAAAAATATCAGCATGTTGTCGTAACTGTCGGATTTTAGTTAGAGTGACGGTGCCTGAACACAAACATGGTAACTGAAGATTTTTTTACAATCAATTTTAATTGGCTGAAGATTTTTTACTATTTTACTTGAACGAGAGCGAGGTTGGCGTTGTTTCTGATGATATATTTTTATTGTTTTCAACTCTCCAAAAATTCGTTTAAATGTCAATGAATAAACTGAGCAGATGTTGTCTTATGGTGGCCTCCTCATGGAGAAAACTATGTAAACAAGGCTAGTGCAAAATGTAAACAAACCCTTTGTTAATCCTTCGTTAGTATGACTCACACGGTGAAAAATTTCAGTTTCATTTGAAAATGGTGGCCAGAAGCTGTGAGTAACTGATTGAATGTTATGTCATCGTTGTAAGCGTTGTTGAATATATAATCTGCAGACCGCAAAGATCTTGATAAAGTAATACAGTGAATTAGTGAAAATGGTATAGTTAATGAGTTTAATTAGTGTTTTAAATTAATGTTTGTATGGAAGTCCTCTCACATGATTACATCCTAATACATTTCCGATCTTATGCAAAGACTGAAACGAAGATTGATTTAAAAAAATTTTTTCTACATCAGACGTAAAACGACTTATGCTTCATTATTCTCCATTAATACTTTTCCATCCAATTAATTTCCTTACCTACTGAATTATTTATTCCGGCTTGCGTTGTACGAAAAAAATAGAAAAAGGGAGGTTCATTAAAAGAGAGAAAAAAATGACAAGCCCAGGATAATTCTCTAATTCTCTGTTATACTGATGAAACAATTAATTAGTAATTGCTATTGTTCAGAATTGTATTTACACTTCAAACCGTTATTTCGTACTGAAAATACTATCCCGGATGTTCAAGCTAAGAGAGAAAATTTTCCTTTAGAAATTGTTATGTATTACTTTAAGAAAAAGTGTGTTTCATTTTTATAAAGTGCGTGAAATTATGCTTCGATTTTGTGTTGGGTCGAATCAATTTCACAGCGAGCGTGATGAAATCAACTTCATTTAACACACGAGTTATTTTTATAAGAAACTTACTGTCATTGAATAAATAGTCGTGGTTTTGAAAAGGATATTTCTGCCGAGTATTTGCTATGTATAGCGATTTATGAAAGCCAAATCTCGACGTGCAATTCCTGTGTTTCCTTTCCTGTTTTCAATGTTTACATGTAACTGTTGAGAAGCCATTTTGAAATCTATATGCGAATTGTTTTAGTCGTGTTTGCTTTTCCTTGGTGTCGTTGACCTTTTTTAAATTGTGTTTTTATAAACCTCCATTTTTCAGGTCGATGGTGTAAACTTACGTAACGCCACCCACGAGCTCGCAGTAAAAACTTTTCGAAATTCTGGCAATCCTTTCAAAATGGTCATCCAACGTATAATCAACAAAGTTCACAGTTGTGACGCGGAAACTCAAACGTTTGGTGTCGCTTTTGCTGTCACTGGTGAAAACGACCAGATTGATAAGCCCGTTCGAAGTTTCCAAAATAACAAATCAAGATGGCTGACGCCGCACGAAATTGCTGACTCAGCTCATCTTTCAGGAAGCGATGAATGTGTCAGCGTTATTCCGCAGAACAACAAGGAGGAACAGAGGAAAAATGATGACTACGATTCCGCGTACGATACACTGTTAACACAAAAGTCGTTCAGAAGCACAAGAAGTCCGTCACTTAACGAAAATAGCGACAGCAGTTGCACGACATTGAAGACAACGACATCGCCCGATTGTTCTGAAACGCACAGTGTGGTGCTTCGTACTAAAGTTACGTCGACCGACAGTGATAACCGACGACACAGCACATTTTACGTCATCCCATCTGAAGAACAGAAAAATGCGGACAACAAAAGTTGGGAAGACATTCAGACATGTGGCGAGAACGAGGCTGAATATGAATACGAATACGAGGTTAGATTTCCGAGCCATCTTGTCGACCTGTTTGATTTCACTGGCGTATGATCTCGTATTAATGAGTGGCTTCTTTTCTTTTCTTTTCAGGAGGTCAGCCTAAGAAAAGAAGAAGGGAAATTGGGCATGGTTTTATGCTATGGTGGAGATGAAAAAGATGTGGCAGTTTATATTGGAGATGTAAGTTTCTCAAATTGTTTTTTCATCGTGGCTAATTGAGCAATCGATCTAAATGTGTTGTCAATTTTCTGTAGCTTGAGGATAATTCCGTGGCAGATATAAGTGGCAAAGTAATGGTGGGTGACCAAATAGTTCAGGTTGGTGGACGATAAAACTAATGATGAACTTTGGTCTTTTCCAGAAACAGCTGTTCAAAAACCTCAATGTTCCCTTTCAGATAAATGGCACGCAGGTTATGAATGTTGAACAAGCGTATTCGATGCTACAACAATCTGATGAGATAACCCTTGTCGTTGCAAGAGCAGTATACGAGGTTAGTGTAACTCGGCCTTTATTCGTTTTATCATTGATTACGAAGAATCATTTTTAATTCGAACGAATTTCGAGGTGTGTAAATGAACGAACGTGTAATTCGAATATTTCATATATCGAACATTATTCGGTGGGTCCCGTATGTGTTCGAATTGGTTCTTTTAGGTTGGAGTTAATCCTTACCCTAACTCTAATTTGGATGAGGGCCAATTTACTGGGGCCAAACATCCAGGGGGGGTGGAGGGATTACCCTGACATCGTTGGAATAACATGGGGGTACTGTAATTTTGTAACTAAGTTAAATCTAATGGGTTCTGTTTCTTCGCACAGAATCATACGGACTATTACGATGAAGCAGAAGAGACAGATCTCGACATGTTGGATTGCATCAATGAAGAAGCTGAATCGGTATTCTCCAAGGAATCTTCGCCAATGTATGCCAGCTCAAACTCTTCTAAATCATCTAGTCCGAAAGTGAACCGCAAAACCGGAGGAGACGGTAGCTCTCCCGTCTCCCCGTTGTCATCAACGGTACCGAGTAGTGAAACCGGACGAGAAAGAGCAATGACGTTATCACCGGTAAATAGTTCATCCAACGAAGATTTCCAGCTGCCCGAAAGACGTAGCCGAAGTATTTCCGTAAACGATAACGGCTCTATCGACGAAAAGCTGGAACGTCAAAGAAATTCAAGCGCCGAAAATAAAAATGAAAAAGAATCTAATATTAAAAGTTCGTTGAAGAACTTCGTGAAAACGAGGCTGGGCTCATCAGAAAAGAAAGGGCGAAGCAGTTCCCATAGTGACGAGTCTTGTGAGTTGAATAAAATTCCCCGTTGCGATAGCAACTCGTCGAACAACAGCAACCGCAGCAAACATTCTAGCGAGAAAGAAAATTCCCTTAGTCCCCAGGAACAGTTGAAAGCCAGACTAAAGGAGCAGAGAAACCAGTCTAAAATGAAGGCTTACCTTGATTCACCATCTTTACAGAGACATCGAGTCAATAACAACAATATGTTCGTCAATCAAAATGGCTTCTCTTTAGTAAACTCTCCAGCAAACTTTTCGGGGAAAATGATGAATGTCCCCGTGTTTACACCTGTCAACATGCCACATAAAAACATGACTCAATTCCATCCTGGTATGTTTCATGGTATGCCGACGTTTGTCCCGAACCACCCGGGGTTAGTTCCCTTCAATATGCCTGGGACTCAACATCCGCTCAGAGCTCAAAACGGCATGAATGCATCGGTATCTAGCCTACGTTCAGCCATGAAAAATAGTACTATGAACAACAATAATATGTACGGGAAAGCCGCCAAGCCTAAAAAAGTGCAAATTGACCCGCATCCAGGATGGAACGAAACTGAACGGCGTGTTTGGGAAGAGTTCAAAATCATCCAGAGCATGGAATCGAAGGAGAATGGGACCAAGGACACCTTAAACGTCGACCCGGCCAAAGTGGAAGCCGAGTGGCGGGTCCGCCGGTCAAAGGACGGCAAACACGTGTACATCAAGAAAACGAACTCGTCACGTAACCGGGTATTAAAGGAACGTGCGCAACAAATAAACGACGAGCGTTGCGGCATGACGACCGACGACGACGCGTTCACGGTTTATCACGGACAATATTGGAATCGAGATCAAAGAAAGAAACAGTTGAATCGGCACAACGACCGTCGGAAGAAATTGCTCGAAAAAGCTGCGATAAAAGCGGCCTTCGAGAACAAAACAGAAAAAGCTATGGCGGAAATGGTGCAACGAAAAATGACTCTACCCGGTGTTGTCTTTGATAATTTCATCACCGTGGAGGAGATCCTATCGCAAAGAAATCGATCAGGCGTTTTCGAAGGACCTGTTCACGTGACTACGATCTAACAGTCAATTGGTTCATTTCGTTTCTGTTCTGTGTTTATATATTTTAAAATGCATACATCTTATCTGGTTAGTTCTAATAACTCCAAGAACAGGTCTCGGACGCAACGAATTTCTGCTGTTTTTTTGTTTTTATTTTTTTTTTTTTTTTTGCGCGCGCGGCTAGTCGTCCGCTTAACTTTTTCATGCGTTTATAGACTCGGTCATGGACTAGTCGGGAAATGCGTTTCTTTTGTTGTCATGGAGACTTGTTTGTTTTTATCGTGGTCAATGTTCATTTTTGGGACAAATTTAAGTATTGTAAAAATTATGTTGAAAAAAAAAAACAATTTCAAGTGCCTTTGTTAAAATGGTTTTCAATTTCTACCTGTTTCGGAGAAACCGTTGGGATGTGTGTTGTCATTTCGGACATCTTCTGAAATGCCGTGCAGATGATATGGTTCCTCTGATGGACTTATACGGTGTAAACCTTGTCAAGTGTGTCTGGGTTACACGGGGTTTTTTTATAAGCAACACGTTTATAAGCAACACTAAATTTTCTCAAAAAGTTAAGCAACAGTACTACGAGAATTTTACATAAATTAGCAACATGAAATTTTGAAATAATGCAGCACTAGCATAGCTACAGCACATTTCTTAAAATTGCCACAGGTGGTTACACTAGGTTGCGGTACTATGTCCCACACTTTATACTGAAGTACTTAAGCTTACACAAAGATTTTCAAGACTGGAAACACATATTTTTTCAATTAATTCTTAGCAACAAATTAAGCAACATTACTACTTAGGTCTGACCTTGGTTGCTTATAAAAAAAACGTGTAACCTCTGAATTTAATTTAAGATTGGTCGGCAAAATATAGGACTTTCAGGTTGGCTTTTGGGATTTTGCGTCGGTTTAAGGTCGGCTTTTGCCGAGTGCCGATCTAAATGCATAGGACTGCGATACGGTTCAGGCTTGTTTGTTAAAATTTTATGGATAATAAATAGAATTTATTTCAAATCATTAAGAAAACTAGTAACCCGGGTAAAAATTTTTACCACATCTAACTTCGAAAATGATGTACGCAAATCCCGTGTCGAAAAAAGGTGACGAAAAATTCGTCAGGATCGGAGCCTGGCTTCGTCACTCTCAAAAGTGAAGACATCGATAGATTCCACGTTTACGATCCGACAACCCCTTAAACCGAGCAAGACAGATCGCATAATGAGGAAGGACACTTTCATCTTCACATCTTATCTAATCAAATACCTTTATTAGTGTTTTTACCGTATAACGATTTGTCAGACGAACGTGATCAAAGCCTTGACATTGGGTTATCGAAGAGAGCGTAAACTCTTTACTGTTTAAGACGTTCAAAACGCGGAGAAGAACTAAAACCGTCATTATGGTTTAAAACATAATTTTCAAAGATAATTTTCAAAACTCTTTCATCAGCCAATCCATTCATTTGTTTCCAATCTGCATAACATTCTTTATCATAACGAAAATGACAATAATTTCCGATACATGAGGCGTCTAGGCCGAAAAAATCGAAACAACATCGGGCGAAATATATGTTAAAAACCGGCAGTTTTCTTCTCCTCATTCTGTCTTTCGTTCACTCATAGAAATACATATTGATATAAATACGTATTTTTATGGTTCACTTTTATAGTCGCCGTTCAGGATTTAACTCTGGCCTAGGGAAGGTAGATAAGAATAGAGGCTAGTTTTCTGTAAAGTAGTACGCCATCTTTTTTCGGTTGGTGAAAGTTTCCATACCGCAAAACCAGATCTAAAAATACGGGTTTGAAACGGGACTAGAACCTGATCGTGATTAACTTAATTATTTCCAAACATTTTTCAAACATTTTGCACGTGGTGCGTGTGTATGATGTAAGAGATGTATCGAGGAAAAGAAGAAGAAAATGAAAAGTAAGGTTTTTATTTGTTTTTTATGATTTTCTCCATGGTAGTTATTCAAATAGCCTTGTAACGTTCAGAACTGGTTTCTCTGTAGATTTGAAATTTATGAATATTTTAAAAACAACATTGAATTTTTCTGGTAAATTTTGGTCAAACTCTAATAAGAAATTTTTCTTTCAAGAAATATTATGCAGTTGCAAAAAGTAACAGAGATTTTATTTTTACAAGAAATAATTATGTACTTCTGAAAATTACCGTTCTCAATGTGTACTCATCGGCATGTCACATTTATTTTCTTCGGGCAGTTCTTTCGACAAATGCAAATGTTCGAAACCCAGGCAAATTAATTTAATTTTTTCTAGAACATGTGGACTTGCGTCGAGCACAGAATGGTGTTATTATGAAACTGTTAATTAATTGATCAAATTTATACAAGAATACGAAATTTCGACTGTGTCAAAATTTTCTGTGTGGTCATGCGATAAAGGTTTCGGAAATATTGGTTAGTAAAAGGGTTCTTGTTTAAGTGTCAAATCCTCAATCCTCAATCCTCGAAAATGTTTTGTATAACGTATGCTCATGTAAATAGACCCGACTTCGAAGAAGCATAAAATCAGATGGAGCGATGAAGCATGCAATTTTACTGGGATACCTGTCATGATACTTGGAGTAAAGATTTTAGATTGCCAACATGGAAAAGATAGAAAGGAAAATGCGAAACAAAATGACAATGCTGACAAATGAAAATGGGTGACTGCCATCTGTTCCAGCGATAAAAAAAACCAGATATTTTTATAGCTGCACATATCAAAAACATTATCTTGGCTGAATACATGACAAACAGTTGTGTGTGGATGCACTTGTGAATAAAAGTATTATTGTTTTTCTCCACTGTCCTCTTTGCTAATTGCCAAATCATTCCTTTTTATGTTACATGGCATGTGTTAAAAGCACATTGCTTTTTGTAAGAATAGCATTGTTGCTATTCTTACAAAAAATCCGCATTTCTTATCCATTCACACACTCCCAGACATTTTTATCCAATCACATTTAAATAGAATGTAAACAAAGTATTTCTTACCGTGAATTTCAGAAGCCCAAGAATTATTCCTTTGACCAATCAAGCTCAAGAGTGAAAAAAGTTGGCCAATCATTTTGCGAGAAAATATAAACAGAATATCACTCGTCCAAACAAAATATGAGAAAGATTTGAAAAATCAGAATAGGGAAAAATGTTTAGAGCTTTCTTATTGGTCAGTAGAAGAATATTAAAAATGTATTGTCAAAAATTCAGCCAAAAATCCAATATCAAGACTTGATCACGTAACTACGTTACGAAAAGCTTCGTATAGAAAAAAGAATATATGTTTTTAATGTGTTTAAAATAATGTATTAAAAATGTATTATTCAGTTAATGAAAGGTCTAAGCCTTCAATGGACCCTTTTTCTTGAGTTGATTCTTTCATACTTGGATTTCTAGTTGTTCAAATCATGTTGAAATTATAGATTTTGAGTGCTTTTATAGGCAATTTAGAGGTAGTATTTTTCAAAAACTTTCTTGGCGCATTGCCCCCAACCATGGCGGGGCCTCTTACGGTAATACAGATTTACTCAAAATGTCTTGCTACGTCCCTGCGATAACTTTTACTCAACACAAGCTTGTCGTCTTCTCACTTTAAGTATGACAGCTTTGATTCAGGATCATCAGTGATAAGTGATTGACAGAGTAATCTATCACAAACATCCTGAGATTTTCTGTCGTCAACTTTCAAAATACAGAACTTATTCGTAATGTCTATATCATGATAATAAAGTGGCTGAACCCAACCAGATTTGTAGTAACTATAAGCTTTTGATTTTTTGTAATCACTTAAGTCTTTGCTTCCAAGTTATGATGGGAAAAACATCAAGAAGTTAAATATATCTGTATACAATATCATAGGCCAGAACTTAAACCCATCTTGTTCATTTAACCAGTTATCAGTAAGGGAATTAGGATCAGGAACTGTAATGACAGTTTCAGCTTGTGTTGGTATAGACCTCTTCATGAATTACGTCATAACAAGCAGTTTCTTCGTTTCCAAACTGAATATTAATGACGTCCGTGCTGTTTACAAAGAGAAACGACACCCCGGGGAAACATTTTTCACGAAATTCTTTTATTAAGGTTAAGGACGTAATAATCCATAAACTTAGAAACGAGGCGATGTTTGTAATGACGTAATTCATGAAAAGGTCTATTCTACATGCAACGCCTTCTCAATTTCAGTGGCAGACGTAACAGGCTGAGCATTGTTCTCAGCAACAGCAAAAACACGAGCAACCAATTCTTGCTAAAAATGGCTTACTTTTGATCATCGCTATGTTTTCTAGCCAAGCTAAGTAGATACAGACCTCTAAAAATTAACGCGGAAAAATCGTGTCGGATTGATGTGTATTCCTGAATGATGAGTTTGCTTCTTAAAATAATAAAAACAATAAAAACAATAATAACAATAATAAAAAAAATAATAAAAAACAACCCTTTTTTCCAGCAAATTCTTTCAAAACATTGCCTGATTGTAAATACAAAAACACCTTCTCAAAAAATTCCTTCTAGCTCCTCAGTCAGTGATGACTGTGCGCTGATTCTTACAAAACACACATGATGGGGTTCCTACTAATAAACTAGACGGGTTTGAAATTACTTTTCCATTTTATTGCTTGAAAAATTTTTCACCATCGCTACTCATACACTGAAAACGCAAGGAACCCAGGAAACGAAAATTGTTTAGGAATATATAAAAGGGGTTTAGACCAGTTGGATAATTTTGAGATGACGAAAGTCAGGCGAAACTGACACAAAGAAGTTTTCCTAAGCTTTTACAACATGATAATGATAAAATATTCCTTCAGTCAACAGTTTAAAACGACAAATAGGTTTTTTCTTGTAACAGGAAATGACTTTCAACAAAGACAGCTTCTACCATCCAGATCTTCTGAGTATTAAGTGAGTTTGACCAGAAAATATAAACAAACGTTAAGAATTCCAAAGATGCCAAATACATAACCGACAACTGTGCCGTAACGGATCGTCTCTATCGTCATGACGGTAAGACTGGCGAACATTAAAATGCCGTGCCATTTCTTTTTGGTTGAAAATGACGGTATAATGTCACGGGGAAAAAAATATCTGATTGTTTCGTTATTATCTGGCCGCAAAAATACGGCAGAGACGAATGTCAGAGCAGCAGGGATGCCAATGTTTATCATTTCCATTGTGAAAAACGCACGTTCCAACTTCAAAAAGCGAATCCTTGCAATCACGAAGATTGGGTAAATCGGGCCACATATCACTCTTAAATGTCGAAGTGTGTTTTTAATGGAGTCTGGTTTTCTCAAAAACTG
Source organism: Turritopsis dohrnii (assembly GCA_027922465.2). Lineage (NCBI taxonomy): Eukaryota > Metazoa > Cnidaria > Hydrozoa > Anthoathecata > Oceaniidae > Turritopsis > Turritopsis dohrnii. The sequence continues at coordinate 18,148 of BQMF02000244.1, read as the reverse complement.
TGTCATGGCGATGACGAGGGCAAACGAAGTAACTGCTTCTCTCGACGGCTCAAAGAAAATGGCGGCATATAAACTTGCAGATAGCACTAGAAGCTTGCTTTTCTCGTCTTCATACTCATTCCAGTTCCAGTATGTTGTCATCGCAACCACCCCACAGTAAACAACCGATGCTGACAACTCACCAAAGAAACGATTAACCCAAAAAATTATCAAAACGGTGATTGCTTCCCAAACCAGGGTGTAGCAATGTTGTGAGATGGAAAATGACCTTTTATAAAACAAGGTTAATATTCTTGCGCAAGAATATGAGAATGCTAGCTCATACATTTCCCAGTGAAACAGTAAACTTCGTTCCTTCGTTATTTGTTAGACCAAATCAGCTTAGAAACTTGTTCGGTTAAATAATTAATCATTCCAAGATTTACTTATAGTTTTGAGAGGGAATTCACTTCAAAGTTTATGTGAATACCCGCTTCTTATGAAAAGTTCAACACAAAAAAAATTGCCTGGTCGTCAGAATAGGAAATATGCAAATCGACTATAGTATCCAACTAATCATATTCGAGAACAGTGATTATTAACCAATCAATGGCGAGAATGTAAATGTGTGAAAACTCAATAGCTTGTTGTGACGTATGACGTAACGAGTTAATTCTAAGAATTTCGTTTTATTTCGTTTTTGATTGGACAGGACAATAAATGTTAAACTGTGCAGGTTATTTTATAAGACTGTCTTGTAATCAGCGAAACATTCAGTAAGTAAAATAAAGATTGTATGCATAACCAGTGGAAAACTTTGTTGAAATATCACTACGGAGCAGTGTATACACTGTTTCAAAAATAATACTCTTTAGCTATATCGTAGTGACGATTTTGCCTGCTGGGTAGTGAAGATACGCAAGCATATTATTCTTTAAGTAAAACATCAAAAACGAAACATCTTACATGTTATAGATTCAAACTTCAGAAACTTTTGAATAAGGGGCTGATCTTATGGAGTTTTCATACGTTGTCCCAGGGCAGTATTTGCATTGCGATCATATGAGATTTTTGTTCCGCCTTTCCGGGATGAAAATCAGCCCGGGATAGATTTTATGTTATTGTTTATATAAAGATTTTAATAAATGCACACGCGTGAAATACTATTCTGTCCCGGCTAGATGAGGTAATATGATCATATGGAAAAAGCCACCTCACTTAAGCGAGATCCCGGCAAAAATCCCTCGCTTGGCCGGGACAGAGTGATTTTTTCAATTTTTCATATGATCAGTGAGAATTACATAAAAACTAGGAACTCGCCAAAACGTCTCGTCTCGCCCTGCCGGAATAGAAAGCTCGATATGACCAGCCTCTAATAAAGAAACGTAGCTAGATCTCAGTCAAAATTTGTGGAGGAGAGTTTAGTCATTTAAAGTAGAATAGAGTGCAAATAACCAATCGCCTCAAAGAAATATAGTTACGTTGAACTCCTCCACTTTTTTTGACTGAGCTTGAATACGCCTATTGGCAAACATATTCTCATTTGTTATGATTAAACTGCTTTTACACGATCATATTTTATATGACATATAATGATCCTATGAGTACGATCGTGTAACATACCTCGTATGAAGTAAAATCGTTTGATCATATGTATATGATCCAATTTTTAAAAGATAGGAGGTGTTCTATTTCTTCATATACATATGATTATATAACTCTATTGTTTTCTGTTGAAATCAAGTAATTGACCAATCAGAATGCGTTTTTGGATATCGACCGCTTGTCTCTTTAGCTCTCAACCAATTTAAATCATTTTAGATTTTTATTTTAACTATGTTTGAAATTTTGATTTTTACTTCTATTTTAAACAGAAATTTTATGTTGATATGTATTTGTCCTGTGAAAAAAATACGAGTTAAATAAATAAAAATATAAAGATTTCGTAGATGCCGAGTGTAGGTCTTGCTCGATCAGCAATAATCGAGTAAGTTGATAAGAAGTTTTCAGATTTAAATGCGCAAAGGTGCGCTTAGCTCTGCGGAGATAAGTCTTTCTGAGACATACTATTTTTAATATGGACTTAATGATACCCACAAGATGCATTAATTCATTAAATCTAAGTAAATCCACAGTCTGGTTAAGGAGCTTAAATTAAGAAAGGCTAGAGGTCAAACATCTTTCTGAGTGATTATTCTTCTCAGCAATCGTTGTTCCGTTAGTGCCGATGACTTCGTAAGGTATATATAACGGCAAATGGCGGTGACAATTTATTTTTCTTTTGCTTTTGGATTAGCACATGATCACCTTAATGCAAGACCCGTTTCTTTGCATATGGTTTCTAGTTCGTGTAGTCGGCAGCTCTCTGTTTTTTACATCACGATCGCATTCCTCTGTTGTGTCTACCCTGACCTCTCGCATGAATAGACCTTTCCCGAATTTCTGTTTAAACACCGTGTTTCGACCTAGTTAGTACATCCAACCTCGTTTTAATGCATTTCATTGTTTTATCAATTGTTTGACCTAATTACATAGTAATTATCCTGTTTTATCAAAACTCCCTGTAGAATGATTAACAATAATTTTCATTTTAAAAACGAGGTTGGATGTACTATCTAGGTTAAAACACGATGTTTAAACAGAAATTCGGGAAAGGTGAATTGTGATGTTACAACGACGCCTTGACATTTCCTAATGTATTTGACTAGCTAATATCAAAATCACCAACTTAATTTCGAGCCGATTAAGACGGAAAAGAACGAAATGACAAAATGAAAGAACAAATGCAATATAGTTTTTACTTGCTTTTTAAAACATCGTTTAAACTTTGTTTGCAGTGTACAGTTCACGAACCATCGTTTTTCGTTTCTTTCTTAATCATTCTTAATCTTGAACGTCAGAATTGGCTGTAAGTAAATAAATGATTTTAAATGTTTTTTTTCTTTTTCAACCAACCCCGATGTTTTCTTGACGTCGGTTAATGGACGTTTTTGGTTGCGACGTTAGAACGACCATAAAACAACGTTGTATTGACGTCGTGTGTTAACAGGGTATATGCGGTATATGTATGGTATATGTGTAGTATATACATAGTATATGTGGTGTATGTAGTTGGTATACAGTTGGTATATGCAGTATAGTATGTCTAAGATGTCCATACATCAGTTCTGCGTGCGGTATTTTCGTGACAGCATACGGTGCAGGACGGTGTTTGTGTTGGTATCAGTGTCGGGGTAGAAATTTGACGCCGCCGTATGTATATCGAAAAGGCAAGAAACCCTGGGTACGTGGTTTTTGACTTCACTTTGACATGAAACGTATGATCAAGCATTTTTAAGAAAGGTGACGTCACGAAATTTCAGAAACAACATCAACGACACATTCAATCAAGCGATCTTCGCAAGTTCTGCTTGTTCCATATCGTCGACTTTATTCGCAACATAGTTGGTCTGCAGTGATCTCGATCCGCAAATGCATAGTATCATCGATCATAGTAACGAAAATGAAAATTTTGTATGTATGATGAATGAAGTCGCGATGGATCTGGAAAAATTTTGGTTTTCACCGATCATCTCTGCCAATCGACTATAAAATGCTTGACATTCTCTTGCCCATACCTCCGTTAACGTTGAATACTAATGGCGTGAAACTTCCACTTTCAACTTTCAACACACCCTGTTCACTTGTGGACAATTCTTGAAATTTTGTAACCATATTGACGTAACATTCGGTGTAGGTGGTTGCCATGGTTTCAACCTTCTCTGAGAGTGTCGGATGATGTAGTCAGAAACGTTTTTGTCTGAGGAAGTCACATGCTTGACAGTGATCTTTTGAGTTTTCTGATCTCAAGGCTTTTGTGTTTTTTTGGGCCAATCACAATCTGTTTTTCTCATAAGCATTAAAAGGAGAATTAACGTCAAAATTAATGGGTTTTTTTTTCGATAGTTCGATAGTATTGCTAAGGAAGGACTCGTGTTCTAAATTTCAGCCCCATAATATCATCATGTTATGCCGAGTGTTATCAGCAAATAAAGGTCGATTTCTTCTTTAAACTGTGACGTCACGGTTATGTTTGTGTAGATGATCGAGCGTTTTTGATCACACATGTCAGTGATTGACACTGACCATTTACTTGTTTGTTTGACTGATAGTTTTAATTGTGTTTTTACACGTAAGAGAAATAAGAAAAGTTAGCCATTTTTGTGAGTTCGTGGTTTTATTATGCAGGGATGAATAAATGTTCGGGTAAGAGCAAATGAAACTCCATGTTTCCTGAAAGGAATTGCTAGCATGTCTTACGAAGTGTGTAAAATAATGAATGTGTATTTGTTTGTTTTTATTTTTATTTTTATTTCTTTTTTTCAATAATAGTTTTATGTCAGCAATATCTTTTTGAAATAATATGTGATGTCACATTACCATGGAAATCAAGTTTGGGAAAAAAAAAAACAACTTTTAAACGCCAATATCTCAGGAACAACAAATGATTTTCAAAAAGCGACTTTCGTCATTTTCGTTATCTCAAAGTTGCGCCGACGCTATATTGTACTTTCGTTGAAATTCGAGCATTCTACGGTTAAAGATGGCGGACGCAAGAAGCGCAAAAGAGGAGAAACCGTACGGAAGAAATTTGATTGATTTGTTATAGAAGCCGCGTAGGCGTTTGTATCTTCTATTGAAAATCTAATCAAATTCGACCTTGTTCCTGTTTCCTCTTTGGTTTTGGGTGTACTAATCTGCTGCAAAACTAATAATATCGCGTGTTTACCTGAAATCTGCTTTCTTTTCTATAGAAAGCTTTAACAATACTTCGTACGCTAGCTACTCATCAGTTTTCTTTTTTGTTTGATTATTTGGATTTTCCTGGCATCTTGGTTTTTCGGGAAGCTCGAGTAACCAACCCCGGGGGACCTGCCAATTTCCTGAAGTGTTGCAATCCAACACTGACAATTTTTCAAGAGTCAATATGAAAACTATAAGGGAGTCATTTCAGAGTGCCTGTGGCGACTCCTTTTGCGAGTCATATTGACTCCCTCACAAGTATCTTTTTTTACTCCCTTTAACTTCTCATTACAATGAATGACTCCCTTTCAGTTCTCAAAAATGGCGATATTTATGACTCTCCAAAGGGAGTCAATTGAAAATGACTCTCTTACGATTCTCATTTCGTGACACCCGTTTGAGTATCATTTTGAATTAATGCTCAAACAAGAGTCATTTTTTTGGTCACCTTAAGAGCTTCAATCCGCTATGACTCCCTTCAGAGCATCATTGCGTTGATATCAAATGACGCCCTTCTGGGCATAATGTGTTAATATTAAATGACTCCCATTCCAGTATTATAATATTCTCAACGCTTGGACATCTTGCTGATCTTGCCCCCGGATTTCATGGTGATCTCAAGATAATTAAGAAAACAATGACATTTACTTGAAATCATGTATTGATCTTTTTCATATAAAACGCTATGAATACATACATACAAAACCATTTATGAAAACGCAAATAGCTTATATATAAACTTGGATATTTCATAACAACAAATATTTTTTGAGGGTTTTTTAATTTCTACGATATACAATATATCTTTTTTATATAGTATAATTCGATTGTCTCCCCCACTTTTCAATAAAAGGTAGATCGAGAATGAAGAAAAACCGCGAAGAAAGTTTTTCACGGCGCTAATTTGCGTTAATTAATATTTCACTCAAAATGAATACCAATTCTGTCTCGAAAATAGTGAAAATACAAACACAAAGAAAAATTGAATTTTGGATTGCAGATTAAATAAGATAAAACTTTTCAAAAATTACGTCACATACAGCCGAATAATGACGTTTACAAATGAAACTATAACAATAATTTGATTACAAATAAAAAAATTGCACTTTGAGTAATATCATGCATTTCTCTTAGTTCAATTAAAACATTTGCTACACCATCATCACCATTCATGGAACAGTGCGGCTCAAAAACTGATCATCAACTTCTTCATCATCACTGCTATCACCAGCAAGATTATTGTCACTTGCATTGATATCTAAGAGTCACTTTGAGTGTATCATTCTCTGAACTAAGTCTTCATGTTAAACTTTGATGTTTTTGCACAGCTCTTTTGATTTTTGAATTTCAATACACATCCAGAAGAATTGCATTGAATAGCGAAGTTGCCCTGCATTGCATGAAAGTTGCAAAAGTTTCGCACGAGCCATTTGTAATTGACTGTTTTATAAGAGCAATCAAATTTACAGGAAAATTTCTAATAAGAATCTAAAGAAAAAGTAATATACTGTAAAAATTAAAGCTGTCACAAGTAACCAAAATATAGTAGCTAGGCATTCAAAATCATTTAGCTTTTCCCCAAATACTTTCATTTGAAGTCTGTGGCTGATAAAGGAAAAACAGCGTACTTGTAACATATTCAGTTACTGTCTGCATAGCCGACCGTGTTTTGTGGGTCATCATCAGTGTTGTTTTGTTGCTCTTTAAAAGCAATCTAAGGAGTAAGCAAGCTAACTTATCATATAGAATAATAATAGCCGATTATTTAAGAACAAGAAAACAAACGAAAGAAACTGTCAGTGACACGGACACATTCAATTTCGCCAAAAAAAGAATCCAAGAATAGTACAACTACAAACCTCCTAATGAAATACGTATAATGTTACCAATGAAACCAGGGAACCAGTGAAGTTGATAAATTATAGATGTTTTTTTTTATTCAATGCGATTGTACGGTCGTATTAAATAAGTTTACAATTTTTGTGATTATGTAGGCAAATATCTATACAAAAGAATGATTATTTAGTAAAATGCAAAGAAAGTACTCCTAAGAGTTAATAACCGTATTTTTATTGTTTAAAGGTGTAAAATCTTTTATACCGTTATGTGACATCTGAGACTCTCATTTAAAGAATTGCTTACGTAAAATTTTTTAAAGTGTGCAAAACAGTGGCTTTGTTTTTCGATTTGACTCTCCGACGAGCATCAAAATGATTCCCTTAAAGAGCCATTTAACTTACATCACTTATGATCACTTAAAGGAGTCAAATTGATTCCCTTCAAGGTGGTCATTTTAAGGAAATTGAAATTGACACCCCTTAAAAGCAAAATGACTCCCTTAAGATGCTCTCTGTATCATCTGATTTACTCTCTTAGGTTATCATTGTTCAATGACTCCCTTTTAGGAGTCGCAATGACTCCGCTAAAACTGTCAGTGAAGCTAACTTCTTCTCTTTTGACCGATGTCTATCCTTGGGTAAGGATGGATAGGAATCCAAAAGCTGCTAATGGTGTTGGAAATGCTAATCAGAGGGAAATTCAAGATGACCAGGACAGCGGAAAGAAATCGTCTAACACGCCAACTACAGTATTACAACAGAAGAAGGTAACTTTGGACCCGATTTCCTCCTTTTTTTTCAACTGTGCCTACTCACAGTGAACAGAAACCAAGAATACATCACCACCGAAAAGGTGTTAACGATGTCACAAGAGACAACATACAAATGTATGTATTGCAGCCGGATGTTTAACAACAAAGGGGGAGAACACTCCACATGAAAAAATGTGGTGGCAAAGTTTCTAAAAATTTTCCAAAAGAAGCCAACGCATTGACGTCAACGGAAAACTGTAAAAAAAAAACAAAAAAAAAACAAAAACTGTAAAGTCAATCCAAAGACTAAACACAAGGAAAAAGCTGAAGCTCATCTTTCCGTACTTCATCTCAAGCAAATATGGGGACCCCACGACAAGAATGATTTGTTCCAAATAATAAATTCTTGCTACGAAGAAATCGTTTTCTTCAAAGGAGATGTCTTTTTTCTTCCGTTGTAACAGTAAATAAGTACTCCCCTCAAAAAAAGTACTCCCCCAGTACTTATTTACTAGGAAATAAGTACTGCCCCGAGTACCTATTTACTAGTAGATAAGTACTCCCTTAGGAAATAAGTACTTCTCTGTGTCAAGATATTCCATTTGTCTGAGACGGGGAGTATTGTTTTACTAGGAAAAAAGGACTCCCTTGAAAAAAACCTAAGGAAGCTATTACCAAGCTCCAAATGTCATGAAAAGTCGGCGGAAAATCAGAAACGGGAAGACAGAAAAGATGGTAAGTTTACTCACAAATGGTTGGGTCTTTACACCATTCATAAGATACAGGATAAAAGCGGCTCATTGATCAATAAAACAGGAAAAAACTAAAACGAAAATGCAATGTTTCCCTGTTGAAAAAGTACCTGCACAACCAGCAGATACCGATGCAGATCCCCTGCTGATCCTCCTTCTTCTGATCTTCCTTTTTGAGACTTCTACTCATGAAGATTCCCAAGCTGATTCTCCTGACGATACTTCTACTCCAGAAGATCCCCGAGGTTTTCCACCTGCTGATTCCCCCGCTCCAGAAGATCCACAAAGCGCCTAAAGTCCACAAATGATGTTATTGAGAGTATTGAAATACAACACTCAACAATTTTGTATATACTATGTTTATGTTTCTATAACGTTTCTTTTTCTCTCATATATGAGAACTGACTCTCGCCCTCTCTCATTAACACTAAACATTTTACCTTTTTCAGACTATTCTTCTTTTGTTCCAGTTTTCCCAAAATTTTTCCTGTTATTTGGCCGATGCATCCATATCTAATGATACTCGACGGGGAGTACCTATTTCCTGAGGGAGTACTTTTTTCCTACACGTTTTTTTTTATTAGAACACCTTAATTTTGGCTGAGCCTGGATGTGCTTATTTTTTCAGTAAATTTGAGCCTCAGATGTTCTTATTGACGTTCTTAATACGAAATCAAATATCTGAAGAAAAAAATTGCGCCTTTATAATAGCACTATTTATAATAGGAGAAAAGTTCTCCACACCAGGTGAAAGTTTGATGGTGTAGGAGTGGTGTTGCTGTAGGAACTTTTTGTACGCATTTTTCCGATTACTTTGACGTAAAAAACGTAAAAATATTTTATCTTTTAAATGATTTATGTCTCAATTTCTAATTTTTTAACTTCGAGGCTGGGCATGTTCTTACGATGTTTTTACTTTTTTGCCGAATTTCAGCCTTATAAACTGGGTTCTAATAAAAAAAAAAAACGTGTACTAGGAAATAAGTACTGGGGAGTATTTATTTACTAGGAAATAATTACTGGGGAGTACTTTTTCTGGGGAGTACTTTTTTACTGCGACACCGTCAGCAAAAGCTGGCAAAGATTACATCACAGAAATGACATCCTTAGTCAATTATTGGAACAATCAATCGAAAGATCTATGTGTATGCCAGCAGTTCTTCTTCAAAAAACACATCATCAAGCAAAGTCAAAGGAAAATTCCGAAGCTCTTTCTCGGAGACTGCATCTCTGGAAAGACGGAAACTTAATGAAAGAAGCAAGAGAAATTCAAAAGAGGATTACGGCACACGCTCTGAAAAAACATCCCGAAAATGTATCAGAAACATTTTCCAAACACATATGATTAGAGGAAACGTCAAAGCAGTTCTAAGAACAATCGATGAGAAGTCCTCGTCAAGTGTGCTTAATCTGACAGATGATGTGACAGAAAAGCTGAAACAACTCCATCCTCTAGGTCAGGAAGCAGACAGGAAGATACTACTTGAAACACCTACGGAAAAAATTGAACCAGTCGTTTTTGAAGTGATTGACGGACAGGCTATCCTATCTGCATCTCTAAGGACAAAAGGTGCCGCAGGCCCTTCTGGACTGGATGCTGATGGATGGCGAAGGATCTTATCCTCCACAAGTACTATGGCTCAAAGAGTGGATACCTCAGAGACGCACTTGCTAAAATGCTGAGGATTATGTGCTGTGAAGATATTAACCAAACTGAGAGCAGTATGGAAGCCTATGTTGCATGCCGACTTATTCCGTTGGACAAAGACCCAGAGGTAAGACCAATAGGCATCGCAAAAGTGCTAAGAAGGATCTTTGGTAAAGCTGTGATTAATGTAGTAAAACAAGACATTTTAGAAAGTGCCGGCCGTTTGCAGATTTGTGCTGGACAAAACGCTGGTTGTGAAGCAGCTGTACATGCAATCAACCAAATTTTCAAAAAAGAAGAAACCGATGCTGTCATCCTAGTTGATGCATCAAATGCCTTCAATAGCATCAATCGAAAAGCGCTGATACAGAATCTAAAAGTCCTGTGTCTTGCAATATAGCGCAATGCGTGAATAACTGCTACAACCAACCGTCAAGACTTTTTGTTTTAGGAGGCAAAGAAATTTTGTCTGAAGAAAGAACAACCCAAGGCGATCCATTGGCAATGCCTTCATACGCGATCGGCTTGATGCCACTGTTTGTTAGATGATTTAATGGAGGAAAGTTTGACAAACAACGTCAAGAATGCAGCATACGCAGACGATATTGTCGGTGGTGGTAAGTTGAAAGACCTCATAAAGTGGTGGGAAAAGCTGAAGAAAATAGGCCCTCTGCTTGGCTACTACCCCATTGCCTCGAAATCTCATCTCATTCATAGAGAAAAAGGAAAGATGGGAAGAAGCAAGGGAAATCTTCCAAAACACTGGTATCGTCATAGATTCAGAGGGGCACAAGTATCTTGGTGGAACGGTGGGAACCCATACATTCAAAGAAAAATATACATCAGATCCTTGACAGAAAGATGATTAAATGAAATCAAGCTTCTAAGTAAAATTGCAAAATCAGAACTTCACGCTGTATACATCGCCTTTACTACCGGATATGTGACTCGGACCAGTTGACCATGCTATTGATCATGATTTCATTCTTGCATTGACAGAAGGCCACGTGTATAACAATGAAAGAAAGTTACTTTCGCTACCTGTCTGGCTAGGCGGTCTGGGTATACCAATAGTCGCTAAAATGGCGGAAGAAGAGTATCAGAATTGAATTGAGATGAGCAAGAATTTGTCCAACAATATCATTAATCAAACCAAAGAACTCCCACAGAACAATCCTTCAATTAAGATTAACATAAAGAAACGCCGAAGTTCAAGAAGGCAACAACAACTACAAAATGTACGAGAAGCAATGTCAGAATAAGAGAAAAGAGCAAACGACCTTGCCCAGATGAAAGGCGCATCCAATCTGAAAATTTCTATCTTTCAAAAAGAGAATTCTTCGATGCAATTGCACTGAGATACAGATGGGATTTGAAGCACTTACCATCTGTTTGCGCTTGTAGGAAATCTTTCACTATAGATCATGCGCTTTCATCATGTCCGAAGGGTGGTTTTGTATACCAAAGGCACAGTGAGCTGAGAGATACCATTGCAGCCATAGGAGAGGTCAAGAAAGATGTGGTAATTGGACCAGCACTGGAACCCCTGAGTGGAGAACCACTTGCTCGTGGTAACATGACTGACGGTGCAAGAGCAGACATCAGTGCTTCAGGCTTTTGGACGCGTGGCCAACGAGCATTCTTCGACATAAAGGTATTCAATGCGTTCACTCAGAGGTACGCAAACCAAAGTCTGATAATGAATTAGTTGCGCACAAAAATCTCGTTTGCCTTCACACGATCTGCCATCACTTACATCCGAAGGCACTAGAACATCGGTGACAAAGAAGATAAAAGTAGAAGAAATTCGAATTTCCGAGTCGATTGCATATCATTAAACGATTTTATATAATTTTAATATAGTTTCTTGCTTGAATTTCAAACAGTGTAAATTTGCATATGTAAAATACTATTATATTAACATCCTATAAAAGTGAAAGAGGTCAGTCAGGATGATCATAAAAAAAAAAGAAAGAAAGAAAATTCGGCGGCAAGCTAGAATTTTACTTCGTAAAAATCTCCACCGGAGCTAATACTGGTATCTCCGCTTTGCCCGATAAATCTAGAGGTCATTGCTTCAACCTCCTCTTCGCTTTTTCTCGCTTGAACGACAAGACGTGCTTAAGTAAGTAAACAAATTTATCTTATGCTAATCCGCAGTTTTCTTCGAAATCGTCAGTTGATAATAGAAATGAAATGACAAATGCCACTCAATATTAATTGATTTTAACCCCACCGGTTATATTTCATCATGTTTTCTCACCGTTCTCGTAGAATGACCGGTGAAGATTGTGAGGAACAACAACACTCACCCCTGTCAGACAGTGTGGATGACGATCCAACAGGAGGATTGAATCCTCAAGATATTGACAATCCCCCGAAAAGAGGGAGAGAGACAGAGTCTCATGACGAACCGCCAGCAAAGGTGGGGCGATTTGAATTATGTGGGGGAGATATCAATGATTGGTCATTAGACCCTGATTTGGCAACATATGCCAATAAATATATGCAGACATTTATACCAAGCCAAGCCCTCAAAGAAGGGATATTATCACAAAATCCAGTAGCACAAAATGTGGAAGGAGTAAAGGGCATTGACCCATACCTGAGAGAACTGCTAAATGAGCAGGGAAGAAAAGTAACAATTAACCAAGATCAGCCATTGTCATCTCTCCAACAGAGGATCAGCAATGTGTATGGACCCCTGTGTCGAATTTGGTCTCCCATAGAGCAGGAAAAAGAGAAAGTGCTGGAATCCTCAGGAACTTCTGAGAATCAGAAGGATGCTATGGTAGATATATCAAACTTATTTGATCAAACTGTCCTTCTTCTGGGGCAGGCATTCAATTCGTGCTCGTACATACGAAGATTCAATATCCTGATTTCTTTCCTAAGTGACAAGAAAAGAACAGAATCCATCTTAAAGGATATGTCAGATGCATTCGCAGACAATCAATCCGAGTTTTTATTTGGTCCAAAATATGAAGAGGTGGTTTTTAAATCTGTTAATGCGAAAAATAAGTCCAAGGAATTGTTTGGTGCAATGCACAAGGCTGATCGTGGTGGCAATGGTGGTCGACGGCCCTTTCCGAGGGGCCCTTTTACCTCAGTCAGCTAGGGGTAGGGGGCGTGGTGTTTTCTTGGCAGCAGGACAAGCCTTGGCCAACTCAGGATCAAGCAGAGGACAAAGAGGTAACACTAAATTTTTGCAAAAGTTCTCTTCTGACCAATGTGGAACTGTTATCCCCAGATCAGTTCCACAGAATACACCCACTGGTGTCCAAGTTATTCCCGGACTCGATTCCGAATGTACCTTTGGCGGGAAGACTAAAATATTTCAAAAAGAATTGGGAGAAATTAACGATCTACCCAAACATACTGAATATGGTGAAAGGTTTCCAAATAGGCTTTCAGTCCCAACCAGTACAGCAGAGAAGGCCACATCAAATTTGCATGACAAACAAAGAAAAGGAAATTGTGAAACAGGAAATAAAATCTATGTTGGAAAAAGGTGCAATAAGGAAAGCACAGCCAGTGTCCGGTCAATTCTTGAGCTCAATATTTCTGGTGGGCAAGAAGGGTGGGGGAAATCGCCCAGTGATAAACCTAAAGGAGTTGAACAGGGATATACCATACGCACATTTCAAAATGGAAGGCCTCTTTTTACTAAAAGAAATGTTAAGACCGGGGGACTTCATGTGCAAAATCGATTTAAAGGATGCCTATTTCGTAATTCCTCTGTCAGAGGAATCAAGAAGGTACATAAGATTTATGTGGGAAGGCAGCCTGTACGAGTTCCATTGCCTTTGTTTCAGACTCAGTCCAGCCCCAAGAATATTTACAAAACTTATGAAAATTCCAATATCTCTACTGAGGAAACTGAATGTGAGGATCATAGTTTTCTTGGACGACATGCTGTTTATGGCCAGTTTGATGGAACACTTGCTAACAGCAAGGGAAACCCTAATATTTCTGTTTCAACAATTGGGTTTCCTGATCAACATATCAAAATCAATCCTAGAACCAACACAATCTTTGGAATTTTTAGGGGTAGTCATAGACTCCAAAACAATGAGTGTAAGTCTACTCTCAGACAAAGTGATAGCCATACAAGCTCAGTGTCGAAACATACTGGAATGTCCTCAGGTTACAGTGAGGAATTTGACCCAACTGATAGGCAGATTGTCGTCCACGGCAATAGCGGTATTACCAGCCCCTCTGCAGTACCGATTCTTGCAAAGGCAACAGATTCAGGAGCTTTCAGCAAAGCACTCTTTCGAGGCAACTATTGTTCTGCCAGACAAGGCCAAGGAAGAGATAAATTGGTGGCTTCTGAACCTGGAGCTTTACAATGGGAAGTGTTTGATTGCGACACCAGCGCAGATGATAATATCATCCGATACCTCGAAAGAGGGATGGGGTGCAGCATGCAGGGGAAGACAAACGGGGGGACCCTGGAACAGAGAGGAAAGGATGTTGCACATAAATGTCCTGGAACTAAGAGCGGCAGAGATATTCACAATGCCCGAAAAGAAGGGGTTATCAATTCACATGCAGATGGACAATATGGTGGCCTTAGCCTATCTGATGAAAATGGCAGGCACCCACAACGAGAGTCTTTTATCAATAAGCAAACGGATCTGGGGATATCTTTTAGAAAGACAGATCACAATTACAGCAGAGTATATCCCAAGTGCCCTAAACAAGGAGGCAGACAAGGAGTCAAGGTCAGTGAAGGACTCCAGCGAATGGATACTGCTCTGGCAATTTTTCAGAAAATTTGTCAACAGAGGGGAACTCCCGACATAGATCTGTTTGCATCGAGAGTTTCCCATCAACTGCCTCAGTACATGTCCTGGAAACTGGACCCTTACAGTCAGGGAAGGGATGCATTTCAAGTGAACTGGGGTCACCAGTACGCTTACGCATTTCCCCCGTTCTCCCTGATAGGTCGAATTGCCAGGAAAGTAGAGGAGGAGAAGGCAGAAATGATCTTAATAACCCCAGCTTGGCAAACTCAAAGTTGGTTCCCGACATTGCTGGGAATGTCAGTGCAGAATCCCCTACTGCTTCCACACAGAAGGGATCTTCTTCAAGATCCCAAGGGCTTACAACACCCACTACTGATATTAAACAGCGCCTTGCGTCTAGTGGCATGGACTATTTCAGGAAAAGCTTGGCGGCGGAGGGAATATCAGAAAAGGCTGCCTGTCTTATCTCTCTCTCCAGACGAAAAGGGACACTTAACAATTACGAATCGTCCTGGCGAAAGTGGCATGGCTGGTGTGTGGCATGGCTATGTCCCATTAGATGCCCTATAAAGTTTGTTCTGGATTTCTTAGCAGATTTGTTTGAAAAAGGTCTGCAGCATAGCACCATAGGGGCCCACAGGTCTGCGATCTCAGCGTATCCTGTGGATGGGATGTCAGTAGGGGTACACCCAAGGGTTTCAGCATTAATGACAGGTATCTTTAATGAAAGGCCTCCTCAACCCAAATGTATGTTCATATGGGATGTTGAATGTGCACTTAACTACATACGAGATTTAGAAGGAGATGCCTTACTGTCTGATAAAATGTTGACACTTAAATTGGCCATGCTGATGGCTCTCACAACAGCATCACGAGCATCAGAGATCTTTGGCTTGGATCTAAGTCATTTGGTGAGACACGAACACTTTTATTTATTTCATTTTTCAAAACATTCTAAAGTCAGCCAACCTGGAAAAACTTTGCTTCCACTGAAGTCTTACAAATATAAAGAGGAGCCAAAACTTTGTGTATGTCAAACTATAGATTCCCTACATAGGTCGAAGGGAAAAATGGGGAGTTACTGATAACCAACTTTTGGTTGCTTACATTAAACCACATAAGGCAGTGAAAACATCTTCAGTTTCACGTTGGCTCTGTCAATTTCTTGAACTGTTGGGGGTTGATGTCAATGTTTTTTCAGGCCACTCAGTAAGGAAAGCATCCAGCTCTAGAGATAGGAAAGTGCCGATTATAGGACAGAAATTGTGTCCCTCATAATCATAAGCGAGAATCCCTGTTAATTATTCTCTCATAACATGGGAAATCATATGATTTCGGGTATTTCCCTACATAAAGTTTAAGCATCACAATGTACTATAGCTAATATTATCATCTAAGACCTTTGTTTCATAACGCGATACGAGTTATGAAATGTGTTCAGCTTTTGTTATGATTACATGGCACTTTTTTTATTTTGATTACATAACAAAATTCTCAAATAACAACACGTTAGGACAGCTTTATACAGCCGCATAATCGCCGTGTCGAAGTAAATTACTTTAATTCGGGTAAAATTCGACAAAAATGCGACAGTCAATTTATACAGGTTTTGTTGCCGCATATCAAATTCGACATGACTTTAGACAGCCGCATAAATGTCGCATAAATTTATCATCGTGTGCTCCTTACACGCTGTTCACTACTTTCATGCACTTTTTTTCACGAAGTTCAATCCAGCAGTTATCAAACTCGACGATTATGCGGCTGTATAAAGTGATGCCGAATTTATGTCGAAGATTGCCGTTTTATTCGACAAACTCTGCTGAACTTAATTCATTATGTCGCACTTAACTAATTTTTCACTTTATACAGTCGAATTTTCGTCGCATTTAATAAAGAGTTTAATTCGACGCGGCGATTATGCGGCTGTATAAAGCTGTCCTAAGCAGTTTTAATTATTATTATAACCACAAACTACTCATAAATGTAAACAATTAAATATCTCATAAAAATGTCCATGGGGAAATCCCCGATTGTAGTAAAAAGCAGTTTGTAGCAGTTTCATTTTTATAAAATAAATGAGCTAACAATACATATAACACACAGATCAGCGTAGTCTAGTGGATAAGAACGCTAACTTGTAACAGCAAGGTCGTGTGTTCGAACCCCACGCAGTTCGTCTGAGAGGAAGTATATATATACTTCGGCGGTTGTATATCTCTCATGTTCTGGTTGTAAACCTTGCATGAGTGCGCACTTCCCCGCAGTTGAGTTGAATATATCGCGGAATGGTTAGCATTGTGTCTGGGTGATTTATCACTGTCAGGTTTCTCTGGTCCATAGAGACATTCAGGTTACCGTCATTTCGATCGAAATTCAACAAACGCCAGGGCTTAGAAGTGTTAGCATGTATCCACAATGCCGGCTATAATTGCAAACTACATACGCTGATCAGCGAAATATATACCATATACTAAACATCGTGGTTATCGCTAAAATCAAAGCAATTTCTCTTCATCATGAGATGGGAGTGAATCTGTTTGACTCACTCTTGGTTGAACTTCCTTTTGTGAACTTTTATTTTTTGTTTGTATTGGAGAGCTAGTCACCTTGTTTGAAATATGATGCTCTTGCATAACATTAATCATTTTATTTCTTCCAAGACTCAAATTCTCATTAGATATGAGAATTTTGTTATTGTAACCAGACACTCCGACTTGATGTTTAGATTCATGTCACTAGGTAACATGTAATACCTTGTCCAACAGAATAATCAACTTTGCTTGAAGCGTAATTTAAAGTATCTTGATAACGTTTAATGTCATCTTGAATATCAACTCTGCGGTTAACAATGTCTTCAAAGTTGTTCATAAAAACTCTTTGAGCTGTCAAAGAGCTTGAATTATTACCTAAAATAGAAGAACGAGCTGAGGCTTGCGAACTAAGAACAAGATAAGCATATGCTCTAACACTCTCTGAAATTTTTACAAGACCTGTTTTTGTAAAGCCTTTAGATTTTTCTATAATCCATCGTGTCATGGAGTCGTCTGTGAAATAACTTAGGCCTGGTGTTGGATAGTTTTTACGTCTTTTTTGATACGAGCTATAAAAATATTGTCCTTTGTATTTTTTAGGATCAGAATCGACACCATATTCATTACAGATTTTTAAAAACTCTTCTTTGTTATAAGGATTATCGTATTGGTTGAAACTATCTTCAAAAGGTAGAGGTGTCTGCAGACGCTTAATGATTCGTCTAATGTGATAATAGACATGAAAACGATATACTGATCTAATCTTAGGAGTAGAGCAACCTTCTTTCAGGTGTTCAGAACTGACCCCACAAGCACTTGAAGCACACCAAGTGACAAAATTGAGTTGGGTTTGCCATAACTTAAATGGTTGTTCCTGCCAAATTTTCATGCGTTGTTCATTTTCATCCATTTCGTAATTAGTAAAAATATTGGGAAAGCTCGCAGGAAAAGAACCATTTTCAGAGACAATAATTGTTTGTTTGTATAAATCTTTAGAATTCAATATCTGAAGGTATTGTCCTCCATTTGGTTTATAAAGCGCATTGGGAGCATAAAAAATGTTCTCCATTATTTAAAAATATAATCCTCTATTCTCTAATACAAGAAATGTA